>CM062568.1:95668076-96301462 GCA_031468815.1 Morus bassanus | reverse complement strand
GGTGTGTGGGGGGAGCTGCCGGTCGCGCTGTCGGCTCCGGTGCGCCTGTTTGTGTGTGTGTGTGGTGGCGGCGGTGGTGTTCCCGCCGTCTCGCACTTTGCGATCGGGAAGGCGGCGGGGCAGCGGCGGTGCGGGGTTCCCGGGGGACGGGGCGAGCGAGGAGCGGCGCTGCCGACCCGCGGAACGGGAAGACGGCTCCCACGGCGGGCGGGCCGGGCTCCGCGCTCCCCGCCGAGAGCAGCGGGAGGGCCGGGGGCGGCGGGCAGGTGAGCGGCGGGGAGAGCCCGCTGCGGGCTGCCTTCCCTTCGCCGGGAGAGCCCGGGGCGCCGCTTCCCCCCCCCCCCCCCCCCCCCCGCCCCGTTCCCTCCGCCCCGGCGGGGCGGGCGCCGCCGCGCACGTGGGGCAGGGCGGCCCGGGGCTTTCCCGTGCGTGGAGCTGTGCTGGCGTGAGGTCCGGCGTGACACGGAAGTTTAGTCAGCCCTAAAATGTAGTTTGGAGAGGGAGCCGGAGGGAGGCTCGGGGCTTGCCATCAAAGGGCCGGCCGGAGGGGGACGGCCAGGCGAGGGGAGGCAGCGGAGGCTGCTTTGTGAAGCCGGGGCCAAGCGGGGCGGCTCTGCGCAGCATATGAGGCATGCATTTGATGTTCGCGGAGCGAGTCCGGGGGCGAGGGCTGCGGAGCGTTCACGTTCCTCTTTCTTTCTCGGTGTGTGTGTGTGTGTGTGTGTGTGTGTGTGTGTGTGTTGTGCGGTCCGTCCCCCCCCGCCTTCCCTCCCTCCCTCCCTCCCTCTCGTTTCCGCGATGTCTGTCGGGGCCCGGGTTTGGTGATCGCGGAGGGGGCGAGGGGCAGGCGAAAAGCACCTCCCCCCTCTCCGCCGACAGGAAAAAAAAAAAAAAATAGAAGAAAAAAGAAAAAAAAAAAAAAAAGAGCCCCGACCGTAGTCAGCGGTGTAAAACTGACAAAGTGTGGGGACTGGTTTTAATGGTATCGCCTCGGAGCTCCTCGCAGCATTCATTCCCACTAATGAATCTTTTCCAGAAACTCCGTTCATTGCTTTCATCTGCTCTTTGGAGCCTGCAGCTTTTGTATTCGTGTTTGTATTAACCGGGGGGGGGGGAGCCCAGCCCGCACCACGTAGCCCCGTAGCAAAGCCCGGATTTTCCAAAGGTTTCTATTAACTTCCCCCCCCCCCCATCCCCCCGCCGCCCCCTCCCCGTGGCCCTACCGCGGGGGGCGGCCGGGGAGAGCCGTGCCCCGCCAGGGCCGCTTGGGAACAAAGCTGGGGGCGGCGGCGGGGTCTCGGCCCCCGGGGCAGCGCCGGCACCCCCCGCCGGTGGCTCCGCCGCCCCCGGGTCGCCGCCGCCCGCGCCCCCCCCTCCGCCCCCCTCCCCGCAGCCCGGTGCCCCCGGGGCCGCCGCTCTCGCCTACTTTCGTCCCCCAGACGCGGGTGCTTGCCTATCCGTCTGGAGCCCGGTGCCGTCGCGCTTGCGACACACCGATTCGTTTCCTTTCGGTTCTGCTGTCGGAGCCGCTGGGTGGTTCCCCCCCCCCCCCTTCTTTTTTTCTTCCCGAGAGGTAGCCAGCGCAGCGCTCACCCTAATTGCTTTTAGGAGGATTAGGAGCAAATTCCTCCCCCCCCCCCCCCCCCCCCGGGTTGCCTTCGCGCGCCGGGGTTGCAGTTTATCCCTGGTGCAGTTCTTTGAATTGCTGTCACAAATAGGTGACTCAGAGTTAATTAGGAAGTATGCTCCGGATCAATGGGCTGCACAGCTCATTAGTTATTCCCCAGCCTTTTGCAGCGTTGGACCTCCGGCTCCTCGCCCCGTATATACCGCTTTAATACGCAACCCGGAGGGCTGGCAGGGACCAGGGAGCACTTGGGGTGAGGGGGGCTGGGTGCGAAGGGGCGTGATGAATACGGACATTGAAGTTTCCAGGTTGGGAGGTTGCTTGTGGACGAGCGGTCGGGTCCCCTCTTGCTCTTTCCTCCCTCCTCCAAAGCCCCTCCCGTCCCGGCTCTTAAACCTGCCTCCCCCCACGGGCGTGGAGGGCCCTCGCCCGCCCCGAGGTCGGAGGGACGAGCCCGGAATGTTACCAAAAACAAACAGGCACCAAAAAAAAAAAAAAAAAAAAAAAAAAAGTGTGTGTGTGTGTTTATTGGAGCGTACGCTGAGAGAGCAGACAAAATCTCATTTGTCAGGCATGAAGGTGGGCTGTGTGGAAGGCTATAAATATACCGGGGAGGATTGTATCGCGGTCACTTTTCTGTTCTTCGCCATTTCTAAGGTGAGTGGCGGAGGCTGAGGGACCGGGCAGGGGCTTCTCCTGGTATTGTTTGTCCGTCTGTGATAGATCGGTCTAGACAGCCGCTCAGGCTCCCTGCGAGCTCAGGAACCGGAGCCTGAAAGGGAGAGTGGGGGAGTCGGAGAGGAAAAGGTCACCGCGATATTTTTTTCTCTTTTTTCCTTTCTCTCTCTCTCTCTCTCTTTTTTTTTTTTTTTCGGAGATGATGGTTGTTAACCCTTAAAGCTGAGAGGGGATTGCGACCGGCTACTCCGGCCTGGAAGGATGCAGGAGCAGCAGCGGTTGCAGGGATGCTGCTGGAACGGGGTGGGGGGACACAGGGCAGCACGCCTCGGGCCCCAGCGCTGCCCCGTCCATCTAATGGCTTTATAAGAGCTGTTTCCCACAACAGGAAAAGAGTTCATGAGGCGAGCGCCGGATTATTTTGTTCCCAGGAGTTTCCTCTCTCTGGAAACTCCGAGGAGCGCTTGGAGCTGGGGTTGGGTGGCCGCCGGGCAGGGGAAGCCGCCGCAGCCCCTCGGGTGTCCCTGCCGACTCTCCGCCTCCCCTTCCCGTGGATTGCAGTGGAAACCTGTCGGCGGAGGTTCCCGTTTCCCCGGAGAGAGCGAGTTTCTGCAGCCGCCTTCGGGTCCCGTCAACTTCTCCTGCGGCAGCTCGGCCCCCTTTGCCCCACGGGGCCACGCGTGTGCCCATGGCACAGGGCAGCCCTCGGCTCGTGTCTGTGCACGCAGAAGCCGGGCGTACCTGCCTCGCGGTGTTCGGAAGCCCACGGGGGCACGCACGCCTCGTGGAGCGCAGGGGCAGGCGGAGAGCGGGGTCTGCGTTGGGGCTTGGGTGGGTCGGGGGTTATTTGCAGCTCCTGCGTGCGTGCGTGCTTCCTTTTGTACTGAGACGTCCTCGGTGGATGAGATGCGATCGTGGCGTGCAAGCCTGGGCGGTACAGATTAAAAGCAGTTAAGGCTTTAGAGCGATAGATAAAAGCTGGTTTTGTTGGATTCGCCTGCAGCGCAGACCATTCCCATTCCTCTTTGTCTGAGCCCTGGTTCCGGGCGCTACAGCCTTATTGGAAATGCTCCCGAGCAGTCCGCGCAGCCAGGGCAGCAGGCAGCTCAGCGCTTATTTACACGTCACATCTAAATACATCTCTAATTAGATAGAAGCAATGCCGGAAATGGCAGATTTGTTGCATATCTAATAGAGACCAGTGCAAACAGACTCAGCAGGGTTTCCCTCTCTTCTCCCTCCCCCCAAAAAAGACCAGCAAGACCAGGCTAGTAATCCGAGACCGAACAGCAATGACTTCTCCCATTTGAGTGCATTATGAACCACATTGGCGAATGTCTCTATTCTAATATTTAAAGCAATACTTAGGATGTGTGAACTGAATGCCCAAATATGGACTGGGTCTTGAAACAATACTGGTGCCTTGGCTTTATTCCTGCGCTGGTGGACAATCCAGGCTCCGTGTCATGCACTGTATCTGCCTTTGCCAGGATGTGCCGAGAGCTGCAGCTTCCCAGGCGGTTTGAAACTGTTGTCCCTTTTCCCTTCTCTTCCCCCACCCTGCGGTAATTCACTTTTTTTAAGGTTGCTAAAGAAGCCAGGGTCCCCTTACAGGGATGCCAGAGGCAAGGCAACTGAGCTCCCGGGGCTCCTCTACAGTCCGTGCAAGCAAACTTTGTGGATCTCTGCAGCTGCGAGACCACACAAAGTTGTTGACATGCTTTCGGGTCTCCGTTTGTGGAGAAAATGGACCCAGGCCACCGCAGCCCAAAATAATGAGCGCTGCGCATACCAGAGTAGTCTTAGCAATCTGTGGCTGTCGTTTAAAAGGTCTCTCAACTTTGACTGGCGAGTGGCCCTTGCAAAGATGGGCAAAAGGCCCGCTCCAGCTCAAGTCGTAGCTCTAGCAGCCACGTTGCCCTGGGAGTAGATGTGGCTCGGAGTAAATTCGTGCTCAGCACGGGGGAGAAGCAGGCTCTGATTTCTGCACGTCTCAACGAAGGTGAGGGCTCTTGCGGGGGACTCTGCAGCGTAGTTGGGTTGCACAGGTGATATGCGATACGCTGTCTTTCCCCCGAACACCACAGTAGATCGCGCTTTAGTGCGGCCTTAGAAAGAACAGCATGGAGACGGGTTTAATACTTCCTCCTTAGGCTGGTGTCGCTTTAGAAATAACTGATGGCCGGCGCGGGCCTGCTCCCCTCTTCCTTGGTTTTGCCATACCCTGAGCGGTGGAGTCGAGCCGGCTGGCTGGGGAGAGCCGGGCTCACCCCATTTAACTGCGCCGAGCAGCTCTCGCTGGCTGTGTGCGTGCGTGCAGGAGGCAGCGCGGAGGCCTGGGCTGCAGGCAGGGGGAGTTCCCCTGGCCGTGAGCAGCTCCCGTTAATCCTCGTGTCCTTTCAGGGAAGGGGCTTACGGCGGTGGCTGCTCCGGAGCGACCTTTCCCTCCGAGCCGACCCGCTCAGGTCTCAGGGCTGCGGCGGGCAGGGGCGTCTCTCCCCGGGGAGTGCGTCTTTTGGGGGGGGGGGTCCTCCGGAGCGGGCAGCCAGCGCTCCTTTGAACGGCTGAGCAGACGAGGTGGGGACGGAAAGGAGGAGGCCAAGAACTCGTCGCAAATGTGGATTTAGGAAAGTTCTGCTGCTTTCCAGCAGGGAATTCATTTTTCCTTGTTTGCTGGACAGCAGTTTTTGGCCGAGCGGCGATTATTTTTTCCCCTCCTCTCTTCCACCGCTGGAAAAGTTAGCGAGCGAGAGCACGCTTCAGTACCTGCCCGCCTGTTTTCCTTAACCGTGGTCTGAATTATTTGGGACTCTCCCTCTGCACGCAAGCGCTCCGCGTACCCCAAACCTACCTCGTGAGCTAATAGATTCGGTGCCGTGTGATTAGACATGCAAGGAAGTCCGCTTGGAGAAGATCCTGACAGCATGAAATATAATTTGTGATCTGAAAGACAGTTTCCAGTATAATCTCATTATGCACCACAGACTCCCGGTGTTATTTTGTAGAAGGCGGACAATGATCAATTTACATTGACCTGGGGCTGGGCGAGCTTTTAGATGGTAATTGCCATATTGATTTGCATGCAAAAAGAAGACCTGCTAAAATTAAAGACCGGAAGCTAAATTAAACTAAATTTATTGTCTAGGTACAAACTAAAAGACTTGTTAAAGTCTAGGGTAGACTTGGAAAGCTGTGAAATCCAGAGAGAAATGATTCTCATCCCGATCGCTCCGGAAAATGAATCTACATGACGGAGAGCGGGGCTTGCAAAGACCCCATTGTGAGCGGAGGCACACAAGCCGGGGCTGTTCCGTGTAAGCCCCGACTCTTTAAACAATCGGAGAATAAAATATCTCCTCTGTCCAATGAAAATCTCGACCTGAATGTTGGGATTGTCGTGCTAAGGAAAACAAAGCTTTATTTGGATAAGACAATTAAAGTGGAAAGCGCAGAATCCACCAGCCACACTGGGAATGGCTCGTATAAAGAGCTGAGTGTGTTCAATAGAGCGCTGGGGAAAGGGGGAGGCTCGGGGCTGCGCTCCGCGGCCGAGCCTGCACCGGGAAAGCCTGGCATTGTGCTTCCTCTGCCTGCTTCTCGGCCAGGAGGGGCGAGAGCGCTCCCAGCCAAACGCGCTCTCCTTTCCGTGGCTCCCGCCGCTCTCGAAGCAGTCTCCCAGGGCCGGGAGCTGCACCGGCGCAGCTCTGCGGCAGGGTCGTTCCCCGTGCACCTCCGGACGGCCTGCGGTAGGTTGCAGTGCACCAGCGCTGCCAGCCTGCCCGTTCCTTCTCAGAGCGTGTTTTGCTTTTCATTTTCAGCTGGAGTAGCTCTCGCTCTTACCCCAGGTGTTCATTTAACGCTCGGGAATACCTCACCTAGGGGCCTCAGTATTTGCATATTACAAAACATTTGGGCCTGCGTCCTCAGTTATAAAGTCAGATCTCCTCCTCCACGGGAGTATCGGAGTAGCTGGCGCCTGGCGCAGTTGATAGCAGAGAGAAGTACGCCTCTACTTGCACGGGCAGCGAGCGGACCCTGCGCCTGGGACAGCCCGATGGCTGTCCCTGTGCTTGCGTGGACGGGGTGCCCGTGGGGCTGCCCGTCCCTCGCCCGCTGCTGTGTTTCCCCCACGCTCCCCGGGAGTGGGGCGGCACTGTAGCCGAGGGTCTCCTGGAGGGGCTGGGAGAGCTTTGCGGGCTCGTTTAAGCCACTGCTTGAGTATGGCATTTGCCGCGTCGTGGCAGGTAGGGATGGAGAGGTGAAATCAAAGCTGGAGGGGCATATTCTCAGCTCTCCGTGAAATTCACAGGGAACCTGCTAATGGCACGAGAAGGGGCGGGCTGAGCTCCCCTTCTTTCTAAGTGTAAATTCCCTCCCTGAGCCAAACTTTCTCCATGTGAGAAAGCTCCTGGCCCTGGAGAGATCCTACAGGGATCCCTGATCCCTGGGCAAAATCCCCTTTGCTCCCACGCCCCGGCATGCTGGGTTGTGCGCTAAGCCTCTCTCCGGCTTGCCCACAGCAGTAGGAGGCTGAGCTGGGCGTTGGGGGAAGCCCTTCCCGCAGGCTGTGGTCCCCCTGGCTCACCTTGCTCTGGCCTGGTCGTGCTCCCTGCGCGGTGTTTTCCTTTCCTCCCGTTTCAGTAGTCATGCACAAAGTGGATTAGCAAAGCCCCGTGCAGAACTAAGCAGCCCGGTGCGAAGTTATGCCGAGTTCTGCCTGGAGGGCTCGCCTGCCTTCTCCCGGCAGACCTCCCGTGCCGCCGTGCCGTGCTTTGCCGTGCCGGGGCAGGCCAGGGCCAGCGGGCAGGGGTGGATGCTTCCCGGGGTCTCCACGCAGCGGTGGGCGAGGAGAGAAATAGCTCTGGCTAAAGTTGCGAGCAGCAGGGGAAGCCGGAACAATACTTGCGAGCAGGAAGTGATCTCCCGGGGTAAACGTTTTAATGGAAGCGTAACCTGGCATTGCGCAAAAACCCGACCCAGGGCGGCTGCTGCCAGCTGGGGAGGATGCAGGGCTCGGGGAGATGCGTGGGAGGCCCGTGCCATGCTGCGCCAGGGGCGCCCACAGCAGAGCCGTGCGTGCGGAGGCGGGGGCGGCTGCGGCGCGGCCTGCCCTGAGCAGGCGGCTGAAGGTTGTCTTATTTTAGCTACAGGAATATCTCTCTAGATCCGTTACTGCGAGATCTCGTTCGCAATAAACTGTATTGGCTCTCCTCTTTATACAAATTGCTGTATGAAAGAAAACCCAGCCTATATGCATGGAGGCAGGCATGAGCTAGTGAGATCAGGTTTCCTACTGAGCTCCCGGAGGAGAAGTCAGCATTTGATTGAAGCTACACTTGGTTCTTGGTTCCCAGGGGACAGCAGCCCTGAAACACGAGAGCCCTCCCTCCTTTTTTTCCCCCTTCTCTCTCTTCTTCCTCTAAAAGCCTTTGTGCTGAAAGAGCCTCAGTAGGCACGAATCGCCGGTCTCTCACAAGAGTGTGTTGCAGCCTTTGCTGACATTGTTTTGTTAGCAGTGGTTTTTACCAGGCCAGCAGATTTCTAGCTACGTATAGGCAATGAAGAGTCGATGATCCTGACCTGCGAGTACGTACCGGCACCATTTGTCGGTGCATCCGATTCGGAAGTCGATTGGAGACGTATCACGTTGGTGCGAAGCACCTTACCTGCCCGGGGAGCGCTGCCCTTTGGCAGGAGTCGGGCCAAGATGCGCTTCCAATAAAACCAGCTATTTCCCCTCGCTACTGCCGGCTCCCAAACTGCATATAAGCACCTAGAAAGCGCGCTTCCAGCTCCCGCGGCCTCTTCAAGAGTTCGTGCGGCACACAGAATTTCAGAGAAAGTTGCTGTGTCGTGGTTTTCCCTTAGAGAGGCACGATTTTGGGCAAGGCTAAGAGTCAAAGTGGGCAAGGAAAGGTTTCCTCGAGTCGATTTATTTTTCCCTTGCTTCTCTTCAGTAAATTCCACCTCTCTAACTTTGCTGTGGATACAGAAATGAGTAAGGGCAGGGAAGGAGGTGCAGGGATTTACACTCAAATTCCAGCTGCGCCCAACAAAAGGCCCGCTGAGAGCCTGCGGCGCACGCCTTTGCTGCCAGGTGGTTGTATCGCGAGCGAAGCTGGACTCGCGTCGTACGTTCTTGGGGTTTTTCTTTCTGGTTTGGTTTTTTTTTTTCCCTTACGCGAGGGAAAGGGCTGGACGTGGGACCGCGTCTCGGCCGGGGCGGCGGCGGGGTCGCCGCCCCGGGGCAAGGCCGGCGGGGGCGGAGGGGCCCCTCGGCGGGAGGTTCGCTGCGGTAACGGGTCGGGGGCACCGCTGCCGCCGTCGCGGGGCGGGGGCGGGGGGCGGCGGGGAGCCCGGCCTCGGCGGGGCAGGGCTGCTCGGGGGCGCGCCGCGCCGCCCCGCGGGGGCGAGCTCGCCGGGTGCCGCGGGGGAGCTCGCGCAGCTGCCGGCCCGGCTTTCCCCGCTGCTGCGGGGCTCCCCCTCGCCCTTCCCAAAAGCCAAACCGAGAGCGGAGCTCAACTTCTGATAAGGCTTTTCGTCGGGCCGGGGGGCGGGCTGGAAATCCCTCCTCGGGGCGGGGGAGAGTCCCGCAGCGCTCGGGACCCCGCCGAGCAACCCCCTCCCCGGCCCCGCAGAAGCCCCCCGGAGCAGCGAGGCTCCGCCTGACGAACCGCCGGGAACAAGCACGTTTCTGGCCCCCCGGGGCGGGGGAGGTGGGTAGAGGGTGTTCCTTGTTTCGAGTAAACCAGCTGCAGTAGTTGATGGTAAAGCAATGAAGGCGGACACAATGCTGCTGTTGTTGGTTTGATCTCTAACTGGGGATTGTTAGTCTGGATTTAACTGTGTGGCCGGGGGGGGGGGGGGGGGGGGCGGGTGGAGGGGGGGAAGGCGAAGGCTGTTTACAGCCAGTGCAAATAATGTGACAGCTGTTGGAGCGCGAAGAGCCCGCGCCTCCCCGGCACTCGCACACAAAAGCTCTCGCTGCGGCCGGAGCAGCGCCGGGGCCGCCCCGCCGCTCCCGAAGGCACCGCCCGCCGCTGCGGGGCCCGGCGGGGCGCCCCGAGGCTCGGCTCGGCTCGGCTCGGCACGGCACGGCGGGCATCCCGGGCGGCAGCGGGGCGCCGAGCCTTGCCCCCCCCCGCCACTGCCGGTGGCGTGGCTTAAGCACCCGCCGCTGGGCAGGGAGCCCCCCCCCCCCCCGTTTCTCTCCTCCTCTGCTTGATTTACAAAAGCGGCCGGCTCCGCCACCGACCCCGGCCGGCTTCGGCGCTGGGGAAAAATCCCTCCCGCCGGTGGAAGCGGAGGCGGGTTTGCACCGGCCGGCCCCCGGTGACTTTGCGGGAGCGGCGGGCCGGGCGTCCCGGGAGCCCCGGGGATCAGAGGGCAGCCCCGCAGCGCTCGGAGCCGGCCGCTGGCCTCGGGCAAGGCAGGGTGCGGTGGCTGGCAGCCCGTGTTTGCTTCCCGAGCGTGCCTTGGCGGAGGAGAAGTTGTTATCTCTTGAGGTGGCGGCCCGCGACCCCTGATAACCTGGACGTGCGGGCACCCCCGGAGTAGGTCCTCGGTGAAAAACTCCCGCGGAAATAGCCCGAGCGCCTATTTTCTCCTCAAAGCCGTTGCATCTAAGCCCCTGGGTTCGCTTTTTTGAGCGTAGGATGGAAAACACTGCCTGTTCTTGAAGTTTGCGCTGGTACCCAAAGTGATCTCCCGGCCCTTTCCAAAGAGCCTCTGGAAAGTCGAGGGAACTTGGAGAACTGGGTTCCGGCCTATATTTGTACCTGACACAGTTTTGCTCCCTGTGAGAATTGCTATATAGTCAGTGACCTCCACGTACTATTGTCTTTTTGACGAGGTGGCTCTGGGGTGGAAAGCAGGTAGGAAGGGGAGATGCTTATTTCCTCCCCCGCTCCCCCTTTTATAATTTTGGTCGATGGGTTGCCTCCTTTACCTGTTTTTCTCCAGTCAATCTATTTTTTTTTTCTCTTTTGGCCTTGACTGTCCCCTTGGTCCTTTATGGATTACGCTGTGCTATTAGTGGCCAAAGTGCGCCAGTAGTCATTCAACGATTTTAGCATCAGTTCCTATAAACTGGTGTTTAATATGACATGTGCCGTTTTTCTGCAAGAATACTGCTTGCGAAACTAGTTTCGCCTTGGAGCAAAGGCGGAAAGATAAACAAGCCTGCATAGCCAAAACACTGGCAATCTCTGCCTCCTTCCAAATCTTTTAAAGTCACGGAGTAATATTTTCAGGATTATGCTGCCGCCTCTGAGGAGGGAATGTCGCTGGCGTTAAAAAAAAAAAAAAGAAAAGAGAAAAAAAGCTAATGCAAATTAGAGAAAAATAATTTTCTTTCAGCGATATGCAATGTATTAGTCACTTGTTATCATGCTTAGAGGCAGACCTCATTTGCGCGTCTGCCAACTCGTTCACATCTGCTCAGGGCTGTTCAGGGCATTTTAACCTTGGCGGTGTCGTGTCGTAGTCCCACGGATCAAGAACGAGTAATTAAAGCTCTAAGCAGCAGCAGCAGCAGCAGCAGCAGCAGCAGCAGCAGCGAAAAAAAAAAAAAAAAAAAAAAAATTCCTAGCCGCCCATCTGCATCGCGGTTGATCCGCTGCTTTGTTTCAGTGCGGAGCGCCGGGATGGGAAGGCAGGGCCGGCGGCGGCCCCCGCGATGCCCTCCGCTCCGGCGGGGTGTCGCCGCCACCGGCAACTTCTTTTCTTCCCCCCCTTTTTTTTCCCTTTAATTTGTCACGGAAAAGCCGAGCGTTGTTGTTGGGTGTCCCCCCCGCCCCCCGCCCGGTGTTTTTCCCCACGCCGAGACGGGCGGTGCGCGGCGCTGGCCGTGCCCACCCGGGACGTGGCGTTTCTTCTAAAGGTTTGCAGAAGGTGACGTGAGGCCGGGACGCAAGAGTTGCGGAGACGTTTGTCGAGGTGCTCGTAACGCTGCTTTCGTAACCGAGGGCTCGCCGGCGCTTTCCAGAAGTGCTCGGCAGAAGCGTTTCCCATCAAGGAGAAACGTTAGCGCCGTAAACCCGACCTAAACTTTGGGGCGAGGCTAATTTTTATGCATTGTTTAGCAGAAACCGAGCTGTTTGTTTGTTTGTTGTTGGGAGGAGGAGAGAAAAGGAAAAAAAAAGGGGGGGGGTGGGAGGAGGAAGAAAGCCCCAACTTCCCAAGCACTTTTTCCTCCATGCGGCCGCCGAGGGTCCCCCCCCCGTGCCCCGGGGGCCGGCCCCGGCCGTGCAGACAAAGCCCTGCGGGGAGCGGGAGCTTTTCAGGCCGACACGAGAGACGGAGGCACCCAAGTTTAATATTTCGCCGTTGTGCGCCGGCCATTTGCTGCATGAGGCGCGGAGCCGCCGTCCCCCCCGGCGGGGCTGCCCGGGGGGGGGGGGGGGGGAAGCGGAGGGAGCCGCTCCCCATCCATCAGCCCTTCGAAGCTGTTGCTCCGTAAATGAGGGAACCACAGGCCCTGTCAGCCGCAATTATGCAAAATGAAGTCGTCCGTGATCAATATCTCCCAACGTCCCCGACGGATGCGGGGGGGGGGGGGGGGGGGGCCGCCCCCGCCCGGCGTGCCGCGGCGGCTCCGCGCCGGGGAGCGGTGCGCCGGGGTGGCCGGAGGGAAACCAAGGGCGTACGTCCCATTAATCACTCCCCCCCCCCCCCGGGGGTGCGGCGGGGGCCGGGGGAAGGAAACGGGGGCCGTGCTCCGGTATTTCTGCAAGGATAACGTTGCGGAAGTGAGCGCAAGCTTTCGCCCAACTCCATCTCGCAGCAGCGCCGGGACTTTTGTGTTCATTCGGGGGGGGGGGGGGTGTCCCCGTCCCCCCGTCGTCCCACCCCCGGTTTTCCGAGCTATCGGAGGGGGAGGGGGGCTCGGCGGAGCCCGGTGAATGGCGAGCCCGTGGCGCTGCGCTCGCCCAGCCTCCCGCGGCCGAACAATGGGGGACGGGCGGGGGGAAGGGGCTGGCTTGGTGGTATTTTTCTTTTTCTTTCTTTCTTTTTTTTTTTTTTTCCCTCCCCCTCTCTTTTCTTTCTGTCCCCCTCCTGAAAAGCAAAAGCCATACGGAATAAAGGCAACAATGAAGGGCTCCCGGGATGCCGAGTGCGCGGCGGGTTAATGGGGTGGGGGCGCGCAGGCCTGCGCTCTCCCTTCCCCACGCCGGGAATGCGGCCTTAGATTACCTGAAATGCACATTTCTGCCCGGCCCGCGGTGCGTGGGTGTGCGTGCCTGCGTCTCTGTGTGTGTGTGTCTGTCTGTGTGTCTGTGTGTCCCTCTCCCGCTGCTGCCGCTGCTCCTCCTTCGCAGCCCGGGCTCGGCTGCTGCCTGTTGTCTCTGGCAGCAGCAGCGGAAACCTCGCTCCCGTGCGTGTGTGTGTGCGTGTGCGTGTGTCTGTGTGTGGGTGAGAGTGTGTGTGTGTGTGTCTCTAAAATGGCGCGGACGGCCTGGGTAGGGAGATGCCGCGGCGGGTGGGCGAGGGAGGGAGGCCGGGCTCCCGCCGGGGGGCCCCGGCTGCGCGGGGGCCCGGGGCTTTCTGCGGCAGGGCCGGTTTGCGGCTCCCTCCTCCTCCTCCTCCTCCTCCTCCTCCTCCTCCTTCTCCTCCTCCGCAGCCTTGTTCACGGCGCGGCCGGAGCGGCGGCAGGCTGAACCGCTGGGCTGCCCGGTGCGGCGTGCGGGGGAGGAAAGCCCCGGTCCCTCCCGGAGAGAGCAGCCCCCTCCCCGTCCGCCCTGGGGGCCGGAGGCATCGCACGGGGGGGCGGGCGGGCGCCGTAGCGGCGGTGCGGGGCTGGCGGTGCGGCGGACGGGGTCGGTGTTTCCCGCGAATCCCCGGGAAATCCTTCATGCAGCGATGCCTCAAAGTTGGGTACCAGCCGCCTCGCCTCCCCCCCCGCCCCCGGTGTGTGCGTGGGGGAGCCTTTGCAGCCCCTCTGTCGCACCCCCTCCATGCATTTTAACCGGGGGGGGGGGACGGGGACGGGAGCGAGGGCCCCTGCCCTGCAGATGTCCCGTGACCTTCAGGCGTGGGCACCGCCGTGTGCCGTGGGCAGCCTTGGCCTCCCGGGCCGGCCCGCGGAGGCGTGTGCCTGTGGGTCCGGGGTTTCCCTCGGGGCTCCGCGGCAGGCGGTGCCGTGTGGGCTCCGGGGGAAAGCGGCCAGGGTTATTTGAAGGATCGCCAGCCATTTTAACTTTCCCTTATTGGCCTCCTCCCCCGCCCCCTTCCCCAGTTCCTAGGCTTATCATTAATTGAAAACTTTTTTTTTTTTTTTTTCCCCTCCCCTTCCCTTTTTGGCTGCCGCCGGCGCTGAGAGCGATGCAATGATTCGCCTCGCAGCATATGGGAAAGGGGGGAAAGCGCCGCTGCCGCTGCGGCGCAGCGACTGTCTGTGCAGGGTCCAAGGCGTGACAGACGGCGCGGGGGGGCGGGGGGGGCCGCCGGTGCCGGGGGGGGGGCCCGCCCCCGCCGGAGCCCCGCTGCGGCGGGGGGGGGGGGGGGGGTTGGGTTTGGGGGGTGCGGGGGGGATGTCTCCGCCGGGCCGGAGCCAGGCGCAGCGCGGCGGCCGGCCCGGGGCGGCGGTGCCCGGCGGCGGGGAGGATGCCCCGGCGGCCCCGGTTGCCCTCGGACGGCTCCGTCGCGCCGCGTTTACACGGCAGAAAGTCCCGGTCGCCGTCCGACGCGTGACGGTGTGGGAGCCGCGGGGGGACGGGGCGGACGGGGACGGGGACGGGGGGGCTGCGGCAGGAGCCTTAAAATAGACGCCGACCCCCTCGCGCTGCCCGCACGCTGCCTAAACCGAAATGCACTGCTGTCGTGCATGACTCAATATGTATTTTAAATCGGTTTAGCGATCTCGCTGGCGCATTGTGCTTAGCTTTATGGTTAAATGAAATGCCACACGTCCCGGGTAAAGGTCAAACTTCTTCTCTAATCCGCGGATCCGTGCGGCGGCTACTTAGGCTGCAGCTTCCTCCTCTGGTTTACAAAACGTGTCACCAGCGGTGATGCCGTATGGAGAGTGCAAAAAAATAACCCACGGTGTTGTTTTTTCTTTCTTTCTTTCTCTCTTTTTTTAAAAAAAGCGCAGCCACCCCTGTTCTTTAAACACTTGTCTAATATTAGATCGGTGGCTGCTGCCAGAGCTTTATACGGCGCGTTGTAAACGGTGCAGCAATACAGTGTCTTTAAAGCCTCCTTTCCAGCCGTGGCACAGGTTGCTGTTTTTATAACTCGTAAATATGTAAGTCAGAGGTACAAGATAAACGAGGTACCTAAACACATTCATAAGCAGCTGCCCGTATTTAAGCTTATAAATACCGTACGAGCGCTGCCCTTTAAATCAAACTCCAGAGGAACGGGTTGAGGGCTAATCGAAGTGGATCGCTACGAGTCCCCCGATTGCTTTTCACTCTTCTCACAGGGATTTTCACAAATCTAGAAATGATCCTTTCCGTGGCCTGGAACCGGGCGGCGGGCGGGGGGGTGGGATATGATGGGGGGTGGGTGGGGTGGGAATGGGATGAGAGCCGGGTAATTTATTGCATCGGTTTTAATTTCCGAAAGGCCGGGTTGTTTGCCGAACCGCCTGTCGCTCCGTCGGTGCCACCGGCGCTCGCAGACTTTTTTTTTTTTTTTTTAATTTTTATTTTTATTTTTTTTTTTTTAATTTATTAACCCCGCGCAGCCCTCCCCGCCGGCTGCCCTTGCGCCGCTGCTGCTGCTGCTGCTGCTGCTGCTGCTGCTGCTGCTGCTGCTGCTGCTGCTGCTGCTGCTGGCTCTGTGGCTTGTGCAGTGGAAACTGGCGGGCTGCCAGGCGGAGCTCGGAGGTGGAAAAGAGTAAAGGCGCCAAAAGGGAACTCGTGCGCCGCTGCAATTCTCCTCCCGCCCCGCTTCCTGGCTCGCTGCAGCCGCCGGCCCCGCCGGGCTTCCTCCAGCCCACAGCCCACGCTTCCCCCCCCCCCCCCCCCCCGCGACTTTCACCTCGCACACTCGCCGCCGGGCACCCCCGGGCCGGGAAGGGGGAGGGGGGGGTCGGGGGGCGAGAGGAGGCCGCCCCGGCCCGGGCGGCGCTGCCTTGCCCTCCTCTTTCCCCCGGAGGCACGGAGAAGCGGCGTCTTCCTCCTCCTCCTCCTCCTCCTCCCCCCCTTCCCCCCCCCCCCTTTCCCCGCGGGCATCGGGTTTTTCTCGTTTCCACGCCAGGAGCGCGTTAACAAAACTTTGCTGCTGCTGGCGTCAATGGCTGCCAAAAGTCTGTTGACGTTGCGAGGGAGACCCAAACGTTTCCCTTTTTCATCAGCTGCCCAAACAGCGCGGTGTGTGTCTCTGCCTCCCTCCCCCCCCCCCCCCTCCCTCCCCCCCCCCCTCCCTCTGCGGCGCGGGACGCGCGGGGCCGTGGGTGTTCCCGCCACGGCGCGGCGCGGCGCGGCGCGGCACGGCGGGGCCCCGCTCGGCAGCACGCCGGGAGGCAGGTTTGTGCTTGCAGGCGCTTTTCACAACTGGTTTCACACGGCGGCATCGCTGCGGAACCGCGTGTGCGTTGCGCGTCTCGCTTCTCCCCCCCCCCCCCTCACCGCTTCCCTCCCTCCCTCCCTCCCTCCTCCGTGCATCACCGTCTATATTTAGCCGCAAATGGCTTTATCGGCCAGACACCTCCCGGAGGAAATGCCGTGCGCTCTCCGGCGGCCGAGCCCCGCTCCGCGCCCCGCCGCACCGCGCAGCGGGGGCGGCCGGAGGGGGCTGCGGCGCCCCGGGGAGCGCTGACAGCGGCGGGGGGGTGGGGGGGGGTGTGAGAGAGGAGGAGGACGAGGAGGGAGGGAGGGACGGACAGACAGACGTGTCCTCGGTTTCCTCCGTGCGCTGGGGCGCTCAGCCCGCCGTCGGGGTTGCATAACGGGGCCGGCCGCGCCCGCCCCCGCGGAAGCTGGGTATAAATAGGAGCGGTGCCCCCCCCCCCCCCCCGGCCCCGGCCCCCCTCCTTGTCCCCCCAGCGCTGAGGGCTTGCGGAGCTGCCGGCGTTTGGCCGAGCCGCTGGAGTCCCCTGCGAGCCCGCCGGCCCCGACGAGACGGGCAACCGCTTGCTGGGAGAGAGAGGAGGAGGAGGAGGAGGAGGAGGAGGGAAGGGGCGTGCAAAGAGTTAAAAGTCTGCTGCTCGTTGCAATGAAATTATGGCTGGCAGTGGCGCCGCTGCTCGTTCAGCAGACCTCCACTTTTAAACAGTTCACAAGAAGTTCATCAGGGCGGCGATTATAACTGCACACACGCGTGCACCCGGGGCGACGAGTGCCAAGGGGCGGCTTTTGGGGGGAAAAAAGGGCTGGCAGCTGGCAGCCGTCGGGGCGTAGGCTCTGACCTGGCCGGGTGGGCCCTGGGACATCCCGCCGCCTCCCCGCGTCCCGGCGGACTTTGCCCTGCTCCAGCGGCGGTGGGACGTGGGGCCTCCAGATCACCCGCTGCGGCTGGGGAAGCTCTCGGCCCCCCGTTCAACTTCAGCGTTTCGCTGTCTGCACATGTCAGGGGATCGACGGGCTCTAATTCAGGCACCGTGCCTTATCTTAATGATACACTTCCACCGAGGAAACCAGGCGGGTGCAGGCGGCCCCTCCGAGGAGCGGCGTGGGTTGGCCTCGCGCGCCCCCGAAGGAAAGCGGGGCGCAGGGCCGTGTGCCACCGAAGCCCGTCTCCTCCGAGCCGGCGTCCGTCCCTCGCGGGTGAGCCAGCGCACGGGGCGGCTACTAACCCTATGTAAAACCCTAAATCACTCTCTCCATGCTGCTGCTGCCTCTATTGAAAACATTACGAGCGGCGCATCTGGAAACCAGTAAATCTGTCCAGAAACAGTCTTTCCAGTGAAATAACTCCTTCTGAATGATAGCGCGTTATCTAATCTCCGCGGATTTTTGTTTCCTTGCAGCGATTTTTGTGGACTTCATTAGGGAAAGGTAACCGTTCTGGAGAGCGGAGGGTCAACACGCCGTTTCATTAATATACATTTGTTCCAGACGTGGAGTTTTGCACAAAAGGCCTCTCTGAGGGGAGAAAAAAGTGTTGGGGAACAAGGCTTTCCTGCCGTTTCAGTTCTTAAACCTCTCTGAACGTGTGTGAAGTATTGTGTTAAAGGCCCAATCTGGGCTTCTTCCCCATTAAATGCCACAGCGATCATTTGCATATTTTGTAGCCTGACAAAGGAAATGAGTTTGCTGGGGAAGCATGGATGCTTTGGGAGACGTTAGGCATTAAACTCCCAGTGGTCAATCGCCCGTTACTGGCTTGTGTGCGTGCGTATGTGTGTGTGTGTGTGAGTGTAAAAGGAATATCATGCCTCCCGCTTAAAGGCTTCTATTTTTGTGAGAGAGGAAGAGCTGAGGGATATCCTGTGCATTAGAGGCTCCCCCTACTTATTAACCCAGCATTTAGCGGCAGGATGCAGGCTGAGGCTCAGTCAAAAGAAACGACTCAACCTCCGAAGAGCAATTAAAATCTTGCACTGGAATAAATCATGCGCCGCAATAATCCTGTTAATAAAACGCAGCTTGTCCTGACACTTCGCTCATGCAGCAAACTAGAATTTAATGCGAGCGGAGGTGGCGTTAGCCAAGGTAGAGGGGAGGAAAAGCCTTTCCCTCTCGGCCGCTGGACGCGAAAATGCGGTTACCTTTCACCTGCCTCTCCGGCTGCACACGGCGCCGATCCTCTTGGACTGCTAATACTTCTCCAGCGAGCCCGCTAATGATTTATTTCCCTGGAGTGAGCAGGCATCATTGAATTACTGAAAGCACTCGCCGCAGCAGCAGCGGCAGCAGCAGCAGCACTAGCAGCAGCTCCGATGCAGAAGCCACCAGGGTTCAGAAGCCACCAGGGTTTGGTGCTTAATCAAATCAAGGGGTGGGGAGCTCGCCAACCCACTTACTATTTTTAACCCCTTTCTCTGAGTTAGTCATGTGCAGACGCTAAAGGAGGGGTTTTTATTTAGATCCCTTCTGTAGCGGCGTCTCTTCAGTTTTAAGTCCTCGAGTGAAAGCTTTATCGGCGATCAGCGTAGCTAATAGACACGGTATGTGGCTGTTCATGCAATGCACTCCTGCTCCTGTGTGTTCCTAATGCAGGGCTTTTGTGAGTGCCTGTAGGTGGTTTCGCATGTTCCCCCAGCCCGTGGGGTCTCCCTCCGTGGTTCAGCCCATGCGAGGTGAAGGTTTGGGGACTGGTGTGTACTTGGCCGGCTGAGTCATTTCTTGTTCAAATGAAATGCAGTGGAGAAACTTTTATTTGTCGATAGCCTGGAATGATTCTTAATTTTCTGGATGTGCTCTGGGGAAAAGATCCATCTCCTCTGACCTATAAATGCCCTCAATTTGCTCCTTTATTGCAGGGTATCTCCCTTAGCGGTTAACGTAGGCAGCTCACTCCCCGCACCAATCCTGCATTCATTATTAATTACCCAGAGGGAGGCTGGCTGCTCCGTTGTGATGTTTGCACTTCCTCCTAGACAAATCTGCTCAACTTTTTTTTTTTTTCTTTCCTTTTCTTTCTTTTTTTTTTTTTTTTAATAGAATATAAAACCGTGAAGAAAAGCGGCGATTTTTAAGAAGACGTCATGCTTTCTGCAACTCCCCTGTATGGCAACGTTCATAGCTGGATGAGCAATGAAAGGGTCCGCATGTGTGGAATTAATGAAGACAGGTAAATATTTAAGCTTCTGGCAAGTTAAGCCACACTGTAATTCTGCAGCGTGAGGTCTCGGAGTTCGCTCGCTTCCCTAATGCTGGAGTAGATAGCTGCCGCCTTGCATCGAGATCAGCCCAGCTTGGAGGGGAAGTGGAGGGGGCAGAAACAAGACGTGCCTGAGAGCGGTAGAGCAGCAGCTGATTTACTATTTAACAGGCAACCTGGGTCAGCGAAGCGGGGACGCCCTTTAAAGAGATTACTCCCCAAAGCAGCCTTTAAACGCGCTTTTACAATTAATTTATTATTTCGTATTTGTGAAGGGGAATTAAACCAAATAGTGCACGTGTTCTTGCGGTGACTCTACGGCAGAGGGGCTCCTGCCTGCAACGTGGCGTTCCCTGCCTCCGGACCAACGGCTTGTCCTGTGAAATAGGAACAGCGGCCTTTCTGTCTCCCACAAGTGAATTTCTCTTCCTCACCACCTTTTTTCCTGCTGAATATCATTCATTCAGTGGTTAAAATTACACTCTGCGATAATTTTCCGTGGGGTGACGCAGACGCCGGCTGCTGTCCTCTTCCCTTAAACCCCAGCTTTTAAAAAAGCGAAATGACACTGAACAAGCTGCAGGTACACCTGCGGTTCTCTGTGCCAATTTTGTGTGGTTTTAGCGTTTTTCTGTCTTTTCTTTGAGCCCATGTTCTCACCGTTGTGTGAAGAGCCTCCCAGAAGCTGGGGAAAGTTTTTGGTCTTTGCAGGGAAAAACTATTTGCAAGCATAAACTGGAGGAGAACAGCCAAAACTCTCACTCTGCCTTCGCACCCTCTCTCCCTGCTTTCCTCACAGTTATTTAGGCATAATGTTTTTATGTGTTACTTGCGGGAAGGGTGAATCTTTTAAAAATGAATAAACAAATACATTAAAATCGCATTTCTGCTTTAAGGTGATGGTGTGCCTTTAAGCACTTTGATTGAAAGGAGTTCTTTTGGGTAATGCTGAAACTTTCCTTCTGCTGCATGTCAGCGATTTTTGTCCCTGGGAT
This sequence comes from Morus bassanus, assembly GCA_031468815.1. NCBI lineage: Eukaryota > Metazoa > Chordata > Aves > Suliformes > Sulidae > Morus > Morus bassanus. The sequence goes on along the minus strand of CM062568.1, from coordinate 96,281,449 downwards.
TTGAAATTTGGCACTAAGGTATATTCTTTATTGGTGCTTTCTGTGATAACAAGTCCCAGTGCTGTGCAACGCTGGTATGGCACAGATGTGCAGCTTTAGCATGGAACAGCTGACGTTCGTATGATGTTAGTGTGTGTGGTTTAATTTTCTCCTTGGCAGCGTTTATGGATGATACATGAACTGGGTATGTTTAAAATTGCGTATTCTCTCCTTGGAAAAAAGAAGGGCAAGGGGCAGAATAGAAAACCTTGACAAAGATCACTTGCATTGGAAGAGGCTGCTCTGAGATGCGCTCGGTGTGTTCTTGCTGTCAAAACCCTTTATACTTGTTTTCAAACGGTCACTGCTTTCTAAAGTAGTCGTCATGCATGGGTACGGAGGACGATAAATACGCAATCATATGGGACTTCTTTAGGGGAATCAAAATATGGAGGTGATATAATCTTGTACTGAACCGAGATGCGCAGGATGTTTTCAAATAGTAAGCTTCTGTTTCTTAATAGGAAAATTCCCGTTAACGATGGCGATGCACCGAAAAGCAGACTGGAGTTGAGGGAAGAAAATCACCTGAATCACAGTGTGGTAAGAAGTTAATAACTTCATGCTGCAGCTGAATCCGTGCCTGTCCTCCCCACCCCATCTACCACCTCCGGGTGTTACTACATGATCCATTTGGAGAAATTATTAAAATACCTTTCTGTTGCAGCTGTAGTCGGGCTTGGGCACGTTTGAGTTGCTTCTGTGAAACAGTGAAATAGGACTTTGTTTATTTATCTCGTTAATCTCTTGATGCTGACTTTGTAGTGTGTGTTGTTGTATGGCATCATATTCTTACTTTTGCTCTCTTACGAATAATGTCACACAACATACTGGCATGTGTAACAAGAATAGCATTAAGTACATCAACATTTCAGCAAAGTTGATGGTTTTCTCCTGTGAGCGTACATGGGGAGTGGTGAGTGGGGAAGACGTTTGACGGTGGGCCTTTCTTCGTGCTGCGTCCTCAGACGCCTCGCCCTGTGAATCATGTGGCGGTGACGAGCCCTGGAGCAGAGCTGCGGCAGAGGGAGAGGTCCTGGAGGAGGAGGAGAGGATCTCCATCTTTTCTTTCCTGCTCTCCATGCCCCAGCTCACATCTTCTTGCTGTGGCGGGGCTGGGACTGAGGAGCTGGTTGCCGCACAGGAGCGGTGCCGCCAAGCATCGTCTCTGGGCCACTTCTGGCTGCTTGGGCTATGGGTCCTCACGCCTTTGTTTCTAGCCGATGAGTTTTGGATGCGGAGAGATTTGTATTGATGTTTGAGGTGATATATGTTGCTCCGCAGGTTCCTGCTCTCCCGTTCTCCAGCCCGATGAGCCTCTGTATGTTTTCACGACTAACACTGTGTTTGCCTTAGCATTGTTTCTCTTCCAATGCTGACATGTCTGTAGCTTGAGTGGTAGTCGTAGTGAAATGTGAAAGTAACATACTTCTTGTTCTGTAAAGGTGGATGCAACTACAGCACATCGCATTGACAGTCTCGCAGCTCTGAGTATGGACAGGTCTGGACTCATGCGAGAAGGACTCAGAGTCCCCAGTAGCATTGTCTATTCCAGCTTGTGCGGACTCGGCTCGGAAAAATCACGAGATGCTACGAGTTCGATAGCCGGGCTCGGATTTACTCCTGAAAGAAATCCAGAGATACAGTTTAAATCTAATCCCCCTGAAGCGGTAGAAAACGCAGCTGTCTCTGGAAAAGCCCCGAATGGCTTCAGCGCTATATACAAAACACCACCTGGAATACAAAAAAACTCTGTCCCGACGGGGGAAACGCTGGGTTTGGACCGAGCTGCGGGTGACAAGCAGAGTCCCCTTGGTGTCAATGGTGCTAGCTACCTAAGGCTCCCCTGGGTAAATCCCTATATGGACGGCACGACGCCCACCATATACCCTTTCCTTGACTCACCAAATAAGTATTCGTTGAACATGTACAAGGCATTGCTACCTCAGCAGTCCACCTACAGCTTACCGCAGCACCTGGCTTACTCGCCCGTATGTACGAACGGTGAACGTTTTTTATACCTGCCTCCCTCCCACTACGTTGCCCCCCACATCCCTTCGTCGCTGGCGTCACCCATGAGGCTCTCGACTGCTTCGGCTTCACCGGCGATCCCACCTTTGGTGCACTGTCCGGATAAGAGCTTGTCGTGGAAGATGGGTGTCAGCCCCGGCACCCCCGTCGACGCGCACGCCTACCCCCACATCCAGAGCAGCAAGCAGCCCCGGGTCCCTGCCGCCAAGCCGGCCCCCGCCAACATGCCGGCGGACCCCGCGCTCCTGCTGCCGCACTCGCCCCGGCCGTCCCCCCGCCTCCCCCTGCCCGCCCAGGTGGGCGACGCCTACGCCGATTTCCACAAACACTTCCCCAGGATCACCACCTCTCCCTCCTCCGCCGTGACCCTCCCAAAGCCCTACGTGAACGTCGGCGGCGAATTTCCACCCTCCCGCCTCTCCAACGGGAAGCTTCCCAAAGGCAGCGATGCCGGGGAGGCACCCCCGCCAGCTGCCCCCCATGCGAGGAAAGCTGGCCATGACCGGAAAGACGGCAGATCCCCCCCGCTCCTGGAAAAGCAGACCCCGACCAAAGACGTCACCGACAAACCACTGGACCTGTCGGCGAAAGTCGTCGACGCGGAAACTGCCGCCAAGTCAGACCACGGTAAGAAAATGACGCCGACGGTGCTGGTGCACGGCAGGGCTGGAGGGGGGACGCACTTGCCCAGCAGCGACATTGTTCAGAAAGAAACCATTTCTCCTGGGAACGGCTGCCCCATCTACAGGCCTGAAATTATCAGCACGGCGCCCTCCTCCTGGATCGTTCCCGGCCCCAGCCCCGGCGAGGAGAGCGGGAAGAGCGTCCAGCTGAAAAACAAGGCGCTGGACTGGGTGATCCCACAGCAGCGGAGCTCCTCCTGCCCCAGGATGGGCGGCACAGAGGCGGTCGTCGGCAGTGTTTCAGGGACGGTGTCGGCCGGGGGGCGGCCGGCGTCGGCGTCGCCGGCTCCCAACGCTAACGTGGATTGCGCCAAGACAGCCAGGAGCTCCACGGAGAGCACCGCCTCGGTCATACAGCATGTCGGGCAGCCCGTCGCCACCCCCGCAAAACACAGCAATAAGGTGGCCAAATCCTGCAGCCAGGAAGCCAACTTCAAGGCAAGCGAGACCGCCCTGGCCTCCAGCCCCATTTTCCTGCCGCCCAACGAGGCGTTTCGCTCCCCGCCTCTGCCCTACCCCAGGAGTTACCTCCCATACCCGGTGCCGGAGGGGATAGCCATCAGCCCTCTCTCCCTCCACGGGAAAGGACACGTGTATCCGCACCCCGTCTTGCTGCCCAATGGCAGCCTCTACCCTGGCCACCTGGCTCCCAAACCCGGCCTACCCTACAGCCTGCCGGCAGGGCGGGGAGAGTTCATGACCTACCAGGATGCTCTGGGGATGGGGATGGTGCACCCCATGCTGCTGCAGCATTCGGCTTTGGAGATCAATAAGGAGGAGAAGGCGGAAAGGAGGTCGCGGTCTCACGAGAGGGTCCGCTACGAGGACCCGGCTCTGCGGGGCCGGCTGCCGGAGCTCCTGGAGAGCAGCGGGAAGATGCATTTCGAAGTACCCGTCGACAAGAGCGTGAAATTGCACCAGAGCTCCGGCCACGGTAAAAACTCAGCCAAAAGTGACAAACACCTCTTCCCAGATCTTCTGCGAGACGAGCAAGAGGCTAAAAGCGAAGCAAACGTAACGAAAGCTGGCTTTGCTACGGAAAGCAGTAATCAGGCTAATGACCCTACAAAGCACAAGGTAGAGCAGACGTCGCAGCACAGAGATTTTATTGTAATGAGAGAGGAGTTTGGAAGAAATAATGATCTTCATGAAACCTATAATTTCAAACAAGCCCAGAGTTCATCGGTGTTCGGCTTAAGGAAAGAAGATTTATCTGTGAGCCAGCCTAAAGAGAGAATGACAGTCCAGCCTTCGCCCGCTTTCTTGGAAAGCGCTCACGAGAGCGATGCTCCGGCTCTGGCGTTTGGCAAGGTGCAGGAGGACGCGAAGCCATTCTGCATGGGGACCGTGCCACCGAGCATCGACGCCAGCCAGACCTATACCAAAGATGGAGCCGACGACACAGAATCTGCCGATGGCAAAATACTGAAACCCAAGCCATCTAAGTTGGCCAAGAGGATTGCAAACTCTGCCGGTTACGTAGGTGATCGATTCAAGTGTGTGACGACCGAACTGTACGCAGACTCCAGCCAGCTCAGCCGAGAGCAGCGGGCCTTGCAGGTGAGTCCGCGCGGTCCAACGACCGCCGCGCTTTTTGTCGTTATTTCTCTGTTGCAAGTTGCAGTCAAGTATTAAAGTTGAGAGAAGCAACGCAGGTGGGGAAATCAGAATTTTTTTTGCTAGGGCGTACACGCCAGGAACGGTTTTAAATAGCAAAGTAAGTTTGTTAATGAGAGTGAGGTGATGTAAAGAATAGTATGTATGGCTTTTACATATGTACGCGCTAGTAAGCTTTAAAGGGCTTTTACTAAGATCTGCTAAAAAATGTTAATGTACGTATGAAATGTTTGTGCAGTTACGGAGGGGAGTCGGACAGGCATGCATGTTACCGTGGCACTAGCGATGGCTGTAATTTCTTAGCTGGCCTGTAGTGCCAGCTAGCAAAGCGTACCCAGAAGTTGTGATTAGTATGCCAAACGTGCCGTTTGATGGAGAGGAGTCGCAGCCATGTATTAGTGGGTCTCAGGCAACATTCGCGCCAAGTGAACGCGTAGGAAAGAGTAAGAGCGGTATTGAGGTTGATGCTGAGGGATGACAGACAGATACTGTATAGGAATATCCTTAAGGTATTTTACTTTTAATGAAGGGATGAGTTAAGCCAAATTGTTTTGCATTGTTAAGAAAAGAATTGGTTTATGCTTATAAAAATGGATGAAATTATCTAAATGATCCATTGAGTGCCCATTTTAATTACATAGATGGAAGGATTACAAGAGGACAGTATTTTATGTCTACCTGCTGCTTACTGTGAGGTCAGTTCTTCAAATTTTTATTACTAGACTCTTACATAAACCTTTGAGTTAAATTTCATTTCCAAATACACAAAGGGAAGTTTGTGGGCCATGGTCGTCTTTATTCATTGTACGGTTTTGTGTTTTTTTTTTTTTTTTTCTTTTTGTTTTTGTCTCTTTACCTCCAAAACAGAATGTTTTTGTTTTATATACAGTATATGTTTATATATATCTTATATATATATACACTTATATATGAAAGAATTGTGTGGCTATTTGCATATAGATGCTAGAACACTGTTTTACAAGTCAGGTGTGTTACCTAGCTATCTGTCTCAAACCTTGGTTTTGAGCCGATTTTTCTTTGGAAATACTTTCATATAAGGTAAGGTAAATGAAGTAGCTTTTATCGCAAGACTTTTTTTTCATATCAATTCTCTTTCTAGCGTGCAATGATGCGCTTCTCAGAGTTGGAGATGAAAGAGAGAGAAGGCCAAACAGCTACCAAAGACTCAGAGGTCTGCAGATTCAGCCAGGCAGACTGGGAAAACTTGAAAGGAAACAGTGAAAAGAAGCCAAAGTCTGTCGCTCTGGAAGATGCCATTGCTGACCAAAATGACAATGACAGATGTAAGCGAATTTAGATGGCTTTCTGAAGTGTGTACGTGTGTCTATGCCATGGCAGCTTGCAGCAAAGCTGCACGGGCAGCGTAATCTTCGTGTGCTCGTGGTGTTGCTGGTTAAAGTCACTGACCTCAGGCTCTGCAGGTATGGAGCTGCCTTGGCTGGTGCTCTCCGTGCTTGTTTTGGGGTCTGCAAGTTACTGGTTACGGTTGTACTTGCTTTTCAGGAGATGGTTAACTGTCACTGAAGTTACTGTCTTAAAGAGATCGTCCTTTTAATTGATGGGGTGCCACATCAACCAGTGAAAGCAAAGGTCTGAGGCTGTGTTTTAAATGCAGAAAGGAGGTGGGGGAAGAGTGAGAGGCACCCAGGAGTTCAGCTTCTTGAAGGTGCTGTAGCTCTGGGAGATGCCAATATTGCCGCTTCCAGGCAAAGCAGGGATGGAGGACAGAAGGGTGACGGGGAGCGGGAAAGGACGTGATCTGCCAGGCTGGTTTATCCATAAAAGCTGTCTGTAGAACTCCAAACTATGAGAAGCTGGTTTGCCAGGGTGACTTCTTGCTGCAGTGGCTGGGGGGTTACGTGTGCCTGGCGGACGCAGGTCCTCAAGGGCAGGTGGGGGACTGCGAAATTCCCCGTGGGGCTGGCTGCTCCCTCTAGGCTGTGGCAAGGTATCAGAGGACTATGGAAAACGTGTGCTAGCAACCCTCCCCTAAAAGCAAGACAAACTTAAATAAATAAATGGTATTAGGTTTTTTAACGGTATGCAAGAAAAAACACTTTTTTTTTTTTTTTTTTTTGGAACTCTCAGTAAGCATCTGGCTTCCATCAGTTTCCCAAATTTTTTTCTCTTACCTATATAATTAAGGAATGGATCAGTTCCTCCTGCTGCTACTTGGTTTTTAACAACTCAGAAAAAATAAATCTATGCTGAAAGTATTGCAAAACAAGAGGAAACACATGGCAGACTGCGTCATGCGCCTATGTGTGTGCGTGCGCGTGCACTGTGTAATTCGGTGGTTAAGTGTGCTCTTCTGTAGGTGGAGATTCATGAGCAGGGCTAGTAGAAAATTTCATTCAGGCAATTTAATAACTTTGAATTATCGTTCTGGTCTTTGTTTAATGCTTTTGGCAGAGAGCATGCTGGTCAATCGTACTTGCTCGGTTACTCACCTAAATCAAGTTACTGTGGTATTGCTGTCACTGGAATAACAGCCTCAAAAAAAATCAGCCTGGCAAAATAGCAAGGGCAAGTTTTAATTGTGGAAGTGGAGAAGGTACTAGGATGGGGAGAGGCTGAGCCCCTGGAAGCTGAGCGGACTTGCCCTTCTCCAAGCTCTATCGAGGAAGGCACCTCTGCAGTTGTGGTCCCTGTGCTAAAGCCGAGAGCTCAGCAGGCTGCTGTCCCGCTCTCCCCCTTGCAGCCCCCCTTGCTCCTCGGAGGGCTCGGGGCACCCTGGTGACATCCTCTGTTAAATCCCACCCTGCGTGTGCTAGAAAGCTTAAAGAGCAGCAGCAGCAGTGGGGTCCTGCCATCTTTCTCTGGCAGCAGGGTGAGATGGGTCCGGGGCGGGGAGAGGGGGACGGTGGTCTGTGGGGTCAGGGATGGCTGCAGGGGATGGAGGGAGAGCCTGCTCGGGGGGCATGGGGCATGCTGCTGGCCGGGGCTGCGGGGAGGAAGAGCATTAGAGCAGCGTTGTTTGCTGAAACACCCCCCCTCCCATCCTTGCAGAAGGCTGATGATATGGTGCGTCCTTAAATTCATCATTCAGTGAGGGCTCCAGCACTTGAATCTGCTGGCTAAAATGTGTTTGAGACTGTTAGGAAGCAGGGAAAGTATGTTCAGTCTTACGTTATTTCGTTCCTCTCCTCTTCTAATTAGCTCTTACTTAACAGGCTATTTCAGAGTTTGGCCGAATGTCGGAGCTCCTAAAAGCGCAGATCTGTTCTGCTGAGGGAGCTCCTCTTCCGTACGCCGGGCTGTACAGCCACGAGTACTTACCGGTACAGATTCAGTTCTCAGTAAAAGTTTTTTATCGTGGTGGTTCACCTCCTGCCCCTTGGGATAGCAGCTGATAAATCAGGAAGCTGAGTTTCACACTTCTTGAATGCCTCTAGTGTAGTGGCTTGGGCTCTGGTGGGGCTTGAGCCGCCAGCGGTCTTGCCGCATCTCTCACCGAGCGACTGGCAAAGGTGCAATGCACTCTGCCTGCTCTTCCCCTTCGTTTATCGCCAGCGAGTGCCAGGGCTACTTATCTCTTGCCTTCCCTTTCCCTCCAGTTTCTAACCATGCTGTGTTTGGCTTTAAAGCTCTTGAATGGAAACTAGCTGGTGGTCTGCAACCTCTTCCGTTTTCCTTTCGGCCTCCTGCAAGCGATCTCGCTGCTGAAAAGATGCTTCACCTTGTTTTACGTAGCGTTCATCCAGCGCTGGCTAAAAGCAAAGCGGTGTGCCTTTACGTGTGTGAGCAGGGGGAATTTAGGAGCGAAACTGGCGAGCTGTTAGGCGTGACCCCTGCCGCGAGCACTTCACCTGCCTGGTGTCGGCGGGGAAGAGGAAAACCGCAACTGAAAACTGTGATTGTGGCACGGAGCCGGCTCACAGGGCTCCTCTGCTGCTGCCTCGGCACGGCTGCAGCCGTGCCTGGCGTGGCACGCAGGAGCAGATCGGGGCCCTAGCACCTGCTCACCCCCTCGGCTCCTCTAAATCTACCAGTGCAACGGCAACAACAACATCAACAACAAAAGGCTAAACAATACAGGCAGGTGATGCTTACAGAGGCGTCTGATGGCGTGGAAACTCCTTTTTTTAGCTTGTCCTGGGACTTGCTCATTTTCCTAGCTGAAGAGCATGTGTATGGACTTTTTTGGAAGCAAACGAAGGCACAATATCCAGTTCCTTAAACTTCCTCTGACTTGATGGTGCATGGCTTTGCCGTACCGAGAGTCTTCTTAAGCTTCATCGTGCCTTCTGGATAAGGGTAAAAAAGGTGGGTGGTGTTTGTGCGTTTGTTTGTTTGCTTGTTTTTAAAGGCCCGATTTAAGGGAGGTAGCCGGGTTAGCTAATTAATGAGCAATTAAAGCCAAGGAGTAAAGTAGAGGAGCTTTAATTCTCTCCCATCTCATTTAGGTTTTGCCGGGCATTCTGAGAGCAGCGGCGAAGCTGCTTTGTTGCCAAGGTGACTTGTAAATGTTGCTGAGGCGATGCTGCTTCGGTGCATTTTCATAGCACAAACATGATAAATTATGGGATGCATATGTCATGAGTCATAGGATTGTTCAGAGATCAAGTGATTTAAGCTATTGGCATGGACACGCGCATCAATACGGGCATGTGATGATCGCATGTCGCTTCATAACAAAGGTCTTCTAGCGGTATTGAAAATCATACCCGAGTGTGAAAGATGGAATAAATTCTACAAGCTGTGCATTTCTTGACAGAGGAGTGTGATTTTACCCATTTATCTAATTTTCTAGGAGGAAGACACTGCCCGTTGAAGCCTTAGCTGGGAAAAATAAAACCCAATATGTTAAAAGCCTGATCTTAAGGCAAGAGGTCATGGGGAAAAAGTTAAAAGCAGTTCCTATGTGTGAAAGTAAATATGTAATGTGCCGAAACCTCTAGAGCTGGTCTTCAGCCTCGGAGCGAGGTGCCGGTATCCCTTTGCATGGTAATCCCCTGCTTTTCTTTTCTCGCTGGGCTGTGTGTATACCTGAACAAATGGAAGATGGAGACAGTAAACATGTCCTTTGCCCTGGTCAGTTATTACCTTCCTGCCATGGGACATAGTGCAAAAAAAGCGGGGGGAAAACAAAAGTCTGTGCAGGGAGAATGGCAGTTGCTTGCAGCGGTGATGGTGGTGCAGTGTGGTAGGCTTGGGCAGAAGGAAACAAATGTGAAAGCTCCCAAGGAGAGGTACTCGGAGGGAAAATGAAATCAGCTGGGTTCCCTCTGCCCCATGGGATACTTGGTATTGGATGCTGGAGGTGACTTACGGAATTTCTTACTATTGTTGTGATCTCCATGCTGAATACTGGCTTTTAGCATTTGGATAGTTATTATCATCCTTGGATGAATAAAGGGTGCCTTGCATAAGTGAGCGCAATGAGAGGCTGCTCCAGGGAAGAGGAAAGGCTGTTTTTAGCTGCCATGTTATTTGAACAAAAGAATCGCAGTTTAAACACTAAGATGTGTTTCCTTGTTTCCATTGCATGGGAGGGCCTGGTCTCAAGCAGCTGACAGCAACAGGAAGACGGAAAAATGAAGGAAAGTTGTTTTTTGAGTAGCGTGTTTGTGCGTGCGTGTGTGTAACTGTTTCTCATGAGATTGTAACCCGGGCACTAAGGAGATACTGCTTCAGGCAGAAACTGTATGTGAAGAAGCATATTCTTATTTTTACCTTGTTTCTAGTTTGGTAGGACAGAGAGAAATGGTTTGAGTTCTTGGTGCTGGTTCTCACAGCTGGTGTGAGACTAGCAAATGCTGGAGGCTTGAGGAAGGAACACATTTAAGAGTTTAATCTCCTTACTCATAGAGGTGTGTTGCTATTCATCCTGTGTTTCTGGCTACCTCATCACTGTTTGAATAATGATGATATGAAAACTCCCAAGTATTTTGTTGTTTTCTTCCTCGGGCAGAGAAAAGGATGTTGTAGATACATGGTGGTGGGGGGGGAACAAAGGCAAATAAATTCTCCTTGTCCTTGTTGGGGCATACATGGTATGCTTATGTTGTTGTGCCTCGTGTTGACATTTATATTTTAATTTGGGGAGACATCGTGTCTGATCTGGGTTGCTTGCAAAACAGTTTGAGGACAGAGTGGAATCCGGTGGTAAAATATTAATAGAGCCTGTGCTCCATGAAGCGATTGCCGCTGTACCAAGGGGAAAAACCTCTGGGCGTGTGACGTGTCCGTGCAAGCTGCGTAGAGAGCCTGACAGTCTGTGGGTTATGCTGTGTCCCGAACAGCGACTGACCTTTGTTCTTTCGCGGTGAAAATCCAGCTGTAGAAGAGGCGGGGAGCATCAGCGGCGGAGCAGATGGGCAAGGACGCGTCCCGCACGGCTCCCCAGCTTTGCAGTCGCTGTCCTCCCATGCCGATGCAGGATGATTACACAACCCAGATTAATGTGCAGAGATGTCGCTTCTCTAATGGTCTTAACCACATCTAGCGGGACGGATTTCAGAGACGTGTGTGCAGTGGGCAGTCCTTGAGAGGGATTTCTGGCTCGGCAGCCGAGGAGACGTAGCTCTGGTCGCCTGAGGGGTCCCCCTCGGATGTGACCAGCGAGTGGAGGCAAAGGTGCCACAGAGCTGCTGGCAGTGAGAGCTTTTTGGATAAACTTCAGTAGGCGTGTGCTGCTCTCCGCGGCATGCGGAGCCGGAGGAAGGCCAACGGTGACAAGCTGTTAGCGAGGTCACAGCAAATGTCTCTCCCCTCCTCTTTATTTTTTAGCCCAGACGGTCTGAGCGAGTGGCGCACGGCATCCCTGTGCTGAGTCTTCCTGCAGATAGAGAAGGAATTAATCTGCAGCGGGTTGCTTTTAGTGGTGGCAGGCTGGAATTAGCTCGCTGTTTCCTGCAAGCCCCAAAGATTAAGACTACCAAACCACCCCCACCCCCCCCAGCCTGCTACTTCCTCTGACCCTGCAAAAGCTTCTCTGGGAATTGGTGAGGATGTGCCTGCCTTTTCTCAGGCCAGACGGTGTTAGGAGCAGGAAAGCTGTCCTGATCTAGCGACTCTCGGCGTGAACCGTGGTGCGTAGCTGCTGGTACTGCTGGAGACATGAAGGCTATAAACAGCAGGAGCGTGCTGGAGAGTGCCCTTATTACCTGATCCGTTTGGGGAAACTGAGCATATAAGTATCATGTTTCCTTATGAAAGGGGAAAAAACAGCAGGTTGCATTAAAAATGTAAAATTAAATCTGATAGAAGCATTTCTAAAGTGATAGTTAAATGTGGCTGGTTCAGCTTTTATGCTGTGTGAAACAGGACTGCCGGTGCTGTTGGTGTGGTTATAGGCTACAGCTGTTGGGCAACATCTTCATGCCAGATGTGCAAGCATGGGGCGTTGCCAGATTCATTCTGATTCAGGGGACAATGGCGATTTAGAGGCACAGTCATAGTAAGCTGAGAGACCTGTTTTCTGGAACATGTCAGCATTGCTAGCTGGAAGAAGTGTGACAAACTGTGTTTTAAAGTCTTGAAGGGAGCAGGTGTCGGCCAGACGGCCTTGCGGAGAGGAGCATCGCCAAATAGCAGGATAGCCCAAGCATCCCGCTTGCCTGGAAAAAGTCAACTTTTGTTTTGATTTTTCTTGGCCAAATATCTTCTGCTGTTTTATAAAGCAGCCCTGCAGGCAGCTTCCCAAGCAGTGTAAAAATGATGCCGGGGTGTCTTCTGATGCCTGCAAACATCTCCAGAACCCTAGGTGCTACTTGGTGCCATTTCCAAGTTGTGGTGAAGAAGAATCTCATCAGAAAAGTTTTCTTCCCCCCTCAGCCTTCCTGACAACAGGTATTTCAAGGACGGTCATGAAACCAGAAGGTGTTGGCAGAGCTGTAGGAAGGTGCTCTCAGGATAAGGTGGGATAGAGTTGGTCTGCATCCAGGGGCTGCCAGTGCCTGGATGCTGATGTGCTGGGTCTCAGAGGGGACAGGAGGGGAGAGGGGGCTGCAGGGGAGCGATGTCTGCCCTGGCGAGGGGGAAGAGCAGAAGCTGAAGCCCGGGCTGTACAGGGGAGGAGTCTGAGCAAGGACGAGAGAGGATCAGGGGGAGGGAAGGGAGACAGAGCTGTCAGGAGTCCAGGCAGGAAACCAGCAGATGTGTTTGCAGGAATGAAAGTGGGAGGAGGGAAGGGCAAGGAGGAGGAAGAGGAAAAAGGACAGTGAGCTGTGGGGAAGTGGGACGGAGCATACAGTTTGCCAGACAGCGGCAGACGTGCAGAAAGAGTATCGGTCAGCCAGGAGGGCTAAAAGGTGTGGGAAAACCGACTTGTTTGTGAGAATTGTAAATAGGAAGCTGATTAACTGTGTTGCAGCCTGTATCGCATGTCTGCCTAACTGTGCCTCGGCTAATTTGGTTAAACCCAAGAAAAAATACCTGTTCAAGATGATGATTAAGTGTCATTTTAAGTCAAGCATCCATTTAAAATTGCTTAAGCTGTCTCCAAATTTGGGGGAAGAGTATTGGAGGGTGGAAGCTGAAGTTAGGGCAAGCACGGCAATATGGGTGATCTGCGGCTAATTCGTCAGACTAGTTTCTAGTAAGCTTTTCAAAGCTCACCCGCTCGCTGCTGCTGGAAATACTGCCTGAAAAAGGTGAGGTCTTTTTTAAAAGGTGGTGACAAAGATCATGTGATATACAGTGACTGGCTGGTTACTTGAAGTGAGGAAGCCTTTTTACAACCTTGGATTCGAGTAGTGCTTTTTGCAAAATATCACAGCTATTCTTCGTGGTATGCCCGTGTATGTGTGTGCGTGCTCCATATCCCATTTATATCTCGAGAAGAAGGGACGAACGCTTTGAAGTCAGACTCTGCAATTTGGTGTGAGAAGTTAGGGAAGGATTAGGAATTAGCGAAAGACTAATACTTTGTTATCATCAGAAGGTATTTTTGAAAACAAAGTAATTGCGAAGTGGAGCTTGGATTATTACTTACCACGGTTTTGGGGGGGCAGGGTTGCTTTCTGAAAAGGGTCTGTGCTTTCGATAAAGATGCTTCTTTATTTAAATAAGTGTATTGTGATGTTTCTATGGATACAAGTATTGTGACTATTGTACTTCTTAAATCGATGTAAAAACAACACGAAGTATCGCGCTTTTGGGGGTTTTGTACTTAACTGTTGAGAAAACTGCTGCCTTAGGCTGACCAGGGGAGACTTGTTCAGAAGTACAATTTCGTGTTTATTTGCATGCCTCATGAGCCATAAGTCATGATGGAGGTGACACTGAAGAGATCAGAGAGCATAGCTTTCTCACAATGAATTGTTTTGTATTTATTAGGTCTTGTGGTGTTTGTTTTTTTTTATTTTTAGGTAACTTTACTAGTACAGAAAACAACCAAGGTCACTTTCTTGAAACTTCAGAGGAAAAAGATCTCTCAAATGAGAAATGTTATTTAGAGAGACATTCTATATATGAAAAAGCGGAAGACCAGCCAACAGAAGATATTGGCCAACATCCATGTCCACGTCTGGACAGGAAGCGTAAACACTCTGGTGAGAGAGTGCAAAATGATGGCAGCCAAAATGAAAACTTTGTGGATGAACTGCAGGATGAACTTTTATCAAAAGCAAAAAAGAAGAAGAACTCCAAAGGTAAGACAGCATTTTGCTTTGGTCTCTCTCAAGGAATGTCTTGTGAAAGGAACGTCCCTTTGGCTTAATGTGTTTCCATTTTTGAACTTGATAGTTACTAATGTGAGCACTGTCATTTCACTTAAATTATATATATGTATATATATATGTATGTATATATATGTGTGTATATATATATGTATATATAAAAAACTTGGTATATAAGGGTAAAGCACTAGTCGTTGGACACTGTAGCCACAGCAGTGCAAGTTACTGTAGTGCATGTAACCCTTAATGAGCAAACCTTTAAAATGCATAGTGTGGTGGTAAAGCTGAGACTATATGCCCCGAAAGTGAAATGTAGCTTTTGTTTTAAGTTGAGGGGGCTTTTTGATTAATTTTTAGTTATTTTTCCATTAGATGACTGGCCTGAGAGGGAAATGACAAACAATTCCTCTAACCACTTAGAAGAGCCCAATTGTAATGAGGTGACCAACCTGAAGGTGTGCATTGAATTAACAGGGCTCCATCCCAAAAAGCAGCGTCACCTGCAGCACCTTAGGGAACTATGGGAGCAGCAGGTGTCACCAGAGAGATCCCCGTCCGGCAAGTTGGGCCGGCAAAGCAGGAAAGATTTAGCTGAGGCTGTTCAGCCAGAGGCCACTGCAAAGGTCAAAGACTTCACAGAAGAAAGGCACACCAAGAAAAGGTCAGAGGCCAAAAGCAATAGAAGTTGGTCTGAAGAGTCCCTCAAAACAAGTGACAATGAACAAGGTATGCAGAGACTACTAGGGAAACCAGACGGCTTTAGCATTTACAGTGACGCATGCTGCCACCGATGTTAAGGAATTGTCGAGAGCTTTTTTTTTTTTTAAAGTTATATTATATATATATTTCTGTAGATGTCCATTTGTATAAGGACTGACACCTCCTCTTTAAGAATTGCACTGGAGCTGATATTTGGCAGACAAGAAAATGTGTTTGTGTATGTGTGTGTAACTACGTGTTTGTGCGTGCGTGTGCGCGCGCGTGTGTGTGTGTGTTTTGGCTTTAAATACTCTTCCATAGATAATGTGAAAATGAAGTTTACGTCTCTAGAGGAGAGCTGGGGGGGCATACAACGCGGGCATGCTTCTGGGCGAGGGAGGGAGCAAACAGGCTGCTAGTTGGTGTAAGAGCGTTTAACCACACAGAGGTTTTGAAGGGCTGTGACCCTCTGAAGCAGCGTCAGCACAGCTAGCAGCTCGTGATCTCGGGAACCCAACGCCTCCAGCACCCTCAGCACTGCTAGGTTTCCCTGCCTTTCCCAGGGCATGCGCTCAAGAGCAAAACTCATCTTCCTCCCAAAGAGATGCCTTGCTGGTTTGTCCCAGGCACGTCCTGTAAACCCCTGTGGCCCCATTCCCCGGCCCCTTGGCAGAGATCTTCCCAGCAGTTCTCTCCTAAGGGGTCGCTTCCTCCCTGTCTTGTTTCTGGCTTCTTCTTTCCCCCTCACTCCACCTCCTACTTTTCCTCATCCTGTCCCCCTTTTCTGCCCATTCCCTATCCTGGGGGAGAGCCTGTGGAGGCAGTCTGCCAAATTTTCCTTTGGACAGACAGGTCACTTTCCTGTCCCCACTGTCCTCAGCCCCGGGGCACGTTGTCCGCTCTGCTGCTTTTTCCCTTCCCTGCGATGTTTGCTGGATGTTTGCTGCCGTAGCTTGGTTGGAGGACTGGTGGGGAACAGCAGCACGCAGCCCATGCGGCCGATCCCCCTCAAGTGTCCCCTGCACCTCGTCGTGAATTCCCGTCTCCTCTGGGCACAGCAGGGAGCCCTTGTCTCCTCTTTCAGCTTTTCAGGTAAAAGGTTGCAAATACTTTTCTTCCTTCCTCTTCTCCTCTTCACCCTCCAAGTCCTCTGCCTGCTTTTGAGGAAAGACTGTTTCTGGGAGGGGGAGCTCCGAGTTGGACGTTTGGGCACATTCCTCCTTCACAGACCTGGGAGCTTCATCAAACCGGTAGATGTTCACCCTCCAGCTGGCCTAACCTGTAGTTTAGCTGAGATGACCTCGAAAGAGAGAAGCACAAGGAGAGTGGATCCTCTTGTTCCATGCTGTGGAAAGGACTGAGTCTAGGTCATCCTGCAGTGGTGAGAGTTTTCCTGGGTAGCATCTCCAAAACAGGCAAAAGTATCAGCTTCCCTTCTGTCCTAAAGCTCCTCCCCCTTCTTTCCCCTCGGTAGGATTATCTGAGGGCAGAAAACCCCAAACTTTGATGCTTATTGATGGGGAAGGTTCCCCACAAGGATTTGTGGAGCAGGAGATCAAAACTTGGTTTAAAAGGAGCTTTCACTCTTAGTCTGTTGCTTTATGTGCTGCCTTGGCGTGCATGGTATCGGCTCAAACATCCCTGCCCATCACCTGCTCCCCTTGGTACTTTCAGAAGGAGTTACCTTGTATAGATTAAACGAGGGTCACTAACAAGAAGTCGCATTGTGTAAGGATACTCTAGCTTTCCCCTGCAATGCCTCCTGCGGCAGCAACAGGCTTCTCTAACGCATGACCTTGGGAAAGAAAAAGAGGTGGCTCCCGATTTATGCACCGTTCCCAAAGGTGTTCAGATTCAGTCACCCCATGGCTATGAAAAACCTCTTGGTTTTGGAAGGCACTATAAAACCATAAACCTGACTAAATTATGCCTCGCCATTCACTGTGCAGAGGCACTGGAGATCGTTCAGATCACTTTGCTGACACTCCTCGAGCCCTGCTGAAGTGTAAACCTTTGAATCTCCTTTTTCTTAGTTCACTAGGACGAGGACATTTTTCCCCGTTGTGTGACAGAGCATCCTTTGCGTGACAGTCACGTGGGAATGGAGACTTCCAGCTTGTCTTTCTTGTCCAGAACTAGTCCTCAAACTTTTCTTAAACAAGTAGGTGTTGTGAATCCGGGAATATACCCTGTTGCTTGCAGCTTTTTTTTTGCTCTGGGGCTGGGGACAGCTGTTCCTGGTGCCCAAGCACTGCCTGCGAACATGGCAGTCTGCTGCTGGGAAGCTGGTTGTATCCCAAGAAGCGGGCTGTAAGAGGGCACTGAGGTCTGCCCCTGCGCCCGTGAAGCCTTAGTCTAACATCAGGATGAATTGTCGCCTGTGCCTGCAGATCTCCAGGAAGACAAGAGGGTGCTGACTTCTAGGCTTGTTGCCCCAGTCGTGTTCGACCTGGGATTTTAGTGTGGGAGAAGTCATGCATTGCATTGCAAGCTGCCACTGGGCTGTTGACCCTCTGTCCCCCAGTCAGTGCTTGCTGGCTGGGTGACTAAGCGGTGGCTGCTGGCAGTGTTCCCCCAGTGACTCTTCCGGCTGTCTCCTCCTTGCAGCCTCAGTTGTGGGTCAGAACCACGAGAGCTGGGATGTGGCTTGCCTGAAATAATTTCAGAGCCCTGCCTCATCCCGCTCACGAGGTGACGTTGCCTGTGCTGGCTCTCCGGGGCGCAGCAGATCTGTGAGCGTGGGGATGCCTGCAACCTCAGGGCATCATGCCACTTGCCCGGACCTGTGGCCGAGGCGGGAACCACCTGGGGTCCCAGCTAAGCAATAAGCTCCCGGCGCTGCCAGCGGCGCGGTAGCCAGCTCTTCCAACAGTCCCCCAGGGAGCCACAGCCGCTCAGCCGGCACGAGAAGAAAACCCGTGCGGAGCGGAAACAAAAGCCCTGAGGAGAGGAGCCGGGAGGATCTCGCCCACCGGGAAAGCTGCTGCTTGCCCCTTGGAGCTGCCTCGGGTTGCAGGCAGCACGGCGGCTGCTGGCTTGGCAGGCAGGAGGAGGCAGCTGCCGGGGTGGGAGCTGAACAAGCAAGCATTCAGGTGACGCGGCAGCAGCTGCTTTTCCGCATGGACCTCTCTGCAGCCCGCTCCTGCGGGAAGGGAGGCAGGTCCTGCTCTGAGTCAGACTCGCCACAACCCACATCAGTCGGAGGCCTGGGTTTTTTTGAATTTTTGGTTTATGGTTTGGTTTTTTCTTTTTTCATGGATATTTGGGGATATTCCTGCTCACTCTTGTTTTTTCTTCTCCTTTCATGTATGTAGTGGTCAGAAAGATGAGGTGGGTTTCCAGGATTAATCGCTTGCCTTTTTTCTGCCCATATGTCTTGCATTTCCCAGGCTGACGCTTGGCTTTTCCTGGATAGCGCTGGCCTCTTGCAACGTTATTGATCCCGAAGCTCCTGGGCATAGCGTTGCTACTCCCCGTCTCTTAGCTGCGGCGCACGCTTAGCCTGGTGCCTGCTGTCACTGCTGCAGAGGGTCGAAGTGGAGAACGGAGTTGACGTGAAGCTTGCAGGCTGGAGTACGCATTTTTTATGATGATTAAACTTCTGCTTTTAATGCCCCAGCATCCCTGCATGGGAAGGCCTGCAGTTCTTTGAGATAGGCCTCTCTTCCTGTGTTTTTTTCCTCCATCCTTTCGGTATTTCTGTCCTCCAGACCTCTGAGGTTTTTCCTTTCTATTCTAGTTTTTCTACATGCAGCAGTTTCTTACTTCCCCTTGCACTCGCCAGACCTCATCACTGCTGCTTTCCATCTTTGCAGTTTTTTTAGTAAGTGATTAAGTAGATAATGATGATACTTCTGTATTGGAATTGGGCTTTTCACGTGCTACTCCAATTAGGTTAGTTGGGAACAGGAGAATTAAACGCTCTTAGCTTGCTGTCTGCAGAGTTGGAAAGAGTCTTGGATCTGTAGGCTCAGCCTACGACTGGGCGCCTTCCTTCAGGATTGCAAAGCCTAAAAAGCTTACTGGATTTTTGCTGAACAATCTGCACATCGTGTGTCCCGTAAATTCCCTGACATCTGCTTGACAAGCCACGGTATGCATCTTTTTCTAGAAAGTGGCTCGAAAGAACTGAGGGATTTCTGTTTTCATCTTTAATCTAGAAAGCCTTCTGCCAGTTGCTTTCACAGATCTATTTAAAGGAAGACAAAAGTGTGAGGCTGCCCACCAAGAGGATTCTAGATTTTATTTTCTTTTTTACCAACTGGCTCTGGATCGAGCCTCTTTAAATAAAGGTCTCTCTTCTCTGAGCCTTATTTGCTCCTGCCGTCTCTTCTGTTCTGAAAGTAGCATCACTTCAGAGACTTCTTGGAGCAAAGGAGCCTCTTTCAAGTGCTCAGGGTTTTTTCTGCACCTTCCCTCGGTGGTGTGGGATTGTTTGGCTGAAGTGTCCCTTCCTTTCCAGCAACCTTTAATTTTTCTGCAGAGGAGTTGGTTCTGAGGTCACCTCAATTCTCTTCCCAAGGGAAATTCAGACTATAAAAAGTCAACTTTCCTGCCGTTGTTTTGTTGTAAACCTGCTTGCAGTCTGAAAAAAGAAAGTAACCATGCTTTTTGCATGTGGCCCAGGTTGTGGGATCCATCTTGTTAGAGCTAACACCCAGAGAAAACCCGGCCCTGCCAGTATCCTGCCACGGGCGGCGGAGCACTGGCCTTAGTTCCCCAATGTCCCAGGGCTTTCTGGTCTCATAGA
Organism: Morus bassanus; assembly: GCA_031468815.1. Taxonomy (NCBI): domain Eukaryota; kingdom Metazoa; phylum Chordata; class Aves; order Suliformes; family Sulidae; genus Morus; species Morus bassanus. Next base: position 96,261,986 of record CM062568.1, on the reverse strand, counting down.
AAGACTCACTCTTGGACGGAGTCCTCGAGAAAACACAGCCAATTGCTTTTCCTGCAAAATCCTTGCGCTTTTTGATAGAGAGTTTGCACAGGGCTTCTGTAGGGACGGCTCCTTGAGCAGCCTTTCTTCTCTTGGTTTGTTCTTCAAGTAAAAATGCTGCCAAGGAGATGTTCTCCATCTTATTGCCATCTTAGGGCTAAGCTCAGCATTCCTCCCGTGCTGTCCCATTAAGACCTCCTCCATGCTCCTGCCTCTCTTGCTTTCCCCTCCTCCTCCATCTTGGGCCATCCACGTATCTGCCCTGCCACCACACCTAGCCGAAGGCGGACAAGCCCGGCCGGGCCCAGGCTGCCGGAGGAGTTGGTTCCCCTTCAGATAAAGCAGTTCCAGGTAAGGAGGCGAGTTTTTTTTCCCCAGCGAGGCGTCGCAGCAGCGGCTTTCCGCTCTGCCTGCGGCGGCTGGGCTGCGGCAGCGCCGCGCTGGCACGGCATGGCACGGCACGGCACGGCACCGTACGGCCTTCGCGGTGCCCCGGCACCCGGCGCGGGGCATTTCATTTAGCCATTTTTATCAGAGCGTTATAACTGTTAGTGTAACGTTAACTAGCAAGATGCTATTTACAATTTGAATGTAGAACACTTAAAATATTAATGATTTGAAAATGTAATTGGTAGATCTCTTAAGCAGTCGAGGAGCTTGTGTTAAGTGCTAGCAATGTGTTTTTCCTTTTAACACACCATGCAACGTGTAATGCCTTTCCTTCCCATTTAGGCTTGCCCGTATTCCCAGTGTCTCCGCACATGAAGAGCCTTTCATCCACCAATGCAAACAGCAAAAGGCAGGCTCAGCCAAGCTGTACTCCAGCCTCGAGGTTGGCTGCCAAACAGCAGAAAATTAAAGAAAGCCGGAAGACAGATGGGCTGTACACAGACGAAGAGGAGGATTTCCAACATGCATCTCTGCTGCAGAAATACAGCGAGTGTGAGAAGCCATCAGGGAAACGTCAGTGTAAAACAAAACACTTGGCACTGCAGGAGAGGAGAAGGAGGTCATCTCTGACAGGGGATGACACCACAGATATCGAAAATGCTGAAGATAAGGTATCTTTATTTAGACTTAATTGTCCACCAGCTTCTCAGAAGGCAGAGCCAGCCTGCTTAAAACTAATGCGCTGTCATGCATGCAGGGTAGCGGGGATTGCATTCAAATTCATCTGTGGATGCTTTGCACATTTTGTATTTGCTTTTTTTAACCCAAGTTAAAGGCACTATTGCAGGGGGTGAGGAATCTTGCATTTAAAAGCTGTAGCAGGTCTTTCTGAAAATATTAAATAGGACTAGAAAAGTGTAATTCTTTGCTGGCAAAATATAATCCCATTGCTGCGTTGTAAAAACGAGGATAAAAAAACCCCCACAACAATGGTTTTGACAGGTCACAATAATGAGGAAAGTCAGGAAGCGACCAGAGCCTACTTCAGACTGCGACTCCTCGCCAGTCAAGTCGTACGAGCAGAAGGTGTACGATCGCCTGCAGCAGACTCCCTCATTGCTACCCGTCTCGCAGCCCTCGCAGCCTCCGATCGCAAGCCCCCCTCAGGAGACCACCCCGAGCCGGCCCATGCCGCCCGAAGCGCGGCGGCTTATTGTCAATAAGAACGCAGGGGAAACGCTGCTGCAGCGGGCGGCACGCCTCGGGTACGAGGTAAGGGTCCCTCACTGCCCTGCGGGATGATGGCTTTCTTATTTCAAAAGTTGAAACCCTCTTTCCGGTTTTATAGATGGAAATTTTGCGAAGCGGCAGCTTTTGAGTTTGGTGGTTGAAATCTGCATTCCTGCTGCATTCCCTTCCCCGGCGCGCTGGGTCTGGGGGCAGGTCTCTGTGGGAATGCATCCCCACTGCGTTTGGGTCAGCTGGCGGGAACACAGGGTCGGCAGCATCCTGCGTGAACGAGCAAAGGGTAAAGCTTTATTGGTAACCCTCCCGTCCGTTGAAATATAAGCCATTTGCAAAGGGAACGAATGTCTGGGGTTTTTTTTTTTGTACCCTTTATGGTGATCTTTAATGAGGTGTATGATTTTTGCTTTTGTTATTTGTGAAGAGCGTGTAGTTTAGGAGAAGGGTTTTATTTTTTGTTCCTTTCTCCAAGGAGTATCTGGTACGTGACACAGGATGTAGCACTTGGAGTGTCCTCTTGCATGGTCAGATGCATCGTAGGAGCACTCTCCATGCTTTATGCTCTGAGTCTGGAGCTGCTCGGTGTAGCTGGAACAATGCTGTATAATGAAAGAGCCTCTCTGTTGCTACAAAAATCAGAAACCGTGACTCCCCTAGCTCCGCTGTTTTGAAGCACTCTTTTATTGGACAAATGCAGGTATATGGGTATGGGCGTCACTGTTGCTCAACTGCAGATCTCACAAAGAGGTGTTTCATTGCAGAGAGCGATGGCTGCCTTCGGCGCGGCTGCAGGTTCGCCTTGGCAGTGAGAGGACCGCTTGCACCTCAGAGCTAGGCTTGAGCCCCGCGCTGGAAAGTGGCATCAGCCTGGGCCCAGGTGGGGCCTGTCCAGCCTCAGGCGTTTCTATAAACCTCTAAATGCATGTTGTATAGCTAGAGAGAGGCCTTCTCCAGCTCTGGAAGGCAGGGTTTGTTGGAAAGGTTTTGTTTACCCTAGACACACCCAGGGCGCTTCAGCTCTAGCTAGGAGGAGGAGAAGTGGTTGTTATAACGTTGCTATGGTAATCTCCATAATTTAAATGATTTAATTTCCTATGGACCTAAAATTTCCTATAGATCCAAAATCAAAATGTGTTGTAGCGTGTGCTCCAAGCTATCAGAGTGTATTTTCTTCCTGCACTGTGTCTGTCGGGGTGAGTACCGCTTGCACATAGCAGGTTGCCGTGGGATGCTTGTGCACTTTGCTTTCTGCGCCCGGCACGCTCCGCTGAGCACAGCTCAATGGGAACAGCTCCGAAACTTAGTGATGGGCTGAGGTCTTGCTCAAGCAGGGGCCGAGGGCTCTCCGTTAGCTTTCCTGATAGCAGGAGCTCTCTGCAGCATCGGCCGTTAGTGGGCTGGTTGCAGAAAGCTGGGGATGCCCGGGCTCGCCAAGGTGAGGGTCCTGGGGCCCTGGGGTAACCTTGTGTGCTCACCATGCCTTCCCATCATCAGCTGATTGGGGATTTTGGTTTTCTGACTTGAATTCACCCAAAAGTTCAAGCGAACACCACATCTTAAATATTCTGATCGTTTCACTTGATCGTTTGGCCGGCGTTGGCGGCGCAGCAGTGGGTCCTGTTGTTGGCGGAGCATGGGGAAGGAGAGCCGAGCAGGGCAGGGAGGAGAGCCCCATCCATGTGCCCGAGCTGCCACCGGGATCCAGCATCGTCTGTGTCTTTCAAGGGTCTCAGCGGTGGGTGGCTGCACCGCCTTGTCGGGGCTTCATTTGGCCTGTGGTGAGCTGTGGTAGTTCGGTCAGCCATGGAAGCTCCTTAGCAGTGGTGTTTTTCTTGCTAGCGACCAGACTACCGCAGTTAGTAGAAAGCTGAATTTCCTCTGACTCCAGAAAAATTAGAATGGTTGAGAAGTTACAAATTGCTCTATTAAAAAAAAAAAAAAAAAATCATCTCAATGGGTCAAGGTAATTTGCTGGTCTGTGACCTGTGGCAGCTGCACAAGTCTGTTTTCTGCCATCCCTGTTAGCGGGGCAGCAACCTTTGGTGGCTGCAGCGTGATGGCTGGGGGCTGATTCTGAAGTGGAAGCGCTGGAAGCTCACAGGCGCATGGGGGGCTTCTCATGGCTGCTGCGGTGGCAGCAGGCAGCCCTGTGGCTCTTCGCCAGCCTGATGGCAGAGGAGGCGAATGAGTCTGCACGACTGGGGCCGTGGTTTGCAAAGGGACGTCAAGTGCTGGTGCAGGGCTTGGAGCTGGAATAGTTGGCACCACAGGGCACTGCTGAGCCCTGACGGCGGCAGGGATGTTGTGCTGGGGCAGAGCAGCATCAACAGCTCTGTCCTGAGATCGGGTGAGCTTGTGCCTGCCCTTGGCAGCCTGCCTGCCTGCCTGTCTGCCTTTGCAGCAGGGATGCCCGGTGGCTGTGCAGAGATCCCACCGCAAACCCAGAGGCAGCACTGGCACCTTTGGCATGCAAAGATGATGGCGAGCTGTATACATTGCTGCTGGACCCATGGGGAGCCCAAATGCTGCTCGTTCAGGTGCCTCTGCCCTACTCTGAATTGCACAGTATGGATGTGCCCCAGATAGTTGCGGGAAGGAGGACACAAGCGGTTACGGTTTTGCGTGTAAAAGCTGATGTGAGAGTGAAATGTCGAAGGACAAATGCGGCTTGTGTCTGGTCAGATAAATTGCAGGGCTACAGCCAAGAAGGCTACTTAAAGACAGTGCGGCAAATGGTGTTTGGCTCCGGAAATCCATATGGTCTGAGCAAAACCCTGCTGAAGCTGGTGGGAAGCTTTGCCTTTTCTTCGCTAGGCTTCTGCACCAGACCTTGCTTCATCAGGATGTTTGCAACTCATCCCAGTGTATGGGCGCTCTCAAAGCCATTCTGTTTTCCCCATTTGAAACAAATGACTTGAGATAATAGTAGTCTTAAAACTGTAATTTACTTTTTGTGAAGGGGGAATTATAGGGAGCGTAAAGTCTTTTTGGGAAAAAAAATTACAAAAGGCTTGCGTAATGACTTTGATGGGAGAGGAAACACTGGCTGTCTTTGTGCCGCTTTTTGCTTTTTGGTGTGTGTCTGGACTTGGAAAGTTCTCTGGTGAATTTGGGATTAAATCCTGCCTGGGAAGGCAGTGAAATTAGAGGAATGTGTGGCGTGTGATAGGGGTGGGGGAAAGATGGTGTTTGCTTCCAGGGGGTTTAAACACTCATGAAGACGGGGCTTATCCAGGCCAGGGGGAGGGGGTTTGCCCTGGGGATGCCTCACATGAGGGTCCGGCCCTGAGTCCCTGGTGGCACCGCTGCAGGAGCAGGAGCTCCTGAGCATCATCATGCCCTTGCACAGCTCCCTTGGAGCTCCGCACCCTGCCGGGGGACGAGCATCACTTCTGGGGCTGGGCATGGTGCTGCGGAAACATTACGGCTCTAGGTTATAATGCATTGCCCAAGGGCCACCTTTTGAGGTTGGCTGGAATGGAGCAGTGCTTCTTGGTGGCAGCATGCTTGCCCAGGGCATGGGGGATGTGCAGGAGGATGCTGACCCCTTTCCTTGGAAAAGGGGTAGGAACTGCTGCAGAACACGACGGGAGAGACTGAAGTGAAGGGCACCTCTTCGTAGATGAGGATGGAGCGTGCATATCTGCATGCACCTTTTAACGTTGCTGTTTGCAATTTGGCTAACAAACTGCAGGCAGCAGAAGCGGCAGTGGCACATGTCTTGGCTGGTGACGTGCTAGCTTGACTCTTCGGATTAACTGCGAGTGATTTTCAGATTGCTGGTTTAAATAGAGGACCTGAACAGACATTAAATTGCCCTGTGGCACTTTCACAGCCTTTCTCTAATGTTAGCAAGAGATGCTTACGAAACCAAAAGTGTGTTTGTGGCACCACATGTTCCTGTATTCGGCAGTGATGGCTAATTTTTTTGCGAATTGAATAAATCATGTTAAAAAAAGTTAATGAGGCATTTAATTAATTAACAATGTAGAGTTTTATGGTCTTTATGGTTACATTTTGTGGTTAATGACATTCCTCTCATAGCCTCTTAACACAGAATTGCCTGACAAAATTAGCCTTTTCGTCCACTAGTAGGTATTCCGCCCTAGGACGAGCCTTTCCTTTTTACAAAAATAGATGAAAGGTGTTTCTTTATTTTGAGTTGCAGAATCTATTTTAAATGGTGTATGCATGCTAAAAGTGGAGCCGAATACAGCAGCTGCTTCTGCTACCTATATCCATCTGCTAATTTGCCTGGCAGGGTGGTCTGGTTTTGAAGGAAAATTCATACCTCCGGGGTATAATTTTCCACAGCCTTTTCTTACAGGCTTGAGCGAGCGCAGGGTAAAGAGCATCCGTTCTGGACTGATTTTTGGCCTTTGGGCTGATTAGCAGGAACATTAAGAGCCCCTGTTTGGCGAGAGCTGGGACTGTGGGGGTTCCAGGTTACACCGGTGGGTGCATCAGGTGTAGGTGGTGGACCGCTCCGTCCTGGCGGCAGGTGAGGGGGATGCTCTGGCCCCTGGGACGGGCAGTTCATTAGCTCCCCGCTTTAGCCTGGTTAGTGAGGGCCTGCTAAAAGAGCAGCTTCATGCTGTATCCTGGATACCAGCTCTCGGGTCAGGTATACCCAGAGCAGAGATTATTGCGGGCTTTCCGGTAGATTTTGAAACAGGAAGAATAAACGCATCGTACCCGGCAGTTGTTTTATTCTCTTGCTTTGGCAAAGCAAACACTCGCCCCCTCCACACCGTATCCCGCTTTGGGAGGATGTCACTCAGCCTTCGAGAGGAGTAAATGCAAAATTAATGGCTTGCCACTAATCTGGGAATGCAGGGGCTACTTTATAAACGCAGCATCGCTTAGAAATGTGTTGGTTTTGTTGTTTTGGTTTTTTTTTTTCCTTTTGCATCTGAGACAAATTGAGGAAGACTTGCACCATCCTAAATTTTTGGTTGAGTGATGGAGCAGTCATTGTTTCAAGGCTGCACAACGGCATAGAGCTGAGTCTGGCCTAGGCTCTCGACCGTGGTATATTTGACTGCAAGATGAATTGTGTTAAATTCACATGGCTTCCCATGGTGCCGGGCTCGTTATTGGAACCTGGCGCCTGGCTTTAGTTGTGCATGCAGAAAAACAGGGTGGGTGAAAATGGGATTTCCCTGATCTTGATAGAGTCGGGCTTTTTTTTTTTTTTTTTTTTTTTTTTGTTTGCCGGTAGCAAACCGTCCTTTGTGTGTCTTAAATGTGTTTTGTTTCGGGTCATGCACTTTTTCTTTTTAAAATCAAACTGACGTGGGCTGCGCTGCTGTTGTGCTTGCAGAATTTTCTGCTAAAAAATGCAGTTGTAAGAGTAAAAACCTTCCTGCCAGTTTCACGTGTGGAAGTTCTGAGAAGTGGAAAGCTGTGGGTTTTGTCTGCAAAATTTGCACGTTCGCCCTCTGCGACGTTGGGGGGGCTGCGGGAAGGTCGCTGCGGGGCACGGTGTTCTCTTGTGAGCTCTCTCGGAGCTCACGGTGCTGCTTCGCACAAGCTGGCCTGCTCATGGGAAGTCGTGGTCTCTGCTGTGTCTCTTGAAGAAGCAGGACTGTCAGTGGTTTCCCCTTCTCTTTTTCTTTTGACTGAGCCGTCTCAAAGAGGGTAACTTAGGCATATCGTAGGGGTTTTGTGTTTTGGCCTTTTCCCCAACCCCTGTTTCCTTGAAGAGGAGAAATCTGTGCATCTCTGCAGCAAGAAATAACTCGATGTATCTGTTTTTCCTCCCATTTCCAGGAAGTGGTTCTGTATTGTTTGGAAAACAAGGTGTGTGATGTGAATCATCGTGACAACGCGGGTTACTGTGCCCTGCACGAGGCCTGTGCCAGAGGCTGGCTGAGCATCGTGCGGCATCTCCTCGAGTACGGGGCTGACGTCAACTGCAGCGCTCAGGATGGAACCAGGTTAGCAGCACCCCCCGCCCAGCGTCGTGGGGTGGGCACCACCACCGGGCAGTGGCTTCTTCAGTCACGATGGTGGGAGATAGCACCCCTTCCCTCTTTACTTCTTTATCCTCCCCTTGTCCCCCTTCCCATCCTGCACGAAACCCCCAAAGCGGGTGATGTGCGGTGGCCTCCTTATTGCCGGTCCTTGGGCAGGAGCGTGCGGGACTGGGTGACCTCCTTCGCTCTCCGGTGAATAAAGCGGTGGGGGCACACTTTTGTTCTGACTCGAGTTCAGCGTGATTTCCCCCCCCCCCCCCCCCCCCGGGAATTTTAATACGGTTGTTTTGTTTTTTAAAGAGTTTGTGAAATTCCCAGCTGCAGGGCAGGAAGGAGTGATACTTGAGCTCCGGCCCTGCTCGTGTGTGTGTGTGCGCGCTCCAGGTCCTTTGAGCTGTGCCAAAAGAGCGGGCTTTGCCTTGTTAGCAGGGTTACTTGTAAGAGCACTTCAGGCTTTTGCGGCCATTGGGTGTGCGAGTCCTATGTATGCTATATAAAAATGTTGTTTTGCTTGAACTGTTAAGCTCTTATCTGCTCATTTGATATTTTGGACTTTTTTTTTTAATCCCGATTTAGGCTTTTTTAGTTTCCTTCACAGAACAGTAGTGGTGCTTAGTTCCTGTGCTCGCAGAATAGATAGTGAGCTTTTTTATTTTATTTTATTTTTTTTCTTTGTGGTTATAGAAATGCTGCTTCCCATCTTTTTTAAGCTTCTTGTGTATCTCCTAAAGTACCTCTGCGGGGCTGACCTCGGGGTAACTTTTCCTCAGCATATGCAGAACATTATCCAGTCTATGCATTTTGGGGACAGGTCCCTTTGTATTCCACGAAGCTCCTGCAGCTTGTTATCTTAAATTGTTTATCGCATTCACTGTCACCATCCAAATAGCCCGAGGAGGTAAAATTAGCATAACTAAGAGTCTGCCTCTTTTGTTTTTAAGCTCTGTATTTATTAACTTGGGAAGGGAGGAGTCAGGAAAACAAAAGTCCCAAGCCGGCTGGTTAGGATGGTCCATTGGAAGTTCATGATGGTCAGTCATTACCGGCCCATCATGGCTGAAAGGAAACATTTCTGAAGAAACATTGAAACCCTGGCTGGATTGTCAGATTCCTTCTCCATCTCCCACTTTTTTGTAAGAAGTCTCAGCTCTCCAGGCCAACAAACAGCCCCACATTTTCTGCTGTCTCTGGCTTTAATACCTGACCTGTGCAACAGTGGCGAGTTGCCATAGAAAGAATCCTAAATTACTTTTATCTCACTTGCCGGAATAACCTGTATAGAAAATAAACCTCAGGAAGTTTCTGACCAGTCTTAATCACCAGCCAGTTCAGAGTCCACCTTGGATTTCAATTCACAGATGGAGCTGATTTTCAAGAACGAAACTTGGCTTGTGTACCCTGAAAAGTTGTTTTGGGGAAAATGCCTTTTGGAAATGAACATCATAATGATCTGATCATAGACGGTAATGTCAGAACTCAGCTTGCGGTCCCTTTCTTTTCTGATGGCAGGCTTATTTTTTGTTTGAAAAGCTGCCCAACAGACAGTGTGAATCCAAAACACATCTAATATACAGATGAAAGATGGTCTCGCTGCCCCGAGTTGGGTAGGACAGAGAACAGAAGCTTCTGTAAGGAACAACTTCTGATCGGTGTTATCCCCTGCCTTTTGGTAGGGCCAGACTTCTCTGTCTCTGTAGAGTAAATCGTGACTTTCGTAAGACAAATCTCATTTCTCTCTTGAAGCCTCAGTAAGTTTTTCTCCTTTACACTTTTGGGAGGAAAGAAGTGTCAGTCTTCCTCAGCTGTGTTGCTTTTTAAATTCAAATTCCTGAACACGTTCACCCCTTGGAAAGATATTAAAATCTTAAAACCAAAAAACCCCAAACAAACACACCATCAAAGACTTCTCCCCCTCCCTGCTTTTTTAACTACACTGAATATGCCTTATTGCCCTCTCCGCCACCTCACAAGCCCACTAGCCAAAAATATTTTCCGATTGTGCTGGAAGCTCTCAAGTCTCCAGACAGTAACGGTGGATGTGTTTAGTTCTGTTCAGCCAGTTAACATAAATCTGCATAGAGGAGTGATGTAACTGCATGAACTGTGATGTAACTGCATACGCCTTGTTTGTTAGCGTGGCAGCCTGGGGTGTCACTTGGATCCCAGCTGCCTGAAGCTTCGGTCTGCATTACTTGCTGCCTGCCGCTTGTGTAGTCAACTTTTTGGAGGACACCCTCTGAAAAGTTGCTACAAGTGAGGATATGGCTCCGCTCTGAACAAAACGTCCATATGAACGTGGAGGATGTAGGAAAGTTCTTCAAAGTCTGTGAATCTCTCCTTTCAGTCCTGTCTGAAGTGCTGCAGGTGCTCTGATCAATGTGGTGGTTTTGCATATGTGTGTTTAAGTTTTGAAAGCGAAGCAAAGACCTGAGCCTCTTGCTTTGGTGTTGCCTTTTATGTACATATGCAGCCAGTCTGTAATGAATTCAGTAGATAAGGTTGGCTTTCAGCCTCTGGTTTCTGATACTATTAGAAATCTTGGTGAAACCAAAACCAAACGGAAGTGCCAGACTGTAGGCAGGGCAACGAGGTGGTGGCGTTTGGGGGGTGTAGGTACGGTGCGGTCCTTCCCTTCACCCTGAGCTCAGCACTGGGGCTCTGCCTGTGCACCTACTGCTGCCTGCAGCCCACGGTGTCCCTCTGTCTGCCCTGTTCATAGCGCATCTGGCCGGACTAAATACATCGTCTATGTTTTTTCCCTTCAACTCCACGCTGGTGATGGCTCTCCAAATGCAGCGCCTGCAGACCCAGAGTACACAAGCACTCTGCTGCTGAATTAGTAGCTAATCAAAGATTATTGTAGAAGGAGGCGAGATCTTTTAAGACCTATCTCAGAGGTGCCACAGTCACTGAGGGCTCTTAATCGTCTTACCTATAAATAATAATAGACCGTGCTTAAGAGGTGAGCGCTTTTTTTCCTTCCCTGACGGGACCCCAGTAAGTGCAGTAGCTCAACAAGGGGTGTGTGACAACCGGTGCCTGACATTAGCGAGGATGGTTGCCGGTGTATTTGGCCTTATCTCCTCGTTCTTCTCCTCTTACCTCCACAGCATGCCCTAGCTGAACCGGCGCCGCTCTGAAAACAAAGCCACATGCCAAAAATACAGGCATCCCCGCCTGTTAAAGAGGCCTCTCCGTTGCTTCAGAGTCCGCTTGCTAGATTCAGTCTTCGCAGCCAGTTTTGCTTTATCCTTCTTGCTGGCAGCTGATGAGCTCAGCCTTTTTTATTTTTTCCCTGGGAGGACCATGCCAAGATGGCTCTCTTCCTGCGTCCTTTCAGCTGGTCTTGGCAGAGCGGTACCCTCCAGCAGCTAATTGTGTTAAAGAAGAGGCAGCCGGCGGAGCTGCCCTCCTGCAACTTGTGCCTTGCCTCTTCCGTGGGGCAGCGTTGCATAATAGAGTAGATGGAAATAAAAATAAAATGCCAAGATATGGCATTGCTCGGCAAGTTACGAGACCTCTTATTGCAGCAAGGAAAATTCTGATGGTGCCTGAAAGGCTGAGAGCAAACCCTGACTGGTCTAAATAGTTTATAATTTTGGTGGTGGAATGATAAACCCCCAGTGAAATGTTTTCCTAACTCCAGTAGCGGTAAAAATAGTAGGAAGAATTCGACAGTACACAAGAGAGGGTTGAGATGTGTGTCTCCTGTAGGATATTGCGGCTCTCAAATGTCCCCAGATCCTTCTGGGGCCTTTCAAAGGGTTTGTTTTAGAAACGAGCTGTACTACTGTTAACTGTACCATTAGGGATAGAGAGTGTTTATTTCCACGATGCTCAGGGCGGAAAAGATTATATGGGCACAGCAGCCCAGGAGAGGACTCCCAGGGATCTTTTTTTCACATCTAAAAAGGTTGCTGACTCCAGTAGTCACTTTTGCATTCTACAAAGAGGATGGTTAAACTCTGCCAAGACTGAAAAATACTCGCTCCTCTGCCGGTCCTGGTAAGAGAAGCAAACATGAGTAGCTGTGCCTTTGCATGGTCCCACTTGTGAGCTTGCCAAGAAGCTGTGCTAGCCAGTAAAAGAGTCTGTCAGTGCTCTGTTATTGCCTTTTTCCCCCTGCCTTATCTATGGTGCATCTCCTTTCTTTCTTTTTTTTTTTTTTTTTCCCCTCCCCGCCAGTGTTTTCTTTCCTCCCTTCACTTCCTTCTATTTATTGTTCTTCCTCCTCCGTGTGGCTTTACTGCGCCTTTCCTTCCCCTTGCCTCTATGAAGTCCACTCTCATGCCCGACGTGGCCTCCCTGTACTCTGGCAGGCAACGAAGACGGGTCTGCCTGCCCCGCTGCCTGCCCCACTGCCTGCCCGGCTGCCTCTGCCCCTGTCTGCACTGCTGTGCCGGGCTGGGTGACCTGTAGAAAGGAAGAGGGGGTCCCATCCTGGGGTTACAGCCCATGCACTGCAATTTTTCCTTCTGGGGAATGCCCAGGTGCCCTTTAATAAACTCGTCCGGGTGTCATTAAATCGATTGAAACATTGGGCAATGATTTAGATGCTGTTTTTAATAAGTTAAGGGATCATCTTGAATTCATTACTGCTTCAAAAGCCACTTAGGTAAGTCAGTTTGAAAAAAAACAAACAAGAAAACCCACAAACCAATAAACCCACTAACCACCTCTCTGCCCCCCTCCCCCCAAACCAGAAAATCCTAATTCTAAAATAAAATGGAAAACAGTTCAAAATTAAAGGCTCCAATAAAGTGAGGGAGTGGGGGAGAAAAAGCGTCCCCGGCATTTGGCGGCAGCCGTAACTCTCATCTGTTCCTGGTGCTCGTTGCCAGACTTTCAGGCAGGGATACTTCATGCCCAGCGGGCGACAGGAGGGTTTGCAGCAAGGCTGACCTTTCCCGCTATAGATGCTCAGAGTGTCACGACCCGACAGCTTAGGCCTCAGATGCTTGCTGACAGCCAGAAACACCCGATACTTGTTTAGCCTCTGTGTCAGCACCCCTATTATTTGTTACCTCTTGTGTTGTATTGCCTGGGATGTTTAGCGCCGGCCGGGTCCTGGATGTGCTGGGTGCTGCGTAGGGGCACGATGCTGCGGCAGTCCCTGTGTGGAAGCACTGAGTCAGTAGGTGGAGGTGGGAGGGTGAGGCTTGCGGGGGACCCTGGGAATGCTGGCTTCCCAGCGCCGTCTGTCTCAAGGGCGTCGGATAGCTTCAGCGTTACGTTAGAGACTTCCCTGAGAAATTGAGGAAAGGATATTCTGCTCCTTTGCAAGTGATCCTCATGGATCTCTCTGGTCTTTAAATTTGAAAGTGGCTTTCCAAAGAGCGGCATGTCAGGCTTTGAAGGCATGCACGTGTTGTGCTCTCTGGTGCCAGGGGTCTGAGGGGTGTCACGAGCTGGACTGAGGACTGCACTCAGCAGCTTGAGGATCACCTGCTTGTTCACAGTGTTGGTGGCCTGGGGTGTGCATGGGGCAGGCGGTGCAGGATGAGCCCTCTCTCCATAGGGAATGAGCCTCGGACTCTCCCAAGTGCACCTCCTCATGTCATTATAGCGTGCGTATGTTGAAACCAAAACTGCATACAGCTTTCCAGCTAGATGGGGGCAAGCGAGAGTGCTTCACATGTGACAGATGTGAATCATCCTAAGTGACAGCCTACTGGAAAGTATTGGAAAGGAGTAAACACACCTGGAACATACTTCTTTTTTGAGATGGATCAGAGTTGCCCTCCCACCAGCAGCACCATGTAATAGGTGGGAAAACGGTGGTGTGCCTTCCTCTTCTGACTGGTTTGATCTGCCTCTCCTCTGACTTGAGCTCAGGTGGATGCCAGCCCATACCAAAGCGGTGGCAACATAGAGGGGACATTGCAGTGTGTGGCAGAAGGAACGGTGGGACGTGGCCTCTTCGCTGGAGGGAGTTTCAGCCCTAGTTGTTAGCTGAGAGTTGCTTGGCAGATTGGTGGATGGAGTTGAGGGGTTTGCTTGTCTGTGCTTCCAGATGACTTCTTGTAGCACCGTTCTGAAAGCTTTCCAGGAAGGCAGTGTGTGATCCTAGTTAAAGTCCTTCCTTACTGTTCTTGCCTTTTAATACCTCTGTCTGAGAGCTTGAAAGCCTCGTTAGTGGGCAGTGGTGTTGACAGCCTAAAGGAGTAGTGTAGAGTTCAGTTGAACTGCCGTGAACGGCGGCCATTGCATTTGACTCCCCTTTCAGTTCCCTGCTCATTGCCGTCTCAGGAAAAGATGGGATTTTAACACATCTTCACTAGTCTGAAGGGTAATACATTCTACTTCCAGACACCTCCCCTTTACGTATAATCAAATTTAAAGGCAAAAGTTAATGCGATTTATAATTAGCGATAAGGAATTTTAAACCTGGAATTGCAGGCATGTGTATTAATGAATAATCCTTCTGTAGGCTCACAAAATCTATGTCTGAGCTTGTATAGATTGCTCATGCCACGTAAAATGTGTTAACTTCTGGGTGGACTAAACTTAGAATAACATGTTTTTCTATTCTCCGAGTAGGAGGATTGAATTGTGCTGCAAATATATTTGCCAGTACTATTTAAAGAGGATATAGCGTGGAATTTTAATTCCCAGCAAATTTTCAGAACTTGTTTCTGTGTACATAATTTAGGAGCCTTGGGTACCTGATTGCCGTGCTTGCCCAGAGGCAGGCTGAATGAGTCCTTACTCCACAACACACTGTTGAATTGGCAGAGATTTGGAACGGTAGAGTAACTTGGAGCAAAATGATGTTTGTGAGGCTTCATGCAAACTCCTGCTTTCTGTTACAGTGGTATAATTATTTTACTGGCCCTTGAATTATGTACAGCAGTGAATAGACATAACAGAAATATCTGCCCCAAGCAGTCTGACAGTGGAAAGACAAGAGGGGAGGGGATGATGTGCAAGTAAAACCAACAGTGAGATGATTGGCAGCTGAATTAATAGTGTTATTTTCTATAAATAACTTTGATCTGAAGTCAGAAGTTTCTTGTCAAACACATTCGCATAATACTATTGAGTCAAAAGGTAATGCTGTAACCTTTTTTATTTCCCCAGACCAATCCATGATGCAGTCGAAAACGATCACTTGGAAATTGTCCGCCTGTTATTGTCTTATGGTGCTGATCCAACGCTTGCGACCTACTCTGGGAGGACCATCGTGAAAATGACCCACAGTGAGCTCATGGAGACCTTCCTCACAGGTGCGTGGCCACATTGCACGGGGCTCTGCTGGTCGTGGCAAACAGGGGATGTCCCCTGGCCCCCCAGAGGCCCTGCCGCCCAGCGGGCATGGCTCCATGCTGAGGAGCATTAGGGTGGGCTGCAGTAGCTCCTTCTCTGCCTGCAAAAACCCAGCTGCTGCAGGTGGGAAGCATAGCCATGCATGGGGGCTCCTTCTAATTGACACTTTTAATAAGTCATAAGGATTATGCCACTATCAGATTTGATAGATAGGAGGTCAGTGGGCTGTTTCGGTGCCTTCATTTTTCTGCTTGAAATGAAAATAAGAAACTTGCCAAATCGAATAGCTGTTTGTTAAACGTAATCATGTTTTCCCATGGTCTTGCTTTTTATCCTCCTAATACTCATCTTTTTGCAACTTCTGCCTCATTTTATATCTGAAGTGCTGTAAAACTGTGTTAAATGCTCTTGTCTTTAAACATGTGCATATTCTAACATGGTTTCAGGTGGTTTTTTTTCTTGTTAGTTTTGGATAAAGACGGTTGCATTCCCTAATAACTTTACCTCTGAAAACGTTTGCAGTGTTCACAAGTCAGTGAGTTTAAGTACTCATCCACTTACCTGTTTAAATGGTGCAGTGTAGAAAGCCGATAGGTAATATCGGGACTCCAGTAAAGTCCAGTGTCTTGGACTTCTTAGTGTCTTGAATCCCAGTATCTTTTCATCAACTGAACTAATCAATTTCCCACGTTACATCTGTAGAAAAGAATTACATCTTCTGAACATATCTGTGTGGAAAAACCTTTTCCATCAGTTTCTTTGGGGCCACTGTTTCACCCCCAAGTTGGTGTCCAGAATAACTGTGCAGGCCAAAAACCATGCTACGTCCTATCTTTCACAAGAATAAAATGTCGCACTCAGTTACTGAAGCTTAAGGTTGGGTCTGTCCCTTAGACTGTGGGTGATTATTTGATGTGGTGGGTCATTATTTGATGCAACGGGAGAAGGGATGCAGGAGAAAAGTGAATTCCAGGAATATTTGCGAGAATGATGTGTGTATATGCTGTTCTTTGTAGCATGTGCATCAGGAATATGGTGTGGGTTTTATTTGATGGAAGGTATGGAGGATGCATAGTGAGACTGTATGACACACGGTCTGCTAAACTTGCCAGCTTTTTGTTCTCATCAGTATGTTTTTGTTGTTGTTTTTTCCTCTCCAGAGTATTTAACTGACCTGCAAGGTCGAAGTGTTGATGACCCTGGTTTGTACTGGGATTTCTATGGCAGCTCTGTGTGCGGTGAGCAAATGTTACCCTTTATTTCTTTGTATGCGGAGACTTTCAAAACATGCGGCACGTGGGGGTGGGGGCTGTTTTGTTTTTATGGTGGAGGAAGCTGGAAGGAAGCATACTGATTTTATTTATAGATCACACTATTGGAAGAAAAAGCAAAACCTGCAACAGTCTTTTCAATGCTGACTTGGCACCTTTATTCAATTTTATTTAGATCCAAAAGATGAATCTGGATTTGACATCTTGGCAAATCCGCCTGGCCCAGGTGATGAAGATGAAGATGGCTTTAGCGATGTGTTTGAATTTGAATTTTCAGATGAACCTCCCTTGCCATGTTACAACATTCAAGTGTGTCTCTCTCAGGGGTAAGAACAAACACAGGTTTTGGGGTAAAAATAGCTGAGACGATCTGCTTGGGATGACGGCAGTTTGTGTCCATGGGGAAAAGCGTTTGCATTTATCTAATGTAAATGAGAGACCAATACTGTATTTGCTGGGTTTTTTAGAAATAAGCTAATAGGAAGTGAGAGGGGGGAAGGATGACTTGTCGGGGCTGTGTTTTGAGGGCCATACTCCCGAGCAGGACGAGTGATGTTTGAACACAAATTCCTTCCTTCATCCCAGGCAGGCACCTTGGTATAACATCCGAAAATACAAGTGCTTCTAGCACTTAAATTTGGATATCATGTTTGTAAGGTGTTCTTAATTTTATTTGTGGGCTTTTCTGTTTTGCTCAGTGGACATGCTTTTGTGGATGACGAAATGACACTGTTACTGCTGTTCTAGACTTTGCAGCAAAACTGGTTTAAAGCTCTGAATTGGATTAAACAAGCATCTTTCAGAAGATGCTATGATACTTAATAATAAGCGAAGATGTGGAAAGTTTTATTATCTATTATATTCAAGACATAGATTAGCTTCGTAAACAGCTACTGTTTCTCATTTGCACCAGTTTGGATGACAGGTGGGGGAAAAGTAGTTTTAAATATTAATCATACAGGAGTGCGGGTTTTAGCATGTTTTTATTATTTGGGTGATGGATATAACTTAAGTTCTCTGAAGTGGACAAGTACAAAGATTGAATTAAAAAACTGTCTCCTTAATCTGAGAGAAACAACCCTCTGTTGACTTGTATTCAATATTGGCATCTCTGGAAGTCAGAGGTGCTGAAATTTCTGGTTTTAACAATAAGCCAACTCCTAACTTGCTATATGAGAGTCGGGCTCAGCCGGGCGAACCTTTGACCGTGTGAGCAGCCGTCGCGATGGCTGCTGAGCCGCGTGCACGCTCATAAGTCCTGGGTTTGTAGGCTCCAGTGCCCCCGCATGCCTGATCCTCCTCCTTCCCCAAAGCTGCGAGCAGCAGTGGTATGAGTAAATACATACGCGCCTGCACATCTGTTACTTTCGGCCCCCTGGGCAATGGCCTTGATTTCAGGGGGGTTGTTTGTGTGGGAGGGTTTCTCACACAGCGATATGGTGAAGAGTCAAGAAGTCCATGACTTAATGTCAGTTATTGGAGCCTGTTTCTCCTTCGCTTCCACAGACCACGAAACTGGCTTTTGCTCTCGGACGTGGTGAAGAGGCTAAAAATGTCATCTCGCATCTTCCGCTGCAACTTCCCCAATCTGGAAGTTGTTACCATCACGGAGGCAGAGTTTTACAAACAGACTTCCCTCAGCCAGTTGTTCTCTTGTGCTACGGACCTTGAAGCTTTTAACCCGGAGAGCAAAGAGCTGTTGGACTTGGTAGAGTTTACAAGCGAACTCAAGACTTTGCTCGGCTCCTCGCTTCACTGGTTGCATCCGCACGAGGACCCTCCCTTCGACATCCTCTGGTGAACCATCAGGCCATTTAATGTACAGTGCTCTATACAGTTACTTCTTTATGTATATGTGTTCAAATGCAATTGTTTCTGTAAAGAAAGGACACTATTAAATATGAAAATATCTTTCCTTTATATAAGAGATCTGAATTCCAGTTGGATGGATTTTGGAAGAATTTTTTTTTAACTTCAATCAGTTTTTACAAAATTCTTATATAATGTTTCTTTAAATGCACACAGGCTTTGGGATAAGTTTGTTATTACTCGGAACACATTTTTTTTTTTTTAAAGAACACACCCACACATTGACTTTGTTTCATACAAAGCACTGATTACACAGGACATACTTTTTCTAGGTGATGTGATCAAAGTCGTGTGGCTTGTTTGGGAGATAGAATTCAGTAAGGCACTTGGTGATATTATTTTTGTTTTTTTGTTTACAGAATTACCTGCTTTGGCCAGGTAAGCACTATTGAATATAATTCAATAGTTTGTAATATAAATTAAACCATATCCATACACATCAACTAATTGTAAGAACTTTTATATCCTAATTTAAAAGCTGTGAAATTTAGTTTTCACACATCAAACCGGATTGTTTATATATGTTTAAACATTTTATGCTCTTTATTTAAAGAAGACTTTGAACTATTTTTTCTGTACCTTGTAAAATATTGAAAAACTAACATATGTTGAAGTTGCTTGAAACTGTACATAAACTAAATTTTCTGAATTGTGTGTTTATGTTTGAGATCTGTGTTTTAACTTTGTAAGTAAATCTCCTGCCTTTGTATTTATATTTTACAAAAATTTTCTTAAAGGCAATAAAACTGTTGAGAAATGAAGAGGCTAAAATGACTCCCATTAATTCCATGCCTGGTTGTGAAATGAGCTCCGACTCATTAATGTTTATGAAAGGAGGCTCCATGAGCGGCTCCTGAAGCGGAGCAGAGCTGGCATAGGTGCCGGCAAGCAGCTGATGAAATCTCAGGTAGAATCTGCATCGTCTTTCTACATTCAAGGTTACAAGAAGACATTGGGCAGGTGCCTTTTGTGGGACAGAGGTTTAAAAGTGGTATTCACAATACTTTCTGCTCTGCCTTTTAGTTAGAATTGTGAATAGGTTCAATTATTTTTCCTCCTTTGTCATCATTTTAAGTTGAATCAACTGAATTCTCTTTTCAGTGGTGTCTGCAGAGGGGAAGAAAATAGTACCAGGGTAAATGCTTTAGTTTTAAAATGGAGCATAAAGGCTATGAGCACCCTTTGGGGGGATCTGAAGGGACAGTGAACAGAATGTCACTTTTACACAGCTTAGGAACTTGCCTCTTAAGAGACGGGGCTCCCAGGGCTTGGGCAGGCCCTCTCTTAAGGGGCTGGGTCTGCCTTTCCCCTGTGGAAAGAAGTTCCCACTGTGAACCCGAAGTCTGAGTTTTGCTTTGGGGCTGTTTTTAACACCAATATGTCCTGTGATAGCCAAAAGCTTCAGCTGAGACATTTAAATCACGCTGCTCTTCTGATGAGGGCCAGGACACCCACCAAAAGGCTCTTGAGCAGAGCACCTGGTCCATCTGAGAAAAGCATCTGGGAAATAGTTTCTCCGTCTGGAGCTGTGAGGCTCAGAGGTTTTGATTAATGAACAGTGTTCTGCAGGTTAAATCTTATGCTCTTGGGGGAGCTTAAGAAAGGGTGTGAATTACCCTGTCCTGAAGGTAAGGGAGAATGACGCCTCATTCCTGAAAGTACCCTAGAGAGAAGGACGCAGAGCTGATGCCTCTCATGGTGTGTTGCCGTTATTTTTTTTGTCTTTTGTGAGTCTTTTGTCAAACGTTTTTACTGTGTGGCTTACAATGGGACTGCTTCTGGGGGGAAGGTGGTTTTGTAGCTGAGCCAAGGGGTGAGAGGGGTCCGATAGCTGTCTGCTGCTGGCAGCCGACGTCCTATTTCCGCACAGGACAGGGTATTTTTAGTCCGAATATAACCACCGACATCTTTCTCCAGTCTTTGGATAATGATGATGATGGGCTCTCCTGTACGGCTTACACGCACACCCTGGGTTTCCTTTTAAGTCAGCCTCCAGCTTTGCAAGGAACTGAAACACAGACATCCCTACCCTCCAGTGCCAGGTGCTTTTACCCTGATTTTCCCGGAAAGCAGAGGTGGGCCAGAAAAACTAAGGCAAGGGAGAATGTTAAAAGCAGTTGTTACAGACAACGTTTATCTGATCAGCTGCGTAATGCTTGGATAGTTTGAGCTGAGCATAAATCAGCTTAGTACCACTTCCAGGGGTGGGTGGCAGACGCCTCGCTTCTTGCTGTGCCCCAGAGGCAAACAGAAGATTAACGCGGCTTCCTCTTTTGGCCAGCTCCTCCTTAAATGGATCTTGAGCACGTGCTCCCCAAATGTCTCCGCTTAGTCAGCTTTCCACTATCTCCACCGAGTACAGTTGGGCCTTCTCCATGCTGGCGCTTGCATCCGTGCTCAAATACAGTAACAGCCTCATGCTGTTGTAATGCAAGCGTGTGCCTGCCCCGGGGCTCATCTGCACTCTAAAAATAGGGCCGTGGCGGGGAACACCTGATCGCAGTGCTGTCCCTTAACGCAACCATTTTATCTTCTCCAGGATGTCCTTTTTTTAAGAAGACACTGCTGTGCAAGGGTGCTTGAGGGAGCATGGAGGGTTCAGAGAAGGAGCAGGGCAGTGTTCCGTGCTGCTGGGCATATGAGGCTGGCTTGGCTGATCCTATTCTGGGTGGTTTGGGAGAGACTGTCATGGGAGAGGCTGGCTGCAAGCATAGTTTTGCAGTAGGCAAGCCCAGGGGATAGTTACCTTGGGGAGAGGAGAGATGGCAGCATGCCGGCGAAAAGCAGACTCAGTGACAGCGAGTGTAGGCAGTGGAGTCAAAACGCTGGCAGCCTTGCCAGCGTTGGGACTGGCTGGATCCCGCACGGCTCAGAACTGGGGACTGAGCTAGCCCCAACCAGCACAGCAGGGCAGGGCTGGGAGGGGGCTGATGTTCAGCGTTTCAGCTTCTGGACTCATGCTGCTCTCCTTTAAAGGACTTTCCTGTGCATCCTCCGTGGGTTAAAGAGAGTCACTTCACACCGCTGGCTGGCATTGCTCCAGGTTAATAAAAAATAAGGAAACAAAAATGCAGCCTTTGGGGATGGTAAAACCCTGCCAATCCCGTGTCCTGCCTTCTGCAAGGTGAAAGTGCAGTGTTGATGCTGTTGGGGCCCTAGCCAAGGTGTTTCCTTGAGTTTCCCCTGCTTATCACTTGGATTTTCCTGGCTGGGAGGTTGTGCTGCCCTGTGGAGGTGTTGGAGAACCACTGGTGCAACAGAGAAGAAAACCATCTCCAGCTAGAGCAGGCAGGTGACCCTCACTGAAGGGAGTTTCCTTTGTCAAACTTTTACTTGGTGCTGGCTGGGAAATCCCAGGAAATACCCAGCTGCAGGCTGGCTGCCTGTAAGGGCAGGGGGAAGCCACAGCACGAGACAAACAATGCTGCTGAGGACTGCAAAATACCAAACTCCTCCACTGGTTTCTTGCCTTACCCAAGAGGGCTGGGTTCTGCGCAATGGGGTCAGCCCTGGGAGTTTCCCATTTGGGTATTTCTCCCTCCAGACACGGTTGGTTGTTCTGCTCTGCTGTTGTCCCCAGCTTTTGCTCTGGTGGCCTAGCTGGAGACTTACGCCAAAGGCACGGATATGGTGAGTGGCAAGCAAGGGCCAGAGGCATTTGGTCCTTGTTGGTACTTTTCGAGGAGCAATCTGCTAAAGGGAGAGCCCAGATGCCCGCTGGAAGCTCAACCCAGCTTCTAGTGTGTAGGATCACAGGAGCAGAATGGAAATTGTCTTTAAAACTGCTCCCAGGGGCCAAGCTCACTCCATGCATCAGAGAGTTTGAAGCTGACTCCTCCCTTCATTTCTGTGCTAAATAATGAAACTATAGATGAGACCCATCGTTTGTGCATTAATATGAACAAGGTGTCAGGGAGTGGCAAATGCAGGCAGCTGCCATTCCCAGGCTCTGCGGGACTGCTGGTAAACATTCAGCATCATTTCTTCAGTTCATACAGGAAAAAGGCACACATTGCTACTTTAAACTTGTACAGATGCAAGCTAACTGAAAAAAATACAATCATATCTGTTTCAAATTGTTTGCAGAACGTCGTAGTTTCATTTCAGTATGGGTCCAGTGGTGGTAGAAGAGGGCTTGGCATCGCTGCACAAGACCGAAGCGTTGAATGCTACGGTCATGAAGA
Source organism: Morus bassanus (assembly GCA_031468815.1). NCBI lineage: Eukaryota > Metazoa > Chordata > Aves > Suliformes > Sulidae > Morus > Morus bassanus. The sequence goes on along the minus strand of CM062568.1, from coordinate 96,239,744 downwards.
TGTGTATTAGGTCTTTTCTCAATATGCTTATTCAGTATTGCAATTCTGCTAGGAGGAGGGGCAGGAGAAGAAAGTGACTGGAATCCAACAAGTTTCACTTTGTGAGCTTGTAGTGTTGTCAGGGGAAAAAAATCCCCAAACAGTTCTGAAGAGGATGAGGTCCTCTTTAAGTACCGCGTCTAGATGGCCACATGCTCTTCCCACCTACATCAGCCTTGCTAGTTCTGCATTTCACCCGTTAGCATGCTTTGCATGGGTTCCCCGTGATTGCAGAGTGAAAAGATTGTATTTTCCTGCAAGTTAAGTGTGATGAATCATTAGCAGCAACGCTGCCTTGTACCCTTGAGCTTGGGGATGAAGGCAGTGCGTTGCTCATTTCTGGTTTGCCAGCCCCAATGCAAACCTCGTCCACACTATGTGTACATTTTGCTCCAGCAGACCGACGTGACTGTAGATGGTTGCTCTCTTGAGCCAGGTATGAACCACAATTCTGCCACTAAATAGATTTTCCCTTTGTTGTCACATTAATTTGCAACTCATTAATAGTGACAGCGGTGAGGTACTGCACTGATGCAGATTTGCATATTCATGACCAGCTTATTATTAAACAAATAAGAGTTCCCTAGCTTAGGAAGCACCCAGAGTAATGCCACATTGTGCATTATATCAGCCTGGATGTTTTATTTTCTCTTTAATATGTTAATAGATGCAAGGGGTGCTCTTTTTTTAAGTAAATGTGCACCTATAAAATAACATGTAATTTAAAATATCAGAATCATTTAAATAGTAACCCATTAACAAACCTGCCAATAATTGTGCAGGAATACCTTTTTAATGTACAAATCAATTAATCAATTTTAACTCCTTGCTTTGTTGCTTGATGACCGTAACACAGGCAGTACCAGCAAGGCACAACCGAGCTGCTGTACCAGTGAGGTGAGCGAGGGGCAGACAGCTGATGCTGTGATTTATGGTTTGTTACAGTCAAATTGTTTGGTTTTCATAGTTGCTTGTGTTTCTCTTCCTGCCACAGGAGTGGTGGGAGACAAAGTGAAGACTGCCCGGCGCGGTACCCGCTGCTGCCCTCTCATCTTACGCCCACTTCTCCAGCACTGCTGGGGAAACGTGGCCATGGCAGCTTGGCAGGGTCCCCCAGCTCCTCCTTATTCCCACTGCAGACACGCCCCGCGGGTGCCGCCTTGACACCAGCTACGGCTCAGCCCCGCGGAGGAGGAGGGCAGTGCTCTGGCCCCCAGCAGTGTCACTGTGGCTATGTGGTGGGGATGCTGGGGCTGGTGGGGGGGCATGGGGAGTGGGCAGCATGGTGGGGAAAGTGCATCACTGTGCTGAAGAAGCGGGGGAAAAGCCCCTGGAGTTCAACAGCCACTCAAAATCCACAGGCAGGAGGAACAGGAGATGCAGGGTGTGGGGCTGTCCTGCAGGTGGGTATTTTGGTTTGCTTGCTGGTAATGGTGAAGGTCTTTTCCCCACAAAGTAACATGATTTTTTTCTGTTGAGCTATTCAAGGCTGGTATGCAGCGGGCATGCATATCAAAACCCTCTTCAGCTCCCTGCTGCATCCATATTTTTCATTCCTTTCTGGCTCTTTTAATGATTTGTAGGGTACTGGGCATAATTACACGTGTAGGAACCAGCTGGTTATTGCAAAGTTCCCTTCAGTCCTCAAGTTATTTTTTTTCCTGGCTTGACTTTCTAGAGACCTTTGATGGCATTGCCTAACCATGAGGCCAAATGCGGTTCTTACCCCATCCTGCTGTTTCCTTATTAGTCACAAGCCAGCCCTTTTGAACTGCTGGCCCGTGCTCCCAGCCTCCACAGGCTCCGGAGCTCCTGTTGCTGGCTAATTGCAAAGGGCTTATGGCCCTGAAGAGACACAGCTAAAACTGAGGATGGTGAAACACAGCCGTAAGTCACCCCAAAGACTATATCCCTGCAGATACAGAGCAGGGTGAGGCTGTTTTTAAAACCCGTATACAGCAACCTCCCAGTGCCCTTCTCCAACAGGGGATAATTTCATTTTCTGACATGGAATCTGTCCTTATCTTCATCTCCTCTCTCGGGTCCTTCCCTGGCACAATGAGGGGTGCCAGCGGGACGGTAGCCTGATTTCCACTCCTACATGGCTGCAGCCATTTCCATGTGCTGAGGATATAGAGGGTTAGGCAACACGTGGCAGATGCTCGTGATGTCAGAGACAGTGTTTAGTATTTGTAGCTGTCAAAATTTCAAAGAAAAGGCTCCCTAATGAAAACCCTTTTCCAATATGCCATAAAACTCCTGTTTAAGTAAAGCCTATGCGAAGGCAAGTCCTGACAGGCCTCCTGAAATGAAAAGGGCAGATTATTTAACAGCTGATCAACACTAATAACCCTTGGCAAATACAGTATGCAAATTTAGCACTGGAGCCAACATGTGCCAAAGGGACTCTTCTCTAACAGCCTGGCCTGGCTGCTCTCAAACCGCCGCTGTTAATCACAGGGCCCAGTGCTGGGAGCGGGGAGACCTGGGCTGCGACTGCCACGTGTTAGGTCGGTGGTCTGTGGGTGCTTGTTTAGGAGAAGTTACTCCACCACCACAGGAATCTAATGGGCGTTTGATGTCTGACCGCTCAGTGGGGCCAGGCTTGGGCTCCCTTGCTGAGATGCTGAAACTGGTGGCATAAAGCACCGAGGGAACCGAAACAAATAGTTTGAAGCTGGATATTTTATCTCCCCCCTCCGTGACATCTTAGGGGAAATATCAGTTTTGAGTATCTTTGTGATATGTCAGTCTATACAAAAAAAATTCCCTTTCTGAATTGGGCCAGCCCATGGGCAGAGTTAAGCTGGGCTCTGATCTGGGTTTCCATGCAGAGGAAATGCATGGGATGGGAGCAGATGCAGAGTGAGGCGTTCATCCTTTTGCCCCTTAGCTCCATGTCATGAGGGTGGCTTTGTAGTTGCCCAGCTGCGCTGGCCAACTTGGCTTCCCCAGCCCAGGGACCCTACCTGTGCTACCCGCTGATTGCTGTGAGCACCTGGAGATTTGGGGTGCCTTGCTGCAGGGCCAGCTCAGCAGGGCAGCAATTGTGACAGCTGCGTGATAGAGCAGGGCCTGCCTCAGGGATCGCTGCTGCTAGATGGGGTGGTCTCAGCTGGGACCCCCATGAGCCGGTTGCACTCACTAACTCAGCAGAAGCCAGACCCAGGAGACCCTCGGGGTGGGGGGGACAAGGTGGGAAAGCACCCCAGTCCCGTGCAAGGGGAGGAGGCAGGGCTGCGTGGCCATGGGAGCAGGGCAAGGGGTCAGGGATGGGCAACGAAGCATTGCCCTTTTGGTGGCAGTGTGGCATTACCTTGGCTCAGAAAGATGGTTGAACATGCCTCCGGAGCCTGGATGCTCAGCCCACCTACCAGCTCCCCACACAGCAGTTAACAGTCTAGTGACCAAAAGTGCCTTGTCCCCAAGGGGTTACCTCGCCTGAAATGGCTGCCATGCCTGAAGAGCCAGTATGCCTTTGATTACCACTGTTTTCAAAGGTTCAGGAGTAAGCTTGATGAGCAAAGTCAACAGAGAGATGCAAATACAGTGCAGCAAAAAGGTGCCTTGTTAGTTTGGAAGTCGATGCCCTAGGTAGCAGCAAGCAACAGCTCTACATTAGAGAAGGGAGGGTGTGTTATTCTGGAGAAACCAGTGGCTCAGACCAGCTCATGGCTCTGTGGACACAAAGCAGCATCTCTGTCTTCAAGGTTATTTAATAGTAAACAAGTGCCGTCAGGAGGAAAGCAACCCACTGCTGCCCAAGCGCTCGGGCTTGGGCTATTTTGTGAGCACAGCAGGAGCCATGGCAGGGGCAGCGCAGGCTGGAGAAATCCAGAAAGCCCCTTCCCAGGCTTATTTCTACAGCTACATATCATCTCCGAAACGCAGCCTTGTGCTCAGCCCATGTTTGACGTGCCAGGGCTTCAAACATCAGCTAAGTTCCTAACAATGTTATAGTCTTTCCTGCTCAGTGTTTGCCTTAATTTCACCTGTGGTAACTCTCGGTGCTTCGCGGGGCCCTCGGCATTGCTTTGGAGGCAGAGCAAGGTGAGCTAGCCTGGTCCCTCACCCAGCCGGCTCTGGAGGAGGAGGAGGAGGAGGAGGAGGAGGAGGAGGAGGAGGAGGAGGAGGAGGAGGAGAGCGGGTCTCCTTGGCAGCTGGTGCCGAAGTGCAGCAAAACAGCCCCCAGGACGTTCGTGTACACACACCTCTCTTCTGCTGCCTTCTAGTGCTGAGGAATGTGGTATCCCAGGCGGTCTGTTTGTGAAGGCGCAAGGCATTTTTTTAAATACACAGCAGAGACTTCTGCAGGGCTTGGTCTTTTTGTAAAGTAAATTTATTTGACAGGTTTATTTCTTTATCAGGTATTTGTCTAACCCTGTGACACTGAGAGAGCTGATTTCCTGGTACAAATGTTAAAATGTAAACTCCCAGAGATGTGTACTGTCACAGCCAGTGTCCAAAATATCCTCACCCCAGTTTCACCTAAGTGTCCTGGAGTGACAGCAGGGGACCCCGGAGATGCTGGGTAATCTACACAGTGATCACACCAGGCCACCATGATGTACAAGAGCCAGGAAAAGGGATGGCCCCAGTCAGAGGACAGGAGACAGGATTCTGGCTAGTCCTGGCTGAGCGGCTGGTGGATTCAGGGGTTAAAACCAAGGCTTTTGCAAGTGGTGCCTCCATTCGACAGGATGGGGAGATTAGAAACACCTTAAGCGCCTGAAGGTTTTGCAGCACGGCTGACTGATCAAATAAAAATACGTGAATCATAAATCAATGTAATTTAAAGCAGATTTATTTTGAAATTGAGATCGGGCACTAAGGGGCTTATTCAGATCACTCTAGCTTACCATTAGCCGCCCCCCCAACAGCGCATACTCTCTTGGGTTAGGTGACGTGGGGGTGCAGATGTGCTGCCTCCTGTTTAAATCAGACCTGGGCAGAGGGGTGGGAGCTGGGACAGGGGGACTGGGGAGGTACCCAGGGTGAGGGAAGGACTCAGCTGCCTGCTCACCCTGGGTTGCTGCCTGACGCTGGCCACCAACAGATGACAGCCGGACACGAGAAGCAGGCGTGTGGTGCGGCTGCAGAATGGCATGAGGTCTCAACGCAGCGCAGTGTGTCGGGAACCACAATCAGTCCCAGCCCCGATGGACACGTTGGGGAGTCCCCTCGTTCACTTGGACACTGGCTTAACAGGGAGCCTTTGCTGTGCTCCTGCCATCATCTGTCATCTCCCCTCCTCAGCACACAGCAGCAGCCCCGAGCATCTGATGCGGGGAGATGCTGCAGTTCTGCAGAGTGTGTGTGTGTGCGCGCGCATGTGTGTGCGTGTGTGTGCAGGGGAGTGCTGGCGGCTTGTCCGTAGCCCCAGCTGTGCGAGAGATCCTGTTACCTGACCCACGGCAGGAGCGAGGAGGGGGAAGGTTGGCTCCCTCTTCCCATCAGGCCCGCAGTCACCCTGCAAACACATTAGTTTTCCTAAAAAGGCACCGGAGAGCTTGAACACCAATACCACTGTGGCATTTATTAATTTTTTAGCATAGCTCTCCCTCTCTCCCCCACCCACTGTGATTTGCATACCTGTTAATCCTCTCCTTCCTGCAATAATTCTGTGAAGGATAGGGAAATTATACTGAGCAATAACTCCTTGACTCCGAAGCTGTGGAAGACCCTGTGTGCCATCATGCTCGGAGCAGAGACATCCAGCAAGTGGAAGCAGGAGTTTAACCTCCTAAGAGCTGCACAACATCTACAAGACCTAAGGAAAGCCAGCCATCTTGAGTACGTGAAACCCAGCCCTGCCAGCCGCTGCCCCCAGGAACCCCTTCGCCCCTGGCAAAACTTTGCCTCTAAAAACCTGACGATGCTGCTGGTCCCCAGCGGCAGTGTCTTCCCTGCAGCAAAGCTGCTTCCCGGGGGAGAGGGGAGGAAAGCCCTGCACCCTGGAGGTTTCATTGCTGCCCCCAGCCCTGCCTGGGGAGCCAGGAACACCACCCCCACTTCCCACACATGCTGGGACTGAGCATCCTGCGGCGGGGCTGTGCTGCGGGGCTAGCTCTGACCCCATGGGCTTCGGATGGCTTCGAATGAGCTGTGCCAGTTTTAGCCAGCAAGAAGCTGCAGACAGACGTGTGACCCTAGCAGTTTAATTCATCACTTTTCTTACTGCTGTCTTTATCCTCTTCCCCCCAACTTCTCATTTCATTTGGGTCTGTGGATGAATGAGATCTCTTCCAGTAAAAATCCTAAAGATGGGCCAGTGAGGTCTGGGGAGAGAAAGACAGCAAATCCCTCCTGAAATCCCTGGAAAAGCCCAGCCAGTTTTTCCTGTCCTCCCACCTCCTCTGTGACTGAGAGGGGACAGGGCAAGTGTGCAGGGGAGGAAGGACAGAGGTGATGAGTAGGTGGTGGAGAACTCTAAGGAGCTTGCTACCCTTATTTGGAGCCCATGGCGTGGGTGGACAACAGAGGAAAGCACAGGGGAACGGCAGGAAACTAAGTTTCAGGAGAAAACTTTTATCACATGGTGATAAGTCCCCAAACAGCAAGCATCGTTCAGTGGGAGAGTGACTAAAACCTCAGTAAGCTGCAGCCCTGTTAAAACTGTGCTATGCCTCGGCTCTGCTGGAAAAATAAATAACTTTTAAGGTCTGAAAGCTGCACCTTTGAGGGCTCTGGCATCAGCACAACATCCTTCTGTGCCATGCGTGTCCCTCCTTGCTCCCTGCCCTGGAACAGCTGCATAGACAGCGTGCAGTGGTGAGGGAGGTGAGAGGAGAGAGGTGACCTTCACCATCATATCTGCCTCGTGACCCTGAGATACAGCCCCTGTTGCTTTTTGCCAAACACAGGCAGTGACTGCTGGATGGGGCATCGGGGGTGTCAGGACAGCAAACCTGGCATATCAGCCAGTGTGAAGAAAGACTACACCACCGCCCTGTATGCCCACACAGGGAGCGTCCCCAGGCTCTCTGAGGACAGGAGTCGAGCTCAGAGGTTCATGCCACAGGCAGGGGGAGCCAGGAGGGTGGGCAAGGCACACCTGGAGCAGGCAGGCTAGTGCAGGCAGGCTGCGTGCTCACGCTCACGCCATGCGCAGCCTCAAAGCGCGCTTGGGCAGTGGTTTGCCAGGCACGCCGGTGGCTATCGGCAGGGCTTGCTTCATCAGACACTGACAGCGAGGTCTAGGAGGTTCCTCTTTCTGGACTATATTAAGGCGCGCGCAACGGCTTGAGGGTGGGGGTGAGAGGACAGCGAGAAGTTGTGAAAGAGCAGCACGCTGGAGCCCGCGAGTAGCTAAGGCCTTTTGGCAGTGTTTCAGAAAATGGGGTGGTCCAGTTAGGCAGTTCAGGAAATTGTCTGAGCTAGATTAAACATTTTCTAAAACCTTCTGGGTGCTTGAGAGCTGACTTGAAAGTTGGCAAAGTTAAATAAAACAAAAGTTAACACATTCCCCTCAATTTATTTTGTTACAGGGCTAGTATAAATTCAGCCTGTTTTTCATTAGTTCCAATGTCCCCTTCCATCTGAAGGCGGGAGTATCTGCACAGTAAACTCCTGGGACACTTGCACAGCCATGCAGGGGGCCACATGTGACACATAAGAGCTTTAGTACACATTTCAAAAGCTATAAAACACATGACTTTTAGGCATAAACCCGACCTTCTTGCTAGTTGAAGCCTGGGTGTAGAAGAGCTTCTGTGGGTCTGTGGCTTCAGCCCCAAACCCAGGGAGCGCCCAGCAGTGGGCAGCCTGCCCTGGCCCTGCTGCTCGTTCTCCAGTAGCTGCACGCAGGAGACAGGGCTGCCACAGCTCGGGCAAGAGAAGCATCAGTTCTCACATCAGACCTGCACAACAGTAGCAATGGACACAACAGTGGGGTTTCTCTCTGGAGAAGATGGGGGGATGCTAAAATGCATGGTGCTTGAGCAAAGCAAGAGCTCCTCTGCCCTCATGCCCACCGCAGGCAGCCTCTGAGAGGGCTGACCTCAAGCTGTGTGTCTCCCCTTCCCTTTGGAGAGCAAGTGGTGTACAAGCTGCCTGGAGCAAAGGATTTCCACCACTCACGTAGGCTGCAAGTGGCTGGGAGCTGCAGAGCAAACCCACACCCTGCACCTATCTATGTCCCTGGTGGGAATGGAGCCCTTGATACAAAAAACCCACCAGCCTGGGAAATTACCTGCTCCTGTCTCTTGGAAAAAGTTTCTGCTGGTGGAACCGGAGGTGGTATCAGGCACAGAGCAGATGTCGGCAGCTTCCTCGCTCTGTGGAAATAAGGAAGTAGGGAACCCATTTAGACAAACAGTCCCACATAAATCTTAGCCCGACGTTTCTTGCCTGTGCCCGATTCTGTACGATCTCTGCAAAGGGTAAATTGAACTCTGCTTCACTGACGGAGCCGGGTGCTATTAGTTATACCTGTCTTTACGGCAGAGCTGCTTTGGGTGAGAAAAGAAAAGCAGTACGGCCCCAGGAGAGAGAGAGAAATCAGAACATAAATGCAGGTATCAAAGCAGAAAAATGCAGAGAGCAGTAGTAGCCCAGGGTGTGTTGGAGAAGAAAACAAACTCTTATCACAGTAAGAGCGGAGGAAGCCATCCCACTGAAGGGAGGAGACAAGGAGGACAGCTGACATCCTGCAGAGAGGGAATCTAAGGTCTGGGGGAGGGAGAGCACAACCCCAAAGGCATGGCATTGGGAAAGGATGCAGCTCTTAAAGACACAGCTTCACTGAGCGCCTCTGCTGACAGGCAGCCGGAGCCAGCCAGCCAAACGAGCAATTCCCGGGCAGCGAGGGAGGCTGAGGTCAGGTGTGTGAGCACGGGTGTTTTTAAATGGTGCGGTTTACAGGCTCCTTGTCATCCACCAAGTCCCAGGAGAAAGTGAGAGCCTAAACACCCACCTGGATCCGGTCAGACGCAAACGAATTATTAAAAGAAGTGGAGATTTATTGCCTTTAAAAGATTTATTAACAGGACAAGGAGGACAACTTTCTGTGTGAGCGATGGCAGGAGGCAGGGGCAAGAAACGGAGTTTTGCCTTTGAAGGCGGTCGGCTCCAGGGAGAAGCTGTCTCTGACCATGCAGGGGATCAATAGCATGCCAGCTCCCACTCAGTGCCTGGTCCCTTTTGGCAGATGCCTAGCATCCGAAGGACAATGCAGAGGGACCAAGCAGAAACGCTAAGGCCACTTCCCCTTTCAGAGTAGAAGCCTCACGAGTGATGGGAACTTTGGCTGGGCCCTGCGAAAGCCAGGGAAGCCTGCTTGCTCTGCTTTTGGAAGGAGCAACCGCCGATCCGCCCCCAGGCATTGGGTTTCCAAGATGACCCTTTTTTTATAGCCAGGAATCGAGAGAAGCGTGCTCTGACCTCTAGCAGAGGAGGAGTGACGCTGTGGGGACAAGGGAAGGAGGAATGATCCAAGAGAGGATTCCCAGCAGTGAGTCAGAGCGGGAAGAGACTGAGGTGGAACTGGTAAAAATAGTTCGGGGAACAGGGACAAGTCCTAAAAGAAAACAGGCTTTGTGCGAAGAGGATAAAATAAAATCAGAAAGGACTGGAGCAGCACTATGGAGATAGAGCTGAAACTGCAGTCCAGGAAGAAAAGGCAGAAAGGGAACACAAAGGGAGGATCCTGCCAATCATGGGGTTTTATATAACATTTTAACACCAGGGCTTATTGGAGGGATTGCTATTTCTAGTAATCTGTGAGTGTTGTCTGCGCTGGCAGGTGGGGGTGGAGACACTTTCCCTCCTGACTGTATTATGACGCCAGAAATAAATACAATTTTTCTCTGGAAAAGCTGCTGATTACGTTCTTCATGTCCGAATGGGGATACCTGAGGAAGAAAAGCTAAAGGAAAGCCCGGTCCCCATGTGCAGATAGACACAGCACACATAGACCCCCACCCTCTCACAGCTTACCTACAGCTGGGTAGAAGATGGAAAAATACCAGTGTAACCTTCAGAAAGCTGATTGCAGGAATGTTTTCGCATTAATGCTGCTAGTGGGACTGTGATTGCATTGTTTAAGATAGCCGCAATCGGCCGACAAGCAAAGCTGAACTGTACGTGCACTCTGTGTAAAAATATTTTGCTTTGCTCACTGCCTGAAATGTGGGTCTTGGTAAGAGAGGCGTTGAAGTCAGCCCAGTGGTTTAGGACCTTGCCCTCTCCGATGACCAAAATTCACCTGTCAGCGTTCAGTTGCCTGGTGTGAGATGGACCAGGTGAGGATGCACACAGCACTTGCTCGCAGGTGGAGTGGTGGGCCTGTGTCACAACCATGGCCAGAAGCGTATGTCCAGAACCAACCCACTAGTCAAGGGCATTCGTGTACGTCTCCCCGTCTCAAACTCTCAGACTGATTACAGATAAGGTACATGGCAGCACAAAGAGGACATATTTCTTAAAATGTAACCACTTTGTTCACCTCAGATATTAGTCATACTCCGGTAAGTATTCTCTGGGGAGTTCACCTCACGTTGGAGAAGGTAAGGAGTAAAAATTCTTACTGGTGCCCCTACCCTGCGAAATACCACAAGACAGCAACTACTCTGCAAATTTGGATTCCGCCCTTCAGTGCCCAAACCTATGAAAATGAATGAGGCCATTTGTCTTGTCACTTCCCCTCCTTCTCCAGGCGATCTGTCACAGGGGCAAATTACAATTACAATGAAAGGGACTAAACCTGGGTGTCCTTAGACTTCCCACAAATTCGTCCCTGCTCCTCATCTGCTGTCCATCTCTGATCATCCACTTCTGTACAGGAAGGGAGAGAGAGGACCCTGCTCTGCCTATGTCTCACATTTTCTTTTGAACTTTTGTTTTTCCTGCCTGTGGTTGAACGTCCTTGCACTCACGTAACATTTCATTCACGTGCGTAACAGTGACGCTGGCCACACCGTTCTCAACGCAACAGAAGCAATTTGCTCATGTTGATTTGCTGTAACGGCTGCTGTCTTTTCTTGACCAAGATGTGGCCCTTTGCTCATTTTTACTGCAACGCACAAAGTGTAATGACGTTACTACAGCTCAGAGTTGTGACCCAGTCCAGAGGAAGGTGCCTTGGAGCTCTGGCAAAAGCTGCAAGGGAAGTCCCCTTCTGATGCCCACGGCTGTGGTTTACAAACCAGATGGTAACTTTTGAGTACGGATGGCCTTTAACCACACTAAGACACATATTTGCAGAAGACCTGGCCTGCTGATAGAGACTCTGTATTTGCAAACAAACAAGCTCATCAAGAAGAAAAACAAAGTTCCATTTTGGAGTGTGTTTCACTGGAAACAATACCAAAACCAAGTCCAGCCATTATATTCAAAAAACAAGTAAACTCTCTCCCCACTCCCCATATCTTGAAAATACCATTATCTCTGGAACAAAGACTAACAGGGACCAAGCTGTTTGTCAGAGCTGTCCTCTTAGACCTAAGTCACACGGTATCTGCATCAGGGTGCTTTGTAGGTAGGGGAATACTGCTGTTCTGTACTGGCAAAGCGCTTCTACTGTGAATGCAGATGTAGCAATAAAGCTGGCTAGATAAAACTGCAAAAACAGGCCTGCCAAAGAGCAAAACAAGTAGCTTTAGCAGCCAGCAACTGGTCAGCTTGATGCGAACATGCCTGCGCGAGGCAGGATCACACTAACGCGCCCTCACAACTGGCACGGCTGTGGTGGTGGACGCACTGGGTGCAGAGCCATCTACCTTCTAAGAACTCCCATGTGTTATATTATTTCTTGCAAAGGTGCGTACAAATACTGATCTGTAAAGTACGTTAAAATAACGAATTTTCTGGTGACTACTGGACACTTGATGTGAGAAGATAAAATGAGATTTCACCACATTTAGACAGTCTAGGACAAGCCACTAACTTGTCGATATTCTTATTATGCTAGTTAGACTACCTCAGACAGGTACACAAGGCCAAGCAATTGTGGAGTGTGTTTAAGCTGAGAAAGGAAAAAAGGGAAAAAAAAGAAAAAGTTCTCTAAAGGAAAGTTCAGATGCACTTCAAAGCACTACAGCTCTAAAAACACCAAAGGAGTTTTATCAAACTTCCCAGAAAAACTTTCCTCTGAGAGGAAATAGGGCAAGTGAGATTTCAAAGGGAGAGATTTTTTTTCCTGGGGTGCAGAGATGATGACTGAAAAAACTCCAACCCTAAGCCTCCTGAGTGTGCATTTGTCCTGAGCTGTACATAGCACGGCTACTGTCAGGCTGTAATTAAGATGAGAATATGCACTAGGTTCACTGAAAAAAGTTCTGGATTAAGCTTGGATATAGTTGAGACCCTAGATTCACCCAAAGCAGCTGCATTATCACAAAGCACTGATTCACCAACCCTTAAAAAGAGTGCAGCCTTTTAAAAAATTTTTATTATTTAATTCCTCCACTAATTAACAGCAGGTAGTGAATAGGAAAGTGTTTATCCTCCCCCCCTCAGCTCACTACCCTGCTGTGTTATGACAGATGGAATGTTAATTAACATGACCTGGCAGATAATATTTAATTCCAGACAGAGTATCACGGAAACATCTGACCGCCTCAGGGCTGGTCACCTACCAGGTACGCCCTGAAAAACCCCTCCCATGTGCCGTCCTAGGGGCGCCGACGGCTTTTAATTGAGCTAATCCAGAAACAGGCTCAAGACTGTGCCTACACTGGGTTTTCTGGCTCTTTTTGCCCTTGCTGCTGCTCTTCCCGGAGCAGGGTGCAGGTTAGCTGCCCGACTTTGCCGCCCGCTGCTCCCTGGCCCCTCCAAGCCAGGCGGGCCTGGCTGTGGGCTGTGGCAGGGGCTGGAGCCGCAGGCTGAAGGGAATCGCCTTCTCAGGGACGAGAGGTTTGCGGAGCTGCCTCAAGACACTCAGTCCCTGGGTGACCTTCCCCTCCAACAGCCAGGCGCCTCGGTGAGGGACGGCAGCATAGGCGGCAGTGCTGCGGGCAGGGGGCATTGCGGCAGGACGGAGACGCCTCCGCCGGGGCAAACAGAGCTGACGGTGTTCAAGTCAACAGGACAAAAATGTGTATTTTTACATGCCCAGGTGACAGTGCTGTGCACAGCCCTGTCGCACCGACATCAGTGCCCCTCGGCGCTGCCTGTAACACTGCGGGGACCGGTTTGCTCTCCCCTGCGCACACAGAGCCAGCGCATACCTACAGCCATCTCCTCAGATAAAAACCACAGGCAGTATTTAAACAGAAACCACATGGAGTATGACTCTACGAAGCCTCAGACTAATGCCAATACATGCATGTGGTCACAGAGCAAAACAACAAACAAACAAACATTCAGTGGAGGCTTTTTAAAGGTCCATGTTGCCACAGAAGGACTTGAAAGGGGATTTGACTGAAAACCAGCCGTGAAGAAAAAGCACCTGACTCGTCTATTCTGACTTGGTCGGCTCCAACCGAGAGAAGGCAAGGAGGAAGCAAGCACTGAATTACAGGTTACCATATTATTTTTGTAGTAATTGGTTTATGGTTATATACACAAGTAAAAGAAGAAACTTGTTCCCTATGCCTGATGCGGGCACCAGGGTGACAGCTGCTTGGAGACTGAGAAGTGCTGAGCCTCTCCGTGTCCCCCAGCTGCAGGCAAACAGGCTGGGCTCAGTGGGAGCTGTGAGTACACATCACCCTGCACGTCGCTCAATTTTTATACCAGAGACAAAATATGAGCGCCTCAATGAAAGATGCTGAGTCTGAGCAACTCAGCTGTGATTTTAAATTGAGGGTATTCCTTTAAAATAATGCTGCTCATTTGCAAATACAGGAAGATACCGACATAGTGAAGAAGCTTTGCAAAGCTCCCCCCAGCCCTGTAGGTGAAAGATAGGACTTTCTGTTATCTTTGAAAATACTAATTTAGCAGATGAGTTACCAGATGCTATCTCTTAAGAGATTTGGGCCAGTGATTTCTAATAATTTTAACAAATATAAGCAGTATCATGGGTGCACGCACACACATACACCCACAAACACAAGTCTTGAAATGTAGGAATCAAAAAGCTTCTGTATCTGCAAAAAAACCTATATACTTTTATTGCCAGGAGCAGCCTTTCTGACCACAGATATCTAAAAGACAGAGTGGTCTTTGGGTACTATTTAGTTCCAAAGGGGCCATAAAAGGCAGATGGTCTCATTAGAAACAATTTATGCATATATATTTCTAGGAGTTGAACACTGCCAGAATAGGTTTAGCTCTTTCACCATACCGAGGAAAATATCACCACTTGCAAATGTTTCCAGTTTGCAAAATAATGACCTATCCAAAGTAGCTAAGCAACTAATTACTCAAATACTAGAAGGTTATATGCCAATATTATCACATTGTTGGTCTCCTGGGCAAACAACTTCACATTCCTCAAACTGCCATACAGTGTCATTAGACTGTGCAGGAAAGTCCTTTCTTAATAGTACAGCAGCAGCAGCCCCAATGCCCCTGTGCTTATGCCATCATTTCAACTATTATTTCCAATCTCCAAGTCCAATCACTTATTAATTAGAGAGGCAAATCTAGCAAACCCAATTACCCGCAGGCAGCTTCTGCCCAGATGTGAAGCCCTTCTTGGAGATGGACCATGATCCCAGTTGCTGGGGAATGTTTGTGATTCTTCCCTCCAACGTATCAACCTTTACACTCAATCCTGGCAATACCACTCCCAGCCCCTGCCTGTGACATGTCTGCTGGATGCATTCCTTCCCCAAGCTCCAAATCCTAGAGAATTCAGCCTATACAGCCTCAGGATGTGTAGAGACAGCCATGTGTACTTTTAAGGTCTGTACTCAATGTCTTTGAATGTTTCTTGGGGGGTAGAGCAGGCAGAGCACAAAGAAAGCAATGATAAATTCTGTAGAGAAGTGGGGTCAGCTCAGGAAATTGCAAAAGACAGCAGCTTGGAGACTTGGTTTCTGGATTCACTTAAAACAAATAAATACTTTTGATGATGGATTTTTCATCAAAAATGCAGAGAGAAGGCTTGTTTCAGGGGGGAGAGTGCTTTTGTGGAAGATGTGTGAGGGACTATGTAGAACACGGTTTGCGTGCCTTCATCTCTGCTTTTTAGGATGGTCTGAAGATAGCATGCATAGAAACAACCATGAACTGTTATCCCTTGTAGATTAGTCACTAGAGGGGCCATCAGACATGTTTAATAAGTACGCTCCACATGCAAAGACTCCTTTTCTGGGACTTGTGCATTTGAGTTGTATGTTGGTGTTGGAAGAGTGGATGTGGTGCCTACAGGCAGCCTATGGTGTGTCTTACATTGCACGTGGGATGCCAAAGAAGGAGAGAGCTTTTAGGCAAATATCGGGTCTGTCCTTCAGAATAGTTGAGGAGCTAGTAAGTACTTGGGTCTTTATAAAAGAGTTTGCATATGGGATATGGGGATGGAGAAAGAGAACAGGTAGAGGGATTAGGAGGATGTGCCTGTTTTCTTCAGATAACTTTCTCAAGATATTGTGTCTTGGGGATGGCTGCATTCCAGTTCAGACACTCCCTTGGGAGACGGTCACTGGCACTAATTATGCCCATACAGAACAGAAGTGTCCTCAAGACACTAAACTATAGAAAAATCGGTGTCAGCATGAGCAGCTGCAAATGATGTTCTAGCTTCCTGAAAATAGACTTGCTTTTGCCAGGCGCTTGTATGGTACCCATCCCCACAGCATCCAACAGCCCCGGTTTATAATATATGTCTACACCACCCCAGAACTGTAACAAAATGCTTTGCCATCACCTTCTCTGCCACACATGCTTCAGGTACTGTCCCAGTCATTTTCTGCTCACCCTGCTGTTGTGGGCCTGCAGCCTCCCTTGTAAAGGAGCCGGGATTACCCAACCGAGGCCACGTGCCTTCATTCTTCTCACCTTGCCCTGAGAGACAGCGTGATGCTATTTTACAGTCTGCGTACTCAAGCACAGAGGCTAGTGGCCATATTCTAGGATATTTACACATCAATGTCACATGGAAAATCTGCAGAAAGCAGGGACTCGAATCCATATCTCCTAAATCCAAGGTTAGTAGATTAATCATTTCCTTTCAGCCATCTGTCCAACAGCAAAATATTTCTGAATTTGTATTGGATTTCTCCAGGAGGAATTAACCACTGACATACTTTTTCTTACAGGTGGTGTAAAAATAAAAAAAAAAAAAAGAAAAAAAGAAGAAGAAAGTACTTAATTACATCATAGATATATATATAGCTTAAACCCTTGACTTAATCTGACTCGTCCGGGACTGATCCTCAATTTGCTGCAAGTTGTATTTGCTAGAAGAAAACAAAATGTATGGCACCACTGAAAATAAGCAACTAACTTATGAAAAAGTTACCCTTACCAAACAATACAGAGAAATATAGGCAAAAAGGGATGTAAGTTGAAGCAAGCTCTCCCTACATGTTTATGAGTTAGCCTACCAGATTTCTGGGAGCATTTTCCAGTTGTACAGCACCATTAAATAGGTGCAGCATAAAGCACCCAGTATATCTTTATGTACTGGTTCGTGCTTTCACCCATGTGAGGTGATCCCCATAGCAACATACTGCCACAGCAATACAGAGCCTCTAAAGGTCAGCCTAGAAAACAACAACAGTATTTCACAAAATCTCTAAAACAAATACTATTTTATTTCAGTGACATAGAAATTAAACACACTCTAAATTCTATCAGACCAAGGACATTTAGGCCTCCTTTCAAAGCACAACAAGGAAAGCTGGCCAGCCTTTCTGTACTATGAAGAATCCACCTGACAGACACAATCTGCCAGTGAAATTTCTGATAAAAAAGAATTGGACTGAGCATAACTCTGTCCTTCTTGTATAAGAGAAAAAGCTGCAGGTCTAACTTTTACAGCCTGTCGTACCTGATGAAATAAAAGATTTATGCAGAAGATCTTCACCTACAGTTCTGCAAGTAGTTACTACTTATCCACAGGGACGCCAGCAGTGGCAACCACAAAACACAACCATACAGATCCTTTCTCACACTGAGCACATCAAGGAAGACACAAAATCCTTATCTGAAATTGGGAAACCAGCTAAGTAACATTTATTCCAACAACTATAAAACAGTGCCATTTACAGAAAGTTCATAACTCTTTTAGCAACTGTGCCAAGGGGGCTTTTTAGCTAGTAATGGACCATCAGACATTGCAGCTCAGCTATCTGAATGATTGGGAAGGTACAGGTGTGGGCACAGGCAGTACAAACTAACGTCACATGATGGTTGTGTCTTAGGAGTGGAGAACACAAACTTTCAACCTTTCATTCACAGAATAAACCTTTCCTGGCATCTTTGACCCTCGATCAACTGTTCACATACCCCACAGAGCTGCCCTCTCCTTCAGAACTGTTCTCCGCTGCTGTGGCTGGTTGGGGTAGGGAAAGTCAGGAACGAAGAGCTAGGGTAAGACCAGCTATACCCATAGCATCTCTTGGTGCTAGCCCCATCTAGGCACACTAGCTGTAAACAGCTAAGGAGAGAGTTTCTGAAAGCCAGTGTGCTTAGTTCTTGGAAAGCGAGTGCTCCAGAGGGAGAGATCATTGCTCCCCAGTGCCCCTGGATATGGGAAGATTCACACACCTATCTATTTTACACTGGAGGGTTATCTCCAGAAAGGTCTCCTTTCCCTGTTCTCTCTGCTCCTGTCAGATCTGTCTCTGTTAAATCAACATTACTGGCACAGGACATGAGCTACAGCCAGAGGCAGGGGCAGCCAAATCAGGTTAGGACAATGCAAACTTAAGGTCTCGGCCAAAAAAAAAAAAAAGAGAGAGAGAAAAAGAAAGGAAACCCTGTGTGTTTCAGTGCTTTGAGTACAAAGTGTTCAAGAGGAAGATTCTTTCCCTTTTCTTCAGCCCTTGTATTCTATTTGGGTGTGCAAGGGCTGTGAAAGCTCCAAAAAGAGACACCCCCCCCCCCCCTCCCCCACCCCCCCCCACCCCCCCCCCCCCCGGTTAAGACATTATAGCAGGACGCTATGGCCGAAGTTGCTCTTCTTTTCTTCTCCTCCACCACAAGGCCCAGGAGCACTATGGGACTGAGGACTTTCTCCAGGGCAAACTGCAAGGTGCCTGGGGAATGAAAGCCCTCTTTATATTGGAGCAATTGATTTTTGTCAGAGGGCTGTACAGTTCCTCACTGCAGCGTGGGATCAGAAGGGCGCAAACCCCTCTTTGTCCTCTCCTTCACTTCACCTGTGCATCCTTTTCTGCCACTCCCAAAGTCAGAGAAGAGAATTTTGGCCCAAGCCTTTACAGAAGATAAAGTCTAAATGTCAGGTGTCTCCCTAGGCAAGCAGCAAACACTCCTTTCACCACAGAGCACTAGAGGATGAAAAATTAAATCCAAAAGAAAGCATGAGCCATCCATATATCACTCCCTAGGCTTCACAGTACTAACCTCTTACCAGTGCAACAAACATTCTGTGCCCAACCTGAGAAACAGTCAAAACACTAAAACATTTAAAAGGCAATAAACCAGGTCAAGAAAAACAACCTTGACCACAGCAGGTCACTTGTAAGGAAGTGACCTGACCTTGTGACAATGAAAAGGGCATAAAGTGGGGTAAAATCTCACCAAAGGCACTACTCATGGCCAGAAACTGGAGATGGAAGCCAGGGAAAACCAAGGCAGAGCTGATTTTGCCACCAGTGTGACAGAGAGAAAAAAAACCTGTTTTTTTTCTAGTGTCCAAAGTGCAGGAAAGTGTAAAGCAGCCCACTGCAGTGTTAAGAATGATAAGAGATTTTGAAAGTAAATTCATGTGGTAAGGCAGGAGGAGAGAAGAGAACAGCTCTGCGTAATGCCATCATCTCTAGTACTTACTGGTTGTTGTGTCTTCTCGCTTACTTAGGATATATTCTGTCTGGTGCAAGGGCTAGCTCTTAATCTATTTTCACACAGCACCTAGCACAATGGGATCCTGATGTATGTTTTGCTGCAAAAATAGAGATAAATATTACAATGGCTTTTTGTTAATTCATTAAATACAAGTGGACAAATGAATAAGCTGAATAAAAGCCCTAAGTAGTCTGAGTCTCCATTCTGGGCAGACTGCATCTACCTCTAATGAAGATCTAAGGGATCTGTTTCTTGATTTGGCAACCACAATGTAACTTGCGCTGCCAGTAGAGCACTATTGACTTGGACAGCGTGAAAATCCATACGGGATGTGTGGATGTACTCATGGTGCCTGAGTCACACAGAGAGTTTGGGAAGTCACTTCTGTGGAAGTGTAGGGGCTACATTTGGGATACTTACAGAAGTATGTACTGTCTGTAAAGTATATGGGTATAGAGCTAGGTAGGGAGTGCTTGGGAGATATGCAGCACAGCCCTGGAGCCAGGACTTGTGTGTTTGCATATGCAGAGCAAGACTGATGGAGAAATATGTTTGATATGGAGCAGTTGTTTCTGCCATAGGGTTTGTCCATTACAGCAGTGTTTGAGAGCAGCCTGGATGATAAATACCAGTGGAGTATGGGCAAGCGGTGAGTACAGATGACAGAGCTTGTGACACAGCATATAACGGCGCTGGAGTGTGACTGAGGTGAATGCAGTTGCAAGAGTGGTAACAACATTTCCTAAAAGCTAGCACGTTGGTTTGTGACTACGGAGCCCTGGGTTTTTAGGCTTCCCTCCACTAATGGTCTGATCACACCGCTTTGCTATCTTTACACTCACTCTCCTGTCTGTAAGAGATGGATTATATGTACCTCTGTTGTTAGTGCTTCTGGATCTACTGCTGTGTGTATGCCGTGTGTGGCTACATTCGGGAGCAAAGGGGTATATGTGGGGTGTAGAGTAAGTCTGGTATGCAGAGGAGGCCAAAAGAGAGGCAACCCTTTGCGTGGTGTGAAGTGCTGTCTTTGGCAGTGGGTAGCTGAAGGGTATGTCTCGTTTATATTCTGGCGAGGCTTGCCCTTGTGTAAAGGATTGCCTGAGCCCCATGTGTGAGAGAGGCTGTGTGCGAGGGCAAGAGGGCACACGGGAGGCTGCAGAGGGGCTGTAGGTGAGGGAAAAGGTGTGCAGAGGTGGGGGCTGCTGGGCCATATGGCCAGGTGGGGTGTGCCCACGTGATGGAGCCGTGATGGGGTGCATGGAAAGGCGTATAACCTCGGGTCTGTGTGTGTGTGTGTGTTTGTGGATAGCAGCAGCAGGGGCAGGCGCTTGGGAAGTGCTGACTCTGGAGGACTTGGTGAGCGCTGGCTGGAGAGGGGCTGTGCAGAACTAGGGGATGTGGGGAAACAGAAGGCTGTGGGGGCCTCTCTGGGGAGGCAGGGGAGCAGCACT
Source organism: Morus bassanus (assembly GCA_031468815.1). Lineage (NCBI taxonomy): Eukaryota > Metazoa > Chordata > Aves > Suliformes > Sulidae > Morus > Morus bassanus. Next base: position 96,219,396 of record CM062568.1, on the reverse strand, counting down.
GCCAGGGTAAGCAGTGCCACAGGCAGGGCACGGGGAGCTGGGCAGTGTGAGCAGGGTGTGGGCAGCCTGGTCAGGGCAGGCAGTAGGGCAGTGTGGGCAGCAGTGTGGCATGGGCAGGCCAGGCAGGGTGTGGGCAGCAGAGGCAGGGTGCAGGCAGGGCACGGGCTGGTTCAGGCAGAACTGAGCCCCACCACTGTGCTTATGGCAGCAGAGGTGGCAGCATGGCAGCGGGCACTGAACCTTCTGGCTGCCCTGGCTCTGCAGCCGCCCGGAGCTGCGTGGGCAGGGTTGGGCTGCCTGCAGGGGCACTGCCCTACCTGGAGCAGTTACGCGGCTCAGCCCTGTTTGGAGAGGCACCCTGCCAAGGAGGGGTGGCCATGCCCTGTGCCATGCATCGCTGCAATACTTGACGGTGCTTTAATTGCCACCTCTGGAGGCTGTTTCCCATCTCTGGCAGGAGTAAAGGAGACTTGGCAAACCAAGGAGAGTACTTGCTGTTATGCGTCTAGGAATACAACCTTCATCTCCTTCACATCGCGTGCATTAATCCTCATAGCCATCCCCATTAAGTACTGTTCCCCTTCCATAAAGAGGAACTGGAAGCTTTGAAAGATTGAATGATTTGTTCAAACTATTGGGCAGAGCTGGGCATGGAACCTAAATCTTCCGGGGCCTCCTGCTGTGCTTTAACCACAAAAGGAATCCATCCCTTCCCGATATGCTTGTGTAATCCATTGTTTTTAAATTATGTCTTTACGAGGTTGCACAGATGTTGCTGGGGATTGCATTAGACCTCTAGAGTGATCAGTAATGGGGAAGATGTGGAGGAAGGACAGAATGCAACTTAGGTCTCCAAGTATCTATGTGTTTGCAGGAGCGTGAAGTGGAATCATCATATAAATGGTCCGGGTGCTAGACCCTTTTCCTCCAGGAGTAAACTCAGGCATAGAGAAGCCCAGTATGATTTTAAGTCATGCTGAAAATTTATGCCAGAGATTAAAGAAAAACCTACTGCTGCTGATGTTCAGTTGTACACCACAAGCCCACCTTCTTCCACAGGTAGCTTACCCTCTGTAAAGAGACACAGTCCCTTTATCTGCCACACAAAAATGTCCCCCACTGCTGCACACTGACTGTCCCTCACCATCCACAAGCTCATTGGGAGGTTCCACTGGGAAACTGGTGCCAGTAGAATGATACTTTGCCTGATTGTTATGTCTTTCTCTATTGACTTTTCCCCTTTAGATGGACATTAACTCATTATGAACAAAACTGTATGTTCTCCCCCACCAAAAGAAAAGAGAAGGGATGAATAGAGAAAACAAGAGAAAAATGAATAATTATAGAACATATAGAAAAAGGGACTGGGTGAGGGTGAAGACACCCATACTATAAGAATAAGAAATTAGCTACAGGGGATGCTGACCAGATGACTTGTGGCAGCACTGTCATTCTCTAAAAGGGTCAAAGGGTCTGTAAGGTGCAAGCGCTGCAAGCTGCTGGAGATGTGACTGGCAAGAGCATAGATGGGGACTTGCATCAAGATTTCTTCTGCTGATGTTGTGAATGGCCTCCACTTGGCTTTGTGGAGGATGGGGAGGAGATCCTGCAACTGTTTACACTTGAGGTGGGAATATTTCCCCTCACTCCTCATCAGTGTTACTTGCTGTTAGGTTTGTGGCTTTTCTTGGGCAGTAGCATAGCAGAACATTCCCCTGAGGAGTGCTGACTTTTCCCAGCAGCTTGCTCAGCTGCGGTGGAAAGGGCTGATCCTGAACTTCTTGTTGTGAGCAGCGTTCCTGGACATTTGGAGAAACTCAGCCCAGTTCCAGCAGGGCACACAGGGCCCTGGGTTGCTGGACCTTGGCTTGCTCAAAGCAGCTGCTCTTGCAGACCAGTGACCCTGTGGCCCTGACAAACTGCAGCCCAGCCCAGGAAGAACAAACTTAACCTCAAGTCTTGCCTTGCTGCTCTGCTTTCCCTGGCCCCACATGGTGACTCACACTTCCCTGCTGCCACTGCCTGCATAGGGAAATTGAGACCAGAGGCTGGCTCGAAAGGGCCCTTGGCCTGACCTGCTCCAATAGCCACTTATGTTATTACATGCAATATTGAAGCAGTGATACCAGCTCTCTTGCAAAGACTTCATCTGTGCTTGACATTTTTTGACCCGGAGTTTTCAAGGCAGAGAAAGCAATTCTAGTCTTTCTCTTGCTGTTGCCACCCATTCTGGTATAGTTACTTCTAGTGTCATGGTACTGGAGCACTATGGAGCCCTTCCTCTTCAGATGGCATTTGTGACTTGTCTTCTTTCAGGTGACATCTGGAAAAGAGAATGGAAAGACAAGAGATCAAAACATTGTCTGGTGTGTTAAGTTTTGTGGAAAAGTGGAAAGACCAGCTCTAAACCGTATGCTTTTTGTAGTCCATTTTGATTTTGACTTCAAGGCCTGTTTGGAATCCTCCCACAGAAAGATATACCTCCCAAGGAACTCCAGTATCTTGAACAAGGAGAAAAACCTTGGTATTCCCCATTCCCTACCCCACCCTCTGTCAGTAAAATCTGTGTGTACAGAGCAGTAATCAGAGAGGTTTTTCTTTGGGGTAGAGGGTGCACAAAGCACACAAGATCAGAAAGCTTTCTTAATATTGAGTTTGAAGTTTGGCTCTGTGGTAAATTAAAAGAGAACTGCCACCCAAAGAAAAGCAGATAAAGAAACCAGCATTTGTCTAGTGTGTTGGTCTTTACAACTCATGAGTTCAACACTAATGAGTTATGGGTTGGCCCATGAAAACATAATGTGTAAATTAGGAATTTAATGATGTGTAAGATTAAAAGCTGTGCGGGGTTGCATTTATTTAAGGCTGCCATCTTGTGTTCAAAGAGGAATTACTTTATCAGACAATGTCCCTTTCACTAGGTTTAAATTGATTCCGTTATGCATGTTATGGAGGGTACTCAAGTGCCCGAGACTGCCAGCTGACAGTATTTCCCACTAAATGCCCTTTCTGTAGCTCTGTTTGCAGCTTCGTAATAGCAAACATACTGTGCAAGCCATAATGACTTCATCTTAACTTCCAGAAATGAGTAAGTGCAGATTTCTCTCCCCACATCCCTCCCCATAAATTTAGTTGCAGGAAAGCTGGGATTCAAGGCAAGAGATGCAAAACCTAAAGTCTTTACTGCCTCTCTATTTGACTTGCTTTCCTGATAGTTGACTACTAAGTCTTCTACACTCACCCAAAACCTCTTCCCTCTGGAAAAAAACCCAAAACAAAAAAATCCAAACCAGATTAACCAGTGAGGAGGATCTTTACATGCCCATTTTCGTTGCAATATGTGTGGTTAACTTCTGGCTACTTGCTATATGGCATCATGGCAGTATTTTGCACACCAGGAATCCTAGTTCTCAAGTCATGTTCTGCTGACTTTGGTAACTGACACTAGCTCTTTTAGGGGCTTGACACTGAGCCAAGCATGCATGCTAGAGCTTCCTGGGATGGTCAAGGGACACTCTGTGGGAAGGGCTTGGTCTGTTCTGTATGCCCTGACCAGCACAGTTTAAAGTCGCATAACTCCTTCTTAATGCAGCAAAGGAAAAGAAGGATGATGGTTGAGTGTTCTGTTTATCTGCAGAGTCTTGATGGAGAACAACTCCGGTCTGATTTGGTTCACATATGTGGCAAGGTTTTAAAATAAGGCCTAAATCAGCTAAGGCATTCAGGCATGTAGTTAGGTATGCTCAGAGGCCCATGCTCCCCACTTAGCTACTTCCTGAGCTTGTGGGCAAGTTCCACCCGTCGTCCATTGGTTACAGCAATCTCTTAACAGATGGAAAACCTGTTTTCAGGGCCTCACCCTGCCTAATTTGGGCAGATCTAAGCACTTTTTTTTCTCCTAGCAAAGTGACCTGACCATCAAGCTATTGACTATCCCAATCAGAGCGCATCATGACTGTATAGACTGACGAAATATTAGAGCTAAGATGGTTGCTAATGCTGTGATCTTGTGGCTAGGGCATCTCCCTGAGCTATAGCAGAACAAGATGCCAGTCTCTGCTCCAAGGAAACATGAGTGAAACAGCAGCATGAGAGGAGAGGCTGCACCCATAGAGGTTCAAGTCTGGGCCAAGTGGAGTTTTGAGTCAAGTGTCCCCCCTACCAATGAGTGTCCTGAACCCATGGTTATTGAGGAAAATAACGAGGCAGTGGAGCGGAGCAGTGAGTCTCTAGAGAGGATAAGCTTCTGCTGTTGGTCTGAAGTTGGGAGGGTGACTCCATACAAGGGATGTGGTTTAAGCCTTACCCCTTTCATTAGCATTTCCTCCTGACTAGCAGAGGGGGCTTTGTATTTAGCATTTGAGCTACTGTGCATGCCTTTTTCAAGCCGTGTACGTTTCCAAAGTTGAGTTCAGACAGGACAAGCTTGGATCTATCTATGTTTGCAGCTGATCAGATATGGAAGACCTCAGTCTGAAGCTGTCCCTGTATTTGTGTGCCATGCTTGTGTGCAATTTATTCCTCACTGCATATTTACAAAGGACATTATTTTTAATAGCAGAACAGTATGGCTTTTCATATTTTACTTGTCTTCTTTAATTGGAGTACAGACCATGTACTATCTGTTATCTGTTTATACAGTGCTTAGCATTGAGTTGCTCAGAGTCTCGGGGGCAAATTCAACCAAAATATTAGCAAGAAAGATATCTGTAAACATGCTAACAGGACATAGTTCATATTCCTGTTTTCAGTCTCCTTTCCTAGGGACACAAAAGTTACACAAACACACTGTTTATCTTTTGTCCCCAACTATTAGCTTTTGAGCTCCGCTGGTTAGCATGGAGTCAAATTTGGCAGAGGGCATTGGTGATGGCAGTACTTAGAGGAGAAAGACACCAATTAGTACTTCCACCAAAGAAAAGCTGGAGAGAAGATGTTACCCATGCTGTTTGGCATCTAACAGCTCCCCAGCCCAAATCTACATATTTTTGGTTGAGTCACAGCATGTGCTGTCTCTTGCCAAGCTGAAAGGCTGGAAAAGTGGTGTGAGGACATATGTGGGCATGGTAGGAGTCACACAGGACAGGAGGAGGGCACTGCGGAGATGAAAAGATGACCTAGTTTGGGTGTTTAAGGAACATGGAAGAGGTCTGAAGCTATAACAGGCTGGAGACTACGGGCTTGGGAAGGATTTGGGGTGCTACAGTGGAAATCCCAGAGTAAGTTAAAGTTTTAAGTGTCATAGGGAGGAAGTTTTGGGTTGTATGGCCCAAATTTGCAAGGTTTCATTAGTTCCCTTGCATATAGAGCAAACCACATGTGACCGGTGTACTTTGTAGTTTTAAGTGTTAAGAGAATTTTTTTAAAAGGTTTGCTGTTCTGTCTGTAATCTAGTGACTGTTGTTTTATAGAAGTTCTTGTGAGGGAGAGAATTGCTCCAGAAAGCTCACAGTAATATTTGTTTATTACCTGCACTATGGGAGTCTGAGCCTCCAATGCAGCAGGCGCCATGCAAATATGCTACTGTTACAGCAAATGCAGAAACACTGGTGGAGGCAGGGAGGCAACTTTTTCCCTTGAGTACTTCATACAAAATAAGGATTTGGTGGTAAAGCAAACAAATTTAAATGATGCCCACAGGGAAAAACTTGATTCTGGCCAGGAGAAGCTGGCTTCTGTACTTGTTATATATAAAAACCAGAGTCAACCAAAACATTCCTCTGGGCTTGCTTCTGCCAACTCCTAAGGTATCCAGAGGAAATTCAATGTGGACTGAAAACCAGGTTACTACAGAGGTTGTTCACTTGCAAGAAAAGCCTGAAATCCTGTTCTGGAACTGAACACCAAAATGCCTTGGCAGTTCAGTCATTGACTGGCATTCCTACTCAGCCAATGTATGTGACTGCTGCTCTGCTGCCTATTTTTAACAGGATGCAACTATTTATCATGTTTCTGGCTGAGATTTTTATAGTTGAGGCTCCTGCCATCCATCAGCTCCAGATGATTTAGAATCATAGAATCCTTTCAGTTGGAAAAGACCTTTAAGATCATCAAGTCCAACTGTTAACCTAACACTGCCAAGTCCACACTAAACCATATCCCTAAGCACCACACCTACATGTCTTTCAAATACTTCCGGGGATGGTGACTCAACCACTTCCTTGGGCAGCCTGCTCCAGTGCTTGATAACCCTTCTGGTGAAGACATTTTTCCTAATACCCAATCTAAACTTCCCCTGGCACAACTTGAGGCCATTTCCCCTTGTTCTATCACTTTTTACTGGGGAGAAGAGACCGACACCCACCTCACTACAACCTCCTTTCAGGCAGTTGTAGAGACCGATACGGTCTCCCTTCAGCCTCCTTTTCTCTAGACTAACATACCCAGTTCCCCCAGCTGCTTCTCATAAGACTTGTGCTCCAGACCCTTCACCAGCTTTGTTGTCCTTCTCTGGACACGCTCCAGCACCTCAATGTCCTTCTTGTAGTGAGGGGCCCAAAACTGAACACAGTATTCGAGGTGTGGCCTCACCAGTGCTGAGTACAGGGGCACGATCACTTCCCTACTCCTGCTGGCCACGCTATTCCTGATACAAGCCAGGATGCTGTTGGCCTTCTTGGCCACCTGGGCACACTGCTGGTTCACATTCAGCCGTCTGCCAACCAACACCCCCAGGTCCTTTTCCACCAGGCAGCTTTCCAGCCACTCTTCCCCAAGCCTGTAGCGTTGCTTGGGGTTGTTGTGACCCAAGTGCAGGACCCGGCACTGAGCCTTGTTGAACCCCATACAACTGGCCTCGGCCCATCGATCCAGCCTGTCCAGATCCCTCTGTAGAGCCTTCCTACCCTCAAGCAGATCAACACTCCTGCCCAACTTGGTGTCGTCTGCAAACTTACTGAGGGTGCACTCGATTTCCTTGTCCAGATCATTTATGTGGAATCTATGTCCAGATTTATGTGGAATTAGGGTTTCTTTTAGGATTGCTTTGAGCTCTCCAGTCTAACAAACTGGCATATGACTTTGCCATCAGATCTGGGGAGAATTCGAATGTTGCAGTTGAGTCCAAAGCCTCCATCTGGTCCGGCCACCGGTGTGTGTCACGCAGATCTTCTCTTGCTCCTAACGGCAGTGGCTCTGACAGGCAGCATGCAGCGCCGATGGGAGCGTCTTACCTGCTGTCTCTGCTCACGCAGTGTTACAGTTTCTCCAGTGCATAGGGCCAGGAGCAGGCCAAGGTTTCCTTTGTGTCTCCAACTCTTTGATGTTGCATCTATAACATTTTATTTTAAATTTTAAAAAGATTTGGGTGAGAGGTGAGAGAAACAGAAATATCCTGGTTGCTGTTTCTAATGTAAGACAGTGTCAGGGGACATGGTGAAATCTGGGCCCCCCCTGTTTCCTGTCCCTCACCAAGAGCTTCCCATTAACTTCAGTGGGGCTAGGGTTTTCATCCCCTCTGCTCTTAAAACTTTGCTGACATGGATTTAACAAGCTTTGAGAGCCATGGACTGTGCAGTGGATAGGGTATTCTGTTGCCTATTTTGCGCTAATTTCTTTTCAACAGATATAATATTGCTGTTGTTAGAAATGTAGAGAAGCAAAATCAAATATTTTTGTCTCTGCCATGACAGACTAAAATAAAGGTTTTAGCAAGCATGAACAGTAGAACCTTATCTCCTATGCATTATAAGGCCAGACTCTGATACCTTTACATCTGTTCTTTATTCCACAAAATAACCTGCCCTGCTCATGGTGTAACGTATAAAAAGCACATGTGAAAATATGAAACTCTGGTTTGTATCTACCAGCAAGAATCAAAATGTATATTTATTTTTAGTAGTACTTCCCCCCCGCCCCACAAAACGGCATGATGATGGAAAAGAGGGTAAATTTCTCAGCTGCTTGAAAAAGTCAAATATAAAATGTTTTTATTTTACTTCATTACACTTGCAGACTCTCACCACAACACTCCAAATACAACAGAAACTGCTGCTGACAAGCCCTCCTTTGGTGTTACACACTATAGAAAACTCATCCCTGCCCCAGTACTGCTCTCTCCACATCGTTTTCATGTATGGATATTAATTTATGTGTTCACTAGAATACAAACGCTTTCCTGTCTCTATAAGTTATAGAAGCAATCATCCAAGGAAGCATCAGAAACTCCTAAAGTCAATTCTGGTGTCATAATTTCATACTCTAACCTGAGATGCCAAATCATGGGCCTTTATAGATGAGAAGCGGGTGTGTGAAAGCACTCCCTTTTCAGAATTGCAGACTTTATTTCTCTATAAAACATATTTATGCTGGGAAATAATAAGTGGCTAACATGGCAGTGTAAAGGGGTATCTGTGTCCCTGGGGACAGCTTTGGGAGCTTGCTCTGGTTCTGGGGAAAAAGAGGACCTGGGCTCTTGGGCAGGGGCTGCTCTTTCTTGCTCTGCATCCTGTGCACGTAGCACAGCGAGAGTCCCAGGATCAGCCACGGTCTCTGATACAGATGCATTAATAAATAAACAACAGCAACAGCAGTAATAACGTTGAGTAACCCTCTTAGCCTACCCCATAATGTTATGAGCAAGCTCAGGAGGGAGGGTTCATCTGTGCCTTCTCAGTCACATAAATCAGCCAGCCTGGCAGAAGGTTTCTCATGCATGCAAAACCCCCATTCATTAAGTGCTTTGGGTTCCTGATTTTGCAGCCGTTGTCCCTTGGCTAGACTTGACCATTTCTTGGGCCGCTTCATCTTCTCTTCTCAGCTAATTTTACACCGCACACATTGGCACCTTGACTTATGATACCTTTCAGCATTTTCCTCCCCAAGGTAACACAAAAATCCTCTAGAAAGGAAGTCATAGAGCAGTAAATACTACCTGGGATAACATTTCAGTAAGAAGAGCTCTTTTATGGACCACCTAAAACTATGTCTAATGCAACCATGGGCAACCCTTTCCCGTATTTGATTTGTGCAGCTGGGAATGCAATTTTTCGTAGTGGGGAAAAGGGAATGTCTTCTGGGATTTTTTGTGTTTCATTCCATTCCTTTTTCTTCCACACTGAGCTCCTGGAGATGATCAGCTCATTGTGCTTTGTCTTCAGGTATTTCTAGAGTCACACCAGCTTCTGGCCACAACTGGTGTCTCCTGAGACATGCTCCTGGTGTAGATCACACCTTACCCAAGGCACATCTGAATCCTGCCAATCAAGGGTGCTCGTGACTGAGTTGGATTCCCAAACTTAGACTATGATCCTTTTAAAACTATGTCCTGGCTGGAAACCATGCAACACCTTCAGTCCCAGCATCCACAGCATTTGCTATTACAGGACTTGCTAAAATGCTCATAAGGACCAAGTCATTTTGGATGATAAAATATTGCCCCACTTACAGAACCTGGTTTAATTACACTGTGTGTGTGTGGAGTAAGCAGGGGATGGGACACAGAAGCAGAATCTTTCGTGTAAGGCAAATTCCCAAGCAACCAGCTAATAGGAGAACATCGAGGATGTTAAGTAGATTAGACACATCAATAGAATCTACATAAGTGAAGCCAAATTTAGTAACAGCAAAGGGGAAAACAGTTTTATTTTAAGTCAGACTCTGCTAAGCAGTGACACCAGGTCTATTCAGGGTTATGTACTGTGTTTTTTTGTAACACACAAAACATTATTGCAGAGGAAGAGTTAAATAAAGTAAATGGGGTTGAAATTTCTGCAAAAAGAATGATGTACTGTACCTATGCATTTTATAGCACTGGGTAAGTAGTTTAATGTCTCAGCCAATATCCAACACTTCATTTGCAAATCTTAGTGTGCTGGGTTCCCTAGTGGTTTGTGTAATAAAATGGGATGGTTAAAGGGCATGTCCTTGCATTAACTATTCCTTCTAAATTTGAAGGCCCCAGCCGTTACGTAAATATTTACTATAATTAACTGCTGGAGTTCACTTGTTGTCCTAATTTGCAGGAGTTGTCTGAAGTTACTCTTATCCATAGACAGCATATCCATAGCTATCTGTAAATAGTCACTTTTACCATGACCGAGTGTGGTGGAAGAGGAGGTTTGCCTTGTCCTGCTCATCACATCTGATCACTACAGTCATCATCACCCTGCTTTAGTATCTGCTTGCAGTCAGTTCCGCACCATCCATAAGCAGTTTAATTGGGTTGTGGATTATCCATAACAAGGGTATGAAGCTGGAACTGCCCTTGTGCATAACAGCCTGAGCTGGACTCAGGCACAGCGCTGTGAGGATGCAACTATCTGCTTCCAGACCGAAACAGGACCTGGACCCCGTGTATTCCTGGAGTGCTGATTCTGCACTACTAATCTCTGCACACCTGAGGTGGCTTTGTAGGCAGGGCCATTGGGGTGTCTCTGCACTGTGTTCCCAAAACCACAAGTTGGGGCTGGAGGATAGAGGTATCTGAGGGCACTGTATAAAGTCAGCTCAAGCCCAGCTAGGTTTAATAGCTCCATCTTGGTACGGGCACTGCTGCATTCAGGTTGTTTCCTGAAGAGCCACTCAGATATCTCTGCATCGTGCTCTGCAGTGCTCTGCAGCGCTTCACCTAGCTGAGGGGCTGTATTGAACCACGGTGCCAGCAAAGGCTGGTGCTGGGCTGATGCAGCAGCCTGGAGCCCAGAGCACAGCTCAAAGACACCTGGGACCTCGTGCTACCCCAGGTCTGGCAGAAGTAGCCCCAAGCCAGAGCTAATGAGCTCTGCTGGATCTGACTGTTTCTTTGTGGACCGTCTCAGCTGTCTTCATGTCATGCTGACTAACATACTTGGAGGATTCTCATTACTTATGTTTCTTCATTGCCTGGGGTGCTCCAGCCCCTCTGACTACACCGCTCTGTAAAAACCAAGAAAGAAGTCAATCTTGAGCTTACAGGTGGAAACAGGAGAGACAGGGAAGGCCAAGGAGTAGCAGATGTAGCACGGGGTGCCACACTTATCTTTGCGCTGCATGCCAAAATATTCTGGCTGTGCTTTTTATTCTCCCATTCTCCCTTAAAATCTCGTTTGACGCGTTTGGCTGCTACACTGCGCTGGTACGTATGTGTGGGCTTTTGGAGCTGTCTCTGAATCTATACCCGGGAGGAGGAAGGAATATTTAAAAATTAATACTGCGAGGCAGCTTTAGTGGCAACGCTGGCAGAGCAAACGGAACTGCTAGCAGGGAGAGCCCAGGATCTGCAGGGGGAAACAGGACCTGTGGCTCTGTGCCAGCAGAGGTGACGCACTCCTGCTCCTGCCGAGAGGAAAACTGCCTGCTAGCAACATTTGTGTTTGACCCTTCTGTGAAGCTGTAAGGATAAAGGCTCTGAAAATAACCACTAAAACGTCCCTTGCCTGGCCCCAGTGATAGAGGCCCTCTCTCTGTCTCCCTTCATCTGCTAAAAGAAGAGATCAGACGTTCAATAGCATTTCCTAGCATGCTTTGCCTTGCGCTCCTCTGTGTGTGCCACAGTGCCTGGGAACACAGACTGGGGTAGACTAGATGGTTTTTTGCTTAATGTGGCATCATCTGGCTTTAGAAGTCTAAAGGATTTAAATTTTGGTCCTCCCTTTACCTTGTGTTCAAACCTTTCCTCTCTGCCAGGACGCCAAGCCTAGGGCAGCGATTTGGTCCTGCAGATTCAGCTGCAGCAGCGGGTGAGGTCCGTGCTATGCTAACACTTGCTTTTGCTTTGGCCAGTGCTGTTTATGTTTTGCCAGCTGCAGGTGCCCTTTGGCTTAGTGGATGAGGTCAACACTGAAGAGCAGAGCTGGCTGGGAAGGTAGGCACGTAAACACTTTTTTCTTTTCCCTTCCTTTTTTTAAAAAAAAATAATCTCAGGCTTTATTGAAGCTTCTAGCATTTATCTGAAATACATCTAGAACACCTTTAGCAGTCCTGGCATGAAGCTAAAGCACAGGGACATTGAATCGTCTGTCTAAAGGATTCTGGCTGGTGTGACCCCTGCATGTCTGATGACTAGGCTGTGGAGGGAGCCACGGTTTTATGACATTAAATATTAACAGCTTGATATTAATAATGAAGGCTGACAGCTCCTTTTCCAGTTCCTGAGGTTGTTTCTCCCCCAGCTGCAAGTCCAGCAGGATTTCTGTTTTTTCACTGCCTGAGCATTATGGTCAGGGCCCCCTGATCTCGAAGGGTCAGGGAAGGTAAGAAAAATAACATGGAGGTGTCACTGCTGTGAATAGGAGTCGTCACCGCCTGCCTGGGCCCTGCACTGCACGGGCTCTGGCTGCCTCTGGTTAGCCTTGTCACAGCATGATGATTGGAAAGCAATTTACCGTTAAAGGCAGAGAAAATGTAGGAGGTTAATAATAAAAAGAGGGAAAAAAAGTGGCATCGGGAGACCTAACAGCAGATCTTCCTGCATTGCTCGAAGCTAGAGGAGAATAAGCTATTCCAACACGTTTGTGTTTTATTGCTGTTTGGCCTGTGCAAATAATGCAGTTAAAATTTTCATACTGTGCCCTCCAAAATTACGTTTTTCTCTCTTCCTTGCTTCTTGCCCTTTCTTGCCATCAGCTGTAGCTTCCCTCCAGCCTAGGACAGCTGAAATGCTGCTTCAGTCTGTAGCTATATCAGTCTTGTTCCTTAGATAATTTACAGGAGATGCTAACGCACAAGGCAGGCTACTCCCTCCAACCAACAGCATCACCACAGCTGAATAAGTCATGTCTGTAGCTCAGATCAGGTGGCCGGAGGACAGAGGGACACAAGTCCTTTCTTGAACTCGTGACCCTCAAGCCCTGCCTTGCAATGTGCTAAATGTTGCTGAAAAGTCATCTCAGAGGAATTTGAACAGGGCTTTATTTGAATAAAGAAATACAGCACAGAGCACACAATAGTTGCTAATAAATCACAGGTTGGTTTTATTTCGCTAGTGCAACTCTGCCTTATTTTTTTCCGTATTGGACTTTTCTCCAAATTACATTTTCCCAGTTGTGCACTTTTGTTCTTTTTACTATGTGACAAATGGAGGTGCTGTTTATTATTTATTCTTTGGCTTTAATGTTGTGCAAGCTAGATCAATTCAGTTTTTGATAAATAAGTCTGCTTTCTGCAGAAATTACCTAGTTGGATCAGTACTCTTTTCTTCTTTCTCTGCAAAGGCTGACCTCTAACCCTGTCTACTCTACAGTGAAACCCCATTTATCCAGACCACTTTTAAACTCTGTCTTGGTCAAATCTAGACCATGTCCTCTACTCTGACCCCCGTATCAAATTACAGCCTAGTACTATTTTATGGAAATAGTTTCTAATGTTCCCCATGCCCATAGTTAAATAGAGTGAGCCGATGCTTTGGATTGACAGCACATAACTTGGAGTAAAACTCGGTTTTATTCTGAGTAAAAGTAACTTACAGCAGATGGCTCAAAAGACATGCAGGGAGAGCAGGACAGAAGGTTTGGGCTGCGTGAGGTAGATCTGGGCCATGACGTGAGATGCTGAGCATGAAGAGAGACCTTAGAAAAAGGTAAGGATGCTTTCAGCTTCTTAACTCTTCTTTTGAACCCTCTAACTGAAGGGGTGCCTTCAGTTCAATATTTTCTCACACCGGAACACAGTTGTGTTTGCTGTGTTATTTGACACAACGTTAGACATGGCTTTTGGGTTGGAGTCAGGAGGAAAAGGCATTTTGGAAGTGTACCTGTTGTCTGTATTTGAGTTGCTGTGCTTATAGTACTGCCGAGTCCAACTAGTACAAAATCAGAAGTCCAGCTGCTTCCTTGGTCATGAGATAAAAAATCTCAGTGAGGAAGAGGGTATCTGTCTATTTTTTGAAACTCTGAGGTTCACAAAGTCGGGAAGCTATATGAGGGAGGCAAAAAGAAGACACGAAGAAGTACATATGGAAAAGAGATTGAGGTGAGATTCTTCTGTAACCTGAATCTGGGAACATGGGCTTTGAAGAGTATTGGGTATCACAAGGTCTTTGGTAAAATGATGAGACTTGGCAACACAGGGGTTAAAATTGATCCTGATTTGCTCTTGCCTGCACTTAAAGCTAAAATGTGTTCAGTTGTAGTGATTTTTTGGTGGTGACCATGTTCAAAAACAGTTACATGCTGTAGTAAGACCAATCCTATGGACTTTTTTCTTCTGTCTTTTCCATCCATGTACCTGCACTCTGTTCAGAAGAGATACAGGCTGTAATGAAATAAGCACTGGCCTCACCAGCTCTCACTACAGCTTTAGTGGTAGTAGGAACAGTGGTGGATGGAAGGAGAAAAAGATGATCTGTGGTACATGGGATTTTCTGTCAGATTAGGGAGGGCTCCTGGTGCAAAAAGTGCCCCAGGGAATGGCAGAGGGAGGCTGATCTATGACCTTCTTCTACAGATCTGTTGGGATGCAAAAGCATGCCCAGGTGCTCAATGGACAGAACAGGTGGTGGGTAATGCCAATGAAGTACTGGACACCTTTCCTTTTCTTCTGTAAGTGTTAGTGGGAGTCTCAGGTGGGGAAGGGTCTAATGCAGCAGGGTCAAACTTCTTCTAGGGAGAAGGCCAAGGCTGTGGCCTGGAAGGGATGAGTACATTGGGGAGGAACAGCTTTTGCAGTTCTGACTGTAGATTTTGCCTCTCCACTTAGCTCAAGGGACTCTCTCCCCACCCACATCTTTCCTTAAACAGCAAAAGGCTGCGTTCCTCGCTGGCAGGAGCAGTCTAGAGCCTGTTCCCTGGAGGTGGAAGTGGCAGAAGAAGCGGGAAGGCGAGTGTGGGTGAGGACGATACCCAGACCTGGTGAGACTTTTGTTGGAGAGCTTGGCCACAGTACTACAAACCATGGGAGGGAGGGGACGATAAGGTCCTGGGAGGCTACATGGCAGTCCTTGGGGGAGGACAGGAGGAAGAGGACAAGTAGCCCACTCCTTCCCAACCTAGGACAGCAGCGAGCTTATGGGAGAACCCCCGAGACTGCACTGCTCTTAGTCAAGAAAAGTGTCAGGGAGGATAGATGCTGGAGCAAAAGCAATTTTTAAATTAGGTTGAGACAGAACATTTCTGTAAGTAAAGTGCCCTGGGTCAAATCAGTGTGAAGCCAGGGAAGGCCAAGGGCCTGCAAACCAGAGAGTGACAAAAGTTTCTTGCATCCCTGTATTTCTGAAAGCCGCCTCTGCTCTGGTTCAAGATGAGCAACAGCAGCTTCAGGGAGCGGGTTAGAGGGCGTTGCCCTGTGATCGGAGACAGGATCCGTCGGCAGGGAAGGGGTGGTCTCCTTCCTTACAGTCCTGAGGCGTTTCACTCTCCTGTGCGAAGTGGATGTAAATGCCTTGATGCCCAGGGGCTGAAAGAGTTCAGGCACCATGTTATAAAGGCGAGGCGATGTAGGGTTCATGCATCGGGAGATGGCTGTGCTGGATTTCTGCTAGGCGAGTTGTTCCACTGGCTGGAGGTTAGGGATGAGAGGCAAGGGGAAGCTAGACGTGTTTAATTGCCTGTAACTAATCAGGCATGTACACTCATCCTTTCCCTCCTTGTTCTTCTGAAAAAGTACCCTCTCAGACTCTCTCCTGATTCCTGCGGAGCCAGCAATGAGGCAGCTTATATGGACATAGGCACTGTGAAGTGCAGAGCATCGCTGGTGTCATGCTCAGTCCCTGCTGTCAGGCTGGAGCACTAGGACAGGCACCATCAGAATGGTCATCATTTCTGTGCCCTCTCAGCAAAAGGGGCAATTAAAAAATGAATAGCAGCTGTGACAAACCCCAGGAATTGTTAGAAGAAGAACTCAGATCTATTTATCATAAAAACCTGTAGTATTGCTGGGGCATAGTTCTTTGCTGAGACACTGAGGCAAGACAAGGATGTAGGATGAAGGGATGTTTCTTCATAGCAGGAGCTTAAAATGATGTGCACTGAGTTCCTTCATACTTAATATTGGTTTTGAGCATCTTGGTACCTGGATTTTCAGTGGAAATAATTAACTACGGCAAATTATGAATTTTAAATCAAGTTGGACAGAGGTAATTTTGGATAAAATGAGGGCTGTTCTTCACAGGAAAAATGTTGAAGGCACAATTCCCAGTCCTTGTAGTGACAGTGAGCAAAAGGCGATTAAGAAAACTCCTGGGGGAAAGCTCATGGCACCCGTTCACATACTTAGCTGCTCCTTTTAAAACATCACAGTTTTTCAATAGAAGGGGTGCCTCCTCAGCAGGCAAACCCTCCTCAGGAACCCGCCACAAATGCTGCTGCTTGGGAGCTCATAGTGGGAGAGGGAAATTGCCTGGAATGAAGCAATGGACAAATCTCTGTGCATCCTCTCTAGCCTTTGAGCTGGCTGTTCTTCTGAGTCACTGTGCTGGGGAGGTTGAACCCCTGGGCTTAAAGCAGTGATCACGATCCCCTGGTTTAGGGTGAGACCCTGGCTTAGAGTGAGACACGAAAAGCAAACATACAGCACTCCCCTAGGGAGTCCGGTTGGTTGGCAGCATTAGCAGTTAGGTGGCTATATTAGCATTTTAATCAAATAACTAGATATCCTAGAATTATATGTTTGAATCTCTGTAGGCTAAACATAGCTTCAGAGGCAAATAATTTCCATGTAATTTTAGGGTGGAGAATGTCCTTTGGGTAACAGCTGCCTGCTCTGCATGGGCATTAAAAATCCTGTGGCACTTTATTGAAAGCAGAGGTTTGTCTCAGAGGCCTTGCTTAAAACATCCCTCAGTGCGCTGGCTGTCTGCCCGGCTGCAGTCCTGACACCCAGGAGGGCATGCAGTTCAGGGGGAGATACTGCAGCTCCTGTTCACTGTATTGTTTGTAGAGTGTCATGGGAGCCTTGCTATAAACGTGGACAGCTTGCCCAGGTCACAGCAGGGTTGACCTTGCTGGCATTGGTCTAAGCATATTTGCTCATGTGGTACAGTGGGTGCCCGAGCCCTGGGAAGAGTAAGATCTCTGAGGACAGGAAAACAGATTGTCCAGTCACAGGCTGACCCAAATCCTGCCTTGTCAGCAATATCTGATGGCTGGCTGTATTGACCTGGGGCAGTCCACTGGTGCCTGTGGTGGACACGCATCTACAGGCCCAGGTTCAGTATGAAAAGTTCTCGGGAGGGCATCCAGGCGATGCTAAACCTGACCGTACATATTTGTTTCATAACGTCAGAGATTTTAAAAGTTCTAAAGATAAACCATCTGGAATAGGTTTCTTTTCAAAAGAAAAGAATGAAATAGATGTGAGCTGGCAGGAGCTTTCAGAGAGATTTCCCCCACCCCCCTCTGTGTATATATTATGCAGAGAACTCTACAGGAAAATGGGATACATGAAGTCGAGCATTTCATGACAAGTTGTCACATTCTGTGCATAAATTTCTGAAAAGTGTTAGGCACCAATGGTGGGAGGAGGTATTAGGTCACTCATTGCTAATCCTGGAAAGTTTAGGGGACTTTGCACGTCCTCTGAGAGTGTCCCTTTGATGGAACAAACATCACCTGTCCAGAATTATTCCTTCATGGTGCATATAATCCATCCATTTATTTGATAAAGGTACCCATAACAAACCAGAAATGACCCAGCAACACTCCCAGTACAAATATCAGTCGTATCCTGCTGTTCATTTTTATATCTTCCAGCTTTCTACTGCATGAAGTAATGAAGAACCAAAAGTAATACTCAGTCCTTTTTCTTCTTAAAAGCACATTACAGATACTAACCTTAATTCCTCTTCTGCCTGTTTTCAGAAGGTTAAATATCGGTTTTTCAGAGGATTTAGGTACCCACGATGCATTTGAAGGTCTTTGAGTCACAGGTGTTAAGGACCTTTGAACATCTGAGCCCTATTGAACACTCCCCAGGTGCATGTGAGGGACATATCAGAACCAGCATCAGAATTCGGATGGCCCCAGCTCCAAACTGTGGTCTAATCACACCTCTTTCAGGTGCTGTTTGCAGATGATGGCAGAAAGGCATTGCATTTCTGATGACTCAGCATTTGCAGGGGAGGCTTGCTTTAGGACATCGCTCTCCTGCAATTATGAGCTCCTGTGTTACTCCAGCATTTCTCCTGAGTGGTGCATGTCATCATTTTTGCTCCTCAGGAGGAGGGTAATACTGGATCAAGCACTGCTAATAGGGGGTTAGGAGGAAAAAAATGATTTTTTTTCTCTTAGCAGTGTTAGGACACAATTTTAGCCTCTAATTTCTCACAGCCCCTTTCCTCCCCCCGCTATTTCATGTAAATTTTTCATGAAAGCAATAATCTTTCTGAAGGTGTGTTTGGAGTGTTATTGCTTAAGCCCCCAGGGAGAGCACATCCCTCACATAAATTGTGGTTGATGGTGAGTCTGGACAGTGCTTGTACCATTGCACAGACACTGGCTAGATGCGGGTGTGAATTGCTAAGGTCCCCAAACCTGCAGTTTGCCCTGACATTTTCAGTGGTACCCTCAGAAGGCAGTAAGCACTGATAAAACTTGGAGCACTGCTCTGTAGAGCCCAGGACATAGTTCACTTCAACTCTATAAAATCACTGTCAGGTAGAACCCCCCTGAGTAAACCTCACTGTTGTAAATGCCCTCTCCACAGCCTGCCCAGCCCGGGGAAAAGTCCCTGGTGTAGGGGACTGCCAGGAGCATGTACAACATTGCACATCCAGGCACTTCATAAACAGTGTGAACAAGGCAGAACTGCTCTAATCACGCCAGAACTGAAGCCAAATCCCCTTGGTCAGCTAGTTTGCTCCCACTGCACAGATCAAAATACAAGCCTCAATCATAATATTAAATCTATCCCCCCTCCCTGCCATGCTGTATTGAGGAAAGGGGAAACTCTGTTTTCATTCCCTTCAAATTAATTAGAAATTGATGTGGGGGGAGGACTCATCCAGACAATAACAGGGGTTATTACATTTCATAAATGCATCTAACCAAGGATGTGTTGTGCAGAATTCAGTGTCAACAAGAGTCTCTGGTATCAGGGTCAAGTTAGTACATCCTCTGTAACCAAAGTAATTTAGCTCAGCTGCTGTGCAGGAGAGAGGGTTGGGTGGCCCTTCAGACTTCAGCTCTTTGAGAAGGCTGGTAAGGTATTGCTTACCGGTATACACGGCAGTCCTTTCCAAATTTGAATTCTGAGGGCTACATTTTCTCTTTGCATATGCCTTATCATGAATGCAAGTGGTTAAACTTTCCTGCTCCTTTTTAAAGATCATGTTTAATTTTTCTTTTTTGCTCTAATGATTTAGATGGAATATTTAAGCTCACTGTTGTAAATCTCCTTGGGGCACCTGCCAGAAGGTTGTGAAACCTGGGTGAGGGATGGTGGAGGGGCGTACGCTGTTAATTAGTGGAGGTTGGCAACCCCCTAACACTTCGGCTCATGTTCTTGTCGACGGCTCCGAGGTCTGGCTTTGCGGGAGCCGATTCATGCAGGCGTTTGGAAATAACCGGACTCTGGCAGCAACTCCCACTCTGACAGAAGAGAGCCAGCAACCAGCTTAATAGGTTGCTGCAGCCAGCGAAGTCCTCCGGTGAGGACCAGTGAAGTGAAGAAAAACAAAGCCCATTCCAACCGCTGCCACAGCAGACAACAATTGAGAGCAAAGAATCATTTTATTGCATATAGAGGGGGGCAATGAGGGAAAGAAAAGAGAACGAGATGGCATTTTTTACAGCTAAGGGTGTAATAGTTTCTTTCCTTTCTCCCCTTCCCATTAAAGGGGACAAAAATACACAGAAAGAGAATTCCAAAGAATTTAATTCTTCTTGTAAGAAAAGACGGCGCAGCCAAAGCTTCTTCCTCGCATTAAGTTTTCAGAAGGAAAGTCAGTTCCCCTTTCTCTGGCTTCTCATAGCAGCATTTTTCTGGCTCCAGCAACCTAATAGGTTGATTGCTGAGCCTCTTCTGTTTCAATTACTTTTGATTGATTCTCAGGTCTGTGTCAGCCACTCGGTGCAGCCACCATCCCAGGAACAAATCTGCAGCAGCTGAAGATGAAAATAGCTTCCATGACCACTTAGGAGGGGAGTTCAAGCATCTTTTCTAAACATGAGGTTGCTGTAGCCTTTCCTCAAAATTGTCTCTCTGGCCAGGGCGGCTCACGATGAGGTTTCTGTTCCTGATGGCTCGCTGAGCTGCGCTTAGCCTTAGCTGCAGCTAGGAAGGAGGGTGAAAGGAGTTTTAATATCGCTAGGTCTGCTCAACTTGCGGTTGCTGGAGGCCACTGCCATTACCCCCCAGGAGAGGGACTATGGCCTGGTAGAAGTCCCTCTAGGTCTAGGGAGTGGAGGGGGATAGGGAGAAGTGGGACACAGAGCCTGTAAGATGAGTCCTGGGGGCTTGCTTTCTTGTTTGGGTTTTTACTGAAGGAGTGATGGGAGAGGGAAGGGAGAGAAAGGGAGTTGGTAAAAGGAGTGGAGGTGATGGTGACTGGTTCCTCACAGAAACGGCCAGCCTCTGCAGTTGCTTTGTACACATCTGACTCTTTTCTTAGCAGTAGCAGCCGCGAGCCTTCAGACTGGCAGAGGAGTAGTGAGGACAGATATGTACTGCTGCCCTGGCTGAGAGCTAGTCTGGCTTCCTGCATAAGTCAGAGCAGACTGAGAACGAAAGCAGTCTGGAGAATTGGGCTATTTGTGTCAACAGTAGGATTATATTTCTGTATTTTTAATTTCCTACTGTTGCTGTCCAATTCAACTCAGCATGGGATCACAGCATAATTCAGGCTGGACGGGACCCTGGGAGGCTCAGAGCAGGGTCAGCCCCAGGCCAGACCAGGCTGCTCAGGGCTGTGTCTGGTTGGGGCTTGAAACCTCCCAGGATGGAGCCTGTGTAGCCTCCCGGGCTGCATGCTCCACCGCTAGACTCTCCTGATGGGGAATTTTTTTTCCTTGTGTCTAGTCTGATTCTCTCTTGTTTCAATTTATGCCCGTTGTCTCCTTTTTCCTGCCACACACACTGGTTAAGTTCCCAGTTCCTTCCTATAGGTATGGGCAGGCCTCACATTTGCCTCCCTTTAGTTGTCAGGGAAATCCCTGGACCCCTACAGTCTTTCAAAGATGTTAGAGAATGGCCTTGTAAGGACATGGGCCCTGTTTTGGCACTCTTGGATGCAGCTGTTGGGTCTCATGGACTTGAAGAGAGCAAGATCTCTCAGGCAATCCCTGAGTCAATGCCTGTCTGCTTGCTGGTAGTTTTCCTCTGAGCCCAGAGGCCTGGGAGACCTTGTTGATGAAGACTGGGATAGAGAAGGCATTGAGTACCTGTGCCCTGTGTCACTAAATCACTTTCCCTATTCAGCAATGGGTCTACATTTTCACTGTTCAGTCTTTGTTGCTAATGTAGTGGTAGAAGCTCTTCGTGTTGTCCTTGATGTTCCCACCAGGTGACAACTCTAGGTGAGCTTTGGATCAAAGGTAGGTATGGGGGACCCTCCAGAAGGCAACCAGAGCATCACATTCAAAGAGCTTCTAGTCCTAGCCTGAGGTGGACTGATGCAATAGGGTGCTGCTTTAAATGACCCCTGGGGACATCTTATACCATTGTCTAAAGCACCAGGTGTGCAGCAGTGAAAGCTTTTATGCAGGGGAACCCTGGTGTACCCAATGTTGAACTCAGAGCAGCTCTGCCAGGGACCTGCCTGTCTCCCCATGGGTTGTCCTCCGCAGCCAGGCAGGAGGACAGGCGTGTTTGTGTGCCTCCTGACTGGTGGGGCAGACGGCTTTGTCTGGGAGGCATGGGTTCTCTCAACATGTCTTCTAGAAATACCCCTTGTGTCTGCTGGGAGGAGCTGGCACAGGGTAGCAGAGCGGCATTTGGGGGGTGGGCTGGCAGGTCTCATCAGGGTGCCAATAGGGTGATCCAGCCCCACACTCCTGCCCATGTCCCATGAGCACTGTGCTCACAGGGACCCACCACAGGCGAACAGCCAGAGGCAAGGCACTCCCTCCACTCCTACCCAGTACCTGGGGGTGGCGGGGAGGGAAACGGACTGCAAGGGCAGGTTAATATGAGTGGACATGCTGTGAAAAATGGATACTAAATTATCCCCTGATCCAATAAACCTCTCAGCCCACGCTCTCAGAAAAGCCTCGGTGAGTAGACAGGCCTCACGAGTTGCTCAGCAGCTCAATAAAATCTGTCTCTGCCCTGTCAGATCGAAAAGGGAAACAAATGGCAGAATTCGGGGCCCTCCCCCGAGGAGGTCTTGCTCCTGCGTGAACAGCTCTGCCTGTGACGCCAGCTTCTGCCTGCAGCCTGAGGGGACCACATCACAGGCAGCTGCCTGCAGCAGGACCCTGAGCTTGTGAGAGTTTCCTTCCTCCCGCCTTGGCTTCCAGGTGTTCTCATGGAGAGGGATTTCACCCACATGTGTGTGATTGCTTTGAGGTGCAGGAGCCCTCGGAGCATTTGCAGCCAGCCCCAGCAGGGGCTGCAGCAGGGGTGAGCGGATGGAGGGCCAGCCTGCCATGCACCCCAGGTTGCTCAGTTGTCCGGAGGCGGCTGCCTGGGTGGGAGCACCTTTATAGGGCTGCGTCTGCCCTCACAGGGGGCTACAGTTGATGTCCTGCCTGGAGGAAGGGCTTGATCCCATTACGCCAACACCAGTTTCTTCTGCTGTCTCTGATGGGGGCTGTTGCACCTCTGCACATAGGTGTAGGATGATTCATGAGCATGCGCGTGTGTTGTATCTGCGCTCAGGTTGCGCTAATCCTGTTTAGTCATTTTTCAGTGGATTTCATTTCGATACCGGGCTGGGGCTCTGCGTGCCCTTGACAATACTGAGCAACACCATTGCTCATATTTAAACTCACTGACATAGCTAGTGATGGTGAAATTAAAGGAGACAATGACGTAAAGCTCTCACCCAGCAGCAGTTTGCCTCCTGCCAATCACTACTCTTGTATTTTCCCTCCTTTGTCAAAACCCAAGGAAAAGGGGCAAATTTTGCGGCTTACCTGGAAGACATGCAGGTCTGAGCTCTTCTGGACCAACCTGCATGCCCAGGCTGCTCCAGCTAAGCCCGCAGAGGGCAGAGAAGAATTGGGCACCACCTGCCGTGCAAACCCTCTGCGAAGCCACAGCAAACCCCTTGCAGAATGTAAAGCAGTTGATTTGTGCCAGCAAAGACTTTCGGCCTTTCCTCTGCGAGCAGCTCGCTTGTGCTCACCCAGCCAGTAGCAAAGCCAGAAATAGCCTGGGCTGCTGGGGCCCAGCACCCGGCTCTTGCCTCCAGTCCAGTCCGTGGCCGCTCTCCAGCTCTGACTGTACGCACCAGTTTGCTGTCATGGCCTCTCTTGCTGTCTGGTGGAAGGAGAGGTCAGCTCCCCAAAATGGCAGCTGAAGACACAGATGTTACAAGTTTTATTCTGTCACTTTTGATACTAAGCAAATAAGTCACAACTGGTTTGCTGCACTTTGGTTTGGTTTCTTTTTCTTTTACTGTTATCAGAGCTGAAAATATGGCTTCTATTAACACTGCGGCAATAGGAAGAAAAGGCTTGTCCTGCAGTTCTGGTTTAAAAATAAAAATAAAAACAACTACAGAGAAACAGCTTGTGTCCCTTGTGAGTAGATGTAGGCTTTAATTTCATCTCAGGTTTCTATCATCGTAACACTTGACAGCAAGTGCTGTAGTCACGAGGATCCAGATTTGGAAGGGCACTAACTGTGTCTAATTTTCATTGGTTTTACTGAGCGGCAGGTGCCTAAAAACCTTTACTGTCTGGTCTAGGATTTCTGTGAGTGTACCCTCAGAAACTGCTTCTTTCTATTAGATACGTAGTTTCCTTTACTGTTTTCAAAGAAGACTATAGAAACTGGGCTTTGTGAAACTTAGCAAGTAATAGTAACTGGCCATAATGTCTAAGTAATTATTAGCTACCCACAGAATAAATGAAAGATTAAAAGGCAGTAATCTTCTTTCCTCTTTGTTGCTCTCTATTAATGGCTTCCTAGTCTACATACTAAACGGTTATCAAGGCAGTGCTCTGTTGCAGAAAATCTGTAGTGTTAAAATTTGAATTTACTGAGAGCAGAGAATAGGTTCACTTGAACAGGGAAAGCAAAATGTTAAGGAGTTTTGGTTTACAGGGACTTTGTCCCAGTCTAAATCCAAACAATGCTTTTCACATACTGGTGGTCATTGGTGGCACTTGAAACTGGGAGCAGACAAAAGCCTTTGTAGGAGCCAGGGGTAGTGCTCGGCAGTCTGCTCTCCACAGACCTGTACGGGTCTGTGGAAAGCAGCAAGAAAAACTGGTTTCAGCATTGTCATAAATTCTGTCTTGTATGGACAGCCCCATGGCTACTGAATTTCTAAAAGGGGGCACTTCTACCTTAGAAAATATGCAGGGTCTACAAATTAAAAAAGTTAAAAACCAGGGCACTAGGAACAGAAGAAAGAAAGTACTTGGCATCCAGCAGACATGGGAAATACTGAATGTGGGTTGAGGAGCCATGGCTAGGCTGGTCATTGCCATGTAATGAGGAGGGAAAAAAATCAGTCTTTCCAGCTTCATGCCTCATAAAACCCAACTGAAATCAATCCAGGATTTTGCCAGTCATGAGTTATTCAGCAATCCCAAGGTCAGGCCAATGGAGTCTCCATCACACATCATCATCTGTTCTCTTTATCCCTGTACTGCAGACAGGAAATCAAGAGACAGAGCTTGATCACTGCAATATAGGCAAACATTTGGGCCCAGACTGCAAAGTAATTAAGTGTGCATTAAGGCCCACTCCCGTTTAGCAAAGCCCTTATGTACATGCTTTAAGTGCCACTGGAGCTAGAGACGCACAAAGAAACACTTAAATTCCTTCCTGGATCACGGCTAACTACAGTATAAATATTTAGGAATATGTTTAAAGACTCTGTGGGCTGAACACAGCTCTCACTGCATAGACAGGGGCTGGAAGAACTGGGATCTTGCAAGTTGCCATTGTAAGTTGAGGTGCATGGTAGGTGCTGGAGGCAGATAGCCAGCACAGAAAGGGGGCTTTCTGTGGCAGCAGGAAAGCAAAAGTGAGCGAAGAGAGGGTAGCCAGGGTCTGCAGAAGTACAAGTGCATTTTATGTGCATTTAAGGCTGAATGTTTGTACTGAGATTGTTGCATCCTCTGTTGGGGGTGATCCTGGGAAACTGAAAAAGGAGAAGCCAAAAAAATTCCCTCTTTTCTCCCATGATGTATTCTTTTCTTCTCTGATACAGCCTCCCAATTTCCATAGAGGGGAAGGAGGGCAAGGACCTGATGCAGGGTTTTGAACTCTTGGGCTGGCAGTACAGTGAGTAAATCAATGGCAGTGTAGTTTCAGGGATATATCACCCCTTGTATTTAAAATCACACATGCACATTCATCCAATTAATATTCTTTGTACGAATGGCAAATGATTGCTTGAACTGCTAGACAGGGAGGAGGGCCAGGTCCCTGCCCTTAAGAGTTTACAGATGAAATATAAAGAAGAGGATGGTGCTGCAGGGGGAGAGGGAACACAACAGGAGCTGAGGCACAGTTGTTATTCCTGGCACACTCTAAAGCCTCCTTCCCAGTCTGTTGCCTGCCTTTGATGTAGATCATTCCTTCTTTATTGAAAAGTGTTCTTCCTGAGGTGCTCCAGAACCTTTCGCACTCCCAGTTTTCATCCTACCTCTCTAGGTGTCCCTGCATTGTCTTCTTTCAGCTCTTTTTTCCTCCCTGCTATCAGCCTTCCTTAGGACAGTGCCTAAGTGCCTCTCCTTGCTCCTCACTTTGTCGCTAGGTAGCTTTATCCTGCTGCACACTTCAGTGATCATTTCTGTGCTGACAACTCACAGATCTATTTCCTCAGCACTACTCACTCAGTCCATTCTCTGACAGCTTCTGCAGCACATTCTGCTTCATGTCCCACCACCATCCCCCTCACCGAGAATTTAATGTCTCTTCCCAAGTTGGCCCTCAGTCCCTCTCCCTTCTTGCATGCCACCGTGGGAGTTGCAACAACCCTCCTACGTGTCCCAGAGGCTGACTGACTCACTGTAACGAGTCTTCTCTGTCCCCTTCATCCCACACAGCAACACGGGCAGTTTAGGAGCAGCCACCATGCTCAAGGTCAGTGGACTTTGTGCTCCTATGCCACTTGGGGAAATCCACTCCCTTGGAAAGCCTGCCTTTCTTCCTGCTAGTTTGTCCTGGCTGGTTCATCTGCCCAGCGGAAAACTCACAAACCCTGCTTTTCAGCTAAATTTCATGCCCTTCTGAAAGAAAGGCGTCTATTTAATCATTCCAGCAGTGTCTAAAAACCCTAATTCCTTCAACATAGTGACAAACAGCTCTGACTATTTGTAGAAAAGCTTGAAAAGCATTGAGCGTATTTTATTACCCATGAAAGGTGCCAGACTGGCAGCCATGGAGACTTGTCCTCTGTTTATCTCTAGAACTGGATGGCACAAGCAGTACACATTTCTCCAGAATGTCTCTTTGCTCACATTTTGAAAGGCACATGTTGGCCTATCACCATGAGATGATGGTACTTTCTGTTCAACCCACTCAGTATTTGCTCAGTGCCTGGGACATGAGTGAAGTACGTCAGGTTGCTAGTGGGAGCAGCTGGGGAAGCCCCAGAGGGACTCACCACGAAAACAACTGCCCCCCCAGAGGGCTGTGGGTGATTTGGTGTGTGAAGCTGTGTCTGCTCCTGTCTCTTCTGGCAAGCCAGGTCTCCTCCAAAGTCAGTTACGATCTGTGGAAGTGCTGCTTAATGGGCTATGAATTGTCATCTGGGGATGTACGGAGGGAGCAGACCCCATGATTCCTCATTGAAGCAATAAATGCAGTAGATTTGCTAGAGAAAAACCCTGGAGCTTCTCTTTTGCCACCAAAAAAAGAATTAGAAGGTTAATTTTGAGCACCCTTCATTGCAAACCTTAGCTGTTAATGTTGTAAACACACAGAAAGGCAAGATCTCACAGATATTATCTGCACGTGGAGCAGCAGAGGTTATGGGCAGCCCCTACCAGCCCCTGGCAGCAGTACTCTCTCAGAGGCCAAGTGCTGCAGCAGGACCTGGAGCCTTCCTGCAGAGGCACCCTCCTGGCCGTACAGAAGTTCAGCGCTCATTCCTGCTTCACAGCAAGTGCCAGGCAAATTATTCAGCAGAGAGGTAAATAGCTTGCAGGATCTCTACTGCTTTTCTTCTTCACATTCCCCCTCCTCCTGCCCCACTTTGCAGCAACACACACCAAACACAGATGTGCAGTGACATTTTTAAATCATGCACTGATTTGTTAGGGTTATGCAAAGAGAATATTAAGGACTCGTTGCTACTGTTCAGGCTGGGCCTTGTATTTTCTTTATGTGCACTGATGTTAAAAATACAAATAAGCAAAACTTTCAAGCACTGCCAGTTTGGATAGAGTTCTTTTTTCATCCTATAATGAAGCGTAGCCTGGTTGGAGGACTTTCTTCTTTGTCAATAATTAAACAGCTCTGCACTTGTTGAGGCAGCCCTGAATGTAGGTACCAGGATCAGCCGGCCTTGACCACAAGAGGCTAAAACTATCTACCATGTCTACAGTATGGATTCTTTTTCAAAGAAAAGTTGTCCTTTTAGTATTAACCCTGTCGACTCCAGTGGCAACAGCAGATCTTTACAGCAGATGGGATGCTAAGTAGCCACGTACATTGACAGAGTTGTTTGGGTCCGGCCTGCTTTGACCAGAGTTTCTTGTGAGGGTGCTTCCTAGAAACAAACTGGGCACATCTGGTTTCTGCTTGGCCTTTTAGCATTGAGGTAGAATACAACTGCTGCTAGTGATGCTGGGACTGGATTGCAAAACACCTTTAGTGCAAACAAAGGGGAGGGATTTCTGTCAATGGTTCAGGTTTATATTTCCCTCAGAGTGCATTTTTGAAGCACAGTAATGAAAGATCAAACAGTATCGCACATTTTGGAAGTTCATCATATCCTTGAGGACATCGCTGTGAACTCCAGTTGAAGATGGGCACGTGAGAGTTTTGGTATAGAAATGAGAGAATATTTGGCCTCTGGCAAAGGCCCCTGCTTTAAAAAAATAAAAAATAAAAAATAAATGTGAGGTCTTTATCTCTGGTCCAGAGCAGTCAGGACAGAGTCTCAGTAGAAGGAACCCTCTGCTGTCCTCTGCAAAGGACAAGATTTATTTACTTCAGAAAGCTGATGGGCTACAGGTCATCACCATGTGCCAGGCAGGGGAGCTGGATGTTCATGCAAATGTGAGAGGATGGTCCTGCAGGACTGAGGGTCAGAGGAAGAAGGAGCTTTCTGCATTGGTCTTCAGGCAAAGCTTTCCTTCTCCTGCACCACCATTCTTGTTCACTTGGGCTTTTGCCCATCATTCGGCAATGTAAGGTGCTCTCGTTGTGGGAGAGACCGTGTCCCAGGCAGGGGAAGGAGGAATGGGAGTAGGAGAGCTGAGACAAGAGATGTGCGCTGTCTCCCTTGCCCATGGGTAGCAAAAGAGGTGGAGGGTTAGTACAGCAGTGGGAAGCTTCTGTGTAAGGCCAGATCCCTGAAAGGCAGCAGGTAAGGGAAGGCTTTGTGTCAGGGCTGTACTGGAGTCACAGTGCTGGAGGGCTGGGGTCAGGAAGAGAGAGCCCTACTTCGCCCTCAGACACTGAGCCTTTGGCAGACGCCTGCAGTCAGAAGAAAGCTCTGCTGGCTTGGAGGGATGCCTCCCCCAGTGTAAATGCTCTAGAAAATGTGGGGACAGAGGGTTTCCTGTGGCTAATTTTTCTTCTTCTCAGGGCCTGTGGGTCTGCAGATAGCCTCAAAAAAACCCCCAACAACCACCTTCTTCTTCCCCTGCTCCTCAACATATTATGTCTCTTTATCACGCTGGTTCCTGGTTATCTGACCATGGTCCTACGTGTACTAATCCCTAAGCAAGATCAGCAGGGCTGAGGTCGATAATCCTAGCTGCTGGGAGCAGACAGGTAAGCTGTAATGTCCAAGAAGAGCTCCGTGTCCTCCCTAGAATAATGAGGAGTCAGGGCTGCTGCTAACGGAGACAGGTGAAAACCAGACTTTTCCCCTCCCTCCTTTCCTGCTTTCTATTTCTCCTCTTTATTTATGTTAATGTGTTCTGCATTGGAGCCATAATTAAATACATATTTATATAGAAAATGTACAAAGCTTCTGCCTGTACTGCGAAGCTCTCTGGAGCTTAACTGCTTGAGACTTGTCACAGGAAAATATTTCTCCCCATGAAAAGAGGCTTCCTACAGCTGGGCTATATTATTGCCTTTTAATATTGCTGGCTCTGCCTACCCTGGGAAGGGTTTTCTGACAAACTCCTACTGGAGATACAGCTTTTGCCAGTATAACTTACACCAGTTTCCTGAAGAAACTGGGGCTTTCATTGCCAGAGGTATCTCACTGATGGTTGTAATTTGTTCCCACACTCTTTGCTATGCTGGCAAAACTTGAAAGTGCAGTTCACTGTTTTTCTTTCGGTGCCTTTTCTCCTCAGTTAGCTTTTCTATCCCTATGCTTACCCCAGCTGTTTCCCTGGGCACATCTGATCATCTATTGTCTTCAGAATAGCTCTAAGTAATGAGAGGGGTGGGAAGATAATGCTATTTGGAGGGTCTAATCAGATCCTAGTTCCCTGTAACAGAGCTGTATCAAAATCTGGAGCCTCGTTACACTTTAGGAGGGAATGCAGTGATGGAGGGGGCCAGGACAGCAGAAATGGGGTTTGGGAGTTGATTTTAAGTAGGAAACTAGGTCAGTATGGCACAGAGGGGAGCAGGGGACAGCCTGGGTGGAGGAAACTTCAAGCAGAAGGCAAAGGCTACGAACACTGCAGGAAGCTAGCAGAGACAGAAGCATTATCAAGACAAGACAGACCACACTCACCATCATGTGTCAAGGCCATTTCAGTTTCCAGTATCTCAGCCTGATGTTGGAATCAGTTTTGTTTGGATCTGGCAAGATGACTGGCATCATACCCAAATTGGTTCTGTCTCAGGCATTTCACATCCTTAGACAAAGACTGCACATTACCAGTTGGGAAATGGAGTCCTGGATGTGTCAGTGATACGCCAAAGCCCTAGCCAGCATCACTGCTACAAACCCAGTATCCTTAGCTTAGTTTGTGTGTTTGTGATCTGTTAAATAAAACAACCTGTGCTTCTCTCTTTTATTTTTTTCAGTGCTGATGAGATTGAGGAGAAAGGCCTGAAACTTTGAAGTAAGTTCCTGAAGACTCCTACAGATTAATTGCTTTAAAAAATCCTTAGTGCAGTGGATATTTTCATTGTACGGCATGGAGAATGGGGGGGATGCTGGGATTATGGATCAAATGTCTGCTTGGTCCAGGGCTACTGGATATTACATCTCAATCCTTCCTTTCCAGCAACCATCCTATCCAAGAGGGTCAAACCCCTCCTCTTTCACCTCCATATACCTCTCCTTACTTCCTGTGGTCTGACTCATCCTCAGACAAGCGATACAAGTCTTGACAGATAAAAATAGTTGTGTGATGAGGTGACATACCACCCCCCACCCCCCGTTAGAAACATGGCAAGTGGCAGTCTTGTGTGGGAGGGAAAGGGGCAGCTTCCTCCATCCTGAAGGGAGACTTCCCATGCTGTGCAGCAGAACAGGTCAGGAGCAGTGGCTTCTTGTGATGGCTCCCTGCGTCACACATTCTCTGGCCCCTGCAAAACCACATACATGTCCTGGATGCTCACTCTGCTGAAATGTCCTTGCAGGCTGGCAGCTGGCCCGGCACAACGCTGCCTCCAGGCTCCTGGCTCAGTACTGGACGGATCAGAAGATGATGTTGGAAGAAGCAGATGAATTTTGGAGCTTCATGATCTTGTTGATGAGGAAGTGATGTGCTTTTGGGTAACTCTTGGTGTGAAGTGGTTATTTTCAGAAACTGCACAAAGCCCTGTTCCCTGAGCAAGATAGCGATTGATCAAGCCCGAGCTTCACAGTCATTTCAGGCAAGCATATATAGGTACTGCTACTGAAAGCAGTGGTCGCACACACAAAAGATCAACCAGGCTGAGTCAGAACAAGGCCAAGTATCCTATTAATCTTTGCTTTGCCAGTCACCAGCAACAGCAGCTGCACTCAAAATGTTTCAGTACCTGATGTACTGCTGTACGCTGTCCTACAGCACAACTGCAAGAAGGCCAGGCTATCTTGGACTTCAGACAATGGGATAGATTGTCTTTACACCCAGAAATCTGGCAAGGAACCAGAGTCAGCAGAAGGTGTGTGCCCAGCAAGACTGTGGAGTTCACACTGTATGCCCTGAAAGTTTTATGAGGTTGCCCGTAACACAGAAGCATGTTAGCTGAGCCTGCAGTCGGTCCATGTCTAAGAAAAGTTCACACAAGTTTTTCTTACTCAGGAGCACAAGATAACTGTGAACATGTTGGAGCCGTAAGCAGAGAGCCAGAGCTTGAATGTTTTGCCCCGTAATTGAGAGTTCCCCTTTGAAAAACCCAGACAAAACCCAAAAGCCACAGTGGCAATAAGCAGTTGCTGTAGCAAGCAGAAGAAAGCTCTCCTGCTGGCTGCCTGGTCCTACTTCCCAGTGCTCACTCCCTTGCTGGATGCAAGAGCATGTGAGGCCACACAGTGACCTGCATGAAGGAATTAGTCTGGATTAAAATTAGCCAAGGGAAAAAAGTGTGTGTGAGGGATCAGTTCTCGTGAAGTCAAAGATGAAGATGACCTCAGGGTGAGAACTAGTGGCAGGAGGCAGGGGAGGCTAGGACAGCTTCGTCTGGCAGGGGGTGGCTTAGTCTGTGATCACCAAACTGTAGTGTCAGCTGCTGTCCTCTGCCAGGGCCAGGCTGCAAATCTTTCTCTCCCTAGCCTCACACAAGCTTACAGGCTGATCCGGCTCCTGCAGCTCAATGAATGCAGAGAAGTGTCTCTACATGAACCATTTGCTGCTGGTCACTTAACACTCAGAAGCGTGAACAACCTGCCTTCTGCTTCTGCCCCAGCTGCGCACAGTGCCTGTGGTCTGGAAATGGTCCATCTGGGCTGTGCCTTTCCCTCTGGGTGGCTGCTGGCAACGCAGAACCTATGGTTTCTCCGTCTGACTGGAAGAGTGGGTTACTTCAACCTTTTTAAGACGTTTCTAGCTGAAGTGGTTGCATCAAGGACCAAACAGGGGTTGTGTGGCATATTGAAGCCACTGTGGCATTCTCCTCTGAGGTTGTGCTATTGCAAAGCACAGGTCAGTTGGTTGAGAGAATCTGTCCCAAATGTTCAGTGCTGCTGTAGGGAAATAACACAAGACAGGACAAAAATACTACCTTGTATTTATAATTTTTCCACCAACGGTCCCTCATTTATTAGGCATTTCAAACATGCAGAGGACACCAACAAGCCAGAGTGTATTGCAATGCCTGCATGGGTGCCTTGTAATCAGAATTCACCATCCTGGTGGTGCTTCCTCTTCTACTGTGCAGCCCCAGACACAATCCCTTCATCTAGTCTGAGCCTGAGGATGTGAAAACTTTTACTGTATTTCACGTGAGATGGTTAAGGATTGGTTTCTGAGAACAAAAGCAATCAGGCTTGTGTGACTCTTGTCTTCTTACTGGCCAGGAGAAGATAATCAATAATTCAAACTTAAAGCAAACCCAATAAACACAGAACTTAACTTGTTCCTCCTTTGAACTTCTTAGAGCACTCTGGTCTGAGTCTTTGTCATTTGCTTTGCTGCTCCACACTGTGCTACCTGCTGAGGTTATGCCTTTACTAGGTATTCCTTGTGATGCAGTAGTGCATGGGGCATCGTGTAGTGATCAGGGTGCAGTTGTTTAGTTGTCTTTTAAAAACACAGTTTAATGCTTAGGATTTCTTCCTGGGTTGGGGACTCCCTTTAAAGTCTCTGGAGCTACTCCTGGGAGCCAGAATTTTCCCTAGTGGCAGGTATTTCTAGGGCAAAAGCATTTGTCTTGAGGCCATGGCAGTCTCCATCTTTGGTCTCTCACCATTCTGGGCACATTGCTGACTCTTAAATAATACTAAAAATAAGTAAAGATTATTATTAATTCCTAGGTTCATTGCTTCCCCAAACATGGTAGACAACAGTGGTTACTGGTGAATCTAAAGTCCTGCTGAGAGAATTCAGTATAGAATGAATTTTCTTTGCAGGAAAAGAAGGGTAATCAATGATGCACATCAGTGGCTGGGGATGGGAGGGTCCCAGGTAAAAAATGATTGTGTGCTTCAAGAAACTTCAAGTACTGTTAAAATTAGAGGTGGACTAACCTTCCCTCTGGCCCCTCCACTTCAGAGGAGAGTCAGAGGAGGAATCAAACATTGTAGCTCCCGTTGCCAAAATCACCCCTGGAGAAAAAAACCTCAAGATGTATGATGGGCTTA
The DNA here is from genome assembly GCA_031468815.1 of Morus bassanus. Classification (NCBI taxonomy): domain Eukaryota; kingdom Metazoa; phylum Chordata; class Aves; order Suliformes; family Sulidae; genus Morus; species Morus bassanus. Next base: position 96,186,050 of record CM062568.1, on the reverse strand, counting down.
AGGACAACCAGGCAAATGCAGAGTGCAGAGGTGGTAAATCTTCAAATAAATAAATAAATAAACAAGCAGATAGCCTTGTGAGAATGTCTGCCTGGAACACTCACTTAAAGAAGTTTCCAAACCCCAGAAAGTCCATGTTTCTCCTACCTCACACACGTCTCACTCTGCTCTTCGTCGCTCACAGACAGCAGCAGAACCCCCCTGCCTTTGATTTACAATTAAATTAAGAATTACTTTGGTAAAAAGCGGTGCTTTTCCCCGCCTGCTTTGTTTTGTGCCTCCAGGCTGTGCAGACCCCTATTGCTTGCTGTGCGAGAGACAGTGTCATACGGCTTGTGAGGAGCTGCAGGAACTGAAACCAGTTCTATGATTTATAGCACTAATAAGCCTCAACTGCCATTTCTTGTGGTTTCCTCCCAAGTTGTCTTTGATAATTTCTACTTGTACTGTGTTTATTGTTGCTGCTGCTAGGGTTCAGTTGGCAGGTAACTGTTGCACTGTTTTGCAAGGTCTGCTCTTTTTTGGCTCTTTATTGTATTATTGTTATTAATAAACATTTATGTTTGGGGAATGCCGAAAGGGGTCAGCTAGGCACTGTTTCCCTGCTTCCCCCTTTTGTGCTTGGTGCTATCAGAGGGATGAAAGATGCGCCCTGCCACGAGGAGTTTACAAACACATGGTGACAGCCCCTCTTTCCAGATCACCTCCACGTCAGGAAGGCTGCGGCAGCTCTGCTGGTGGCCATCTCACGACCAGCCAGCCTGTGGTGGGGCTGTTCAGGCTTGCTCCAAGGGCCCTAGCTCATAAAGCCCTGCCAAGTCACACTGGGATGATTTCTCAGAGTACATGCCTCAACACGTTGCTGGAGGGTATTGCCTCTGCAGGTGAGCAGCCGCGAGGGAGATGTGGCTGGTGCTTTCTCTCCGGCACAGATTAGCACCTTGGCTGTGAGCTGCTGCAGCAAAGACAAGGCACATCCTCCTTTTCTGCCATCGGTGCAACAGAGTCAGTGACCGTCAGAGGAGAGGTCCCGTGGAAAATGCACAGCTGCATGCTTTAATATAACCTCTTGAATTACCCCAGCATAAACTTGCAGGGTTGGCACTTGGATGCCTCACCCTGGCCTGAGCAGGTCTCAAGTGGTGGGGCTAGGTCCCAGCCTTTTGGTGGCAGGACATAGTTGGCATCAAAAGACTGTGATGGAAGAGAAAGAGTATCCTGCTGCTGCCAGGGAGAAAAAGCAGTGTTGGGGGGATTGAAGGTGGATAGACTTCTTGGGGAATGGCAGGAGTGAAAGTACACGGCCTTCACTGTAGTCTGCTGGTTGCAGCAGAGTTGGATGAGAGAGAGTCCGTCTGTACCCTCCGATTTATGTGTTTCTCTTGTGCTCACTTTCAGACTGCTCCCTGCCTGCTTTTGTAGACTTGGCTTGAGTAAACTCTGTGAAAACAACTGAACATTATCACCCAAGGATACTGGAGAGTCTTTGCCGACACTCGCAGCTCTGCTTTGATAATTTGCCTGGTAGGACGTGTGTGAAGGATTACGGGCTACACTGCAAAGATGCTGATGAAGAGTGGCTGTGCCATTTTTCCTTGCTCCTGAGCAGTAGCAGCAGTCAGTGACTGGCTGCAGCTGTACAGATCATGGCGTAGCTGGGTCTGGGTTTTCCCTGCTTCATCCCAGGCTTACACAGCATGAGAGGGCACTGATGGAGGTGGAATTACTGCCGACTCAACAGGCCATACTGGTTGAAAATTTCAGTGCTGCAGAAGAAATATAGCTGCCCACTCTGTTGCCTGGATCCATGCGTCTGTAAGAGCTGGGCAAGACAACAGGAGGGTTGAGTGAGGAAGGTGATGGTCACAGAGATGAGTGCAAAACTCCCTGATATTTCCCACCTGCCAAGATCTTCAAAGCTGGTGAGGTCACCATGTTGCCCTTGGCAATTGGCCTGTCGTCTGCCCCAGGGCCACAGAGCCTTTCTTTATCAGACTCTCCCATCACATTTCAGTTGCCAGTCGTGCAGCAAACAGAGGACTATTACATGTTCGCCTGAAGGGCAGAGTAGGGCCCTCAGTGTCGGGTTTATCAGGGTGACGGTGTTGCCACCAAAGCTAGGCAACCCTAATGGCAGAGCACCTGTGACTTGGCAGTATCTTGTGCCCAGAAAATTAAGCCTCAGAGGAAAAAATACCCTAAAGGCGTTGCGATATGAAAGCAGCAACAGAAGTTTCATAATGCAGCTTTCTGTACCTGAGCAAACTGCATGTATCTGCTTTCTGGAGCCTGTCATGTTTCAGGATGTGCACGGGTTTGTAAGGCTGGGGGGAGCCCAGCTTCCTTCTTTTTCTGTGGTCTGACTTCTCAAGGCAGTAAGGTAACTTCTTTAGAGCCTTCCTAGGAAGAGGCACACAGGCCTTGGCCAGTAGCGAGTCCCAGATCCTCTGCCTCAGAGCTCCACTGCTTCTCCAGAGTTACATCCAGGGATAGTTCTGGCCATAGGATCTCATTGAGCCTTGTCTGGAAAGAGAGCTGAGTAAAATCGACAACTCTAGGACCGAGCACTTCCAATATCAAGGGAGTTAAATCCATCTGCTGCTTTTTGGAAAGTAGTAAATTATTGCTTCTTTCCCTGCTGCACACATACACACACAAACACCCACAGACTTCACAGTCTGAAGATCTGCTGTCCTTCCTGCTAGAAGGGCAATTTCTACTCTCATTTTCTATGTTCATTTGCCAGTAAAACCAGCTCGTCTCTCAGATAAGGTTTTGAAATAATTCTTGCAGGCAGCTAAGGGGACTTGCAGTTATAACACTTGACATGGATCTTCATGACACTGCACTGGGGTTCATTACTATTTTCCTGCTATCCCAGTGAAGATGAAGTGGGGCAACTGAGGCCATTCAGGAGGTCAGCAACAGGATCACCATTCATGGCCCTCTAACTTGTCTTCCAGACCACGCAGGAGGCTCTAACCTGGGTTGACATTGTGAGAAGCTTCACTGCACTGTTTCCATCATCTGATTGTTTTTGGCACAACAAGGCTTTTGAATCAATCTGCCAGTTATTTATACGTGGGAAAAGAGCATTCTCAGATGATGTAGAGGGTTTTTCAGGCATTAGTAGGTACAGTGGATCAGACAAAACTGCCACACACTTTCAACCAAGGAAAATGTTTTGTTGTAAAGCTTTTTACAGTTCCGATTCCTTTTGTTTGGACTTTTTAAATTTAAGAAATGTTCCTTTTTTTTTTTTTCCTTTCTTTTCTTCTTCTTTATCTCTCCTCCTGTTAGACTTTTCCCACTTTGTTACTGAGGAAGTAAGAGCTAGACAGGGAAGGAGGAAAAAACAGTCAGAAGACATTAGAAAATTCAAGCGGCACATGAAAATAAAAAATGGGTGAGATTCAGCTGCCTAACCTTAGGCAACAAGAGATATATGAAATACTTCAGGATTCCCTTCAGCCGCAGCTTTGCAAAGGCATGGTCTCTGTTAGGTCCTCTGTCATGTCTGCAGCTGTGTGCTGATGTCTTGGATGCTCTAGCACATCTAAAGGGCAACAGACACCTGGGCTTGGGCAGCAAAATCATCTTGGCTTCTTCTGTCTTTGTTGAATAAACCAGAAATTTTCTGACAGATACATTGAATTTTCAGGATTCAGAAAAACCACCTACATATTTTGAGGGACTGAAAAATAACTTTCTCCCTTGTACAAGTTTATGAAAGTCTCCTTAGAATCAGTGTCAAGGCAATAACGCATGGTGTGCCAGCCCAGGTGTATATGCTGCCATCTTCTATATAGGTGCCATTAGCTGGCAGGCATGCACAGAACAGAGGTTTCCATAAGCTGTTCTCTTTAATGTAAAATTACCTCTTAGTGTGTTGAACTCATTTGTGCCTTTAGCTTGTAAGGTGTTAAATACAGGAATCTGGCTTTTCTCTGGCATGCTCAGTTTCTTGCAAATATACATGCCTCAAGGTATTGCATATATGATGATTATAACTATAATTTTAAAGTGTTTTTGTGTTCAAAATGTGCTTGGTGGTGCTCATGACAGGATATTCAGTATTTGCCTGAAAATCTCATAACTTAAGCATTTACCATAAACCTAATCTAATCTAATCATAATCAATACCGATACTGTGGGATCTTGTAAAACATGACCCACATGGCAAGTTCTGCCACTTGTTAATTATGCCCTTGGAGGCAGCAGTCAATAACTCCCAAGGGTTAGATGGTTCCTACTTAGTCAGGTGTTTTCATGGAGTACCGCTGACATTCAATAAGGACTTCTGCAACCACAGAAAACTTTATACTATGACATACAAATTAAAAGGCTTAGGAAAGATAGCAATTAGAGAATTGTTTAAAAAAAAAAAACCAAACAGCTGGCCATAGAGCCCTGTAGAGCAGGCCTTCAGGGAACTGACAAGACAATCCTACTTTTTTGAAAAAAACAGTTAAAAGAGGTTTGTGTCTCATCCAAAACCTACACAGCAGCCTGAACTAGCACATAAGTCATCATAAGTACTTCTTTCAGAAAAAAATGTCCAAACCTTTGGCTTGGGTACTTCGACATAGCTCCACAGAAAGAAGGTCTTCCAGCATCTGGCAGATGAGAATCTGTCCAAATTAGTATGTCCACTGATATTCAAAGCAGATAATCTTGTTCTTTTCTCTATCTTTAAAATAAAAACATCTGTGGTAAGAGTAATTTACGAAATAGAAAAACTTTGAAGAAGAAAGGATAGAAGCAAACATAAGCTCACTGTCTTTCCTTATCCTGGAGAAAGTTGTTTTTAATTTCGTTTTAAGCTGCTGATTTAAGTGAGTCTTATGAAAAAACACATGCGGTTGGGTTTTTGTGCCACAGTTTGACCACCTATGTTGAGTTAGTTTAGAAGAGCACGAAGGGAAAGTTGGATGACTTGCCTATACTGTGTATCCATCCCAACATTCAGCTATTGGTGCTATTGTTCTTTCCTAATTTCATTGATTAATCCGTAACAAATCGAATTGTTCATCTCTGCATTATGAAGGAAAGGGCCCTGGAAACAAAGACCAGGACTGTTCTACTGGTGAGAAAGCAATGGAAGATGCACAGGAGAGGCAAAGAGAGGGGGAGCATTGGTGCCTTGGGCTGTCATCCATAAAGACCTACTCTGAAGGCAGCATGGAATTCCCGGGGCACCCAAGCAGGGGCCACCCGCCCACATCCTGCTCAAGGGGCAGGTCCTGGCTCTGCGTTTCACGTGAGATAAATATGAACTCACACCAACCTCTGTCTACAGGCAAAATTGATGTAACATATCAGCCATGTGGGTACTCCTATGCTAATTGCCTTGCCTGCATCTCGTTCAAACTCAGCCTACATTCAGATGATGCTATATGTCATGCTACAGTAACTTAAGAAATGTGTGCCACTGTGACTGGAGATGGCTGTCTCACAGGAAAGACGTGAGAACTGTATGGACATGTACTCCTGGAGTATTGCAAATGCAAAGTGAAATAGGTTAGTTTCTTCTACATCTGAAACTCATCTTACTTTGCAGTACAACAGACTGAGAGCTTGCATGTGGCCAGTGACTCTGCCTCAGCTAAAAGATATTTCTCTATTAGGTGTGGTAGCATTTTTAGCCATTCTAACGTGGTTATAAGGATAAGTCTGGTCATGCCCTCATATGTCTTTCTTTGCCTTATCTGGTTAGACAGTGCCCCTTTCAGAACAGAGAAAAGCAATGTGGCATTTCAGGTACTACTGCAATGTTAGTTGCAACTCATTCTAGTGGCTGAGGTGACTAATGTAATAAAGACAAACAGGTGCATTGATACAGACAGGACGCATTGCAAAAATGACTTTGCCAGTAATTTCTCTTAACTAACTAGAAAATACTAGGATGTGTATTCTGCTGCTGAAGTCTTAGTGGTGCCCCTGAATAGCATACAGCTGGGCCCCACTCTTAAGAATAGCAGCAAGGTATGAATAAGTGCAGTTTGGTTCAGCAGGAAAGAAGAAAGCATCACCTCAGTAGGAACAGAGGAGTTTGGTTAGGTTTTGCTTCTCTTGCTGACAAACTGCAAAGAAATAGCTTTGTTTCATAATGAAAATTGCATTTAATTAAAAATGAAACATTCAAGCACCCAAAGGAGACGTGAGAGGAAGGGGTTAGATTCAAAGCGGGAGTGTGGAGGTAAGAGGGCTGTCCCTCGCTAGTCTAGTGGCCTGGCTGTTAGGGCACAGCCATGTTCATTTCAGGGGAAGAAGTTGGCTCAGCAAGTCGAAGATGCTAACATGACCCTGACACTGTGCAACATTAAACACTTAAAAAGGTTTTGGGTTTTGAATTCAGAGACCTCAGCCCACTTGGTTACCATGGCAAACAATCACCGGTAGAAGTCTTTTAACCTTTAATTAAAGATACACAAAAAGGAGGAAAAACAGTTTAAGCACTTGAAAAATAAAGTATTAAGTAAGACTTTCCTTTTTAAAAGCGTCCATTATTCCTCTTCCCTTAGCTGTCAACAGCTTTTATAGCAATGCTTCCCTCCCTTTATTTAAGTTCATAGCAGCAGTAGCTGTTCTTGGGGAGAGAGAGACACTCATCGAGATAGACTGGATCTGTTGTAACTACTCATTTTTGGACTTCGTTCTGCTCACTTGAAGACACACGTATATGCAAGGGGAGAGAAAAGGACAGCAAAGACAAAAATATGACTAACTTTCCTGGTGTTGACTTTTACTTGCAACCTCACTGCTGGAAAAAGACAAGCATGATACATGGCCTTAGCCCCTCTGAGATCTAGAAAATTTGTACCAGTGTCTGCCTCCTTCAGACATTGCTTTAAGGTGTCTCCGTGACTGCTGTTCACAGCTGTGTTGCACAACCTGTACCCCTCCTGTCTAGGCTAGTTTGATTAAACAGAAAGTGAAGGAGAGAGAACAAGGAGAGAAGCATGTGAGGAAATGACAAAGCAACTAAGAAACAGGTGGCATGAAGACCCCAAATCTTGTCTTCCAAGTGGGTTTCCAGGACTAAGCTGAAGTTGGTGGAGCTAGCAATGACATATGTGTGTCTCCTGGCCAGAAGGTGGCCAGGAGGTCTGATCAGATCAGGTAACTAAGTGCCAACAGTGTCACAGTGTTAACTTAGGTCTCAAAGTTGGCAATGACAACTGTCAGGATTTCTACTTTCTGTCCACCTATCCTACCATCAGTATCAAAATGGATGTCCCCAGAGGATGACGAACATGCCAGCAGCCACCAGTTAGGGTTAGCTCCTGGTACACCAGTTTTGGTCCCCTGATTTTGGCATTCATTTTGTGTATCAGCCCTGACCTCAGCACAGCCTTTGGATGATAACAGGAAGACTTATCTGTTTGAACTAATTTGGTCTTCCTATCTTTGACTTGTGCTGACTGTACAAGTTATATTCTTTAGCAGACTGAGCTGAATTTTTTTACCTTATGAGCTTTACTATATGGGTCTGCCTGATGTAGTGCTTGTGCAGGACGTGTAATGCCCTCTTCTGCTGCTCTATCTGCCCTTCTGATTTCCCAGGAGAGTGCCACAGCCACGAGAGCAGGGGGATCCTGGTGGAGGCACTCTGTTGACAGCACTTTCATGTTCCTTAATAGTCCAATACTCATTAGCACAGATTGGGGAAGCCAGATGAACCATTTCCATGTAAGGGTCTCAGCTGAGTGTCTAAAAAGACCTTCTGTGCAGACCAGGACACATCAATGGCAGGGAGTAAGAACAACCCACCTTAGTATGCAGCACAGCACAACCTTATGGTATTCTCCTGAGAGATAAGTGATGCTGGTTCAAGTTCCCCCAGGCAGAGGAGGAAATTAAACCCAGGACTCCCACATCCTTTATGAGTGAATAAAAAGTGGCTGTCTCCCTCTCAGCTTTGTGAATATAATCCTGACATTTTTTCCAGGAAAGCAATTTGGTAAGTCCACACTGAATTCGACAATCATTTCAGGACAATGGAAAAAGCATTTTTCAATGAGAAGAATACTGACTAAAAAAAAATTCTCCTGAACATAGTGACAATAAAACAACCAGACAGATCCCACCACTCTGCCACTTTATATCCAATAGCTGTGGGACAGGGAGGCTCTTATGCTCGCAGGCAACAGAGGAACTTACCTGGCAATGTGAAATCTTGGTAGAAAAAAAACATTTTGACGGAGTAATGAAATCCTCTGGGAATGGCAGATGAAACCCGAACACTGGTGGGACTGCTTTGAGAGTACAAAGAAGAGGGGGCTGTATGAGGCCTTGCTGGCAACCGTAGGATTGAAAAAGGAAGCAGAGGAAAAAGGGTTCTTTACTTCTCCAACCTTCTTTACTGAACTCAGACCTGTGTCTACTGGTGGCCATGTCCAACACGGACAATAAGAACCGACCAAAGTCAAAATCTGAACAGTGAGATGCTCTGCCACCATGGAAAACCCACCTGTAGAAACAAAACCAGATGTCAAACAGCTGTGTGTTTTTTCCTTGGCAGCCTGTCTTTCCAGTCTTCTTGAGTGAGAGAAGAGTAGGTCACTGTGTGTGTTTGTGTGTGGACGTGTGCGCGTGCACGGGGCTGAGGATGGGCCTGGGAATAAGTAAACAAGAAGACTTTCAAGGAGCATACAATGCCCTGAGCCTTGTCGTGAGCAAGGAAGCCTGTGATGGCAAGCAGTGTCAGTCAGTCACCCTGCCCTTCCCCTCTTGTTCTGAAGGAATGCAATTGTGGACATGCTCCTCCTTCCTGCTTAGGGCTCAGGGCTGCAGAGGACGGACTGGTAACCTTGGCAAGAGGGCAAACTGAGGCTGTGAGTTTGTGTTCGTTGTTTGCTTTACAGAGGTGGGATGAAGCAGTAGAGATCTTACTCAAATCCTACAGCATGAGGTCATGCAACTGGCCAGTTTTCTGTGGGACTAGATGGGGATATAAGAACTATGTGTCCTCTTCAGGCATTTTGAAAGGCTGTGGTGTATGGCTAGACCATGAATCCATCCTCGGTAGAGGTAACGTTTTATTAGCAGTGGCCTTATAGTGATGTGAGTGTGTTTCATTCCCCCCTGTCTGGACAGGGCCTGAGCATTCCTTCCAGGGTAACATGACCGAATCAGTATATGGGCTGTCTGGAGATGTACAGACCCATGGCTGGTTGTCGAACGCATCAGCAGTGTCACTGAGGTGTGATACACAGAAGAGAAGAGCACAGGTGCCAGCCCGTGGAGAAGGGACAGCATGGAAGGCTATGGGGGGAGAGTAAGCTTTGATGGTTGTCTGGAAATGGGTTATGTCTCAGTAAAAAATGTTTGGTTTTCAGCCAGATGAGTTCCCTGTTCTAGCTTCCTGCTAGGCCACCCAGATGCTACCACCAGCATGACGGAGCAAAGAAAATGTGTGGCTGGAAGTGGAGGGGAGGATTGGACAGTTTCTATTGGTCTTAGCGTACATAACAAGCTCATCTAGTGTGACCATGTGAACATAAACTCCTCTGATCTGTTACCTAGAACTTGTTCTAAATGCCACACTGCTTCATAGCTCCTTTATTTTAGGGAAGGGAGGGACTTCATCAGGTGGGAGGCAGAGAGAATTAGATGACCAGGCCACTGTGCAGGAGCACATATCTGCCTGTGGGAAAGCAAGGTGGTCCTTAGCAAAGGGTAATGGATCTAAAGGCTAGCAGAGAGGGTGCATGTTTGTTCTGACAAGCACCTTTCTTACCCTCCTCCAGCCAACAGGAGCTCATATGTATACCTGTATGCACATGCATTCTCACATACAATCAGGTGTAGTAAGGACTGAACAGGGACAGAAAAAAGAGGCTTGTCTGGCCCCAGTGGCCGTAAAAGAGAATTGCTACCATACTGCCTAACACAGGCTGTGGCAGGGAGGCTTTCTTTATTGTGCCTGCTCTCAGGGCTGTGCACCAGGTGCACTAGACATTCCAGGTAGAGAAGGAGCAGAGGTTTGCTGAAATTGCCTGCTTGATCAACCTGGCATCAAATCTGTGCAGGTACAGCAGTAATGATACCTGGTGTGCTCAGAGCCCCTTACCTTCTCTGTGGACAGTGCTGTCACTAACTGCTTTTCCTGCTGCTGGGCTGGGACACAGGACAGAAAACAAAGACTTCTGTGATCAGGCTGTACATCAACACCTTAAACCGCTTTGAGTCCAAATGAAGGTCAGTAAGGACAGCGAAAGTGCTTGCTGATGCCCTCAGAAAGCAAACTACAGCTCTATGAGAGGCAATACACAGAGATATGGTGAAGTGTTATAGGCTACAAACTCAGCCCTGGAGCCTGTGGCATAATGCCTTTGATCAGCAAGACTGGGGTTACTGTAGGGTCAGGGTTGACATAAACCCAACCAATCAAGCAAGACCACCTACATATTTAAATTAACCTTTTTCTTTGGGGCAATACAATTTTCTTTAAGGATTTTTTTCTTTCTGTATGGAGCTCTGTGTGCCTGTTTGCCTCTGCACATCATTGCTGTGATAGATACAGGCATTGTTATTCAGGTACTTAGGCCTGTAATACTCTAGACAAGCAATAAGCAAGGTTGCCAGAGGTTTTGTTTTAAAATAATCTTTTGAACTCAAGGAACTTTCCAATAATCACTATGTACTTTCATTTAAAAAAAAAAAATCAAAGAAACCAACCCCCAAATGTCTTTAAATCTTACAAGTAATTTAAAAAATGCACAAATATTCTTTCATTTCTTTTTTGCAGAGGGGGAACAGAATCAATTTGCCATGGTTATACCTCCTGCCAATTGTTTAGAATTTCCAGGATTTAATCTTTCATCCATGTGTGTATCCACTATTTACCTTTGAATGAGATAATGCATAATGCATTGGGCTTTATGGAAATGAACCAAGAAAACCTACTTTTTTTTTGAAAAGGAGAAAGTGGTACTCTCCCTTTATGGCCTAGAAAAATTAGTACCAATGTAACAACAACAGTGAAGGCACAAGAATGTACAGGTTACCTTAGTATGAGCTGAGAAGATGTCATACATGAGGGGAAGCACGTACAGTGCAGTGGTCCTGCATCCTTCCTCTGCTTGAAGCTTAGTACTGGTGAAGTAGCATCACTGCTGCAACATAAGCAGGTGTGGGATGTTCACTGTCTTCTACATCCTGGATGGGACTAAGTCTTTGCTAGTGCTTAATAATCTCAGGGAAGATTACGAATTGTGCAGTAACACGGTCAAAATGTAGAAGGAAGGTGCGGAAGGCTATAAATACACCTGCTACCAGCAATAGAACAGAGAGCCTTGTGGGTAACAGGAGATCATAAAATGGAGGGTCATTTTGAACAATAAGTAGCTACAGATCACTCTATAGGTGTACTCTGGACATGATTATCCTTGGTTTGAATGCTCCTTTCCACTGTACCTACAGCTGAGAATTAAGTAACTGAAATGGATTCTGGCTTTTTTTTTTTTTTTTTTTCTTTGCAAAGAAGAGGTAGCAGTAGCTTTGATGTAAATCGGGCGCGATGCTATCTCATGCTCTAAGTGTCGGGTCTGTCTGCAACCGTTAGTAGAGAGAAAGCAACACTCTGACATGCCTTTCCTCTCGCTCTGCTTCACACGCATATACATACATCTACAGAGCCTCAAAGAGCCAGAATCAGCAGAGGTCTTTTAAGAGGTTTCCTGTCTAAGGAGCGGTGGGCGTGAGCAGTAGATGGCCTGTTCTGGGGAATTTTGTCTCAGCTTTCTTCTCATACTAAGATTTGGCACTTTTTTTTCTGTTGCCAGGTGTTTTTTCCTAAAAGCTTTTCCTGGCTAGAGCAGGAGTTAGACTCTTCCTGAAGCATATGCACAGGGGAATTGCTCACTTCTGGCCTATCTGTTGATATTTGGCTAACTGTCACAGAAGCATAAAGGAAAAGCAAAGAGGTTATGGGCATGGAGTTCAGTGCACAGACTGGATCAAACTCCAACACACTGCACTACACCAGGAGATGGAAAAATTGGCCGTGGCTTGCTAAACTAGCTCTTATCCTCTTACTCAGTGGTCAACCCACTGCTCTTCCTTCACAGAGAGGCCAGGTAGCCAAAGGTAGCACCAGGAAATGTAGTATTTAGCTTTTCACAACATCATTCCCTCATGGCCCTAGGTGAAGAAGGAAGCTGTAGTGTGAGGAGCATCACAAACACATAAGGAGGACTCCCTTACAGCTGTCCCTGGGGGATCAGGACCATACTGTGCTACATTTTGCTAGAAATGCTATTCCTTTCTTTTTGAAAATGGTGAGCCTGTGTGTCTTTCTCCTCCTGGTACAAACTAGGGAGAACTCTTACAGTCACTGGGGGAACACAATTGGAGAACCAGCCTAAGAGTGAAGAGATTTAGGACAACAGGCTGAGTTAAGCACATTGTGCCCTGGGACTGATGGTCCTGATGAAGGTGTATCTTCCACTGAGAAATCATTCAGCAGTACACGAATGAGCTGTTTGATGCCACCTCATCATTCCAAATCAAGAAGTTGTCTTTCAAAACAGCTTCTATGTAGGCAAAGGCCAGAGGAGATGTGACTTTCATCCAAGGCAAGGAAGTAACCCTGACCTTCCCCTCATTGCAGAATTGTAACAGGTGGCTCATAAATAGTCCTTGTTTCTCATCCATCTGAAGGGGGAAGAGATGGGAGTGCTGAGCCTGAGCTGTGTTGCACACAGAGGAACTCCTGCATCTGCATGCAGCCCTCCTGATTCCACTGGGGATCTACCCAGGCCTCACAGGCTTGGCTGACTTGGGCTTGAGAAAGCTGAGTGTGGTAGCCTCACAAAACGGTGTATAATTTCTACAGGGAGAGCAACTGATGGGGGGCTGCTAAAGGAAAACATGGAGCTTTGGTTCCGGAAGAAGATGAGAGTAACTTGCTCACAAGGTCTCCCTCCGGCAGGCAATTTAAAAAATGACCTTGGAGAATAATACAGCAAATTAATTTGTCTCTGATGAGAGGTTTTGGAGAGACTCTTGCAATTTTATGCATGTTGGCTAGACAGCCTTGCCCTGGTAAGTACTGTAGCCTTTGCCAGGGATGCAGATAGCTGCTGACTCTTCCATCGGACTTGAGAGGGGCTTTTAAAAAACAGCTGTGCTTCTTGGAAGACAGAATAAATTGTGAGGGGATCTGGCAAGACATCTCTATTATGCTTATAACTGGCAGCTGTAGGTGGAACGAAAGGATAGGGATTGGTGGATGGTCAGATTAGGATACATGTCTTCACTGGGAGGAAGTTTGTGATGAGTGGAAGAAAGTGTGGGGAGAGGCCTTCAGCATGCTGGAGAGGGGATTAATAGCTCACGTACTTTCATGCCCAACACGGGTCTAGAGAAAGGGTGTGGAGTGAGTCTCTAAAGGACAAAGGTCAGCCAGTTACAAACATTTGTCAAGCTCACTTAGTCACCTTGTCAAGGTGACCTTGTCAAGTAACTTGGTCCGGGCCTCCTTCTGCCAGGCATCCTCATGAATATAACATTTGAGAGCATTCTGTTCAATACCAGGTGTTTTCACTTCTTTGCCTGAAAATAAGTTAATCAGCCCTCTCAGAGAGGGCTTGGGAGTATCTGCTTCTCTCCAGAACAAGAAGTCCAACAAGTAACTTTCCAAAACAGAGGAGAAGCTGGGTTGCAATGGCGTTCAGGGCTCACAGATCCCCCACAAACCAAGGAGATGCAGTCTTAGCTAGGAGAAGCTGCTTGAAGGCAGACTGAGGAATGAACACCATCCCCTTCAGTACTTATTATTATCATCTTTTTCCCTTCCTATATGCCTTCCTGGTAGCCAAGCACCTACCCTGCAAATGGACAACAGTCTCTCAGTGCAGCTTTCCCATGCACTAATCACTTGCTCATTCTTTTCTTGCTGGCAGGGAGTGGGAAGTAGGCAGGAACCCAGGGGCGTGAGCCTGGAGCAAGTATGAAATAAGACTGTTCCTGTAGTCCTGGAAAGTGAAGATGTTAGGGTGGAACCCCTCCATCTTATTGTCACCATGCACTAGTCAATGACTACAGTGTCTGGTCTCAATCAAGAGTGATTACAGCGTTGGTGGATAAGGGAAGAGAGACTGAAGTCATCTATCTGGATTTGTGCAAAGCATTTGACACTGTCCTGCACGACATCCTTGTCTCTAAATTGGAGAGATATGGTTTTGACGGATGGCTGGTCACACTCAAAGAGTGGTGGTCAAAAGCTCGATGTCCAAGTGAAGACCAGTGAAAAGTGTCATTCCTCAGGGGTCGGTACTGGGACCAGCGCTGTTTAACATCTTTGGTGGCAACATGGACAGTGAGATTGAGTGCACCCTCAGCAAGTTTGCTGACAACGCCAAGCTGTGTGGTGTGTTTGACACACTGGAGGGAAGGGATGCCATCCAGAAGGACATTGACAGGCTTGAGAGGTGGGCCCGTGTGAACCTCATGAAGTTCAACAAGGCCAAATGCAAGGTCCTGCATATGGGTTGGGGCAATCCCAAGGACAAATACAGGCTGGGTGGAGAATGGACTGAGAGCAGCCCTGAGGAGAAGGACTTGGGGGTGTTGGTTGATGTGAAGCTCAACATGACCCACCAATGTGTGCTTGCAGCCCAGATGGCCAACTGTATCCTGGGCTGGATCAAAAGAAATGTGGCCAGCAGGTCAAGGGAGGTGATTCTGCCCCTCTACTCCACTCTCATGAGACCCCACCTGGAGAACTGCATTCAGCTCTGGGGCCCCCAACATAAGAAGGATATGGACCGGTTGGTGCGAGTCCAGAGGAGGGCCACGAAGATGATCAGAGGGCTGGAGCACCTCTCCTATGAAGACAGGCTGAGAGAGTTGGTTTTTTTTCAGCGTGGAGAAGAGAAGGCTCCGGGGAAACCTTATAGCAGCCTTCCAGTACCTGAAGGGGGCCTACAAGAAAGCTGGAGAGGGACTTTTTGCAAGGGCATGCAGTGATAGGAGAAGGGGTAATGGCTTTAAACTGAAAGACAGTAGATTTAGATTAGATATAAGGAAGAAATTTTTTATGATAAGGGTGGTGAGGCACTGGAACAAACTGCCCAGAGAAGTTGAACTACCAATGTTTGTCCCTAGCAGATGTTTGTAGTAAGTGTGTTGGTTAAGGTTTGGAATGAAATAAAACACACCATTTAACGGACAGACACACTTGCAGTGCAGATGAGTCACACTGCATCACTTTTGGTTTTTTTTTGGGGGGAGGAGAGGATTTAACCCTCACCGAGTGAAGGAGTTGCTGAGTTAGTCAAGTCAAGAACAGGATGCGACACATTGGTCTATGCATTGACATTTGCATCTCTGAGTGAGAGTGCTTGTTTTCTCTGGAAGACTGCCTTTTGAAACATTTAAAAGCAATTAAGCTTTTGGAGAAAAAGAAGTGAATATATTTTGATGGGAAGCTTTGAATCCCTCTGGACCTACTGGAATGGCTACAGAAAGACTTCAGCATTTCTATGTGTGCATCTTTTTAAACTGTGCGGTCTGTTTTGGGAGTTGTAAAAAAACCCTTACATTTGCATTTTACTTTCACCTGATAAAACAGTGATTTCAAGGTAATGGGCTAACAGCAAAACATTGCTGATCTAAAATTAAAAGACTGTGTCCTTCTAAAGCAGGGCAGCTCAGGTTGAGAGCAAGTATCAGAAGGGTAGGAGAGGAAGATGTCTTTTCCACTGACTAGCACTGACTAGGAGACCTCTCTGGCATACAGCAAAGGAAGAAAAGGCATGCTTGAATGCTTAAGTGCTGAATAAATTTTGCATAAAGAAAAAAAAGGCCAACTATTGCCCCATAAGTATATCCCTTTACTCCCTGCTTTGAAGCCCCTTGGGATTCCAGTACTAATTGCTGGTGACTAGTACCTTGCACAGGGGCTGCACTGTGTCAGGCAAAGGAGACAGAAACCTGTCAGGGTTGTGTGGAAGAATCCCTGGGCACGTCCAGTCTCCAGACACAAGCTCAACCTATATTTTTTCCTGGATTTAAAGGCACTATAGGAAAGTGCTACACAGGCACAGTCTAAATGCTCTAAAAGCTAATTAGGACACAAAGGAGGACTTAATTCTTTAGTATTATCAAGGCAAATATGTATCCTTCCTCCAAGGAAAATAAAACAAATGTTATCTACTTCCATAAGGGATGGAATCCAAAGCAATCAAAAAGTCACCCATACAGCACATGACAGCAGCACGGTTGGATCCTGGCGCAGTATTTAAGCTCTCCGTGATGCCATGCGGAGAGAGCAGTGTTCAGCCTGGTGACTCCAGGCCCTTGTCCAGAGTATGCTAGACTATTGTCATAGAGTCCTCATGGATTTTGCACAGCGGAAAACTCTGAACCTTACACTTCATGTGTGCATTTGTATAGGAGACAGAAAGTAAAATTAAACAGAGTATGTAATTAGATATTTCATGCCACATCATATTCTACTAGGGTTTAAAAGGCATATCCAGCATTTGCTAATGACCCAAACTAAAGTCCATATGCTTCCACACGTCTGTCTCTCAGCTTCTGTATAATATAGAAGCCCACAGACATACATTATGCATTTAAGGTTGGGCAGGATTTGTGCCCCTTCTTGGATGTCTTTCTTGTTGTGCCCCTGTTCTGGAGAGTTATTCTTGGAAGCCAGTACCACAGCTCTTAAAAGCAGTGATAGTGAGGCATCTGTGGGTAGATATGCAAAAATGGCTCACACAAGGGTGGCCAGTTAGTCACTTCATTGCTAATGTAGGTAGGCCAAAGCTTATTTGGACCATGGCTGCTCTGCAGAACTTTGCAAAAGTTGCTTTTATTTTATCCCCTGCCTACAAAGTAGCATTCATCTTAGCAAAAGCAGGAACCCTAAGGTGGAGAATCAGCAGGTATAGGGACTGTTCTAAATGCTGGGACCCCCTGCCCTGCCTGTGTCCTCATCTGGTTGGCAAAGAGCTTAAAGCAATGCCAGGTGCTCACAGCCATGGCTGACCGAAGTCGCCCAACCCCATCTGGCCTTGGATGATAATGGTCCTGGGTGCAGCCAGTTCCCACCGAGAAAGTGGCTGAGGATCTTGGGTGTTGCAGCAGGGCTCACAGCATTCCTGGGGCTGTGATTGTGCTAGCTGTGGTCAGGAACATCATCTGCAAAATGTTCTGAGTGCGGACAGAGACTTCAGAGAAAATGTGACTGTGTTTCCACCAGCTGCCCAGAACGGAGCGGGGTATGTTTTTATCTGGAAGCCTTTGCCAGCCAAACTGGCTTTTTGCACCCGTTCAAAGGGCCAGCCTCTTCTTATGGACAGGTCCCTGGTGCAGCTCCACAAGCTGCTTTCAGGACCGAAGTTTTCCAGTATTGACTTATTGGGCACCACCCAAAACCCGTGGTGCAAATCTCAGGCCTGGCTTGAGCTGGCAAGAAGAAAAACGTCTTATCATCTCTCTAATGATCTGGAGCTAAACACAATGTCTTTGACAAAGGTGATAACGCAAACGGGGTTTAGCTTCTCTTTAACATATTTTGTAAAACTGCCTTACACAAACCAGTTTTAAAGAATAGTTGAGTCCTACCGCTGGTAGCCAAGTGAAACTGCTATTGCCTCTCAGGCAAGAAAAGTGTTTATAGGCAAAGTTTTTGAAAAGTATTAGTGTGATTTTGCAGGCCAGTGTAGACAGTCCCCTGGGGCTGAAATCAGCCCCATGTTTTTAAAAAATAGCAGAAATAGGATGGATGTTCCAGCTGACTAAAGTTTTCAGAAGATTTTAATTAGCTGGGAATGAACAACAGAGAAATGCAAAGCATCGTGCTGGGCCGGCTCCGTTTGAGGAAGCGCTGCAGCTATGTCAGTGCAGTGCCCCGTGCCTGCTAGCAACTCCTGGCTTTGAGGACACCACAACAGCACTTGCAGCCCAGGTACTGGGCCACCCACTGTGGTCCAGAGCCAGCACGGCTGAAGCTGGCTCGAGGTCCTTCACCCCTCACTCTGTGGTCCCAGATCTTGGAGCAGCAGAAGGTCTGTGGCAGGCGGTAGCTGGTAGATGCCAATGCTGTGTTGCTAATCTACATGTGTGCTGTAGAATGGTGTATGGGAGGAGTCACACCTCAGTGCTACCTGGCTTGATAGCATCTTTGAGTTAAGTGACATCCCCCCGCCCCCCCCCCTCCCCCCATCATTTTTTTAAGGGAAAAAAAGAAGAAAAGAAAGGAAGCTTGCATTCTGATGCTGGGTCAGTGGATACGGGATAATTCAAATTCAGCACCTTCCTCCAAGCTATGTGGTACCCAAGGGACAGTATCTTACTCTGCTCCTTCCTATCACTCTGTGCACTTGTAGGGGCTTATGGTATTACTGCAAAACACTCTAGACATGCACAGCATGAAGAAACAAGTTGAAAGGTACATTTGGACGCTCCAGACTCAAATCAGATAAAGTCACAGGATTCACGTGGCCTCTGACACCAGGTGATTGCAAATGGTAATAAATGCAATCCAAATTTAGGTTGGCACATGCTTTCCTAGCAAGGGGGAAAAAATAACTGCATTTTAAGAGACTAAGTGGTTAGAGAACTTTGTTAATTCAGACGTAAACCTGTTAGCATAAAATATTGCCGGAGGTCTGAAATGGCCTCAGACAGTTTACATTTTTCATCAGGATCGCTGTTAGAGACAACTAACCCTTTCTCTCCCTAAGAATAATGTTGCTTTTCCACAAGGCAACCCAAAAGCCAATCTCTTTGTACACAAGAGAAATGCCTCTAATCTAGACTTTATTAGACTGATCATTATATAATGGCTTTAGAAACTCTGAACAAAATAGAGCAGTGGGTTTAGCTGACGGTAATGTCAGATTGCTGTCAATAATCCCCAGCAGATGCAAACGTGTGACCCTTTTTCCCCTTAATTGTTGAATATTTATTTTTATCTTATAATGTTAATAAGGTTTATTGTGCTGCAGAGAGAGCTGATATCACATGACCTTCATCTTCCTGACTCACAACAAAACCAGAAACATTACACTGCCTGTCACGTCCTGTTGTTTAATGATAATGTGTAGGTTAGTTGCTTTTCTTCCCCACACAATATTATTTATTCCTTTCGGACTGCCTTCCCTTATTTGGAGTTGCCATCGTGCTGAGCAAAAAAGCATGACTGAAACAGGGGATTCTGGAGCATCTTTTCAGTATGAGCAGCGGGAACAAAAACACTTAAATATATAACTAGTTTTTAGACAGCACTTGATCATTTTATGAATGTCATTATAAGATGTGATTACCTACAAGAGCAGGGGACTGGATCTGATGAAGCAGGAGGGACCTAGGTACTCAGTCATCCTAAATAAGACCTAGATAAAAGCCTGAGTAACCCCAGTCTCAATAAACAAAAACAGACTATGAAAGGACATGGGAGGAAAAAAACAGACAATTTTCATTTTCTTTGGAACAAAATTAGCTCCACTCATGTATATTTGAGATGGCAGGAACCCAAAGTAAAGGTTTGCATCTGGTCCTCTATTTGTGCTATGCTAAGCCAGGATCCTCAACCCAGATAACTCATTTTGGATCAGCCATGTTGGTGTTGCATAGGACATAAGAGCCAAATTGATACAGACAGAAGAATGCAATAGCTTGGAGAGCTAGGCTGTAGCTTAGGCTGCACCTTTTCACAGCTCTGCAAGGAAAGGTGAGGCTCATGTGCGGCTGGATTAACTGGATCTTGAATTCACACACCCAGGAATGAATGGCTGCAGTTCCCAAAGCACTGAGCAACACTGCCATGTCCAGCAGCTGCTTCCCACTCCTTCCACAGCCCAGGGTAAACCAAGGTTTGCCTCAGGCCCAGCATCTCCTGCCAGTCGCTGGGGCAGAGCAACCAGTGCCTCATACCACTCAATTCTTGGCACCGTGTCTAAACTAAGCAGGGATATGGAAACCCTCAGCAATATGCAAAAGCAAGCCCAGGGTGCAGGATGCACAATTAAGAAGCACAGAATAGCTGAGAAGTTCAGCCCCTTGGGCAGCTGGCACCAGCCTCCGAGCACGGCCTGGCTATGAGTGGTCTCACTGGAAGGAACGGCGCTAATGGTGGAGGAGGTCCCCCACCTTCTGCAGACAGGCAGGACCTGGCTCTGGCTTTGCATCAAGAGCTTGGCAAGGGGCGCAGCGGGAAGCCCGGAAGATTTAGTCTATTGTCCGTGCCAGAAGCCTCCAGCTGCACAGTTCTGAACACAAACTTTGTATATCCTCGGAACAGTGAAGATAAGTAATTTTTGGGTTTGTTACACGTTTTAAATGGAGTGAGAGCCCTCAGCTATTCCAACACATTCCCTTTGCAGGTTCATTAATGAGGCCTATGGGAATTGGATTGGGCTCTTTTTCACTCTGTTATTGGACTGTGAGAAAAAAAATCGCAGAAAGGAGAAGCTCTTTTCAAGCCAGGACTTTTTTTTCTGTTTCAAAACTGAAATGTTTACCAGGCTTCTGTCGCTAAGTCCAGATATTTTGGGTACTTATTACAGTTATGCAGAGACTAGTCTAGATTTTTGTGTGGTTAATTTTACTTAGATCTTTGTGATCAATTATTTACATTTCTTTTTTAAGCATTATTTTATGGTATGAAAATAATATTTCATGGTATAAAAATAATGTTGCAGTCCATGTGGTAGTGAAACAATATAGTACTTTTATTTTGTTCAGAGTGCTTTGTAAGCGTTAGTGAAATGAATGTTAGGGTGCACTTGTGAATTAGGCAGTACATCCTAATCACAGTGACATGAAAACCAGGTCTGCCTTCAAAATGGTTTTGCACCAGTATAACTATTTTGATGAGGGGGGATCATTTTTACTAGGATAATAAAAGCTCCACAGCCCCCAAGCCTGGTTGCATTTATACCAAAAATGAAAGTACTGTATCTGGGTCTGGCTGTCCCCCAAATACTGGTATCAGCACTCTTCTGCTGACTGTAAACTGGCATAGGCCAGGTCTTGGTTTTCAGCCTGTTACATCAATACTGATGTAGCTAATGCACGACAGATGTCGTGGTGAAATCATAGATCCATTGAAGTCACTGGCAAAACTCCCATTCATTTAAATAGTCCCAAGGCTTTGCTCAGCACAATTTAGTCTCCATGTGTGATACCCAAAACACAGGTCACCCCCAGTTACAACATGGCTGTTTCCTCAACCCAGGAGCACGACGATCAGAAAGCGGCAGTGTGCACAGCGTCTGGATGTGCTCCTGTAACTGGAACCCTCAGGCATTTGCACGTGGTGGGCAAATCCAGTGGGATCAATTGCTACAGAAACACTTCTGCCCACCTCTTTTCTTCTGCCGTCCTGCAACACCTGCGTGACACCTACAGAAGCCACTGCAGTGGGCAAGCAAAGCTTCAGCTATTTTTGAGGCAATTTAGTATTGAAAGGGAAAGAAGAAGAGCTGGTACTGCATTACCAGCTTCCCACTGGCTACCTACCAGATGCTTGGGGACTGGAGACTTGGAAACCTTGACCCCGCTGCGTGGGGTTTCACCAGTGGCGCAGGCCTGGGATCCAGTGCACAGCTTTGGGGAATCACAGGCAAATCTCACTGCAGTCATGTTCCCTAAGCCAGGAAACAGGCACAGATGCCCATGGACTGCCCGCACTGCCCCGTTTTTTCTGTGCTTTGGAGCTGTGTGTGCCTCTGTGTCCTGTGCATCGTTATGCAAACAAAAGCAACCTGTGCTGTGGGGCCACAGTCCCAGCTCTGTGCTATGTGCGGGCACAAGAAAAGCTGCTCCATATCTCTCTTAGGGAAAAAACAGTGGTCTGGATTTTTTGGTGGCCCTCCTTGAAGAAGTTTGTGTGTCTAAGCAGCATGCTTACCACTCTCTGGGAAGCCATGGGAGATATTCCTCAGCGAGCACTGTTTAAGAAGAAATAGCATCCACCTCTGTATGGGCTGATCTGCTGAGAAACAGCATCACGTGTTTTTGATTGCAAAAGTGAGGCTTTGCGATGGTGCTTTTGACACCCAGTTTGTTTAAAGCTAGGCAGGGTATCTCTGCCATATGCTGTGGTGAAGTCAGAACCTACTGCACCCCTAACTTCTTTTATCATTAAAATAAACCAGCCAGCATTATGGACTGCAACGGCAAAGATTAGGCCTCTGTTTTCAGCAGAGGCAAAAAGCTGAGTGCTAGACTGTCCCATCTTCACGCCAGTTCCTATCCCCTGCCTCAGTCCTTCCAAAGTGCTGCAATAGGAAAGTTCAGCAGAAGGAAGGGGAGGCGGCATGTCCAGTCCCACCGTCTATGAGGAAAACTCTGTAACAGCGGGAACGTTGGCTGAAGAGTGAAACAGATAGATCACCAAGGCTGTATGGTCCGGATCACTTAATGAGATGGGTATAAACCCGAAGATGTATCTTTCTATGTAGTCTAACACTAGGACTTACATCCAGAAAGAAAATACAGACCACAATCCTAGGACTGCAGGGAACTTCAGATCTAGAGAAGATTTACCCTGAAAAAGATGAGTGTGTCTAACAGTTCAAGAAGGTTGTGGAAGAGATGAGGATGAATCCAAGAAAGGCCACAGAACAAAATGACTAAGTACTGGAAAATGTGGCTTGAAGTGACAGACTGGAGAAGACACTCCATCTGTTTAGCTTAACGAAGACAAAGTTGAGAGGATGACTTGATCACAGTCTCTAAGTACTGACATGGGGAACAGAAATGTGATAATAGAAGGCTTTTCAATCTAGCTGATGCAACTATAATATGATCCAACTGGAAGTTGGAAGCTGGACAAATTTTGACTACAAATAAGGTGCAGATGTTTAACAGTGAGGGTAATTAACCAGTGGAACTAATTACCAAGGACTGTGGGGACTATCACCAACAACTTTAAATCAGAATTAGATTCCTCCCCCCCCCCCCCCCCCCAAGATAAAGATGTGCTCTAGTTCATTCAGGAATTAATTCAGAGATGTCCTTCATTGCGTGTGTTATTCAGGAGCTTGGGCTAGGTAATCAAGCCAACTCACTCTGCCTTTGCAATCTGCACCCCTGCGATTCACTGGCCCTCAGAGTACCCAGACATGGTGCAGAAAACCCACAGCACCTGCCCAAATTGGCTCACGCTCTTCATTTCATAGCCTGGGCTGTTAAGTAAGGGGACAATGGATAAGAGTGGGAGGAGAAGGGTGTGGGCGATGGGATCATAGATTCCCTTCGTGAAAGCCTGTGCATTATCTCGGTGATTCAGTTACTTCTTAAAAGACATAAAAAGGATGAAAGAATTAAGACAGCAAATGTAATTGTCTGCCCTGCTAAAAGCATTGCAGACAAAATGAGCTTTCAGGAAAGGTACTGATAAAGTGTGCGTTGCATTCCTCTTGCTGAGGCTGTGCTGAATTTGGCCAGGGCAAGGAGCACCCTAAAAATCAGCGGAGGAAGCAGCAGCCCCCGTCTGGAGTGAAGTCGTCCTGGGGAGCAGCAGTGGACCAATGCATGGCTCCTGGCCCACCCATTACAGGCAGCGGAACTGCCACCATCCAAGGTCAGGTCCACGTGGCCATTTGATCTAAGAAAACAAACAGCCCAGCGTCAGCGAAGTCTCGGGTGCAGTGACCAAGAGGGAGGCATACTGGCTGGCTTGGGGGCCTGTGATGGATGGAACCCTGGCCAGGACTTGCATAGTCCTTGGTGAAACCCCTGCTGCGTCCCAGCTCTGACCTGCCTGCTGCTGGGAGGCTGTGGCTGCCGGGCCACCTCGGCCCCTCAGCTGAGCTCAGGGCAGACGGAGGGGAGGCCAGCATGCGAGACAGGGTATAGACAGCCTCTCCCTGGCCGTGAAACGGGTGAAATCAAGGAAAGACCGGAGGCGTTTGCGGTTTTGCTGTAGCAGCAATTCTCCCTCCTGACATGGCGGCAGCGTTGGCCCCGTGGCAGGACCCAGGGCCTGGGCAGCACGCCACTGCAGCTGGGGGACGGAGAGACTGGGGGGGGCTTTCCTAGGCGCAGCGTTGTCCTGGACCAGGGTGGCCCCGCCAGCCTCCCAGGGCCTTCTAGAACATTCCAGGGCCTTCCAGAACCTTCCAGAACCTTCCAGGACCTTTTCCAGCCCTGCCGATGTTGAATCTAGCCCTCTCAGAAATGAAGTAGCCGAGCGGAGGCTGCAAACACCCCGTTGGCCCCGCCGTCCCGTCCCCACGTCTCTCGGCTGTGTCTCTAGCGAGGCCTGGACATGCCCTCTGCCGGGAGCAGGCAGGGCAGGCAGGGCCGGGGGGGAGGGCTCCTCAGCTGCCTGCTCGCACCTGCCGGCGCTCGCAACTGCAATTAGTTGCACCCGGTCGAAGCCAAATTGAGGCCCCTTTCAAACCGTAACTCTGTGCGTTTTGTTTCCAAAGGGAAGTTCATCTTTTATGTGCATGCAAAATGGATAAAACCCAAGGAACTTTTTTTTTTTTTCTTTCCTTTTTCCTCCCTTCTCTCAGTCAGGCAGGGATTTGTTTAAAAAAACAAACCACTGCTGCGGCGGGGAGATGCAGTGGCTCGAGGTTTGTAGTGATCCTTCTTTTGTGGTTTGGGAAAGGTTGGTTTTTTCCAAAGAGCGGGCTCGGCGTGTGGCCTGCTCGCGGCGAGGGGATCCCCGGTGTGGGTGGGCAAGCTGGGCCCCCTGCCCCGTTGGGGA
Organism: Morus bassanus; assembly: GCA_031468815.1. NCBI lineage: Eukaryota > Metazoa > Chordata > Aves > Suliformes > Sulidae > Morus > Morus bassanus. The sequence goes on along the minus strand of CM062568.1, from coordinate 96,161,365 downwards.
AGCCTGTCCCCTCCGCCCTGAGCGAGGAGAGGATGGGGGGGTGGGATGTGCTTCTGCTGCCCGTGGGGATGCTATGTGCCCCGGGGATGCAGCAAGCCCCTCTCGGGAGCAGCGTGGGTACGGACCCAACGATGACGATGCCAGGCAGCCTCTCCTTTGCCCTCTGGCTCTTTCCCTCCTCCCTCCCTCCTCCGCATTGTTTTCCCTGCATCCACATTCCCATTCACCCATGTGTGGATCCTCCTTCCCGGGGAGGCTGCCGGTGCTGCCAGCGCGGTGGTCCCCAGCCCTGCTGAATCAGTTCATCCGAAGGCAGAGCTCCCCTCCGGGTGACTGACAGGAGGTGCTGATTCAGTGGTGTGCGGGGGATCCAGCAGCAACCGCATTAAGAGGATTTATAAAAGAGATAAGGCAGAGCGCTGAGCTTCCCTTGGTAATCGTGCAGCACACAATTCGGGACTGTATGGGGAATTTCGGCGCGGCTGACAGGTACACAGCGCTGATCCAATTGTCCTCACAGCCGTTATTAGCCAAAATAAGGGGCAACTGGAATTACAAATGATTTCTGGGCAAATGCTTAGCTCTGGCTCTGAATGATGTCTCAGCAATAATCCACACGTAATCCTCAATACAGAGAGTCTGCTTTAAAGGCAGCTCCATTTTGAGCAGGCCTCAATAATGCATGGATGTCCTGATTCATAAAATAAAGGGGAGGAGGAAATAGGAAAGCCACATTTGTTTTGCAGCCTTTTTTCTGAGTTGAATAAAATTTAGGGAAGTGCATGATCACGTACATACCATTTATTAAGAGAAGATTACCTGCTTGGTAAGTATTTCTTTGGGAGAATAATTTTACACTACAATGACCACGTATGACTGTCTCAGGCAGTTCTGATGTATCTAGAAAATAAACAAATGAACAAAAATCTCCTGTAATGACTCGTTTTGTGATGTTTATTCCTCAGAACACTGTCGGTTTTTTTTTCTTTCAATGGAGAAAGTCAGAAACTGGGTAGCTGTGGGGACTTAATGTGAGGTAACGAGTGTGCTGATGGTTAGTACCTTCTCTCTTCTTCTCTGCTGATGCGAAAGTTCGCCTGGTCCAGCGGCACTTACGCAGCCCCATTAGCAGGGCACCTGAGTGCCCTGCAGTCTTTGGTGCATTGGTTGGCCTCATCGCAGCCCCATGAAGTGAAGCAGAAAAGTGTGCTGCTCCCAGAGGCACAAATCCCAGAACGGAGCAGGTGCTTCTTCCCTACTTCTGTCTCCATATCCCTGTAAATCTTGGTCATAGTCTGGCACCTGGCCCTGCATGGCCCTGACCCTGGGTGCTGTGAGGCTGGGGTTGAGCCCAAGCTCCCAGGGTCGGAGGTCCGAAGCCCTGTCTGTGGTCAGCACCATCACTCCAGGCTCGTCCTTCCTCTCCCCAATTCATCCCGTCAGAGCAAGGCATGGGGAACGCCGTGAAAGAGGCGGCACTGCAAGGGCAATACTTCCCAACACAATCCTCTTGCTCTGCACGATGATGAGCCCTGCTGTTCCCTCAGAAGGCTGCCGCGTGCAGTGGGAGGGAGGGCTGCAGGCAGTATTCAGGTCTGAACTGCCTGTCATTTCCACATGTATGAAACTAAAACCATAGGCTCCCAATTTGTACTGGAGTGAGACCAGAGCCAGAATGAGAGAGAGAGAGAGACAGTATCTTCAAGCCCATCTACTCATTTCGGGTGCCTCGTGCTGGCATGAGACCCAGGACTGAGTTTTCAGAAGGTCTCATTCCTTTTAGCACTCATACCTTGCTATTTATCTCATTTGAAGAGTGCTCTTCCCACAACAACTTGATTGCCAGAAAGCGGGCACAGAAGAGTTTGAGTTTGCAGCAATTACTTGTGTGAGTAATCCTTGGGTAATCCCGAGAGGTTTTACCTGGCTGACTAAAGACTCTCAGAATATCACCAAACCCTTGGATATATCCTCTAAAAATATTTTTGGCCCATTGCTTCCTCGAGGACTTTCAAGGTGACTGGAATAGGTTTTGTAATCTCTGGTATACCTCAATTAACATCCCTGCAACATTTTAAACAATAGGCTCAGCTCTTGGCTATACAATACAGAAATTTTGGAAATGATATCTGTTCGTCGTGAATCATATTCTCCTAGTTACCTGCTACAGAGGGGAAAGGAGGCCCTGCCAAATGCCACAGGAAAAAATTTAATCTTTCCCTGCTAGCAAATTCTCGAAAAGCAAGTAACATTTTCATAGTTTGTTTACTCATTTGTTCCTTAAAAGAGGCAGAGGAATCTGCGAATCAGAAGAATTTCCATCTCAAAAATTGCTTTGGCAGCCACTGGCTTGTAATTTAAGATTAAGTGATTGAATTTCATGCAGCCTTGCTTAAAATTCACTACCCCACACACTGTCACCATACACATAAAAAACCCCACACAACAGCCCCCCTTCCCCCCCAGCATCTCTAACATCTACTATAAGTCAGTAAAAAAAATGTCCAATCAGCTGGGAGGTCACAAAATGTACTTAATAAAGATGTTGTCTGCATGACTGCTGGATTTTTCCCCTCATAGCGCTCGCAGCCTATCAGGCAGTTTCCGTTCCGATGCAATGCCAGTGCCCGGGCTGACTTCAATCAGGCTGCACAAATCAGCGGAGCAGAAATGCCTCCTTCCCTCCATCACCTGAAGCCAATGCTGATTCATCTCTTCAGACCCATTCCTCCCGCCCCTCCTCTGAATTTGCTGATTGCTGAATCATTTTTTTCTCCCTCTTTTTTTTCTTGCCCCTGGACCAAGTGTCCCATGCTGAATGCAACGCACTTCGTTTCCAGATCTGACTGAAAGGAAATATGGAAATTAATTGGCTCAGGCTGCTCGCAGCCTTTTACACGTGCCTGTACTCTGTGAGAGGTGCCGTGCAATTGCCTTTCCATTGTGGCTCCCCACCAGCCACCTGTCTCCTTGCGTGCGCTGCCGAGGCTGCTCTCAGCCTGCGTACCGGAGATGGATGTCCCCTTCCTCTCCCTATTGTGCAAGAGGGAGGGCAGCTGGCAGGGTTCTTCTCGAGAGGGCTGGAGCTGCCCCCATTTGACCAAAATAGGCCAGATTTAGCGAATTCTCCAGCTTGTGGTAAATAGCATGTGACTGGTGCTTTGGCGAGGGCTGCAGGGAGATGTTGTACAGTGCAGTGTCACTTCTGTTGAAATGCTTATTTGTTCTTGCTGCTGGAAGCAGAGCCCAGTTGAAAGAGAGCAGCCGGGGAATGTCCCTCTGCCATGGGAGGCGGGTACCGGGACCCTTGCAGGTTGGAATATAATCTTGCTCCATGGCTATGCTCCATCGCAAACATTTTCACGCTTAGGTTTCTATCTTCCTTTGGTTTCATATCTGATTTTCTCATGGGGCTTTCTCCTGACTGGGGAGAATTTGGGTTTCCCTGGTGAGGTTGCCCTGTGTCTTGGATGAGGGAATGTTATTATTACCATCGCAGAAGCATGGACTGAAGATGGTGGCCCTGCTGTCCCATGCTGAGCACTGCACACTGTCTTGAGGAGCTGCCCCATGGCCCTGCAGAGCTTTTCCAGCTCTGTGAAAAAGATAAAGTTGGGCAGAAAGAAGGCCTTATCTCCATGTCATGCACGGGGGAGGCCCGAAAGGAATAAGACCTTACAGCCAGCCAGGCAGGAGGGAGATGTCAGGCAGGCCAGGAGCACCTACGTAATGGAGGGAGGAATGGAGACCCATGGCTCAGAGACACAACTGCTCCAGGGCTCTGGGAGTGCCCAGGGCTTTCTGGGGGGCAACAGGCTCCTTCAAAGGGTGGATGGTGTAAAACCGACCCTGACCCAATTCCTTGCTGGAAGGGCAAAGCTGAGCTTTAATATTCAGGAGAATATTGGTCATTTGTGCTGACTGTTTTTTTTTTGGAAGCACTTACAGAAGAGGCTTTTAGAGTCCTGAAGAAGGACTTCTGTGCCCAGAAACTTGTCTAATTTTCCCATCTATAAGCAGTTAGTCTAACAAAAGATATTGTCTCTACACACAGACTTTGTCTTACCTATGTTCTTTGACCATTACAGTCACCACAAACCTACTTTGAGGTTGCTAGGGCATTTGGCAGGAGATCAGTGGCATGAACACTACAGAAGTCTGCAGCTGCCCAAAACCAGGAATAAGAATATTTAGGTAGAGACACCCTCACCTCACCTATGGCATCAACCCTTGTGTCCTCATCTCACCAGGCTGATGGTGTGAGCCCCACTAGGTGCTCATGACTCGTTTGCATTTGCAGGGACTCGGGATGACTCAGACTCCTGCAGCACTGTAGGTCGGTCTGATGCTGCCTGTAATGTCTCTGGCATGATGCCCATCTTTCTCTTCCATCTTTGAATTGCCTCTTGCCCAAGCAGTTGTGGCCTACAAGAAGGACTACTTCCTATTATTAATACAATAGCAAGAAATGAAAGAGCAGGCACATTTTTAATGCGGTATCATTTACGGAGAAGACACGATCTCAGGCACACTGGTTGCCAAAACCAAATGAGAAACTTTTCTTCCAGTTTTATCACAGTTTCTTCCAGAGCCACTGCTACTTGCATTCTGGAAATTTACAGGATGAAGGATTTTGTCGTGATATCTAATTCTAATCTGAAGTGATTTACTGTTAAGTTGAAAATCAAGCCTGTACATATCCCCCTCCAAGTGGTTTCTATGACAGTTTCTATTAACCATAAAAATGTCACTTGCTAGGAAGTATCAGCCTTCTTATAGGCTTTGCAATCATCACTACCAGATGCACACTTACTGAATGGAATAAATAATAGTCTTGTACAATTAGCCTAGGACGCAGGACATGTCTGGCTATCTCTCTTGGCTCCAAAGTGAAGTTTTCACAAGCAAACCCATATATCAAGAGATGAGGTCTATCTGCATTCTCTGGAATTCTTCAGAACTTGAAATGTTGTAATGCCTTATGGATAAAGCATAGTGGTATATAAACTTAGGCTAACAGTTTCGGTGCATATCTTTCTGGTTTCAGTCTGTATAAGCAACAGAAAAACCCATTTTCCATTGCTATGATCCAGTAAAAAAAGAAAAATTGTGTCTATTCTGTGGCTTTTAATGTATTTTGAAATACACTAATGGCTCTGCAGCATTTCCTGCCATTGCACAATCACAGTAAACCTGGTACTGTACGGATGCACAGTTTACACTTCGTTCCCACCTATCCTTCATGGAAATGACACGCAGAGCCTTTCTTGAGACTGGGGCTGTGCATGAGGGCTGCTGTCCATGGGATGTGTTAGCAGTGTTGAGACACAGATTTGAGTTAATCTAGCCCTGAGGTATGAGCTGAAATGAGAGTTTGTGTTTGCATCATGCTCTGCCAGAGATCTTAGCCATTACACTCAAGGTTGGCAGGGGACTCAAGAAATCAGCCTGAATAATGCAAATAACATTTAATCAGTCTCCACATTTTAAGCCATATTCTGAAAAGAAGTCATAAAGAAAGTTGTAACCTGGACCTTCATCGCTGTGTTTGCATACGGGAATTGAAATCCAGGGGACTGCAGAGCTGAAGTGGTGGATTTGGACTGCATGAGACACATTATCCTTGCAGCAGCAGAAGCCTTGGAGACTTGCAGCAGAAGAAGCAAGAAGCTTTCTTGTTTTCACCTGCCTACAAGGACAAAGTCATATTCTGCTCTTCTTTGCACCAATCTGGCTACTGAAGTCAGTGAACTTTGGCTTGTGTGCCAGGGAAAAAAAATCACTGTGATGCAGTTTGCAGCTGGCACAATGAATGGAGATATCAGCAAGTTCTACAGAGCATCTGAATCCCCTGTGATTCTTGATCTTGCAGAGCCTGGGTAGATCTGAAACAGCAAGGGGAGAAAGAAAGCATTTGGTCACATTTCTAGAGTAAGGAGACTGTATATTTGAAAGCAGAAGCTCTGAGAGGGACACATGGGCTGTGACTTCAACAGAGGTTGCAGCTATCCACCAGTTCCAAGAGAGTTATTCTGGTGTGAATGAGAGCAAATGTGCGCTTGTAAGGTGAGCACCATCGGTGCAGGGAGCTGTATGTGGCTGTTGAGAATCATGCAAATGGGAGCTCCTGCGCTGTGCTGGGCAGTGCTGTGGGAGGAGATAAGGTAGACAATGGAAGGGTTTAGTTCCTTCTCCCCTCTTTGTCTGCTTTGCAAAGGCTGTTTCGAAAGCAGAAAGGGTTTAAAAATGTCTGGAAGAATGATTTGCTATCTGTCAAATCTGCTCTAAAAGGAGAAGCTGAAGAAGCTCATTCTATGAAGCTTAAGAAAAAAATCTTGAAGTATGACTTGACTTCAGCGCAGGCAGAAGGAAAGTATTTCTGATGCTAGAAGGCCCTTTGTCTTTTATCTACCAAGTGCATATATATCCCAGAGCAAAAAGCCACTGTGTATCCCTTGCCCATGGAATTTATAAAGATTTATAAATTAAAGTTACAATTACAGAATATTATACAATATATAATTCTAAATACTGTTGTCAGAGGGAAAAGTGCCTGTGGTCTGTTTGTGACTGCAGAATCCATGATGAATACCTAGGATGTTCCTCTCCTGGAAATACTCTTAATTGTTTTTTCACATGATGAAATTGGTTTGAAGCAATTTCACTGTCCCTTGAAGTCTTGTGAAAACAGAAAGCCGATTATATTAGTATGAGAAAGGATGGTGCTCACAGTTGTATAAGAACCAAAACCCCACATATATTCTTTAAAGTCTGTGGGATGAGGCTGCTTTTTTCACTGCAATGTTAACACATGCACCTTAGAGACTCTCATCTCAGCCAGCATCTGAGCATGCTCTTGCATTTCATCCGATGGCTCAGGAGCAAAAGCACCAGCTTTTATTCAGCAACATGTAGCTCCAAAATCAATGTCAGCTACGCATTTTCATTGCTAACAAGCTAAACATATTCACAGATATTATTTGGACTAAAACCTGATAAATAGCCCTAGAGAACTGTGATGAAGGTAATTTCTCCAACCTGTGAACCTTCTTCTCTGACTGGGACAGATGAGAAAAAAGAAAAAGGTAATTTTTGCATGTTTTTATCCCTGCTATCTAAGATGCAGCTCTTAAATGGCTGAATGTCACCAGAAAAACAATGACTTGGTGAGGACTTTGTGTGGAAGGATCCATTTTAAAAAGTGGGATTTGCAGGCCACATGGAAAGAATACATTGTGTTTCCAAACTCCAGTTCAGTGAAAGCCTGGGAATTAGTTGGGCCAGGTAGTGACTTCTCCACACTTCAGAGTGATAGCAGGAACACCCATACACGCTGTGTGCAAAGTAACTCACTGAAAAAAATAAAGTTGAGCTAATAACTCTGTGAAAGGTGCCAGACTGATAAAAATGGGAAGTCAAGACTTCCATCTGCAGAGCGAGTATGCCAAAGGTCCTGGCAGCCTGAACTTCTCCATGTAGTGGAGAACTCAGTGACTGAGTTTTGTTTTAGCATTTGTCTGCCTGAGGAGAGGAGGGAAAACTTGGTATGAACTGGATGATCCCAGCTTACTTCATGACTGAAGCTTTACCATTATCACATATTGGATTTCCCCAGAGCAAATAAAGAATTGAAATTGAAATAAAGTATTGAAATTGCAATAGAGGCTATACATGAATATAACTACCTCATAAACCATACTTTAGATGGCTATAATAATAAAAATGTTTGGGAGCCAGAACAGCTGAAGATTTTTCTTTTTTTTTTTTTTTTTTTCAAAAAAATCCCGAACAACCCAAGCCCTCCCACTCTCCACTTTTAAAACAAATGTGTTCATAGCATAGGTCTGTACAAACAGACTTAACATTGACTTTGTCCCTCTATTTTCAGTCCACAGGGGAGCACACAGAGAAAATCGGGAGTTCGTTGGCAAGCCGCACCGCAGCATTTGCTGCGGTGGTATTAGATCAGCCTGCTCATGGAAAGGGGTCCTTGTCTGAAGATTCCCACTCATGTCCCATTGACTTCATGGATAGTCCTCGGGATCTTGTCTGAGCACATTTGAATGTTTGTACAGCACCTGACGCAAACAGGCCGCTGTCCTGCTTCATTTATCAAATGATAAATAACATAATAATACTATAATTGAAGTCACTCATACAGACAGTAATCATCTGGTGATTCAGTATAGCACAGACTTGCTAGGTGGAAGACTGCACTAAGCTTATGCAGAGATTTCTATCTTGCCCATCAGTTTCTGCACGCTAAATATATTCTGAATTTACGAATGTTGAAGTTTTAAGGTGAGATTTTCTATGCTTGGGCTAAACCCAGAAGTGATTCATTTTTGTAATGCCAGAACAAAACCATTCAGCCACTTTTGAATTATGTGAGACGGAAAGACAAGGTATTGATAACATTGCTATTAACAGCCAAATCAAGACTCCCTGACAGTACATATAATAATATTTTTTTATTTATTGAGCAAGGAACAGCAATACAGGGGGAGGTGGAAGACAAGAAACTGCAGAGAGGAAACTCTTTGCCAGTGAGCAACACCTGATCCAGAAATCAGGCTCTGGCGATGCGCAGCGCAAGGCAAGTATGCTTGAATTAATGCCTAAGACCTGGCTGATACATACCTCATAGTTAATCTGGTTACGCGGGGTTTATTTCACAGTCGGAAGTTCTTGCGCTGGAAGGGAGTCCTGCTGGGGTTTTCTGAGCACACGACTGAATTAATGAATGAACGAATGCAGCTTGCCAGCCCAGATTTAAATTGCTTACTAGATCAAAATCTGCTCATTTTCTCTGCCCTTTTTTTCCAGCCTCTCTGCCTTTTATTTATTAATTTATTTGACAAAACAAATAAAGAGTACAGAACGCGTCTGTGGATGTCATCAAGGCAGCAAATGCAGACAAATGGCTGTTTATCATGCTGGCCTGAACCTTGGCACTAGGCTTTGAGCCACGGTCCTGGGCGGGGAGGTCCCTGGCAGAGGCTGGTGGGTGTCTGGTGCTGGCCATGGGGCTGGGGGTGCGAGGAGCTGTGGCTGTGCAGCCCCCAGCCCCTGCAGCCCTGAGTGGCCTGCCGGGCACGTGGCAACCCTTTTCTGCAGCCCCTGGGAAGAGGACGACATTAAAGCAGTGAAGCCCTGCTTTGAAAAGGCAAGAAATAAACCCGGGCTGCTTTGCAGGGAGGGTCATACTGTTTCTATCTTTCAGATCCATGCTGCCTTTGGTGTTAGCCAGTTGTCAGGCTTTAATAGGCACTTGCAAACAGGATCTCTGGAATATTTTGATTTATTTGGCCACTGGGCAGACCTCCAGCCTGCCCTCTTGACTGTGGTGTTTGTATTTTAATAGGAGTTTTAAGAAGGCTTGGTTAGGGGTATTTAAGGTAGTCCCTGAGGTTTTATGCTGACTTTCTCAGCCCTGATTGAAAACGTAGCACTGAAGGGATGCAGCGGCAGGTTTTTAGGAAGCAGAGAAGCAGGGATCCTGTAAGCGTGCCACTGTCGATGCCCTCCTGAAGCCCCTTTCAGATGAGTGAGCTCCTCTTGCACTGTTGCAGCTCCTTTCGCATCCCAGTGTCTGGACTCCTTAACTCCATGTCCAACCGCGCTGCGCAAGGCCAGGATGTAGGCAGCCCTTCGCTCCTGCAGAGCTGCTGAGCTGAGCAGCTGGATGGAGCAGGGCATCCGGGAGAGGACGGACGCCTGCTCACCCCCGTCGCACTCCCCGGCCCCTGCTTCACAAGGCCAGATGTCTACCTCCGAGCCCCGGCACTGGGATGCGCTGCAAGGAGGTAGCGTATAGCTGCACGGAGCTCCAGGCGGCGAGAAGCTTCCCCAGACTCCGGTCTACATGCTCACAAGCGAAGGGGATAGGAGACAAATGTCGCTCATTCAAGGTGAAGGGCAGTGGTGGCGTGAAATAAAGCAGCCTGTGCTCTGTGCCAAAGCCTGGAGACCTTCCTGAAGATTCACTGCTCTTCAATTTTTATGGTGTCTTAGATATGAATTCTAGAGCTTGTGGAAAGAAGAGGCTGATAATCAAGAGAGAGATTCTGCCAATACATCCAGGTATCCTAAGCTGCACTGCCCCTGCTCTTCCTCACCTTCCTCTCCCCGTACTGCTGACACAGCCTGAGCAGGGATGGATAGCTATGCTGCCTGGTGCACTGCAGCCGTGCAGGCATCTGCTACTGCAACATTGGCCAGGTTTGCTTTCCTCAGCTAGAGACTCTACTGCGGATTTGAATCCAGGTCTCTGGAGGTACAAGCCCAGTGTGCAAGCACTCTGCCTGCTGCTGGCTTAACCCTGCCTGTTTGGACCCCGACCCCTGGGGAGGATGAGGCAGGGTCAGCACCAAGGTGCACTTTTGCTACACACTGTCCCGAAGGGAGCTGAAGCACTTCAGAAATGAAAATCTGCTTTGACCTGAGCGACTCAGCTCTCTAATAAAGCAAGGAGCTGAAGAAGTTTGGACTTTGAAGGGGTAACGGTGGTCACCTACTTAATGCACGCTGGAATGCAGTTTGGTCACTGAAGACCAAACTGGGGAGCAGTCCCAGGCTCCCCATTTGCAGCCTGGCAGCAACTAAAACAAGGAGGTCCATGGTGGATGATTTTAAAAGGCACCTCAGAGCCCAGCATGTCAGTAAGCTCTACAGTTGTTTGGTTGGAGGTTTCCTCTGTTGGCGTGAGGCCCTTCGGAGCCAGTGAGGTGCATGCATCTGCCCTCCCTCCTCACCTGCCTCTCCCTCTGGGGCAGGCGGAGGGGCGCACGCTGAGAAGAAGGGAAGCTCGAGGCCCCACGGCAGGTCTGAGCTGCCCTGTTTGGCATCCCCACACCTAGGTACCCTTCCAACAGCAACCAGCTGCCCCAAGAGGAGAAGGTGTGATCTCGGCGCCTTGCATGGATCCATGCAGAAGGATGGGAGCACGAGGATAAATATCAAGGCACCTGGGAAAAGGCTTGCCTGGGAGTTGAAATGATCATGAAGCGGCACATTAATTCAGGAGGAAAGATGCTAAAAGCAGCCCATCATAACTTCAAACTTCACCAGGTTGCTGTACCAAGCATCCCTTGAAATGCTAATTAAAACGAGCTGAGGAAGAGGAGCCTGCTAACAGGATCACAGCCTTGCTTGGATTGAGTAATAAACATGTAGTAGGCATCCATGTTTCCCTGTATGTGTGTTTTCCAAGCTGAGTTGACTATAAATGTTGCGGTTATGTGAAACTCAGACAGAGTAGGATGCAAACACAAACTAGAAAGAGAGGCAAGGCCTAGTCACAAAGCTGGAAGAGAAAAAAACACAACAGTCTTCCACAAATAAATAAATAACTGCCTGAAATGAGGGCTAATTAACTTGCAATAAACCAACTTAACCACTTAGGGGCAGCGTTAACACAGAGTTAACATGCAAAAAAACCTGTATTTTCTCACCTGGTTAATTTAATATGTGCGGTGAATATTCATAACGTATGAAATCCTGATACATCAACACACAGAATGATGCAGTCTGTCAAACCCGGGAATGCTGCTCACATGGCGCTGACTTTGATCAGCTGGTGTTTCTAAACACATTCATAGAGGTAGGACTTTGCTGCTTTTCCTGTCAGGGTCATGGAGCATGTTCTATACAAAGATTAAAACCTAAAAAGGAGATAAAAAAGGGTTTCACTTAAAATAAAAAGAAGATTAAACAGAAAAAAGGTGTCTTTGAGAAATGCTGCTCTTGCATGCAAGAGCTGAAACCCCCATTTTATCTCCACGGCCACATTCAGAGTCAGTTTGCTTTCAAACAATATATTTCTCTCTCTACCTCGCATGCAAAAAAGTCCCAGTTCCTTGGATTCCTCTGAAACATTTCCTTGCATAAAAAGGAGCTCAGACCTGCTTCAGGTATATTTACACTCCACGATCAGAACAAGTAAATAAAGGAAGGGTGGTTTTTTTAGTGTGGCTTGACTAACTTGAGTTAGCTCTGGCAGGCAGAGGCAGCAGGAAAAACACAGTAACCTGGGTTTATTTTTTTTTTTTTTAAGAGGGCTAGCGGCTTGAAGTCAGCCTCAGGTAAAACTCATCTTACCTCACTGCTTTTTTAATCTGAAGTAAGAATAGCATAGCTTTTCCCTTTCTCTTCCTGCACCCGCTACCTTGACACATTGGTGGGTTTACGGCTCATGTGTGGCTTGCCAGCGTCCCAGCATAATTTTTAAATGTGCCAGGAACGCCTGCTGTTCTGGCCAGGGCTGGGGGCAGCTGGAGGCCTGCTCCCGTGGTGTGCCCAGTGCTCTTGGCAGCTGCCGGAGCGTGCCGAGGCCGTGCTCCCCTGGCAGCGAATGCCAGAGCCGCGCACCAGCAGACCACTCAGCAGGATGAATACGGTCCGGATCAGGTGCAGGCGTGTGCTTGCATTTCTGCTGAATTAGCCAGACTGCATGGCGGGAACGTATGCCAGCTTTATGCTCTGTGCTGGCCGAGGGAGGACAGACGATACCTGATCTGGCATAAAGTGAGCTCGGTTCGGAGAGAAGATATTGAACATGGCATAAAGTGGGGTGGGTAAACAATATCTGATGTGGCAGAAGAAGCTGCTGGTACAAAGTTGGCCTGTCAGAACCATTAACATAAATTCAAACCAGCGGAGTGGGTGCCACGTGGCCAAAGTGTTTTCACTGTGGTATCAGGGAGCCCAGAGCCAGATTCACTGTGCTGTCAAACTCTGTGCTCGGGAAAGGGGTGGGAAATGTGTGCACACCCTCACTGGCACATCTCTCTGAGGAATGACACTGGGGTGGATGGGGAGGTGAAGGGCCAGGGATGTTCAGCATTGCAGATACGGACCTTGTGCAGCATTGCCCAGGCGCTGGCAGGTATTGCAAAGCAAATCCTGCCCTGGCAAAGGGCTTCCCCCAGGGCAGGAGGTGGTGCTGGGGGTGCTGTGCTGGAGCCAGGCTGGCGGTGGGGTGAGGTGCAGGAGGAGAGGCGTGTGCGGCACTGCCACCAGCACCACTTCTGTGGAGGGAGGGGGGTCAGGCTCCAGAGCCGTTGCCCTGCCAAAAGCATTAAACTGACTGAAATACAGTCCCGTGAGGAAAGGAAGCAAGCGAGCTGTCAGAAGTGAGAGAGAAACAATGAGCCCACTGTACAGGATCATTCACAGGCCACCCTTCTCCACTGAAGTGATATTTCTCCTTTCACCTGCCTCAAGTCAATGAAGAAAGTTGACATTTAGGCACTTGCTTCCTTTGCTTATAAAATTTGAGTGTTGCCTGTGCCTTTTCTTCCAGGGTGGCCAATGCAGCCCAAGGAGATCCAGTCCCACAGCTCCTAGGAACTGGAAGGAGAGTGACGGGGCTGAGTCGTCATGCGTTATACTGAATATTTACCCCTCATGCATGGTATTTTATTTTAAATCTAGCGTGTAATATGCTTTGCATCTAGTGTGTTGCTCTTGTGTGTTTTTCCCTTGCCCTGCCTGTCTCTTGCTGGCAGCTGCCATCGCAAAACAAAAGGCAGCTGCCAGTTTGAGTGAACATCTCTCTCGCTCGCTCGCTCTTTCCCCTCTTGCTCTTGGAGCTGATGCAACACCACTTCACAGACTGGGTGGCAGGCACTGATGCAAGGCAGGTTTGCTGCCTTTGGGATCCTTGGGCATGCAGTGCATCTGAGACTTGCTGCCAGAGCTCAAAGCCGTGTTTAAGCTCTTGAACCTGGCTCAGCAGTAGCCAAGAGACAATCGGCTGTTGTCCTGCCAGTGCACCAGCTCAAGCTATCTCTGTTGCAGCAATTGCCCATTTCATAGGATTTGATGTTGCTGCTTTTGGCAAAGGTGGCAGTTTATTAAATACCACTTTGGTCTTCTGCCCCAAGATGTGTAATCAAACGCAGTGATTTCCTGCTCCAAAAAGGTGGTATATTCCTACATCAGCTGAAAAATAGCCTGAAAGAAGCAAGACTGAACTGAAGTGGCACTTGGAAGAAGGAACTTTCTTGTGTCAAATTAAAGTACTGTGAAGAGAAAGCAGGATGAGACGCCAAGACCTAGACCCTCAGGCCAGCTGTGAGCCTCGGAAGCTGCTGTTTGTTGGCCAGCAGGACTGTGCAGAGTGGGAACAGAGACTGTGCAGAGAGCATCCGAAACTCACCCAGCATATTTATCCTTTGGCTCCTTTTAGGACTGGCTAATTCCATGTTTTAGGAGGCTCTGGAGACCATCTGAGGGCCCAGTTCAGCTGCTTTTTCCAGAGCTGGAAAGTATGGAAGAGATGTTTCTGCTTTTCTTGGGGAGCCTTTACCCTGAGCTATAATGAGAACTTGCTTTGGGAAAACAAGCTGAACTCCTGACTGCTGTAAATAGCCATGGGCTGGGTAATGCCTCTGAGAAGGGAGTGCTTCCTGCTGGGAGAGGGGCAGAAAGGAATTGAAGTTTGCTGGAGCTGCGGTCACTGGCACAGCCTCAGTATTGCCTTATCTCTCTGGGCTGTGGTGAGGGGGCTGGGGAAGAGGTGAGGCACATAGGGCAGAAACCAAGCAGAACTGTGAATGATAGTGTAAAAGGAAAAAGCCAAGTAAATGCAAGCCTCAGTTCCAATCAGGAAAGTTAGGAAATGAGATCTGAAACACCCTCCTGGGAGTCTGGTGTGTGCTAAAGAAGCATACCGAAATAAATTCTCATGCAAGCTGTATCACTCTGATTGTCAGAGAACTGAGCCCTCACTCCTTTGTGGCAATTTTCTTTCAGACAGCTCCTGTTCTTTTTTTCGTTGGGTTTTTTTTTTTTTTTTTCCCCCCATAATAGAAATGGGTATCCTCACGTCATTCACTGTAAGCATTTTTACTGAAATTATGTGCATATGGGCTTGTTCTGAGGGACAGTTTGGAAAGATCCTGGTTTGTCTGGCTTGGCTGATAATAAAGTCCAAAGCAGACATTGTTTTCCTAAAGCACGAGCTAAGTGAGGAAAAGAAGCTGCAGAGGACAGGTCTGGAGTCCCTGAGGAGCTGTCCAGGCAGGGGAGAAATCACAAACGCAGGTGAGAAGGTTGTGCTTTTTATAAACAAAGAGCAAGCTATGCTTCCCAAGCAAATACGATTTCCTCTAGATTAAGGAGGGCTGCAGATAAACAAAGAATAAAAGTTTATCATCATGAGCAAGAGAGGGCATCTTGCATTGCTTCACAGTGCTGACTTGCCTCTTAGATAGGCAGGCAGGCTCCCTGCATTCAATGGGTGCACTGCAGGAAAACAGAGGCAGGAAAAGAGAGGCCTGAACACTTCTGCCTGAGCTATCATAATCCCCCTCACCTGAGCATCTGGACGGAATCCACAGGTTTCCTCTGATTCTAAAAAGTACACAGAAAGTACAGTTTATGGAAATGTTTCCAGTTTGATTTATCTAAGCCACCCGCTAGTAAGTGGATTGTGAAGAAGCAGCAGCATAAATGAACAGCTGGATGCCTTCAGGCTGCACTGTGGCTCCCATGATCTTGTGCTTCGTTTTCCCACAGTTGTGCTGTGAGACCATCAACGAGTCCCACAGCAAGGATCTCTGTAGTGGTGATGGGACGTGGGGCTCAGAGGTGCTCTAACCTATGCAAAGGTTGTATGATAGATGAAGCATGGTCCTGCTCTGAAAACATATATTAACTCATGCAACACTGATGAGTTAACACAGCTATGACAGAGAGAGTGAACAAGGCAGATCCTTTCCCTTTGCCACCATCTGCACTGGCAAGTTAGGGCCGACAGCTGGGCCAAATCCTGCTCCTGAATGTCTATCCTTTGCCATTGCTTTGGCTTCCCCACTCTGCCAGCTAAGGAGCTTTTCCTGATCTAGGTATTTTCTTAATAGCCTTCCCCTTTGGGAAGCCCTGTTCAGCAGCAGTGCTGAGTGCCTGCTCCATGTCCTCCCTGCTGCAGGGGCAGGCTGCTGCTGCTGCCACCTGTGCTGGGGGGCCCTGGGCCCTGCCTGGTCAGCTGGGCAGGATTTGGCCTCTGTGATTCTTCCTGCTGCTGCCCATCCTGCCGGAGGGCAGCCGGCAGCCGTCCCTTACAGTGTAGGCAGGTGTCATGCTTTAACTCCAGCCGGCAACCAAGCACCACACAGCCCCTGGCTCATTCCCCCTCAGTGGGATGGGGGAGAGAATTGGAAGGGTAAAAGTGAGAAAACTCATGGGGTGAGATAAGGACAGTTTAATAGGTAAAGCAAAGGCCATGCACGCAAGCAAACCAGAACAAGGAATTCCTTCACTCCTTCCCATGGGCAGGCAGGTGTTCAGCCACCTCCAGGAAAGCAGGGCTCCGTCACACGTAATGGTTACTTGGGAAGACAAACACCATCACTCTGAACATCTCCCCCTTCCTTCTTCTTCCCCCAGCTTTACATGCTGAGCATGACGCCATATGGTGTGGGATATCCCTTTGGCCAGTTGCGGTCAGCTGCCCCGGCTGTGTCCCCTCCCAACTCCTTGTGCACCCTCAGCCCACTCGCTGGTGGGGTGGGGTGAGAAGCAGAAAAGGCCTTGACTCTGTGTAAGAACTGCTCAGCAATAACAAAAACATCCCTGTACTATCAACACTGTTTTCAGCACAGATCCAAAACATAGCTCCATGCTAGCTACTATGAAGAAATTTAACTCTCTCCCAGCCAAAACCAGCACACCAGGGCTCTCCTACTCCCCTAGACAGAGCTGCTGGCATCACCACATCTTCCTGATTTGGCCTCAGGCTCATCTGTGGCTCCAGTCCTCCCCCAGCCACAGGTCCCTTCTCCAGCACAAATTACATTGCTGAAGTGGCCAGCCCTTTTGCTTAAGTTATAAGAATCCTTACGAAAGGATTTTAAAACATCCTCACAAAGGATAAAAAAATAATTCTTGCCCTGGTCTTTCCTCTAAATTTTCCACCCAGATTTTCTGTAAGCCAGCCTTGGTCTATCTTGCTCTCCTGGGTCTCCTCTTAAGTAGTCCCTCCTTACTGATGGCAGGTGAACTGTTCCCATACGCAAGGCGGCCACAGCAGGGAAACATGCTGTCTGCTGCTGTGGATCTCTGTCTGGGATGCCTCAGCTATCGCACCTCTGTCTCACCACCACAGTTACTCTACAAAAGGGGCTCCTTGACCCCTTCTTCTTTCTTAATTTCCCCTCCCTGCCTGCTGGCATGCTGCTTGTGCCTCCCTTGCCAGGCTGGGGTTTCTGCCACCCTGTCCTCCGAGTGCACACTCTGTCACCTTGGGCACATGGGCACAGGCAAAGAGCAACCCCAGGCCCCAAAACCAGGCTGGTTCATCCTGTGACGTAATGATGTCAGGGGTGATCTCAGGCATCAGGGATCAGAAGGATCTGAGGGATGATCTCACTGAGGATGGGAGAGTCATGGCCCATGGGCCACGGCACATCGGGGTGGACACAGATCCTGGAAGTATTCACCTTCCTCTTGCCTGGACGTCTGCCCATCCTGGAGAGACACACTGCTGAAAAACAGAGGATCAAGGCCACCTGTGTCCCTTTCCCTCTGACATTCCTTGCTCAGTGAGAAAATAGCTTATGTATGACTGATTCCCCCTGTGAAAGAGAGAGAAAATCACTCATCGCACTCAGGTGGAGAGTCAGGAGTGACAATGAGGATGAATCAAACTTACACCTCCTAAAACAATTCAGTAGTCTTTCCTTTGATGTGGCATGAACCAAGAAAAAAATATTTCTTCTACAACACTTGTTCCTGCCACATCTTCAGCTGAAACTACGGTGTGTACCCAAAATGTAGAAATAGCCTCTGCTGAAGTCCATCCCGGTGAATGCTTTCCAGTGGTAACATGCCAAGCGAGGACGTGTGTACCACTGCAGAGTCCCAGCTCACCCCTTTGTCCCCACATGTGTTCCCAGGGTACTGGTAGTGATGCAGGGATGTTGGAACCCACTATTTGCTAAGCTCTCTGCCCTGGAGGAATTGGAAAATCACACTACCTGCATATTGAGATGCTTTCTGCCCTCCAGCCCCAAACAGCCACTCCACTTGCCAGGCTCTAGGCCTGGGGCTCAGTCTGAAGTTTTGAGGCCAGATCGTCTCCCCAGATCCTCCCCCCAACCAGCAAAATCAACTCTCGTGCCTTACCCTTTAGTGTTTTCAGCTTTTAACCAAGGCAAGCCAGGGGCAGACAAACTCACATTCAATCTCAGGCAGAAGGATTGGAGATCATTACAAGCTCTGAGGACCCCAAGCATTGGAGAGGACAACAGAAACTGCCAATTGCCTCAATGCTGGAAGAGATCCAGACCATCTGCATTCATAGCAGGACTGACCACAGCCAGCAATGCCAGCAGGTCAATCCCAAGCCCTCCCTTCCCTTCCCACAGTAATGTCCCTTCCAGAGACTGGGGTGGGCTATGGCCTGAGTTGTGCAGCTGCGTAAAGCCCAGGCACACAATGAGATGTAAAAACCTTGCTAGCAAACCAAGAAGAGCAGACACAGTACTTGGGTACTTGGGACCCCTGAGTTATGGGGGTCTGGACCACGTAACTAGGGCAGATTCACTTCTAAATGGTCCCAGCAATGGGCACCTTTCCTGGGGGGCTTAGAGTTTACAGTGACAACTTGCTGGCACTTGGAAATGCTCTGAAGGGGGCTGTGAGGATACAGTCCCCCCAGAAACAGAGTAACAGCAAAGAAAACAAGTCTCAGCCATCTGTAGATCTCAGCAATCCATGGAAATTCCCTCTTTTTTTCCAGAAAAAGACTCTTTTGTGTGGGGAAGAGGAAGGCCAAGCTGGCACACTGTTGAAGCCTCCCTTTTTAAGATAACCCTATAACATCCCTTTTCTCGTGTCTCCCCCCAACCTGTCAGACCTGCCTACCTCCTGGAAATGCACCAGCGAGGCTGAATTTCAAGAGCTGTCTTGTGGCTGTTACTTGCTTGTCATCCCTCAGAAAGAAAAGCAAAAAACAGGGTGACACTGAGGGCTAAGATACAAGCGGCCCGTGCACGCGTGGTGCAGGAAGATGGTTAATGGGCAGTCGAAGCTTGCTCTCCCTGAGCTGGGCTCACGCTCTGCACAGCCTGGCTAAGTTGAGAGCCCTGCTTGGCACGGCCTGACCTCTCAACAATTTCGGCCTCAATAAAGACTCAGCATCTGACCTGTGGATTTTTCTTTAAGAAGATGAGACGGGAAAAAAAACCCGCAAAGCCTCCTATAAAAAGCCAAACTTCCCAAGCCAAAGCCCATAAAAAGCTTCCCAGCTGTTCCCACTCCTCCGAGCCGGCATGGCTCTGCAGGCAACAAAATCCTCCTGGCAGCCAGGGAGCCTGTGGGGTGCCGGTGGCCACAGGATGAGGGCAGAGACCCGAGGCGAGGGGACCCCTGCGGCTGTCCCGTCTGGAAAGCCGGGGCCCCAGGGAAGCGCGAGGTGCCTGACAGAGGGCTGACTCAGCGGGAGGCAGCGGTTTGTGTAACCTCCAGCAATCCATTATTACAAAGGGGCTTTCAGGAACTCCTCCGTGCCAGGCACAGCGAGGGTTATTGATTGAGGAGACAGTGTAAATGCACAGAGAGGCTCCATCCATTAGGGCCGCTGCTCTCCACCAATTAGAAAAAAATCATTACTCAGCAGCCATCAATGGGCTCTGCGTAGCGCTGGAGTGCATGCATTCAATCTATCTTCTCCCACCTCCCTGAAAACTTAATGACAACTATTAGAGCTCCGCTGAATGCCCGGTGTGTACAGAAGCAAAAGATTCATTTGGTAATCTTAGTAATTACGACGCTATAGGAGGATGCATGCTAAATTCAAACAAGGGTGTGAGGAGGGGCATGGGGGGAAGAGCCTGAATTCCTGTGTGGGAAAGCCCTTGCCATGCTCAGCCTCCCATCGCTTCCTTCTTACCTGCTGCCTCCCCTCCCCTCCTCCCATGGCTTCTCGGGTGGGCTTTCTGGGCTAGCTTTTCCACTTTTTCCCCCCCTCCCCAAAAGGGAAAAATAATTTTGTGAAAGTAAATTAAGTGGGGTGACTTGGGAAATATTTGAGACCTCTGGATGAGGCACAAGTCTGGCAACACTGTTAGACAGCGCTGCCCTGAGCAATCGAGGAGGCGAATTCCCATTTACGAAAGCCCGTAGAACTGTTCTGGAGCCCCACTGGTGTAACACACACACGGTGCAATTTATTTACTCTGCCACAGCCCTCTCCCCCCTCTTCCGCCCAGCCTTTTCATTTACATGCAACAGGACTGAGGCTGAGAGAGACCCTCGTCTCCCTCCTTGCTGATGCATGTCACTCCAAGTTACGAGGAAAGCAAAGTCCCAGGAGGGAATTTTTGGAAGAGCTCAAGGATGGATGTGACATGTCATTGCAGCTGAAAGGAGCAGTTACTTATAAGCGACGGTGCTTTTCACAGTCCTCCTCTTCTCCAATCCGGGAACAGGTAAGTCATCATTATATGGGGGCACTGACGGTGTTCATCAGCAGCAAGAGCCTGTAGACTGCTGTCACTCATGCTGGTCTTCAACACCGCACCTCCCAGCAGAGGAATATCTACCACACCATGGGCAATCTTGCATCTGGCAGATTTCATCAGGATAAGGGACAGCTGAAAAAGCAGCATTACTGTTCCCTTTTCAGCACCCTCTACGGGAGCTGATCCTGCCAGGGCCAGCTCACACAGCACCAGCCAGTCTGGAGGCGAGGATTGCTAATGCAAGAAGACATGCTGCCAGTGCCTGCCTCAGTTCGAGGTTGCAGGCTGATCTTGCAGGGTGTGAAGAAGCTGGATCACCACATCTCTGTAGCTAACCTCAATATGTCTGGGCTCAGGATGCTAGCTGCGAGCAATACAGGTATAAGAGGTCTCAAAAGCAGTCAAGAATGAGCAAGACTAGACTTCTCAGGCCTTTGCTTGGACTCCTTGGTCACATGGACATGTTGTAGGAAGAATGCAAAAGTTCCTACAACACCCAGCAGATGGAAAAATACATCGAAGTGAAATGGCACAGACAATCATAGGAAAATTAGAAAAAATAATGTAAATCCCAAAGACTCTACTCAGTTTTTATTTTGGTTTTACTCGGGGGAGGTCCTTTTAAGTTCAGGCAGATTTAGTAAGTATGGAGTGAAAGCCTCGGACTTCAGCGGGTTGTTAAGGAAAAATGTAACCTCCAAACTTTCTCAGAGATAAAAACAGAAAAAGGACAACTTTAAAGATTATTCAGTGGGGAGAACGGTCTTCCTCCTTTTTTTATGAAATATGAGAAGGGCACTGGGGGAGAGGTAACCCTTGTCTGCCGTGTTACACACCATAGGACAGGCACAGGGAGCCCTTTCCTTGCTGAAGGCCAAACAGGCCTTTGAAAACCTCAGATAAGCAATGTATTAACATCCATCTTAATGTTGTCCAGCAACAGTGATGAAAAAACACAAGTGGTTACAAGCCACATGCGAAATGATATTGCAGCCGGTGTTCACCCCTCATGTACCCTAACTCTCACAGACGCTAATGGATCACACTGCAGGCTTGTACCCCTGTAAGGTCAGCAGCCAGAGGTGGCTCTCATACTCTGTCCTGATGACCCTCTTACCATCTGTCATTAAGGGGCTTTTAATGTTAAAGTTTATTAAAGAATGAATTCTCAGCCAGACAAAAGGGCATGTCTTGGTAAAACGCAATGACAAGAGCAGCATGTGCAAGGCACTGGGAAGAGGAGGAGGTTGGCTTCATCACAAGACCCTCCAACATCTTCTCAAGCTCCTTCCCCCTGATGTGCTGCCAAAAGGCACAGCCCGTCTCCCTTCTTGCTTTTTGGCTGGGGATAACCCCGGAGGCAGGGACGCTAGAAAAGGAAAGAACACAGCAACCAGATCAAAAGACAGTCGCCTCTGTGATTTCTTTTCAGCCATCCCTGACCTTGAAGCGTCCAGTGTGAATCAGAGCCAGGAAAGGCAACGTGCGAGAGTCCATCTGATCTCCCGCTCACGGGGAAGGTGCTGGCAGCTACCACACGGGCTGTGGATCCGGCCATCTGCCGCAGACACTGGGTAGCTGTGTGGAGGCCCAGCTGGCAAACAGGCTGGTGGCTGGCTGGCCCCTGAAAGAGTGAAGAAGATCCACAGGTTCAGCACAGATGGCCCCAGGAGACCGTGGCTCAGGCAAGGAGTTTTGTCTGTGCCCCTGGGATGCAATGGAGACCAAGCTCACGGGTGACCCAGACGAGGCACTTCACAAATCGGGAAGAACGCTAGATCAGAGGACCAAGCACCAACTTGGCCCTTCTTCTCTTTATGACCTAAAGCCAACCTGGCTGCTGATGTGAACCACAGAGTTCACTGCCTGACTGCCCTACGTCATGGAAATGCTTTCCCTGCTTAACTGGGAGCAGGCAGCGCTGGGCTCCCTGGTATATACAAATGTACTTATCTGCAAAGCCTTGACCACTGTCCTCCAAGATTCCTTGTGAAGACCTCAGCAATGCGGAGAGGGCAAAAGGGCAGGTACTGAATCGATAGCACTGGCCATTTACTACAAACTGCAGGCTTTGGAGGACGAAGGAGAATATATTGGATCCTTTGAGCAGTGGGGCACTTACTGTGTTTCTCTGACATTGGTGCTCAGAGAATGGCGTAGAGGATGATTGCCTAGAAATACATTTGCTAAGCTATTTGCTTAAACTACAGAGTCACTTGGGCACCATCAGACAGAAGGAAAGCCATGAGCTCTTTTGCCAAGAGACTATTGATAATGCCCTTGAAGATGAATCTTAAAGCTCTAGGACCATTTGCTGAGTGTCCTTTTCCACATTAAATATGATTATAGTATTTAAGGGGTAAGGACAGCAAGATTTAGGGACATAGTTAAAAAAACTCCAACCCAATGAAGACACAAAGCCAAAGCTCGAGAAGAGGCACACATATTGCAACAAATACTCAAAATATGGCTATTTTACAATTTTTCTGTGCTTAAGACCGATTTATTTTTGTTGACTCTTCAAACAAGAAAATGGCTCTAGCATACATCACCAGAGTGAAAACTCTGCTGAGATGTTCCTCAGTGTGTGCCTGGGGATAGCGGGCAATTTTATCTCCAAGGCTTTAATTCATCCTAAACGACAGATGCATATCCTAAATGTTTTCTAATGAGATGACATTTGTCCAGGTTCTCTTCCTGTAATTCCTTAGCTGTTCAAAGAAGCTGGAACAAGAAATCTGCCCAGGGGCTGCCTGCAGATGTAAGACTGTTTTGAAACCGTACAGTGTCCTTTGCTGTTTTGCAGGATGTGTTATTGCTCTGGGTGGTGTATTTTCAGCATATTTATTTACATTGGGAAAAAAGTCCTCTTGATGGTCCAGTCCTACCCCATTTGGAAATACTTCAGTCGGCGCCTCTCAGGGTTTCTTTTCAGAGTTCTCTTGCCTTTCATTTCAGGCTAAAAAATGTTTATGGATTTTTAGATGTTTCTTGGTGATTAAGCTGCTCCTTCTGGATCCTTGAATCAGTTTTGTCAGAGAAAGCGCTTCCACCATGGCAGGCCAGACAGGAGCCTTGTTTTGGTGGGATCATTGCTTAGGTGTCTTCCCCTCACCCCTTTCAGTATTTACAAGCTCTCAGCTGCAGTATCTTTCCCTCTCCCCTAGAAAACTGTGTCCTTTTTTTTATAATTTCCTTTTACCACCTACAGAGTGTTTCCCAATCTGTCAGCCATTTACAACTGCCTCTGTTCTCTCTCATCCCCCTCCACTGTGCTTTTGCCAGTCATTCCTTGTTTTCCCCAGCCCTGTTCTGTTTGCTTATCTTCTGCTTCCCTCCTTCACCATCATGGCATCCCTCTTATAACAGATGTCCCCCTGTCTCCTCCTTTACCCTCTGCCCAGTACTAACTGACTTGCTACCGTGTGGAAAGGCAGAGCTTCTCACCTTCACTTGGCCCCTGCCTGAAATACCATAAATACCATAAACACCTATTGTTTCTTTGGATTGAAGGCAAAGCCACCCCAGCATTGTGTATGAGCTGCCCCGGGAGAGAGCTGCAGACTGGAGGGAAGGATGCAGCCCTAGTCCCTCCTCAGCATGAGGAAAGACCTTCCTGGCCTTGGACCCTGAGGAGAGGGAGAGGAATGAAACGTGGGCTACCTCCTTTCAGGCTTATCACCTCTGCCTTGGTAAAGTTCCTCCCCCAGCCTGCCCTGCAGATGCCAGCTATCATTTCTCTCACATCGTCTGGCAGATTAGCATAAAACCAATTGCCCTCACCCGTATTTACCTTGGTGAGATTGTTGCTTCTATTTCAGACCTGAAGAAGGGCTGGGTTGTTTTTCCCAGATATACTACTTTGTTTAATGAAAGATGCTACCTCTGCCTACATCCCTTCCACCCTTTTAGGCAAAGACATGCTGGGGTACAATCTCCCTCCCTTCCTCCCTGAGACACGTCTGCTTTGTCTCCTCTCTTCTATTCAAAGAGATGCTTCCTGAGAAAGGACGGGCTTCTTGCCATCTTCCTGGAAGCAACATCCCTGTTCCTGTCTCTGCCCATAGTGAAATTCATGTTGCTGGAAGGGTCCCTATCACACTGCCATGAACAACAAGTTACCCACCAGCTCTCTAGAAAACCAGGCAAAGAGTCTCTTTCCAGCTGAGATATGAGGACTGCCTGCTGCCAAAGTAGGAGACTACTCCCAAAGTAGTTCACTGGAATATATTACTGCCAAACTCATCCCAGTGTTCCCACAGGGTTTGAAGTAGCGATGGTCAATGCAATTATACCACGGCGGGGTTACAATCTGAAAAGTGTGCCCTACCCAATGCTACCAAAATTACTAGGTGCTGAGGCCACAAAGTCCATAAGACTCATTTTGTGCTCTGCTTTGTATATCTCCACTGCAGACTCTGTTATTCTTCTGTTTTCCCTGCATCTGTTTCCAGCAATAGGGAGACCTTATCTGCACGGAGCATGGCCTGTGCTGCTCCTCTTTTTCTCTACAAAGCGCTGGAGCAGGGCAGAGCCTGCAGG
Source organism: Morus bassanus (assembly GCA_031468815.1). Lineage (NCBI taxonomy): Eukaryota > Metazoa > Chordata > Aves > Suliformes > Sulidae > Morus > Morus bassanus. The sequence goes on along the minus strand of CM062568.1, from coordinate 96,136,355 downwards.
CAGGCAGAAGACCAAGAGAAGAGTGGGTGAGGGAGGGGATTGCCTGGAGGAAGGGAGTTACCAGTGTCTGAGGGTTGGGGTGTGAGGGAAGGGAGAGGCTGTGCTAAGCCCTCCAGTGCCAAATGCCCCACAGGTTTTGCCATGGGATGCAGTCTCTCAGGAAAGGTTTCACTGCCCTGGTGTAACTGGACTGACTAAGCAGCAGGAACTAGAGAGGGATAAAGAGAGAAGCTTGCCTTCACCTGGACTCCTGAACCTTCCCAGCTCAAACCTTTGTCCCAGAGACTCAGCAAAACCATAATACTTGATGCTGTGGCCCTTCTCCTGGTATCACTATCATGAAAGATTCAAATGGCATTGTCCACCTCCAAAGCTTCTGCAGAATGAATCAGTTTTCCTATGTGCCTGACTTGACACACATTCCCTGACCACTTGCAGGTCACAAATTTAATTAAGCCTCAGTGAATAGTAGCAGACCTCACAGAAATAAAGGCCTTAATCCAATCAAGCCACATTTGTACTCCCTGTATTGCATCAAGCATGGCCAAAGCAGAAGGGACAGACCGTGGCAAGCTAGAAGGGCCCCAAGAAGTTCCTCTGTACACAGCCGATTATGGATGATAATGTGATTGTAACCCTCGCAGACAATATGAGCAATTTCTGAAACTGGAGGTCCAAGGCTTGGTATTATCATGCCCAGCTAATGCAAGAAACACGGGAAAGATCACAGCTGGTTCTTGGAGTAAAATGGCTCTGGCTTTTGGGAGAGCTATAATTTGTCAGGTAGAGATCAACTTTAACAGCAGCTGGGACAAATCTCTCACCAAAGTCAAAGATTTGCTTTGTATTGGTCAGTTTTGGGGGAGTCTCATCCTCTCTTTTCTGTTAAAAAAAAAAAAAAAGGAAAAGGCAGAAGCAGCCTGTTGCCCTAGGAAGTGCTTTTAATCAGCCTGTGGAATACTAATTAATTTTGCATAATGTCTCATGCTGCATTCCACCCTGGAGGAGGCAATGCCTGATGTGTGGGCCAGGTGATTCACTGGTGATCAGAGAAGGCAGCTGCAAATTTTTCTGGAGCTGACAGAAAAGTTTACTGAAATTTTGAGAGGAGGAAAACGTGAGAATGTCTTCATAAGCTGGTCATCTTCAACCCAGACACCAGTCAACAATTGCAGAGTGTTGAAATTTTAGCAAGGAAAGAACAATTTCTTTGCTTGAGAATTCACAGTATTCACCCCAAGTATAGAATTTTTACTAACTTGGTATAGTAAATATTATTTCACTGATCAGATTAAGGAGGATGCAATCTATAAGTAGAATTGACGGGGCTTTGAGGTATTTTCTGGGTGAGAGGCATGTTGCTAACTGCCAAAACATTAGTAAATTGTGCCTTAACAGTATACAGTTAAGTAATTAAAAAAACCCCCAAAGCTCCGTAACAGGAGCGAGAGAGGTATACAGAGGCGGGAGGTGGTTCCGGATGGCAGGTTCTGGTTAGGAGAAAAGGCGCTTGAAGTGTGTAGCAAGGGGATGTTAAAGGATCTTACTGTGAGAGACCTCAACGGAAGGTAGGAACAAAGAGCTGTGTGCTTCACAGAAGCCTGCATCCATCCTGCTCAGAAACAGGACCAGAAAATGGAGTGGGAATTGTTATTACTCCTTGTTATTCAGACTGTGGTAGGAGATAGTGAGCACACTGATGATATCGCTGTTTAATGCTGTACAGAGAGTAAAAGAGAGTGCTGGTCCCAAAATGTTTGTAATGAAAAAGGAATAATGACATTAGAGGGAAAGCACAAATTTTTCTTTGTGTTTTTTGTAGGTAGAGCTGAAGTTTTGCTACGCCTTTCCTTGCACTGGTGGAGGAGGGGGAACATAGGAATATTACTTTCATTGGAATCACTCAGCTTGAAAAACGGGGCTTTAAAAAGGAGAGAGCGGGAGAGAGAGAAAACTGTAATGTTTTACAAACCATTCCACCTGCCTGACGAGCAGCCTAGGATCGACTGCAACATGCACAAGGTAGTGCCCTGCCCATTCTTTTCCAGGGCCCTGCTCTGGGGAAGGCTCCTGCCACAGGCCAGACCGAGCAGACCGCAGCCGCGCTCTGCTCTTGGTGCGGCTCTGGGCTCTCTGCTTACACTTGAGTTCAATAGGCTTTGCCCCTATGCTCATTCAGCTGATTAAAAGTCATTTTTTTTTTAAAGCCACCAGCATGTGAGCCACAAAGATTCATTCATTATTGCTCAGCCGTGCTGCGAGATGCCGTCTAGAAGTAATTAACTGGGCAATGCTTTGGAAATGTGGAGTAAAAAGATTTTCAGGGGAAAAAAATAATTCAGGAAGGGGAGGGGGGAGGCTTACATTTTTTCTTTGAAGTCGGGATCTTTTGCTGAGAGTGAGGGAGGCAGAGCCAGAGAAACAAGCTTGCTTGTTATTTTACAACATTATTCTCTGCAGCTGTATGGATAAACATGTAACTTCAGCCTGCTTTTTCCACCTCATTTTAAAAATAACCATAGAAGCGGGACTTTGTAAATGACAGTTTGTTGTGGGAAATTTTTTTTTCAGGAGAGGGAAGCCTGTCCCTATGGCAAACCCTCCCTGCTAGCCGGCGCGTGCAAGGGGGGAGCCCTGGGAGGTCCGCGGCGCTGTATGGCGTGGGGCTTTCGGTGTCGTTTGCAGAACATCTGCTCCTTTCCAGCCAGACCTCAAATAATCCTGCAACTTTAACAGGAACCACAAGTTCATGCAAGTAAAAAAGGGTGGAGACCTAGCAGCTGTTGGGCAGGCCTATTTATATCCAGGCTGCCGGCACTGAGTGACGTTGGTAATTCCTCCACGGGCTCTCTCGCCCGGCACGGCATCGGCTGCGCTGTTCTCTCTGGCCACGGCCACAGGATTAAACGGCACTAATCTGAACGAACTTTTTAGAAAAAATTGCCTTTAAAAGCACAGTCTCTTGCCTACTGCCATTGCTTGAGCCTGCGGGGCAGGTTCAGTCAACTTGCTCCGAGAAGGTGGCGCTCAGCAGGTTGTTTTGCAGTCACCCTTTTTCATGGAGGTCCTGCAGACTTGGGATCCACCAGCACTGCGAATCTGGAAGCACTCTACAATGACGTGAACCTTCATCCCAACAGGATGGGGAACGAAGTGTAGGGGGACTCAGACAAAAAAGGGGGAGCCCTTGGAGAAGGGAGGGATATACCAGGAACTATGAGAGAGCTGGAACAAGAGCGGGACCTGTGGGGAATTCTTTAGAGAGGCAGAGATCATGTGTATATGTGAAGTCTCCAGGCAAATCAGGCACTGTGTATCCAAGCGTACAGATAGCAGCATGGTGTATTTTGCATGTCTTTAGCAGATTTTGAACTGAGAGGCACGCAACCAATTGACTTTCTGTTTTGCAACAGGGAATCCAGGTAGCAAATTCAGAGAAGAAAATTCAGTGTGCCCTTCTCACAGACAGACCTCCATCTCCTGTGAGTTTTGTCACACCCACCTGCCAGAGATGGCATATAATCAAAGGTGAGGGCTACAGAAACTGCTAGGAGAAGGAATTACACTAATATAAATAATAATTAATAAAAATAATATACTGCCACTCCCAGTGTCCACCCACTCCAGAGCCACCCAGTCTCTGACATCACCCAGCATTAGCATTTCAGGCAAAACATAAGCAGCCTTGTCATCTGTGGCCCTAAGAGAGGGATAAAAGAGGTCCCTTTGCCTGCCAGTGTTTTGGCCCAGGCAGCACTGTCCCACCAGCAGCTGTCTGTGACACCACGCTCCCCGCACACACACCATGACAGTAGTGGCTCTGATGTGCTGGGAAACCAGGTGGGGCTTTGGGATTTTTGAGTTTGTGGGCAATCTTGAGTACTTTTGAAAAAGGATTGATTCGGCATCAAAGGAGCAAGTGGAGTTCATAAAGAAGCTGGAAGGAAAGCAGCATTTATTTGTGAATCTGTGGCTTTAAAGGAGCCTTGCGTTCCTGGTTGAAAGGGCTTGGCTGGGGCTGCGAGTTCAGCGTTGTTTTCAGCCTGTTCTTCGAGTTGCATTTAATTGCACTGTTGCGTGATGTTTTCATGCTATTTTAAGAAAGTGTGTGTACTCATCAAAATTACCAGAGAAACACAGACTCCCAGAAGCACCCCTCATCGCAAAGGAATGGGCAAGCCCCCTCAAATATCCAGAGCGGGTGGGCTGATCTGCCTCCCCCTCCTGCCACCTCCTCGGCCCCCTTGTGCCCCGCCATCAATAATCTGCCTGCTTTCGCCAGCAGTGACACTTATTGGAAAGGGCAGCTCGGTGAACTGGCAGGGATGCAATTCAAAGGTCATCCGGGGATCCCCAGCCATGGGCCAGCCCGCCCTGAGCCTCCCAGCCAGCCCAGGGGCATGGGGCTGGGAAGCAGCCCCACTGCCATTTGGGGAGGAAGAAGGCTAGGGTAAAGAGAGGGCAGAAAGAGGGAGAAAGAGCACAAAAGAGCACAAGGCATTTAAATAGCACTTGGGATGGTTGTGATGGGGCATGGGCCCTTTTGGATGCTGCTGCTTCTAAACGAGCTGATGGCACCACGTCTAGAGGGTTATGTTCAGTAGCGACTTGCTGTCCCTGCCAGTAGGCACAAACAAATAGCTTATTACATCGGGGCCAACGTTATCAAAATGGCTTTAAAAAAGCAGTCAGCTTTAGTCTCCCTCTGCTCATTAGAAACCGCGGTTAATCACTTGCTGTGAAAAGGCTCACCACCAAGTTGCTTACTCCTCCAGTCCTCCTTTTCTGCCCTTCTCACAAATAAATCCCTTATTCAGCTGGTTTGTCCCCCGCAATCAAGTAATTCCCTATGCCTGCCACCCACTCTGCCTGGATTAACCTCAGGTGGTCACTACATTGCAGGTTTCTTGAAAAGCGCCGTCTCTGAGCAACCTCTTTTTGCTTTTTATTCCTAAGCCTGGGTTTTAAAATCTCTCTGTGTATCTTGAATCAGCAAGACTCTTTCCCCCCAGGCTCTGCTAGCAGTTTAATAGCCTCTTGTTTCTCTTAAGTCCCGGTGCTAAAGGTACTCAGCCTTACTGGTGCTGGATGCGTGAAGAGTGCTGATGGGGCAGCAGCAACCACTGGCTCCCCAACCGTGCCAGGCACCTTCTCCACTGGCTGCTGGCTCTGACAGCCTGGGCAGCTAGGGCTGTTTTCTCAAAACCCTGTGCTTGGTGACACCCGCCTGAGCTTACCTGGTACCGGAGCCCAGATGTGCCTCGCACCCACTGCCTGCCACCCCATAGCCACAGCTATGCAAGCACAGGTCTTGTCCTGATGTAGTAAGGGAGGTTGCTCTGGCCAGAAAAGTAGGTCCTCCTTTCCAACCTATTAACTGGACAGCTGCTGTGGCCACAGCTCCCCTCATGGATGTTGTTTGGGGGCTTCCTAATGCTTTATGCTTCAGTTTCCTAATGCTTGGTGTCTAACGCTTGCTCTGCTGGAGGAGGCAATGGCTGTGAGTCCAGGCGAGACACAGCTGGCTGTGAGGGAGGTGGAAGAGCTCAGCCCACGCTGACAGCAGGATATCCGTGTTGGCTTACGCGACACATAGTATGGCTGGTATGGAAAAGCAGTCCTAGGCTTTTGAACAGAGGCAGAGGCCAGGGAGACTGGCTTATTATATGTGAGTGCTGCCTGATGTCAAGTGATGGTGCCAGCATCCAGTATGGGGACATTTTGATCGCCTCTCCGGTCTATCTGGCTGTTTATCAAAAGTGCCAAGAGAACAACTGAAGAATGAGGAAAGTAACACTCTGGCCATAATGTGCTGCTAATGTTACCACAGTGGTTCAAAGCTCCGGCCAAAATAAAAAGACTTTCCTTCTGCAAGGTGCTGTAGGCAACTTTGCAAGGAATCACTGCACCCCAGACAGCGTTCAGTGTAAGTAGGCAGGGTGCGCTTCCACACCTCACAGGGTATCCACAGATGCAGAGAAGTCTCTGACTAGATTTCCAGAAAACCCCAGGGTCTCACTCTCACTGATTACAGGAAAGAAAACTAGATCTGAGGGAAACATTAGAAATGCCTTGAAACGGAGAAACCAGTGAGACGGCCACATTGACTGAAGAGGCAGTAACGTTTCCTGGGAGCGTGGGGAATCTGTTTCGCACTGCAAAGTCTCAGCTATTGGGACACAATTTTGTCTGTGTCACTGTGAGCTGTTATTGCCTGCAGACCCCCTGTGTGCAATGGCACTGCCTTCAAAGGCTTGGCTGCAAAAGGCAGGGTGGCTTTTGCTGAATCCCAGTGACAAGAGAGAAAAGGAAAGTGCTCCATTTCCCTCCCAGCCATCCTGTGGGACAGCTATGGTGTGTGCTGCTGCTTACCTACAAGCTGGCTAGCAGAGCTGCCAGCAGAAAGGACCTGCTCTGTTACCTGTGCCTCTGGTTTGCAATGGTTTTCCAAACACGCGGAGCCCCTCTGATGTCCTCCGCTGAAGCCTCGTAACTGATGGCAGTGAAATTCAGCCTCCATCTCAGCTCCCTTGCAGGCAGTGCACAAACCTGTGGGGCTTGGACCCGAGGAGGGAGGCGGAAGCAAGACCCTGTGGCACCCTCAAGTGTGGCCGCTGTCCCACCTTGCTCCTGGCCCCTCAGGTGCCACTTGAAGCAGCAGGGAGAGCCACACAGCTGGTGCCTGCACCGGGCCAGCCATGGCGTGCTGTTATGGCAGCTGGGCTGCAAGGGCCCCCCAAGGGCTTCGGGGACAGGGACCGATTTTCTGCCACAGCTTTTGGCTGCTTTTGAAGGTGTCGCTTGGTGTTCATGGCCGACATGGCTGCAGGCGGAGGTCCCGCTGCAGGCCACACAAGGGGTGGTTTGAGCTGACATGTGAGAAAAATCCCCTCGCAGAGGAGCAGGAACCACATGTGCCGGCTGTGCCGGGGAGCTGCTGTCAGAGGCAGTGCCGGCAGTGCTGCCTGCCTCTGCCAGGCACCCCGCAGCACAGGTGCCACTCCACAGCTGGACCGACGTGTGCTTGGGGCAGTGAGCAAGTGGGCATGGGGCACAGAGAGAGTGTCCAAGTGAGAACTCAGCTCAGACTTTCTCGGCGTTTCAGAGGGATTAGTCCATATGGCAGTGTTTTTTAAGCCGTTTCAGTCTTTCATTATGTGCATTGCAACGCAGCTGCTCACGGAGTTTCAGAGGGCACGCGAAGCTCAGCTCTGACTCCTGAGGCTGGAAAAAAATTACAAAGCATCTTCTTCCGTAGCTGTGTGGACAGTTTCCCTCACTAAATTCACACTAAGCAAATTACAGTGCCTTATTTGAGACATCCCCTATAGCTCAGACCAGGCTAGGTGCTGCAGCCTCCCTAAAACCACCGAGATACCAGCACAACCAGCCTGTGGTTTGCTACTGTAACACAGGTGGACCCGTTTTGGCCAAGGGAGAATTAACACTCATGTGGGACAGGGAGATCCCTTCACTGGGCCAGGCGTGTAAGGAAGGACCGGCTGCTTTAAGACCTTACTCCTGAGGCAGCTGGGGCTGGACCGATGCCTGGGTATAAACTAAAGCAGCTTCACAACTGCTCTAATTTATGTCCGATTGCCAGCAGCCCCAGGGCATTTCTGTCAGCCGCGGCTCAACCAGCTGTAACAGCATCCTGGTTTCAGCTTTGCCTCCCGGTGCTCACTGCTTTTGCTGGGGTGGCTAAGAAGTATCGGGGTGCAAGCAGCCCCAGCACGGGTCCCTCTCAGCAGACAGCTCTTCAGGGCATCTATGCTGCTCACCCCAGTATCTTCTGGCCAGGTTATAGCCTGAGTTTCCACCCCCCTGGATGAAAAGCGCTTCCTACTCATACAGTATGTGTGACGGTGCTTTGCTAGCTATATCTGTACCTATGACGTGAGCAGCGAACTCCTCTGCAAGCCGCCCACAAATCACCCTGGAGTCAAAAAGCGCAATCACAAAGACTACAAAGAAAAATGAAAAGTGCCGTCTGAAACTCAGAAATAGACGATGTACAGTAATTTTTCCCGTTTCTTTGCCTTTGCTGGAATTAATCAACAATCTCTGCCTGCAATTGCTGGGAGTAATTTATTTCAAGAAATGCAAAGCAAAAGTGTTTAGGATAAATATTTAAATTTCCTCTTCCAACCCATCCTATTCTCAATCATTGTTTGTGTTCAATTCAGTCAGCTATGCATAAGCTGATGCTCATTCTCCTTGCTCTGGATATTTACATATTTTTTTCTGTAGTGAATCTCTGATCCCTAAGTCTTTCTTGGATGGGGAAAGAATTATGTAAGTAAAATTCCCTCGGGGACTGAATTCTGGATGAGAGTACATAGGGTTGCCTAGGGCATGGAGAAACCCTTACAGATCGGGATGGTGCTCCCATATGGATGTCAGTATCTGCCCTTTTTTCACTTACTCCCCTTCTCCCTAGGATAGTGAAAGTAGTGGTATTGAGGAGAAGGGAACAATATGAACGAAAATGCAAAAAGCTTGATTCTGGAAGGTGTTTGTGTGCCAAGTCGTACGGTGCACATAGAAAATGAGATTGGAGTTGTAAAAAAAAAAAAAAAAAAAGCAAAACCTTTACTGTTGTAGGAACTATTTAAAAATGTTTTGTTGGTGTTTTTTTATAGGAAATTACTTAAATTGAGCTGTGGGAATAATCAAACAAAAGAGCATAAGCTTCAAAGGCAGTGCTTCATATCTTTCAAACTGAGAAGTTTGAGAAGAGGAAGAAATGAGAGTAAATGATTAATTCTGACCTGGGATTGTCCATGCTTGTGTAGGACATGGGCTTCCCCCGGCTTCCTGTAGCCGAACATCTATAAACACGGTCTGGACAGGCCCTGGCTGACACCCCCACCCCCCGACCTGTGCCACCCCTCCAAGACTGCGCTCCCCCTTTCGGTGAGCTCTAATTAGCTTGTGCCAACAGAGGTTTGAACCAGAGCGGGGTGGGGGAAAGTAATATATGAACTTTAAAGACGGCTCATCCACCACGTGCAATTTGTATTTTACACCTCATGAATTTTAACAGCTAAAGTTATAACTTCACCATTAACCCCCTGTACGCTGGCACGTCTGGCTTGGGCGGTCCAAGGACGGAGGCTACGTCAGCACGCCACCGCAGCTGCAGCTTGCCCGGCCACAGAGAGGTTTTCCTCACTTCTCTCCCTCTGCGAGCAGGGCTGAGGTGGAGGCGTAGCCTTCCCTGCCTTCTCCCCCAGGTCCGGTGCTGCAGCAGCCAGCAGGAATTCCTTTATTTTGATTCCTAAAAGGGTTCAGCCACTTGTTCAAGCCCGTGCTTTCACACACATTCAGGCTGAGTATTAGAGTAGCAAATGCCCTCCAGATACCGCTAAGCGGCCGCTTAAAAACAAAATAACAAACATAAAAATGCAGATGACTGCAGTACAGAGTTAAAAATCGCGGCACTGCTGGCAGGCTTTGCACATAGCCCTAGCTGGACGGCTGCATGCTTGATCTTCTGTGACTGTCATTTACACTGTCATCAAAAATTGTTGTTGTGACTCTAAAACACCACCTTGAAACACTTGGTGGAATCAGAGAGAAGTTGGGTTTTTATAACATGAAAACTGCACACGGAGGTGAGAGCTGGGACCTCTGCTCCCCGCTGGTGTTTCATTACGGGCACTGAGACTATTAAACTAATTTCCTAGAGCTCACATGTGAGGTGTTTCTTGGATTTCCCCAGCCAAAAGGACCAGCTCAAAAGCCTGCAATTCATTAAGCAAGTTATCAGGCAACAGCCTCCCCTGCTCTCTTTTTGCCGTGCCTGCAATCCCTAACTTGCAGCTTGTTTTTTTTCCAATTTGGTACCGCAGGAGCCAGATTCAAAGTCTCTTTATTTGGGGCCACAGTGCCCCAGCGCCTCACTTAGTAGAGCGCAAGTCGCCGTGTGAGCGGCAGCCTTCCATCTGTGCTGCCCGCAGCCCTGTAGGTTCAGCCTCTGCCGCCCAGTGCTCTGCAGCCACTGGGCATGGCTATAAATGAATGAAGTCAGGTAGCAGCGTAGCTGCGGTGGCCCAGAGCTCTGCTGGGGCTGTGTGTCCTGTGCTCCATGGCAGGGTTATCGGCCAAGCTGGCAGCCAGCAGCGAGAGCTGGCTCAGAGCGAGCTTAGCTACCTGGAGGGCATGGTATAGAGATACCCCGTGGTTAGCCAGCCTGATGCGTGCTGTCAGACCTAAGTAAGCTGTCAGCCCTTTAGCTAGCACACTGTAGCTAATGTCTTAAAGCGAGACAATGCTTTACGACAACATTTTGAAGTGTCTTAAAGGCAAAACAATGTGTCCCTTAACGCAACCTAAACCAGCCAAATCTGGCTTAGGCTTGCACATCAACACCCCCTTTCAGAGGGTGGCAGCAAGGATGTCTTCCTGACAGTTCTCCTCTATGTCCTGGTTGCTGCAGAGCCGTGCTGGACTGCTTTTTTAATTTTCAGTCTGTACAGCTTTTCTGGTGAAGGGGCAGAGCCTGAACACTGCCGCTGAGGACTTGCTTTCCTCTGCTGTCCTGTGAGGGACCCTCAGGAGCCATCAGTGGGCCAAGGATTCAGAGCCACTGGCTGTAGACTGAGGAGGCACAAGCTACCATCCAGCCTGATTCAGAGGAAGCAGTACATTGGGACACTTTTTATCATCACAGTCGCCTCTGAACTGGGCGCCATGCTGTTGTCCTGGAGCCACGACAAGTCCCTTGATGATGTTGCAGGAGGCTGTGTTGGGTGCTTGTACATCCAGCTGCTGCCTGCTCCTGCCTCCTTGAACTAGAAGCAGGAAAAATTGGTCAGTGCTGAGGTCTGAATGGCTGCAGATGGATGGCTACCGATGCTGGAGCCCACGGGGCCACTGCCAAGGCACGGCAGCCTCCTGGGAGCATCCCTCCCAGGGAAAAATATGGTCTTTTGGGAGGGCTGCAGTACGGCAGGGATGGGCTCCCTCTCCCCTCTGGCTCTCCTTTTACCCTTCCTTCGGAGGCGCAGGGAATGACAAAGGGACTGTGGATGCTCGCCGGTGCTGGGCTGCGCTGTGCACTTACGTTGGTGCTCGGTAGTGCGGGAAGGCCTTTTCTTCCAGGGAGGCCTTTGCATTTGCAATTTGAATTTAATCCCATGAGCTAAAGATAGCTCCGGCTCGCCTATTGTTCCTCCAGCTGGCAACAGCTTTATTTCTTTGATGCTTTCAGTTCTCGGTCGTTTCCAAGGAACTGGCAGAGACACTTTTAATACAGAGCCTGTCCCATCACTGTATCACGCTGGTCACCACGTCCCACCCTCCTGGCCCTCCCTTAGGTGCTCTGCTTCCTGCTGGCGAGGTCTCCCGCAGGGACTGCAGGTCTCCCTCTTGCTGGCATGAGCTTTATCTGCATGTACCCTTGATGTCGCCCTCCAAATCCCCTGGCTGGCTTCAGAGCTGCTCCACAATGGCTCCTCCAGGAGCAGGAGTCTTCCTCGGGAACACACCTTTCATGAAAGCCTAGCTCAGATATTTGTTAATTAGTCTTACTACCATTACTCCACTGGCAGAAGTAAATGATGTGATCCTTTCCTATATTCTTGGTGGCTATTGGGGTTCGTATGGGTACTTCTCTAACCCACCTTTTTTTACGTGTTGATTTGGTAAGAATTTAGTCATCATTTATTTCAGGAGCTTTCTGTGTTGCGTCAGCGGAGGAACCACATGCTCCGCAAGGTCACTGAATGCATGTTTGTCTCTCAAGTAGTTTGAACAATGATTTGAAGCGGATTAATGTCAGTAAGCTCTTATCTCTGATTGCTTAGGTTTGTATTTGATATAGGTGGATCACACACCTATATATCATAGGTATCATACACATTGTGCTGTGTATGTGATTTGATATCTTCTAATCTCAGGGACAAAAACTAGGTGCTTTTCCAAAACCTTAATTTGGGATTGTTCCACGCTAATTCATGTTGTTAATTAGCTATAGCAGGTAGCCAATAAAGCAGCATAAATGATTTCAGGTTCCTTAGGAAATGTGCCAATACAAAGGCAAATACCGATTTAGATGTGGAATTTTCGCAGCGCCTCTCAGTGAAATCTATTCATTAAATTAAACAAACGTGAGATGGTTGCATGCTGCTGATGAACATTTTGCAAACCGGAAAAGGGAGAATGCTGGATCAGTAAATCCCTCCCTGGACATATCAGCAGATCTCAACCCACTGGCAGGAAGGGTGGGGAGAGCCCTGCCTTGCTGCGGGCAGCAGCCGGTCTCCCAGGCCTGCAAGCTGCAGCAGTGATTTCCTGGCTCTGGCAGGAAGGGCTGCTAGTTTGTACCGCTGGCGTGCCTGCCAGCGAAAGGGTTGCCTGCCATCGTGAGGCACGGAGCCGCAAGGAACTGCGTGGGAGGTGAATGCAAAAAAAAAAAAAAAAGAGAAAAAAATAAAGTCAGGTTCCTGAAGTGTTCAACAGGGACACTTCCTTTCTCACAGCAGCAGAAAAAGTCATTCCTACATGGAGGCAATATTGCAAAAATCAAGCACAGCACAAGGGGAAATCTGCCTCTGGGTTCCCAGGTAAACTAAGGGGAATATCTGCAGCCTTTTTCCCCTTTTCTGGAGATTGTCCTAGTGCCACAGAAGACTGCATCTGAGTGCATGATATAAATACTGCTTTTAAAATACTTTTCTCCCCTCAGCCCTGCCTCAGTTCCTGGTTTGGCACAGAATGGGGATGTCAAATGAAAGCAGCTCTGCAGCAAAACACCGACTCCCTGGAAAACTGGTTGTGAAGGAGTGCAGCTACTTGGGACCAGATGCTTCAGCAGAGTGGAAGCAGGATATGAGAAATCTTCCACAAGTGGGTTACCGAGCGGCCTTAGGGATGGACAAACACCAAAAGCATCAGTTATCCACTCGAGCATGTGTGTTTCAGGCTTTGAATGGCTTGCAACCATAGGGTGTTGAATCTCCCCATGCAGCCTCTGGGACTTCTCCCACACAGCTGCTTGGGTGCTTTTCTCCAGGCCCGAGTGTCAGACTGAGGGGAGCTGTATTTTGTCCTTGATGGCAAAGAAAGCAGACTTGGGAAGCCTTGTTTGTCTTGATACAGTTGTCAGTGAATGGTTGTTCACATCAGACGCAGTCTTAGTATCCCCGGGGTGCTCCAGGAAATGTGTGTACCTGTGCTTCACAGGTCACTGCTGTACTGAGTTCATGTTAGTCCTTCTGCAAGTATAGCCACCTGGCACCCCTTAAAAAAGAAAAATACCACGATGAAGCAATTTTTTTTTTTCATCAGTATTACATGGGGAAACTAAAGCCCTCCTGTAAGAGGATTTTGGTGCTCTAATTTAAGGGATAAAATAAAACTGTTTCTGAAGGCAGAGTTTGCCCCTGTGTTTTAGGCAGAGCAACACTGATGATTTTAATTGCATGTCCCCTTAGGGGAGGCAATGACAGCAACTCCATTGATTGGGCTTCAGTCTGTGGTCACTAGCAGGCACTTAGAGGAAAAGGACATGTCTGACAGAAAGAAAAATAAGGGTCTTCTCCCTATTGGGAACCTTGTGGAAGACACTGTATTTGAGGACCTAGTGACGTTGGGCAAGCCACGTCTGCTCTACTGGGCCCTGTGCTGGGTGCCTGCAGACCCATGTATGCAGCGCAGCATAAGGGAACGTGCTGAGATAACTCGCGCCATCGGTGTTGCGCTCCGGCGGACATGCTGAAAGAGAGAACGTCCCTACCTGTCAGAAGAAGATAGATGATTTTGTTTGTCACACGAGATTAAAGGCACCACGGTATAGGAGGGAGACCCAACCCCTCAATGACAGGATCTGCGGTCTGTGCTGTGGCTATTCATCTGGAGTCCATCTGATGCTGCACGTAAGTGGGGTTCCCAACATCTGAAGGGATCATAAGAATTACTTTCTGTCTGTATTCCTCTTCTTAGTTTATTTTATTAATACAGCAATTTTATTATTACACTACCTGCTGTTGTGCCTTTCTTACTGACAACCAGAGAGACCCCTACACCTCCCTGTGCAAAACGCTCTCTGATTCCCCTCAGAGTCCCTCAGCGGGGTTGATCCAACAGGAGTTTGTCCAGGGCTTGCAGCCTAAAGAAGACAGGGGTCTGCTCAGACTCCGGACAGGAGCTCAGCCTGTGAGGCATAGTGGGCAGAGTGCAGGCAGCCGTGCAGGCAGCTCACTGCTGCTTCGTGTACGTGTGATGGGAGCAAGGGTGAGAAGCCGCGACAGCATACGAGGGGCTGGACAGCTGGATGCAGGCAAGGGGGCCGCTCATTCAACCCTCCTACCGACAAGGAGAAACAGCTGCTGCCGCTGCTGCAGACAGTGCACACGGAAAAGCCGTGGCATTCGCTTCCCAGCCTGGGTGATCCTCCCCCTCCCGGACTGCTGCCTGCCAGGATGACTCACGCTTGCTGCTGGAGCTGGGACTTGGTCCGGTGCCAGGAACACACTCCGGAGGGAGACCACAGAGAAATACAGAATAATTTGCAAATCCATAAAAAAACCGGTGCTTCTCAGTGGGGGTCTCTTGGCAGGTGCCAGATCATATTTGTAGCAGGTGTCTCCCGCCCGCCCGTGCTCCTGGGGGACAGTCCCCTGCTCCAGGTGACCTGGCAGGCCTGTGGCGTGCCAGGGATGGCTGCGAGTGCCGGAGCATGTTGCTGTCTGTGGCTGCCCGTGCACGGCATGGGGCTACTCCTGCTGCAGGACCCCATGAGCCATTAGCCTGGGAGTGTGGTAATGCGGTGCCACAAGTGAAGAGGAGCCCCGCTAGGCATAAAATGGCACAGAAGACCCCCAGGAGTCTTGTAGAACAGAATGATAGAGTGTAATGAATAGTCAGACATATGGTAAAAATGAATTAATGTCGAGTTGCCATCCAGTCTGCCATTTTTTCCTTTCAGTTTCCCCGCTGTGCCTGTCTCCTGGCATCACTGAATCTTGATTCAGGGAGAAGCAGCCAAGTAGCTTCCTGTGAAGCCAACATCACATCCTAAGTTGGCCAACAGCTTGGTAGTGCTTTCTCCTGGCTCCATCTGGCTGGGACTCTCTCACCTGGCCTGGCGGAGAGTGACCCAGCCACACTGGCACGGGTTTGCGTCTCCTCCCCTCTGGCAGGGAGCCACCTGCCCTCAGGAGATGCCAGCTGATGGGGAGCACAAGTGACTTTGAGCAGGAGCTGCCGTGAGCACATCAAGGCAAGTCCCGGGTGTCAGGCCTCATCACCTGCAAATGCAGTGGCCCAAATCCAGGACTGCAGGAGGTTCACCTGGAGCTCCTGGAGAGCTCTGTGGCTGGAGTGCCACAACTTGTCTGCTGTCTGGGGGATGCCGGCTGTTTCAGCAGACAAGGTACTGGCAGAGTAAGGTGGGAAGGTCCAGCCTGGTGGAGCAAACTTGCGGGAATGACTTTTGAGGGTCTGACACATTGCTAAAGGCAGCAGTAGTGCATACACGTGTGTATATGTGCATGTGTAAGTGCAAATGTGCATGCGAGTGCCTCGAGTAATCCTAATTTTCCCACCAAGAAGAAAAAGAATGCCATGTGCCGTAAGTCAGTCTATGCACTGCGAGGAGGTGCTAAAAAAACTTGCAGAGTCCAGTCCAAGAATTGGACTAGAAAAGGGCAGGAATATTGTACCCATCCTTTGCCTTCCTGCCACAGCCTCTCCTTCCACAGACAGCTCTTTCTGCACTGCACACAGCATGGGTGGGCTTTCTCCAAAAACGAGTGTGCTGCTTCTTTGCCCTTGGCTGGAACTGCTGCTGTGTATGTCCCAACTTGAACAGGCCTCAGGAGGTAAAAGAGAGGGGCAGGAGCACAGCTGAAGGGCTGTGCAAGCAGGGGCTTCTCTTTGCTGGGGGTATGCGGGGAGCCTGCCTGCCTGCGGATGCAGCTGGAGGAGCAGTTTGGTGGCAGCAGCACAGGCTGAGGCAGGCGTTTGCATGTGTGTGTGTGTGAATGCACGCATGTGTGCGTGCAACAGAATATGGAAATGCTTGTCTTAAAAGAGCAAAAGAGGAGCTACTGCCCTAAGAAACATATTTGGCTGGAGCTACACCAAAGCCTCTTCTGGGAACCTCCATACTGGAGTGGGGAGCATCGCACCCACTTCCCTCACCACAACACCCGCAGCCCCTCGCAGTGCCTGGGAGGCAGTGCAGTTTTAATCAAGGCTCCTCGCTGAAAGCAAGCCTCCCTTTCTTCAGTTGAAAGTCCTTGCCGACTTAAAAACAGCTGTTGTGGTACGGCTCCTATTCTTGGATTTCTTGGAAAAAAGGGAGAGCTCATAGGGGCTAAAGGGCAGGAGACAGAGGTTGGGGACTTGTGCTCTGCTGCTGGCTCAGCTGCTGACTTCTCGCGTGATGGGAAGTAAGTCACTTATTTTTTATATTAAATAGGGAGAGGGCAGAGAGAGGAAGAGACGAAGGGGACAGTGCTATTAAGCAACCTTTGTGAAGTGATTTGAAATCCACAGTGGAAAAAGCCGTAAATGTCACATCACATTCATTACCAAGCAGCGGTGGCTGCGGCCACGGCTCACAGAGAGCCACCGCGGCCGGGCCGGCCTTCGCAGGCTGCTCCCCTGCTGCCAGGACCTGTCCCTCCCATTACCGCCTCCCGAAGTCATTTTTATTATCCAGCAATCACCTGTGACCCTGAGATATTTTTAATGCCTGCATTTTCAGTGCTGCTTTTCTACGGGCACAAGGGCTCTTCAGCCAGGCAGCCCAGCCCTCCCCTGCCGCCTCCTCCTCCCTTGGGCGCCTGTGCTCCTTCCCTTGCACAGCCCACAGCGGAGATCAGACGCAGCGGCAGCTGGGGAAACAATTGGGTGCCAAATTAGAGCAGCTCTTCAAGTAATTGACTGATGGAGCAGCGCTCCTACTTAAAAACAAAAAAAATTAAATCCCCCTCAGTTTCACAGTGTGAGTCACTGGGGTGTCTGTGCTCTGAGCTGTTTAAAAGTCAGCCCACGGTGGAGGTCAGGGGACGGAGCTGTTTTGCCCCGTGCTGCTGAGGCTGCCCCCTCTCCTGGGAAAAGCCCAGGTTTTGCCAGGCCTTGCCAGGACAGAGCTGTGAGATGCTTCAGCGGTGCAACCCAGCCCCATGAAGCTCAGATCCCCTCCGACCAGGCGCTCAGCCCCCAGCTCCCATGGGCTGGGGGTGAGGCCCCCAGCAGCCACTGCAGACACTCACAGCTTCTGACATGCTGGTAGCTACGAAACAGCTCCTGGAGGGATGTTTTAGTCAAGAAGTCAGGAGGGGGAGTTTCCTCTAGACGTGGGCTAACCTTGCAGCTTCTTGCCATGGAAGCAGCCAGAGTGCTGCGGGCTCTTACTAGCACCGTGGGTCCTGCCAGCGCCTTGAACAACAGCCCTGGCTGAGGAGCAGCGCTGAGCTCCTCCAGCCATGGAGGACAGCAAATCTGACCTTAATTGCTCGTAAAAGATCATAGAGACGAGCTTTTTCCCCGCTTTCCATCCGTCACTAACATTTTAACAGCTTTGCAGGAAGGAGGGCTAGAGAAGACAAGAGAGCAGCAACAGTTTTGCATTATCACAGGACTCTGGGAGCTGGGGCTGCAACAAAACCTCCCAGTGTCCTGAGACTCTCAAGAAATAGAAGTAACTTCTGAAGCTCATGCAGCACTGTGTGGGCAGTCAAAACCAGCAATAAGATACTCTCACTCATCTTCTTTCCCATCCTTTCTAGTGGAAAGGAGAAAGAAGATTTCTGCATGTTGCAGGTATCGTCATTATTCTAAGTTAACCTGGCATTTAAGAAAAAATGTAAGCAAGCAAATCTCCTTCAGGGAACTGGTGAAAGCTCTCCTTGGCTGTCAAAGAGGTGACTCTGAGTATGGTGACTTGTTCAAGGAGTGAGGATGTCCTTCTTCATTGTGTTGTGCCTTGTCTTCCAGCTCTACTCCCAAAGGGGTGAGAGATGCCAGGTTCAAAAAACAGCCTGGCCCTTCCGTGCTTGCTGGCATCAGTCTTCTCCTCTGGAGCAAAACACAGAGCAAAAATTCATCCCGAGTTTTCCATAGAAAACTTTGGCCCTGGCTTCTGAAGCCAGGCTGCAAACAAACCAGAGCATAAGACTATCACTGTGGCCAGCACACAACCGTTGGCTGTTCCCAGACATGACCTGCCCTTTGCTTTCCAGGGGCTTTTGCCTCGCTCTGCGCTATTTCAGAGCAGTGTGCCCTCACTCCGCTGCTCCCCACAAGCTTGGTTTTCAAGCTGCTCCCAAAGCCCTTTGCAGTTTGAAGTGTTTTGTTTTAGGCCTTTTTTTGGCCTGTCAGAGCAACCGAGATAATACCAGCTGCAAAGCCAGGCAGCCGAGCACAGTTCTTTGCACTCTCCTGTTTCCTCATTGCTGATGTCTAGCCCTTATATATTTTTCATGGAAGACTGTGTTGATGGTGCAAAGGCGCCTCCTTCCCTTCCCCCGGGTCTGATTGTTTTCTCTGCTTTTGCGTACAAGAGGGTTAATTAGAAGTCGGTATCTACCCCCAGCTAATGTGGAAACCTGATTAGGAGCCAGCAGCTAGACAGAGGTGAGAACAGGATTAGCCCTTTGCAGGAGGCAGAGCCGGGGCGGGGGAGCAGGGCTCCCTGGCCCCATCCTCAGCACCAGGAGGGTCTGAGGCTGTCCCTGCCTAGCTCGAATGTGGATCCCCAGCAGAAGAACATGCATCCCAAAATGAGATTATGGCACATCCCCGGGGCTCCTCCACATGGGTTTGGCTGGCGAGGAGATTTTATAGTCTCCTGGGGTTGGGTTGTGGGGTGGGGGTGGTTGATTTTGCCTCTCTGGCAGCTCAACCAGTGCACTGCCCTTTCTCCATTCCTATGTGGATGGGGAGCATGTGCATGTGTGTGTGCGTGTGACAGCGAACGCTGGCTCATGCTGTTTCCTCCCTTCCCTTGGGGCTTGACTGGGTCCCATTTTTTTTTTCTGCTGCCGCTCTAATAAAAAAAAGTGGTTCAGCCAATTCTTTTGAACCTGAACACAGAAGGAAGGAGACAGGGAGTGAAAAATGTGAAATCAAATAGGATTTCCCCCCCCGCTGCAGTTGCTGGGAGCGCTGTGGCCATCCCCCAGCAGCAGGTGGGGGGGCAATAGTTATTCATGCTGGAACCAGGAGCAGGAGAGCTGCTCTCCCCATCTGAGAGAGCTCGTTACCGCCTCAAGTTTGCTTAAAATACAGCTCTAATTACCTGTTTAAACAATAGCTCTGTCCCTTCCTTGGTCTATGAAGACTGCGCACATTTTAATTATCGGGAAGACCTTGGCCATTCACCTTTCTGAGGTATTTAATGCTTCCAGTCAAATGCCTGCCCTGATGTACTCTGTTACCATGCCACCTCTCGAACTCTCGCTGGCGGAAAACTGCAGGATATCACTGGTGAAATGACATTCTCTGGCAGATCTTTTTTTTCTGCATAATCATGGTATTTGGGTTAATTTTGCTTTGCTGGGCACATTAGTCTTTGGCTCCTAAACAAGAATATGCAGGGCCTCCTCCCACCTTGCCTTTTCCCCTGTGCACACATGAAAAATAGGGCTTAGCTTGTGTCTTAATATGCGATCATATTGTAATCCTATAAACGGAAGCCAAAGCTGTTCCTGGGATAGGAACACCTGTTTCAGAGGCCGTATAACCAGCACAGGAAGGGCTCTTCTTTTCCTTTGCCCAGACGTCGATCCATTCAACTCAGCATCACATCCCCTCCCCACAAAACCTCTCATTTTGGGGGTATTTCTCTTTTTCTAGCAGGCGGTGGGCTGGGAAATGCTTCCAATCGCAGAGCAGTGCAGCAAGGGATCCTGCCGAGCTGAATGCCCAGAGGCGATCGAAGCACTGCTGTCCATGGGCCGGCGAGCCGAGCTTACTGAGGTCTCGGCTACACAGCCATGGGAGCCTGGCCAGCAGGAGAGATGATGCAGCTAACGAGCATCCTTCCTCAGGGGCCTTTTCCTTGCTGACGCCGAGTGAGCACAAGCTGGGATGCCCTGAGAGCTGAATCCCTGGCAGCTGCCCAAGCCGCTGGTGGTGGCACTGGGCAGGGGTAGGGCTATTTCCAGCAGGCAGCAGCTTCTTCTGGATCGCTGTCAGTGTGGATGGGAGAGCATCCCTCTGCCACACTGGACCCAGGCAATGAAAGGGTGGCAAGAAGGCTTGGCTTCAGCAGAGTGCCCGAGAAGGGGACCAGGATGCTCCGAAGAGGGAAAGACACATATTTGCAGTCAGAGAGAAGGAGGCCAAACACTGCCCAGCCCATAAGTCTCAGCCCCTGTGAAACCTTGTCTGTGGGGGTTGGTGCAGCCGGCTGGGAGAAACCCAGAGTAAACTCAGCAAGCTGCCCGGAGGGTCTGGAGCTGTAAATCTCAGCAGCCCGGATTTAAAGAGCTGCCAGAACTTTTCATGAGGTTAGAAAAGTGCTGGGGAGGTGGCAGAAGAACACCTGGCTGTTTCATCCTCCCTACACTGCAGTGCTGCCACTTGGGACTTTCACCTTCCCTTCAGGAGTTGGTGAAGCATAATGGAGCCTTTTGGGACTGGAAGATATTGCTCTGATTTAGGGTAATTGCCTGCATGTCATGATTCAGCGCATCAGTTGAGCGCTCATCCACCTCTGGACATGATTAACTGGACATGTTTAACTGTAAAGACCGCAGGGATTTTCCATGGGACTTATGCATGTGCTTCCCTGCTGTGCTGAACTCGGTTCCCCGTTACCACTACCGACATTGGTTGGGGTTGCCAGAGAGCGAATGGAAGAATTCAGCCCTTTTGTATCAGATCCCCCTTTGTTTTATCTGACCGCTGAAATTGCAGAGCTGGAGTATTTCAAAATATTTGCTCAGCTGGCCATGAAACGCAAGGGTTTCTTTGGGGGGAATGGCTCATTTCTTCTCCAGCCAGATCAAGCACCTCCAGCTAATGATGAAGCACCACGGCACACTGAATCCCTGCTAATGGCAGCGTCCTGAGGAGTGAAGATAAACAGTGCTTGCCGCAGCATGGGGGGATGCCGATCCCTCCCCTCTGCTGATGACAGAGGATGAGCAAAGGAAAAGGGGAGGGGGAAAAAACGTGCTGCTCTGGATGCCCCAGTTTTCTTGTGCTTTTTTAAATTTTATTAATACCTAGTAGCCTTACCAAAGCTAAGCAAAGAATCCCTTTCATCCGCTAGTCTGTTTTCTACCTTTGGTGGCCAGCCTTTCATTTTACTTTGAGGTATCCCCCCTCAGAAAGCTCCTCGCTGCCTAGCCAGCACATTTGTTCCTCTCTGGCCGGATGCAGATGTGACCAATTTGCTTCCCCAACACAATGCAAGTGGAAGCAGGAGCGGAGAGGGGAGGAAGGTCTATGAAGCCGAGTCGCGCAGAAGAAGGCAGCGAGAAGAGCGCCGCACTATTTGTTCCCTTGCTTCCACTGGGGTCTTCAGCGTCCCGGCAATGGTAAATCTTAACTTTCATGCTATAGTGCACCAGGATGCAATTTACTTCAAAGACAGCATAAATCCCCGGCCGCCGCTTATATCACAGGCCTGTTACATAAAAAGGGCTTATGAACTTGGGTCACAGGAACAGGCTTGCCCTTTTTGGTGTCGATCTAACCTGACTGGCCTGTGGTTGGCCTAAAAATGTCACAAGGGCTATAAAAACTAGGCTGTCCCTGCCCTTCTGAGCCATTGGATTGCCCAGCTCTGCCATGCCAGCCCTGGGAGCACTGTCCCTGCGTCCAGCCCCACCGTCACGCAGTGGCTCCCCCAGCCCCGGGCTGTACGGAGAGGGAGGGGAGGCTCTGGGATTTTTTTTTTAAGTTTCAGGAAAAATGCTAGCGCTGGGGAGAGAGGGGAGGAAGGAAGCAAATTCCTCCCTCCTGCTACTACAGCGGTCTTGCCAAAGCAGAAACCCAGAAAGCACTTTGGCCAGGAAAAGCTGTGAGTGAGCCAGGTGCCCTCATTGTGGAGGTGGGCTGGGGGATGCGTGGTAGTGCCAATACTTGCCCTGCCTAGAGGATGAAGGTCCTGGCTCTCAGCTGCTGTGAATCCCTTGGTCTCCATGAGCTCCACAAAGTCATGCCACTTCACACTGACCCCAGGAGCTTTTTGTTGCTGTGGCAAATGTCATAGGTTTAAACAGGGGAGTGCTAAAGACCTGTTTAGGCATATGAAGAAGGTACATTTTCAGAAGTGATAGAGAGCCTGCAGAGCTAGCGTCAGGAGTGACGTGGGCAAATAGAACCCCAAATCATTTCTGAAAGTGGGACTTTGGCTCTGTTTAAATACTGTTTATCCACCCCTTGGCCAGAACAGTGGTTTCCTCAGCCCGATTCCAGACAACTGCCTTGCCCAGGAAGACTGGTCTTGTGTGCTAGCGAGCAAAAATCAAGCTAGAAAACATCCAGTTAAATTTCTAAGAATTTAATTTCCTGGCTAAATATTGGAACCTAGACATTTTCTGAATATTGCTTTTGGAGAGAAAGAGGAGAAAAGAAATCCCTTCTGCACTCTGTAGTTCAACCATATTAAAAATGTCTTATTTGCAAAGCTGTTTACGCCTCCCTTCCCTTCTGCCGGGATGCTGCTGTGTATCTGCCCTCATCAGAGCGCTGCTATTAGCTGGCTTCATCGTGCAGCGATGCTTCATCGTTAGCCAAAGTTGCTTTATCTTTGTGAGGGAGAAATAAGCCATTCCTCTCAGAACCACCCATATTTCATGGCCAACTAAGCAATATTGCAAAAACATTGAGATTCTTCAATTTCCTTGATCGTATATAGCAGATGCTGATTTGATGCTAGGAAAACTGATTAGCAAACCCCTTCCCGGCTAGTCTGTCACGGCACTGACAGCCCCAATGCAGTCAGCTTGTCCAGCAATAGAAAGACTATTACCAAGTGCATCTTTCATGCAGCAAAAAAACACGTTTCTAGCTGCTTCTATGCACTGAAAACAAATTTCCAAAAGCCTGCATAGCAAAGTGCTGGGGTTATAATGCGCTTCTGTGCAGTATTACCTTCAAATGTGTTATCACTGGAAGTGAAAAATCCAGGCTCCTCTCCTGCTGGAGCCCCACTGTCAGTAATCGAAGGCTTTCTCTGGCTGGGGACCTGTCTAACTTGCAGGGCTGGCTGTGACACCAAGGGCATTACTGGATGCTGCTGTCATGCACAGCCATGCAGGTCCCTTTTAAGGGAGTGATGGAGCCATTTAGCGGGGGATCTGAAATCTAGTGTGTATAATTTCAAGGAAACTTATAGGCTTGCTGAGGCTAAAAACCAAGATCAAAAGTTCAGGGTTAAATTCAGCTGTTGGGTCGAGATAAGCTTATCTCCAAAAAGTGGCTTACGAGAGATCTGCTCTGGGCTGAAATGCTTAACTGGTGACCTGCAGGACTCGGCGCTGCTCTCCTTCACACCAGGGCTTACCTCTAGATCTGTGTGTCTCCTGCCCTTCAGATGCTAAAGCCGTAGCGGGGAGGCGGTGGAGGCGGATAGCATGTCAGGACAGCTGCGCTCTGGCCCTGGGCCTCCCACAGATTTACGTGCTTTCGCTTAGCCTGGGTGTCCCAAAGAGAGCAGCGAGCACTGAGCACCGTGGTTTTGTTATTACACAGAGGCCTGATCTGGCAAAAAGGGAAAATTAGAGAATTTTTTCCAAGCGTTCTTTTCCACTCTCTGGAAAAAAAAAAAAAGACATGCCTGTAATCAGCTGCAGGAGCGGAACAGCCCTTTTAATTTATTTTAAAGTGTCCTTCAGGACTGTCTGGTTAATAACCACGCTCCATGGCGCTGCACTCCCCAAGGGGTGAAAGGCGCTGCCTAGGAAACTTGTGGGTTTTTTTCCTGGATCGGATGCCCTCTACTTCATCCCACTGGAGACTGGGAAGCATGCACCCGAAGGAAGCAGCATGGCAGGAGGAGGACGAGGCGGCAGCAATCCTGCCTCCTCCCGGTAGCCGCTGTGGGACTGGCAGCTCCATGTTCGGGATGCTGCGGAGGATTGCTGGCACACAAGAGGCTCCCACGGCTGCAAAAACCTGTGGCAACAGCATGTATCTAATTCCAGCCCTTTGCTTAAGAGGGCTGGTTAAAGGCATCACAAACTTGAGGTGTGCAGCATTTGCACAGCATGCGTTGCACAGCTGTTTGATCCCATCGGAGGTGTTTGCAGCGCACAGATACGACAGGTTTCTGGGAAGGGCAGTAAATGGGAAAAAAGGTCATTTGATCAATCATCTTGCAGTCTAGTGGCGTGGTGGCCTTGGTAGGGAAAAACAAATCAATCTCTTTAGCCTGTCCCTATTTTTAAAACCTATGCAGAAGTTTCCGGGATGCAGCACAGAGAAGCAGCTCCTCGTTAAACAGTGAGGTGTCCGCTCACCCAACTGGCCTGTTGCCATGAGAAATTAAGACGAAGGCAATAAAACAAGCCTGGAAGGCTGCCAACAGCAGGAAACCATGGCAGTGGGGCAGGACGAGGCTCCTGTTGGGTTAGATGGGAGGTGCACAGGTACTCACAGGGGACGGTGAGCACCCACTCCTGCCTACAACTGCACTCCTCAGGCAGGGTCCTCCTCTGAAGAGAGGACCACGCTGCCCCGTATCTCCTAGGGTAGTCCTCTCTCAGAGCCTATGGCTTCTTGCAGAGCAACGCCGTATGCAGTGAGGCTGGAGGGGGCAGCCAAGGCATGCTCCCGGCATCTGGTGCCCCCCACCACGAACGGCCCCTTGGGCTGCCCGGGGTGCCAGCAGCTCCCTCCAGCTCCCGACACAGCACATCGGAGCTGCCAGCTCCAAGAGAATCCCACAGCCAGCTTTTTCCCACAGTATATGATTTCTGTGCAGAGGCACACATATATGCGTGTGTATGTGTGCCTGTGAGAAAGTTACATTTCAGCCAAAACACAAAGCATCTTATATTGGAGATGACAAAGGGATGTATCGAAAAGCAATAATGTGAGTCATTGCCACGGTGCTCTTGCTACCTTAAAATGATCCAGAAATGTTCGAGAGACTGAAAATTAGATGTTTCTTCTTAAAAGAAACAGAGCTGTTTTAAGGGTCTGGGAATAAGAATTTCAACTTTTAACATTCCCTATGCTCTTCCTTTCCTTTCTTACTCAGGGCAGATCATGAAATTTTGGCAAAGAGCTTATTTTATTTTGAAAAACAAGCTTTTTTAATATCTAAGAATAATAGGAACATTCTCAAAGCTTTACAAATGAAACAGGCCTTCACTTAAAGGAATCCAGACGCTGCAGCAGGGAGATCCTGAAAGCAGAATGGCCTTCAGCTCCCGTGTCCAGCCCCGGCCACACGCGAGCCTTCAGCTGAGAAAGTAAAAAGGAGACTTGTGAAATGAAGTAGTATTTTTTCTTCCCAAACCCTGTAGCTTTTCAATTCCATCAAATATTGCTGTGTGGAAGGCTGGTGGAGATCATTCCCTGAACTAGTTGCTGATTTACCTCATAGAAAAGCCCTAGGGAAGGGCTTTCTTGAAGACAATTTTACATTGACATTGTTTTCCTTGCATTTTGAGGGCCAAAAATTTTGTATTTTTTTTTTCCTGGAAGGAAAATGATGGTTTATTATGCAATCAGAGAAATCCGTGACATGGGGTCCTGGGAACAAAACACCACCCTATATCACAAAACTTGTGATAAAACTATAGGATTTGGGACCTCTGCCTTAAGGCAAATCTACTATGCTGAGTTTCCGCACCCCATTCTCCTGAGGGAGATACAGTGTGCGACTGTCCAACGAGGCACTGGAGCAGCAGCTGTCTCTTCCTGCCAAAAATAAATGGGGAGTGGGGAGCTTAACTCTAGCTGGACCTGGTTAATCTGTGCTTAGATTATCACAATTGCGCCTGGGATTAGGAAATGCTTTAGCAGGGACTAATTTTACCTGGTGGACAGCATGTTTGGCTGACTTCTTAATCCCATCGCTTGACTCACGGGACTTGGCTTCCAAGGCAGATGGGCCCCAAGCATCCCTGTGGCCGGCCCCCACATGCATGGGGCTGTGCCTCTCCGTGGGGATGGGGTGGGGAGCCTGGACGCATCTTCAGGTCTTTTGCCCAGGATCACTTCACTTTTGCTTTCTTGCTGTCCTCTTTCCCCTCCTTCTACACTAACCAGAAATCAGGCAGAAGGCTCTTAGCACGTGGCAGCACAATGCAAAACGTTAACCTAATTTTCTGAGAAGATGCTCTGGTGGAGGATGAGAGGGGAGACAGCTGACTGACATGAACACCTTTCTCACTTTCTACTGAGGGAGACTTTGAGAAGGTCTGCAGTGATACTTCTCCGTGAGTGTAACGGAGTTAGATGTACAGCTCCTCAGACAACCTTCTGGGAAGGTAACTCCATTCCAGCCTCTGTTCCCTGGAGAGAAAAGTAAGTCATGGGACAGCTGCAATGGAAGTCCCCATTTCAGGGGAAATGAGAAAAAAAAAACCAACCCCAAACCCAAAAAGGATGCTTTTTTGCTTGTTTCAGGAGAAATGAAACATTCTTTGCACTTCTTGGCAATTAAAAAAAAAAGAGCAGGAGGATTTTGCTAGTAATAAACCATGCAAAAAACTCCAATTTTTTGTTTGCAAAATTGGCAGAATTTTGAGCAGCTGAATTAGGGAAGCATAGTAGAGGTTTACAAGTATGAAACACTCATGTGGCTGGCATCCAGCAGCTCTCCTGCCAGGGAGGAAAAGCCTCTAACACGGATTATCCAACAGTTTATGCCGCTCAGCTTCAGCGGGGAGACCTTTACGACAGCAAACCTCTCAACAGCCCCAGTTATGAAACCCTAGAGCTCAGCCTGGCCCCCTCCCACAGCGTCGCCCCATGGCATCCCCGCACCATGGCTCCCTGCCGGCCCTTCCCAGAGTTGTGCAATTCCCAAACTCGGACAGTGCCCAAAAGCACCGCTGAGCCCTTAATTGATGCCTGAGGTGACAATTACAGAGGCCCCTGAGAGGAAGGCAAAAAGAAAAACAAAACCGCTGTCCCTAACAAATAAGCAAAGCAGCAGCAACAGCAAATAACCCCCTGCACAATACAAAGCCTTAAAAGAGACGATAAATAAAGCCAATTAGCCCACAGACTTAGCGCTGGCTTATATGCAGCAAGCCTGGCGGAAGGAAGGGCAAACCCGAGAGCCGCTAGCCACAAATGCATCACTTCTTCCTACTCTTAAAAAAAAAAAAAAAAATCCCCAAATGATCAGGCGTGGTTGAGGTGACACCAGAAAGAAAGGGGGAGCAGAAGGGCAGCTCTTGCTGGGGAACAGGCTGATGGAGAGGAAGGAGCCCTGCTGCTCTGAGCGCCCACACTCTGGGTGTGAACACCAGGACCAAAAGACTTTTCCGAGGGATGGGAACCTGCTTTGTCAGGTCTTGTGGGGGGCTGCAGCCTGGCCCCACTCAGCGTGCGGCCAGCAGGTCATGGCTGCCAAATGGGGACACAGTGGGGAGAAAGCCAGTCGTTCAAGTATTTAAGGCCAAGGTTAGGAAAGGATTAACATAGCCTTTCCAAGACCTTGAACTCTTCTCCTAATCTGGATTTACAGCAGTGAATTCACTGCTGAGGCCATTTACTCTCCCTCCTCCATCTTGCAATCCTCACATCACTTGCAAGAAATGCCCTTGTTGGCACCTTTGCACATCCTACTCTTAATAGAAACTGCCTTAAAACCAGAGAGATACGCAATATGCTTCTGTGCTAAACATGCCACAGTGTCTCTTAACTCCTGACAACCATTATCCAGCTGCTGAATGAGCCTTATTATAAGCAATTTTTGTAAATCATATTGAAAGCATGAAGTCAGAAGGAAAAGAAAAAAAAGTATCTCAGGTCATGAACTGCAGCAACACCTGGCAGGTTGGTTAAAAAAAAAGAAAGAAATGCTGGGAAAGTTGACACAATATCCTAGGGTGATACATTACAGACATCAACACGTACGTCACATCCAAGCCCAGGGCAGGGCTTACCCAGCCCTCCAGCTGCAGGGCTGACACCCTTCCCAGCTGCCTAACATCCGATCCTGCGCCTTTCTTTTCTGGAAGCCTCTCTGCAGCTTAGCTCAGAGTGGGCCAAAACACGAAAGATTTTGAGACGTGGCACAAACTGGGTTGTTCTTTTTTTTTGACCAAAAAAATTTCCGGTCCATGGAAGGCTGGGGCAGATGGACTCTGCGTCTGTAGCAGCGTGGCAGTAGTTGGCAGCTCTGCCCCTTTCACCTCCAGTGCTTGGCGAGCCGCCGCAACCTCGTTATTGCAAGCAAGCAAGGCGCTGAGCAGGGCAGCGGATACATGATGCACGTCCCTGGGCTGGTGCCTCTGTGTGCTTGTGTCACTGGATTAGAGCCGTGCGTGGGCCATCGCAGTGGTTTGAGCCGCGCATTTTGGCCATCGCTAATTAAAAGCCCTCCAGTGGTGACCCTAACGAGCCAGGTAGCGTGCTGGGGGCTGGGGGCATTTGCTGCTCTCACTGCAGAGGGCCCGATGGGGAGGCAGGCAAGCACTGTACCCAGGATTCACGTGGTCTCCTCCGGCCCAGCTGAAGCCTCTCCTGGGGCGCTGCTGATAACACCCAGCAATTAGCAGCCTTGCTCCGAAGGGAAATCCCCACAGGAAGAGGTGGGAGGGAGGCACAGGGTGGCAGGGCGTCTTCCGGGGGGCAGTGGGGACTGCGGGTGGCAGGCCCCCCTGGATGGGGAGCGTAGGAGGAGAGGGCAGCCCTGGGGGGAGCAGGAGGTTTTTGGAGAGGCAGCGGGAGTGTTGGGATGTCAGGCGTCATCAAAGCCAGCGCCTCAGAAAAAAAAAAAAAAGCAGGGAGGAGGGAGGCCGGGGGGAGCCGTGCAGGTGTGACGAATTAAAGATTAGCGCTGCCGCGTGCGGGGATGCTCCGCGCAGGCTTTGCAGCCGCCGGGGGTTTGTTTCGCTGCCGTCTGGCGCTGCCGTCATGACGTGTGGCACATTTCCGACACGTCCTCTGGCTTTGCTGGAGCAGCGCAGCCAGTGCCCTTGCCACGACGCCCATGGCTGGCTGTCGCCCTGCCAGCCCCGAGCGTCCCTTGCCGGCCCCCCGCCAGCCCTTCCAGCAACACCCACTCATTAGCAGTTCATGACTTGCAGCCTCGTCTTTGCCTGAAATCCTGCAATTACTCAGTGCGCTGGCTCAGACCCGGTTCCTGCACAGTAGCAAAACAAAGGCGAGTGGGAACAGGCAGCCCAGCTGCCGCTCGCCCTGCAGCCATCCCCGGGCGGGCAGCTCAGAGATGGGGGGAACAGGTACGGTTCATGTTTCAAGCTGAAATTAAAGCAGGAAGGGAAGGAACCGGATCACCCATGAGCTGTAAAATATGAGGTTTTGTTTTATTTAACGTGAGGCCATTTTGGCCAGCATAAAGTATCTATCAAAATGGAGACAGAAAACAGTTCTGCCTGAAAACGCTGGGGCCAAATTGGCTTTGAGACTTGCATAGTCCTGAGCCAATTAAAATGTTATAATAATGCAACCTCAAAAAAAACCCAGTGTCTGCTAGTTGCAAAAGATACGCAGGAAAAGAAATAATTCCCCAGCTAGACGTGTTTATCCAAATGGCTCTCTGAGAGGAGATCACTCGATGAAAAGGGAGAGGGGAAAAAACCCCAAAGCAGCAGTGGGCTAGGTGCAAGCCTGCACTCCAGTCCATGTTCACAGAGCCCGTGCTGGTGTCTCTGGGGACCTCCTGGGGCCCAGAGGGGTCTTTGTAGGTCTGGGAAGGTCCTGCCTATACCACAGGACTGGGGCTTTGGGGTGGCTTAATTGCAAATGACAGTTTTAGCCCCTGTTGAATTTCCTAGCCTTGATGAGTCTTTGGGAGACATGTGTCCCCCAGGTGTATCAGCAGTAATGGAAACTGCCACTGTCACTACAGGCACTAACTCATCTTCTTGACGATCCATCGATCCCCAGAAGAGTCGAGTGGAGGGTAAAATAAATGTGGTTTGCTGGGACGGGAGGAGAGGAGGAGAATACTGAAGACATTTTGCTTCACCGGCCACTGAAATCAATGGAAAACCAGACACTGACTTCATCGGACGCAGGGCTGGACTGTGCCCGTGCTCACTAAAAAATGGAAGAGATGTGCTGAAAGGCAGCTCCCAAACACTGTCATCCTCCGGTGGAGGGAATCCCACCTGTGTCCCTCTGGAGCTGCCCAGAGCTGCCGAGGCTTGGGCTCGGTACCGCCTTGCTCTGAAGAGCATTCTGGACCTGCCTGGTGCAAGATGGGGACTCCCACACACTCCCCAAACTGCAGGTGGCCTTCAGGGCCAGCGGGGAAGACTGAGCCCCGCCACCGCCGGGCCAGCGGTGCTGTGCGGTGGGCGCTCGGGAGCGGGAGTTTCCCGGTGGGAGCCAGTGTCTGCCGATGCTGCAGGCTGCAGCGAGCCCTCGAGGCCAGCCCCTCACCTCGGGGCCGGCTAGCTGCGACAGCCAAGCGCTTCGCTGGAGCTCATTAGCCTTGCTGTGAGGGAAGTTAATTAGCTCGGGGAAAACGCCGTGCTAATTTGCCTAACCGGCTTTTGGGACCAAGGTTAACCCTGCCAAGCAGGCTTGGATGCGCTCCTTCTGGCTGGGGCTCTGCCTCTTGCATCCGTCCATGCAGGGGGGGATGCCTGCGGGCTCCAGAGCTGCTTTGAACGTGTAACCCCTGCTCTTTTGAGGCTGTATGATCTCAGGTCTCCTGGCAGGGAGGGCTGCCATCCCGAGGCAGCACCGGAACCGCTGTGACACCGGCCGGTCCCCCTCGGCAGGCAGATGGAACAGCCTCCGCTTATTGCTGTGGCTGCAGGCATGGTGGGGCAAGCGCAGCGTGCAGCTCCTTGCTGAGCAGCAGTGCCATGGCGTGCCTTCCCGTGGCCGCCGCACAGGTCGGTGCAGGATTTGCAACGCGTGTGGCCATCCCTGCCTGCCCCTCTCCCCCATTCAGCTGCCCCCTGCTTCCATGTTACGCCCTGACCTCCCCAGAGGCCAGGGCTTTGAAAGGGCCTCCTCTTTTTCTTTCTTTCTTTATTATTCCCCCTTGTCTTGGAAGAGTGTAGAACTTGGACAGGATGATTTGAGCAGCGTGTCGAGCAGATGGAAGCAGGTCCCTGGCTGTGGCCAGGTGGAGGGAGCACTCAGCAGGCGGAGGCTGGGCATGGCAAGCAGAGAAGTGGCTCCTGGTTCTGCAAAATGCTGCTCCCTCTCCACCTAATGCTAAAGCAGTTGCTCTCAATGGCTTTAGAATCACTGTTTTTGGCACGCAAGCATGTGGCTGTCCTCTGCTTCCTGACCCCACGGGAAGCCAAGCTTGGTTCAGCGCGACTCACAGCGAGGGAGAGAAAGGAAGAGAAACATGCAGAGCAAAGAGACAGGGAGAGAAACAGGAGCAGGGTAATCTTCAATGCAAGCTTGCAAGCTTGTCTAAAAATAGAAGATGAACCGTTCCCTAATAATTAGCCAGGAGATGGTTTTATTTGCAGCAATGCGATTTCAGCAGCAGTGCTTTT
Source organism: Morus bassanus (assembly GCA_031468815.1). Lineage (NCBI taxonomy): Eukaryota > Metazoa > Chordata > Aves > Suliformes > Sulidae > Morus > Morus bassanus. The sequence goes on along the minus strand of CM062568.1, from coordinate 96,104,766 downwards.
GGCAGGAGATGGGAATGTCCCAGCAGCTCTAACCTTGCAGAGCGGGAGGAGACTTGCCTTCCCCTGCCAAGGGACATTTCCCACAGACAGCAGGTGAGCGTGGGCTCAGGCACAAGTACACGCACATCTTCCTCTGCCTGCCTGGGCAGAGGGGGCAAGAGATCAGCAGAGAAGAGGTGTCCTCTCCGCAACGGCCTGCTGGCTCTCTGGGATTAGATGCTCCTCAGCCTTTGCATTGGAAGAAATTATGAGGTCCTTTTGTGGGGGGAAGGCAGCAGCATCCTGGCATAAGGGCTTGATCCCTAAAGGGGTTCAAGCAAGGACAAGCAGTGCCTGAGGTCTCAGTGGGGAAGAATGGCATAGGGGGCCAAGCTTGGAATACAGCAAAGACCAAGCCTGAGGGACTCACTCGCCTGCACATGCCTGCTGCCAGTCTTTGCATCTAGGGGAGGTGCCAAGGGCTGTGTGTCGTCCCCCCCCAAAACCAGCACATGGAGTCAAGGTCATTTTTGGATGATGGGCGGCGGGTGTCAGGCTGGGCTTTCCCAGCCAGCCTTGGTGGACGTGCGCTGGGTTAATGCCAAGGCTTCCAGGTAGCTTCCCTTCTGGCCTTTCTTTCTGTGGCAGCAAGGGCAGGGAGCTGCCCTCCAGCCATCGGCCAGAGGAGACAGCACAGGAGGGGGCATCCCTGTGCAAGGGCTCCTCATGGGGCAGCTGGCATCTCCATGCTCCTTGCAGGAGTCTCCCTGAGCTGGGCTGCTGAGGCCTTGGCAGGGACATGAGTGGCAGAACTGTCCCAGCCTGGCTCTCAGGTGCCCCTGCGGTGCTGGGAGGAGTGAGAAGCTTCCCCTGGGAAATGCCACCAGGCTGGAGGAGCATGACAAAACCAGGAGTAATGTTAAAAATGTGGAAACTCAGCATTTACATCCTGCTGCCGCTTACAGTGGGAGCAGGACTGGGATGAGTCAGCTTGGATCCTGGTTGTTTCATGCATTTTTCCTGTCCCTGCTCACTGCAGCGGGGTTGGACTAGATGACCTCTAAAGGTCCCTTCCAACCCAAAGCATTCTATGATTCTGTGATTCTATGATTCTATGATTTTATGGGTTTGGATAATGCATCCTGGCTGCAACAGAAAACAAAAGTGCAAAAAGTCACCTCAGCACTGTGCTGGCTCTCTCCTGCTGGTCCAGCACCCCACACCCTAAACACGCCTGCACCCCCCCAGAGGCAGAGAAGAGGGACTGGGGGGATATTTTGAACAAAGAGGTGTGAGCTGCCTGTGGGAAGCCTTGTGCTGCAGCCTGACGGCACAGCCCTGTGCCACGCAGCTCAACAGCCCATCGGCAGGAGACGGTCATCACTGCCCCATGCTCCACAGGGGCGTGGGGTACTGCCAGCTGCATCCTGGAGGGGGACTCTATCCCTGGACTGTTGCTTTCCAGACCCAAGAGACAGGCTATCACTCCTGATAAAAGCATCCGGCTGGTCTGGTTTGGGCAGAGCGAAAGCCCGATAGTGAGAAGACGATGTGCCGTCTGACCTACAGCCAGCAGCTCTCCCTGAGCTGGGAATGAATCCATCGCCAAATGAAAGAAAACGAGCTTTACATCCCATTTCAGGCAACACCCAGCCCCTGCTGTCGTTCTGTTGATTTTGTGGCTCTGCAATCAGCTTTAACTTCCCATCTTTCTGTCTCCCCCACTGCTGCCTGTGGGGCCTGTGCAAACAGCGGGGAAGCGGGCTAATTGCCTCTGGAAGAGGAGCGGTGATAACAGCTACCCTAGAAGAGCCATCAGAGGCCCGTGGTTAGCAAACTGAGAACACAGGGGAAAACACCCCCCTCTCCCCTGGATGCTCTTCTGAAGGATTACTTGTAACCATAGGAGGGAGCGCTGCTCCGGAGGGCTGGGCGCTGCTGATTTGTGAGTGTCCCCTCTACCAGGACACGATTAACTGCAAAATTTACTAGTCAGGAGGTCTCTCCAGGAGCCAGTTTAAAGCTGGCAGTTCCTCCGGCTCGCTCCCGTGCAGTGCAGCAGCTGTCGACACCAGATAAAAATTGAGGAGTGGGATGGGAGCAGCCGGAGCGTGCTCCTGTGCTGGTGGTGGGGACGGGAGTGCGGCCGTGGCAGGGAGCTGCCTTGTAGCTACGCTGGGGGTTGCCGGAGAGCCTCCAAGCCATGCCCATGCTGCCCTTAGAGTTGGCACCCTCAGTGGTGGGGCAGGAGGGGGGCTTGCTGTGAACCCCCAGGCTTGGGAGGTTACGCAGAGCCTCGCTGCTCTGCTGTGCCACAACCGATGACTGCCACAGGCTCCCTTTCTGCCCCAGTCTCTCTGGAAACTCTGTGTGTTGGTGCATGTGCTCTCACTCTCAGGCAGGGTAGGGGTCTGCAAGAGATTTGCCTTAATTTGCCTCAATAGCAAAGCGGGATGGCTGGCGGAACCAGGTGTGCACTCACCCAGGGTGCGGAGAGGTGATGCAGCCCCCCTGGGACATGGAGAAAGGGCCTGAGCTCTTCCCTTTTTCCTTGTTTTTACCCCCTCTTCCCTCTGCCTGTCCTCTGCCCCTGCCACACCAGCCCCTGCATGTGTCCTCAGCAGCCAGGGACGTTCCCCCGCGCATCCCTCCCTGCCCTCCTCTCTTCAGGGATCTTCCCACAGACAGAGAAATGCTTCGGGGAGGGAAGCGGCCGTACATTTGCACAGTTATGTATGAATGCAATCAGCCTGGCCTTTCCAGGAGCGCGAGGAGCACGTGGCAAGGGGACGCAGCCTTCCTGGGAGGATTAGACTTGAGATGCATTAGAAACTGTTGTGGGGATTTTTTAAACTGGCGATCAAGAACCAGCTTGGAAATAAAAATCAGTGATGGACAAAGAGGACAGGGGGAGACAGGGGCTGCCTCTGCCCCAGAGCCAGCCAAATCTGTGTGACCCACTGTCCCCTTAGCAGCGAGGGACAAAAGCCATGCTGGAGTGAAGGGGGAAAGTTGGCCCAGAGTACCAACGGCTCTGAGATTTCCCAGCTGTGAAGGACTGGGCCCCTCTGACCTGCTGGGTGGCAAAGCACTCATTTCTCAATTTCATAACAAAAAAAAAAAAAAAAAAAAAAAAGAAAAACAGTGAGAGAGAGGACCAGGAGGGGGACAGAGGTCAACAAACGCAGCATCTCAGCGTAAACGTCCCATCTCAGCGCAAGCTTCCCCTGAGCTTGGGTGGGTGCTCAGCTCTGGGGCTCTGGGCATTAGAGAGATGGCTCCCAAGCATGTTCTGGCTCCCAGACCAAAGCTTGCCTGATCTTCTCAAATGCATGCAGGGAGGAGTGTGAAGTGTCATGTAATCTGGGACTGCTGATCGAGGCTTCTCTTGCTGGGAAAAGGCGGGGACAGGGGAGAAAAAGCTGACCACAATGCTGCTGAATTAGCAGAGCTTTACATGACAGGTATGGGGAACACCTGCAATCCCAACCAGTGCAGTGCAGCATTTTAAGAGCAATTATTAGAAACAGCTCTGTAGGATGCACAGCCCTTCCCTATTTGCACTCCCCTCTCCTCCCTCTCTGTGACCTTTTGCTTGTCCTGGCTGCGGGCAGCTCTGGTGCAGCAGCCTGTGCTGCTCCGCACTGGGAGGATCCTGACCTTAGCAGCTTTTCCCGGTGCCGGTTCACATTTGGGATGACAATGAAGTCCCGGAGCAGAATCTGCTCCTGGCATTGGTCTAGCCACGTGGCTGGGGCAACACCAGCAGCAAATCTGGGTGGGAATGTCTGCTGTTTCTTCAACGAAAGGGAAGTCAAAACCCCAGCCCCGCACAGCACAGCAGAGCCGTGCCCTCCTGGCAATGCCAGCTGCGTGCTGCCCGGTGCAGGCCAGTCAGCACAGTGGGTGGGTGGTTGCTGCCCATGCTAGCGTGTTGCTATTTCAAGGAGGGACTCGTGTTTTTCCTCCATCCACTTCCACATTTCAAATATCAATCCTCCAGCCACTTCTGCATATTCAGATATCAAACATCCTGCTAGGAAGCCTTGGACCAAACCAGAGACATCTCTCTCCTCAAAGGCCAGGGGTACCATACGGCATGCTTCCAGCCTCAGAGACCAAAGAACTTGCTCAGGGCCACGCTGGGGCAGGGTGTCAGGGAAGGGACTGGACATCTGGAGGAGCAGCGCTCAGCTGTGCTGTCAAAGGGTTACAACCACATGCCTCCTTCACTCACTCCACTGAAAACACAGCGGTGAAGCCCGTGGCTCCTCAGGCTGGGGTCTCCTGAAGCCATCAGCATGGAGCTCCCTTCTGCAGGACACGACCGTGGGGGACCAGGCCCCAGCCCCAGGCTCACAGTGAGTGGTGGCATAGCCCAGGTTTAGGAAGGTGTATGGGAGGGAGGAGAGACCTGCATTGCCTTTGCTCCTTCTCCCCTCCGGGGCACACATCTCAGGACACTCGATGCCTTTTGCAGTGACACAGAAATGCTTCCTAGCATCTGTCAGCAAGAGATGGGACCCTGGCACCCATGTTGCAAAGCTAAAGTTGCCTGCAGCGCTGGGCAGCTGCAGAAGACCACAGAAAGCCTGGGGCTATTTCCCTTCCCTCCCACACACACACACGTGTATGCTTACACATGCACACGCAAACACATGGACGCTCTTCGGGGCAGGAGCAGTGGCCTCGGAGTAGCGTGGCAGCAGGAGAGAGCACAGCAGGCAGCACACAGGCAGGGGAGCTGCTGGGCAGTGCTGCGGCGAAATGGGATTAATTTGGGCAAGGGAGGGACGGAGGGAGAGAAATAAATGATCCTTGTGGTGAGCTTCAGGAGTTTCCCTGACACACACACTGGTAAGAAACTAATAAAAATAGGGCCTGAGCATAGCAGGAACAGACTTGCTACCACCTTTCTAAATTACCACAGCCCAGGCAGGGTGAAGGCTGTCAGAGGCTGGGTGCTTTCTTCCCTGTGCATCCTTTGCAGGCCCTCCAACGTCTCTGTGTGGGAGGCCTGGGTAGAAGAGCGGGGCTGCTCCGATGTGCCTGGACGGGGGCAGGGATGGGGATGGGGCTGCACCTCCTCTCCCCCTGCCCGGAGCCCCGGCACTGGGGTGTTGGCTGCTAACCTAGAGCTCAGTGGGGAACCAAAAGAGCTGCCCCTCACCTCCCTCGCCACTGCCCCACAGTGGAAACCTCTCCTTCACCTGGGTCTCTGGCTGTTCAACCTCTTCTGCTTCAAAAACTGCATGGGAACCTCTGGGGAGGGGTTTGGGGGCTCTTTCCTAGGACCGCATCTCACGGTGTACAAAGCCGGCACCTGCGAAGCATGAGTGAAAGCCTGGAGCAAGGTGTGAAGACCTGCTCAGCAATGCTGCAAGGGGTCGAGACCCTCGGCTGGCAGCACCCCGTGCAGTATTTAGGTACCGTACGGGGCGTTAAGTGCAGTGGCACAGGAGCAGGAGGCCAAATTGCATTCCTCCACCAGTCCTGGGAACGTAAAGCCTGGGCCTGACCTGAGGGCTGCCTGCCTCATGCATCACTCCGATGACAGCAGAGTTATTTTTTTCCTGACAGGACCCAGAAACCAGGTCACTCATGTAAATCTATAACAAATCTGCCTGGGATTAGGCAGGCCACTGAGAGGTGGCAACAGACGGTATTCATCAGATGTGCCCGTAGCGAACGGCTCCACACCACACACAGGGAAGGGAGCGGAGGCACATTCTTTCACGAGCAGGGGGGTTGCTACGCCAGAAGCTGCCATCCTGGGTTGGAGGATTTGGGCCATGACGGCCTCAGCAGAAACAAACACCGCATTCCAGGGAGGCCACTCCTTGTGAGCAATTAAAAAATAATAACATGATAGTAATAAGCAGATCAATCAATCCCTCCATGAGGGACCCTGCGGGGAGAGCTGGGCTTTTCCCAGAGCAAACTGGGAACAGCTCTTCTCCAATAAATACAAATAATACTAGTAACAAACCTCAGATCTCTGGCCAAACTTTGGTGAATGATACCCTTGCAGGATACGGGATGCATATGGGCTGTACGCACGTGGCTTTAACTTGCCTGTGCAGCGGACACCATCCTGAGCTGGGGCTGAGGGGGAGAGCAGCACCGTGGCTGCAGCAGGCAGGGGCTTGTGATCTGCTTCCCACTCCCCCTTCCTTCTCGAGGAGGTGAGCACAGGCATATGGGATGATTATAAACCAACTTGCATCTCTCCAGCAGCGTGCCTCCCTGATCCAAACTAATCAGCTGAGCCTTCAAGGGTTAAAGAATAGCAGCGCTTGTCTCCATGGGCATCGCAGGACCTATTTAAAAACCTCGACCCCTTTGGCTCAGTTGCCGAGGGAATTTTTCAGCTGAAAATGCCAGGGCTCTGGGAACTATTAAACCCCGCAAACCCTAGATTGCTTTTATGCCTGCCCCAGGCTGCAACCTCGGATCTTTTCTTTTCCCCTCTGCAGACTGCTGGGTAATGATCCCTTGCGGCGTGCCAGCTCACCTCCCCTTCTCCCAGCTGGCAGCCCAGCTCGGCAGTGATGCCCTTTTGTTCCGCCGGTGCCGAGATCTGCAAACTCATTGCTAATTACTGCATCTGGGGCTTCCAGCTCCAGCGACAATGCCAGGACTTGCGGCGGGCTCCTGACGGCCAAAGTTCATCCCCCTGCTTATTTCCTTACCAAAGACCATTATCTCTCATTTACATCTAAACTAGTTTTTTATACCAGTTTAAATGCTGCCCCTCCCCCTGTAATCTCAATGCAAATGAATTAAAAGTTCATTCTTCCGATGCTCAAATCCTGCGCACTTTCTTTTTCACTTCTTATTTAAATCACACACTGTTTTGAACTAAACCTTTTATTTCCTCCCAATTATTATTTCTGGTGTGTTTTCCAGAGCCTTACAACACGGCATCTTATTATACACAAAGCTTCGGAATAAAGCCCTGTTTTTTCCCTTCATTAAGGACACAAAGGATTCCTGTGTGAGCCAAGCAGCACTTTGGACATTAATACAGCTTTACACCCCAAATCACATCCCAGCTCTCTGCAGAGCAGATTGGGGAGTGGATCCGTGCCTCTCCTTGCTGCCAACACCCTTCGCAGGCTCCAGCCAGCTCCTTCCCTCCCTGGAATTAATATCCGATTAAGAGGTGCCAACATGTTCACCCGCAAACTCCTGGCCGCTGGCTGTGCCTGCATCATGACCGGGTGTGTTTCCTGGCAATTCTGCCTGCTTGGGTCCCCTCTGCTTGCCTCCAAGTTGGGATGCAGGGAGCTCCGGGAGCCCACCCGGGATTTTGCTATTGTTGACCATTTCCCATGGAAAGGAGTTATGGGAAATCACATGTAAAGCCTTGGGAAAGCGCAGTGATCTGTAAACCCCGCAGCCTTCCCTGAAGCCCAAAAGTAATGAATTTGAGCATATTTCAGGCTAAGTGATAAGCCCAAGGACATAAAGGCAGTCAGTGGCAGAGCTGTTTTTAACCCCCATAGGCAGTCACCGTGTCCCTCCCGGATCTGAGATCTTGTCATCTGGAAACTGCCTGAATCAGACAGAAGCACAGGATTCCACCCCGTCCACAGCATGGTTTCCTTATTTAACATCATCGCGCGGAAAGGAATGATGTACGCTGCATTTACCAAACGAAGAGGGGAGAGCTTTTTAACAAAATGATGCATTACTGAGCTGATTAGCTGCACAAAAAGTCTCTTTAAGCAAATGTTTTTTGCCTTGTTGAATATTCCAGCATTTAAAAAATAAACTACTAATTTCTATCTAGTTTTAAAAATACTTCTGATTGCAAAGAGGTTTGGCAGTCACCTGGAGCTGACAAGAAGCATTTGGAACCGTGGGCATTCAGGACAGGTTTCAAAAGCAGTGCACGGGCTGTGAGAAGCAATTTGCCAAATGGACGCAGGATGGGAGTTGGATCACTGGTTTCCCCTAAGAGAGACTTCTTTTAATGCAGAAAGGTTTTGTCTAACAGGTTTTGCATGGGTCTGTAAGGTAAGGATACTAGACTTGCAGCTCTGATATACCACGCTTCTCCTTCGGGATCTTGGGCAATTCAGGTTATCCCTGTCTCTCTTAAAATCCCTATCTGTAGCACAGAGATACCGCTGCCTGCAGTAAATGTCTGCAAAGTGCTTGAATGTGAGGGTTATTACTGTTAAATATCTGTGCAGCTTTCACCTCTGCTGTACTGAGAAGCAAGCTGGTACGAATGATCCCTGCAAGATGCTGTCAAGCAGAGTGGGAATCTCACGGTGCAGGAGTGAACATGGACTGAGAAACATGAGGAAAGCTGGAGCTGCTCCATACTGGGAATTTTTTTCCTCAAATATTCAAAATCTGATGTAATTAGCTGCTATAGGCTCGCCTTCATTTTAGAAACAGCTGAGCCAGGCCACGTGGTGCCTTGAGAGCCAAACTGCCTTTCTGACCTGCTGTGGAGCAACACGTAGGTCCCAAATGCCAGGCTGGCCACTATTCCTTCTATCACATCGAAAAAAAATTAACATCTGAATCCCAGCGATCCAGGTCAGACCGACCTTTGGAGAATATACACGACCAGGGAGGTCATGAAACACCACAAAAGCCATGAACAAAACCACTAATTGGCTTCTTTTCAGCCGTATCCCCGTGCCCCCAATCTCACCCTTCTCAAACTGCCCGGTGCTGCCTTCAGACTGCCGAGACACAGCTTACTTTTGCAGAGCCAGGACAGTTAACGATACTTTGTGTTACTAATTCTGTAATTCATATTGTTTGTGCTGGCAGGGAATTCCCTGCGATGTTTTATCTCAGCCAGTCTCCTCTGGCTGTTTAAAATATTTGGAATTATTATTTCTGGCTCGTGGGTCCACCCGAGGTCATGGCAGGATTATTCCCAGGTCATGCACAAGCACATGGCTGCCATCCCTATTGCTGGTGGTCTGGAATAGATAGGACATATAGGATACATAGGACATACCAGGGATGGGGCGGTGGGGGGACTGCAAACTTTTTGGTTGACTGGGGACAGACAAAATTGAGACAAATGGGCCCTAAGGTGTTGTCCTGGCCATTCCTGGTGCCGTTAAAAGAGGTACTGGGCTGAGGGTCTGGGGAGGGGAAAGCCCATGGAGAAGGTGGTGGATGGGCAGGGGGGAGCAAGCAAAGCAGTAGAGCAATGCTGGGGTGTCCTCTGTGGAGGAGACCTGGGGTTCTTGAGCTGCTCCTGGGGCTGGAGGGTGGTTTGGGGAGGGCAGGGGTGACCCTGTGTGTGTGGGGCCCATCAGCGTGGGAGTGCGGGGGCCCGGGGGGCCATCCTCTGCTCGGGTGCGTGGGCTGCGGTGGCTCTGCTGGCACACTGCGGCCCTAAATCAGCCGCGTATATTCATAACTGCTGTGCGTGCTGGCCCCCAGAGCTGGAAGGCATATCACAAAGGGCACATTTTTAACACTTCTTTTAATCTCATGATCCTGCACATTTAAGCCTGAACTGCCTTGCATTTGAACCTCCGCGAATGCCTTTTGCAACCCCCCCAAACCACAGCCTGCTCCAGCGAGAAACTAATTAAAGCTGCCCGACAGGCTGCTAAATATTAAGAGCCCAATAACGGTGCAGACACAGGGACATCATCATCGGAATGACAAAAGCCGGTAGCCAGTGGTTACTGACCGAGGGACCGGCAGGCTTGCGCCTGCCTTGCGCAGCGGCAGACATCCCTGCCGGCTGCTGGAGCCAGGGGCACTACCCTGGGAACACCGTGCCTCTTGCTAATACATCATCTGGGGACATTGCTCCAGCACTTTCCGCTCCTTATCCCATGCAATTCATGGCCAGGGTGAGGCCAGGCTTGCTGCTGATTCACATCACGTAAAGCCGGCAGGGACGGTCGGCGTGGCGGCAGCAGGCGTGGGCTGCGGGGTCCTGACCTTCATTTCTGCCCTTCCTCCAAATATTCTGCAATTACACGTCGATTGCCAGGGAGGGGGAGAAAAGCAAACACGCTGCAACTGCTGGCGCGCTGTGGTTGTTTGCTCACGGCCATAGCGTGTGGCGTAGTGGCTGTAGCACAGGCTGCTGGTAAAGAAGCAGAGGGGTGATAGGCAGAGCCTGTATTTTGGGGTTGCTCACATCGTGGAAAGCCCAACAGACCCTCCAGGATGACTGGCCACAGGCACAAGTTCCAGCTAGCATCAAAAAACAAACAGGCAAAAGGGATTTTAAATTCAGCTAAATCACACTTCCCTCTGAAAATTGCATTCCTGCAATTGTTCCAAGTAACACGTACAATTACTCTAGCTGAAAGAAATGATAAAAAGCTTTTCGTTTTCTCAGCTCGTTTACTTTCTACATCTGGCAGCGTTTTGTGTGCAGGCAGTTTCGCCATTTTCCTGAGGTAGAGAGCTTGGAAACGGAAGCTGAGGAATAACAGCGCAAGATGTTTTTTTAAACTGTTTTGCAAACGCTTCTGCTTCTAACGACCAACAGACAAGCTAAAGCCCTTGGCAAAAATGATATGACAATAAATAACATAGCAGTTTGCAGTGTTATTATAATGGTGAGAAAAACCTCCATGCTCCTTATTTAATATCCAGATACTACCTTGCAGTACAGTAGACTACAGTGTGCTGGCAGTAACTTTCCTAAAGCAAAACTGCCCTGTGACCTATTACTGTCCCCAACTGTGCTGTCACGAAGGGAGTGGAAGGGAGATGCGTTTCCCTTGGACACTTCCATGGGGCTTGCCACCTGCCCTATAGACCGGTCCGGCTCCTCAAAGTTTGACGTCCTCCAGGGGAAGGGACATTAAAAAGAGCTGGGAAGCAGTGCACTCTCCTGATTTGAGCAGATGCTGGGGAGACCCTCTGTGATTTGGGGTCCCAGTGGCGTGGCCTCTAGTAAGTAGGGTGCTCTGAAAGGACCTGAGACCCAGTGCACGGCATGCTTGCACGTGAGATGTGCCAGGCTGTGCATTGCCAATTATTCACAGCATGGCAGCTGCTGTGCAAAGACAGCGTAGCTCTGGGGTGATGTGCGGTTTCAGCACCATCGTTCCCACCTGGGAAGGTTTGCAGGGCTTTAGCTCAGCTTGCTGTATCCCAAAAAGCAGGGGAAGAGGCAGGATGAGGATAAGCAGAGCAAAGCCGTACAGTTGGGGGGTGCTTCAAAGGTGGAGGGGTACAGCCCTCTCAGAGTCCTGTCCTCCTCCTTCTCTCCTTGGCATGTCTGCAGCAGACAACCGAGGAACAAAGGGCACTGCAATTTGAAACAGCCATAAGCGTTTCAGTGTAATGAAGTGAACTATGGGGGGGAATTATTTTTCATGCTGGTGTAACAGGTCATAAAAAAATCCTGTTGGGGAAAATTCAGATGAAGTTTATCTGCCCTTTAATGTGCAGGTGTGAAAGATCATAGCTCCAGTCCAAACTGGAGGTCCTCTTGCATGATGCGCTCACCATCTTGAACGTATGTGTAACCAGAGTCCCATCCCCTGGCTGGGTCATCCCTTTCTCCAGTGAAGCTGAGGTGCTGATGGAAGCAGGACAAAACCACTGAACCACCATTTCCCATGTGCGCTCTCTGCATACCCCACACATTTCCATTAGTGTCCCACAATAGCTGCCTTGGGGGCTCAGCACACACATATTGGTTTAACCCACCCGGGCTAAGTGACCGTGGTGCTCCCCACATATTCTCCAGGGATTGCTTACAAACACTTTTTCACTGGACCAGTGAGACCCCATCCCACTGGACGAGAAGGCAGGGGAGAGGATGGATCCCAGGCGCAGGGCTCTTGCTCTCCATTCACCCCCAGGTCGCTGGGGCTCGGCAGCCCAGCATGGTCCCCAGTGCCTGCAGATCATGTATCATTTGGAGCACGGGGGCAAAGCCCAGTGTGCTGGCTATGGCTCGCTTAGAAATTTTTTAATAAAATGGCTTTTCCATGAGACAACGCAAGCTCATCAGAGCTGATTTGTTCCCCAGGAGCACAGCAGCTGCTATAAACTTTCATGGAGAAAAGGATGGAATTTCTCCTCAAAGCCAGAGTCTGGAGGAGGATATAACACCAGGCCTGCCTGGCCAGTAGCCAAGTGATTAGAACAAGGAAAGACTGAGTACAAATATTTTAGCTGAGCAGAGCTTGCACTTGAACCTGAGTCTCCAAAACAGTCTGTGGGTAGCTTGGGCCAGCTCAGCATTGCAAAGCTGTCCTGAAGCACCTAATTGTCCCAAGAATATGGACGTGGAATGGGGAAGGCAGAAGTAAGCAAGAAACACCGCAAAAACAAAAGCAAAAAATCCCACACAACCGAGAGAAACTGGAAGCTGTCATCAGCCAAGGAAAATTTCCAGCTGCAAGCCTACTCTCGGCTATCCTTAGGCTGAACTGCTTGGCTGCCCCCAGGGGCATCTCCAAAGTTTCCTTTTCTCTTCCTCCTTCTTTGAATACATACATTGTATTCAAATGCTATACATACATACACTGTAATACATAGAATGTATTGCAAGTATTTTACCTACAAACTTCATGTGAACTTTCCATTAAACCTTCTGGGCTTTGTGCAGCACATGTAAGAGAGTCTGCAGTAAAATGGAGATTTTACAAAGACCTCTTTGTGTAAAAGTTTGAGTCATGGTACCAAATTGTGTTCCACACAGAGGCACAAAAATGGTACCAAAATTAAGATTTTAATTTTAATGTGATCTTAAATGTTGGTCCCAATTAAGCATATGCCCAAGTCCCGTTGGAGTTAAGCACATCATTTCTTTGCTGAACAGGGAAGGCTGCTGAATCAGGACTCCAGACTGTAAAATTGCTCAATTGCCTTCAAATTTCTGGGGAAAAAAATAGTGTGCTCTGAAAGCAATCACAAAATACATTTGGTATTCAAAGAGTATAAGTGTATGCAGGGCTTATAATTAAATCCTTATCTACGAAGCTGCTACTGAGTGACTGTACATTCTGGGTAATTTTTAATGGCCTGAAACTCAAAAACCAGCATAACCAATTTTTTTCTTTTTTGCAGAAGACACAGCTAGTTAGCTATAATTCTGCAACAAATCCATTACTGCAAAACAACTCCCTGATCCTGCAAGCATGAATGTGCTTACTTTTAACGAAAAAGCGTACCAAGGGAAGCCACGTCAGAAGCTACCAGTGTTAATATGGAGAAGCATGCAAGAGTGGGGCCCAAATAAAAATAAGGATGGGGTTGAGCCCTGAAGCATGCAGTGGAGCTCTAGCACTCCTCTTTGGTCCCACGGCTGCTCCTGCCCAGGGCCTGGGATAAAGCCCATGGCAAGGTGACCTGTGTGACACCGGTGGAGACATCAGCTGCAATCAGTCACGGAAGGGCAAAAACTTCTTTTGTCCTCCTTCCCTCTCAACTCCTTAATTATGCCATATTTTCTTAGAACTAGATTGTCAACACTTTCCACCTGGGTGAAAAACTCAGTGATATATTTTAGTAAATAAAGTTCCACATTAAGGAAAGGATCCAGAGGGCAAATTTTCAAACCTGGGTAAATGATTTTTTTTAAAGCCTGGTAATTTGAAAGACATCTTGTCCAATTTGCTTAACCTTTTGGGAAAATCCTCCACACTTTGAAGCCAAACAAGTTTTGCATCCAATAATAATGTGGAGGTAAGGTTCAAAATGGAAACTGTGGGTTTGCTTGCTGGAGAAAGGCTACTGTCATCCCGAAAGAACAGTGAGACTGAGGACGAGCTCTTCTTGGGTGTCATTTTCCGTAACAGTGTATTCTTTAAAAAAATAAATCATACCACAATTACAGGATCAAACGTGAGGTCTTGCCTGAAATAAAAAGTCACATGGCTTTAACTGCAAATAAGTTTTATAAAAAGCTCTTAAGCAGGTCAGAGCATAGCAGGGATACTCTTTGTGGACCAGTTTCCCCCCTCCCTCCTCCTTGGGCAAGGAGTGCGGCTCACCCCTGCCGAGGTGGGCTGCTCCCGGCGGTGGGGGGATGCTGCCATCCCCAGGGATTACAGAGAGCAGCCAAAACAACCGCACTGCTTATAGACAGGCTCCTCTAGGTTCCCAGGTCTCAATCCCACTGCCTCTGTTGCCCTTGGCTGCCCGACGTGGGGACCTGTGCTTCTCACCTTCCCCACCCGCCTGCCAACACCACCCCAGGCATAAACCCAGCTGATCCCTCACCCAGGCGTTACCGAAGTGCCGCCTAGGGCTCGGGTGTGACCAAGGCTTGGCAGAAGGCCACAGCGACAGAGAGATGGGAGCAGGTGAGAGTTTGTCCCAGGATCCTGGGACTGGTGTCACATCCCCTGGCTCACTGCACAGCTGTCAACTCTGCTGCTTATGCCACTGTAGGACTTTGGGGATGTGATGTCTGAGCTTGTCTTTCATGGTCCTAGGCTTTATTCCCCCCGCCCGATTTTGCCTATGGGTACATTTTATTGGCTCCTGTGCATTGGTTGCTAGGTAGCTCCCACTCCTACTCCCTTCTGCTCGCCCTTAACTTACTGCTGATCTCTCCAGTAGTTCCCGCATCCTTTAATTACATTAATATCTGTTACAGTCAAATGAAAAATGGAAAAAAAAAAAAGGCAAAAAAAAGCTCCAAGAACAAGCAAAGGCCAGTCAGCACAGCAGGCCTCCATCTTCTGGTTATATCATAATCCCTCCTTCCTGCTTTTTTAAGCAGACCCCCTCGAGTCCTTTTCCTTCTCTTGAGAAAAGCCCGGGCATCTCTTGAACTCATTTTTGCACTTTGCCTCAACCGTCTCTCCTGTAACTTATTCCATATGTTTGCTTGGCTTTGCCTTCTGCCTCAGTTCCCTATTTACTCCCAGCTCCTGAACCCTTAGATCATATCACTGGGGCTCTTTGTTGACTTAATTGGATCATCAGCCTGGCTGTAAAGCTTCCCTAGCCAGTCCTGCTCCCCTCTCCTGGGCTGCTATCCTGGCCCCAAGTCTGGAGAAAAACCTATTTCAGCACTGGATGTATAAATAGATGATGCAGGTTAAATGTAAAATATATTGAAGCTGATAACCACAGGTGCAGGGGCTGCAATTCATCTGCTGGAAACAAATGCCTCTTTCTGGCGGGGTCTAAGAGGACAGGGAGGCCCCTGCGGTCCAGCAAGCGAGGAGTGCTTCCCTCCTGCTCCCCTCCTGCTTTCCCCCCCGCTCCCCTCCTGCTCCGTCTCCCCTTGCTCCCCTCCCGCCCTGCTCACAGACCCTGCCGACTGCTTAAAAAAAAAAGGCCGCTTGTGCTGGGAGCGGAGCCATTTCAAAGGCCCCGCAGAGGAGGCCCTGGCTCTCCTCCAGGCCACAGGATCAGCCAAAGGGCAGTGCGTAGACTGTGCGGGGTGCCCAGGCAGGGCAGGTGTAGGGTCGAGATGGGTACCCCCACCCGCCAGCTCCCTGAGGCTGCCCCACTCTGTCCTGCCCTGGCACCAAGCACCAGCTGGGACACATGTGTCCATCTGAACTTGCTTGTCACCCAGTCTTACGCTGATGTTGGGACTGGACTGCATGTTGACATATCAAACCCATGCCACGATGTAGCTGCATACCCTGGTCCCTGGGGTGCTCCCCTTGCCCTTCTGCGTCCCGCTGCACCGTGATGGCTGGGAGAAGTATCCATTGTCCCTTCCCCTAAATGTGGGTGCCTCGGCTTCCCACCTGTGGGAAGCTTGCTTTGGTGCTGGTGCAATGGGAACTCGCCCAGACCCCCTGCCATGAAGGCAGGGGGAAGTGCAGCAGGCAGCACACCCTCAGTGAGGGGGCTTCAAACCCACCCTGTAACTCCTCCTTCCACTGAAAATGAGTGACAGGTGTTCTCATTGAACTGTGATAGCTACAGAGGAATTATACAGCTGTAATGCTAATAAAGGCCATACAGTGGCAGGGAGGGGAAGGAGAAGAAAAGAAATTTAAAACACCATCTTCTTGTGTTATTCCATAACTGGCATAACTGGCTTCAGATTGAAAGTGCTACAGTTAGGGTTAATTGTTTTTATTGCAAAAAATATTAAGAGTCCTACTTGTGTTTACCAACAGTTGAAATCTCAGTTGCAGTATCACACTATTAAAAAAGCTTGCTTACTATCATATTCTACTTTATGACATGGAAACTTTGGAAGTGGCATGGAACTCTGTCTGGAGAGCCGTGCTGGTAACCGGAGCCTGGGGGCAGAAATTCCTGTCCCTTAGCGGTGCAGACCTCTGAGACTCCAGAGAGGAAAGCACTCATCCTCCCCTCTGCTAGGACAAAACCTTCCTTGTAGATAGATGTGTCCGTGTGTCCTCAAGCCTTGAGCAGGAGGCTGCCAGCTGCAAGACCTGCTCAGCTCACACTGCTGCTTTGTTCGAACCGTAGCCATGCTGTGCTGCGGAGCAGGTCTCTCTTGCACGTCCCACAGCTTGCTTGGCTGGTTTGAAACTGTTCTGCAGCTTTCTGCTCCTAAGTCTCATTTGAAACGCTGCCCATCATTCCTGCAGAGTCCAGCTGGGAAGTGAGGGCACGGACCCCAGCATGCCGTCAGTCAATAGGTGGTTTTCCTCCAGCTAGGCGTTCACGGGTCTCCTCCTGTAGACATGTTAGCACAGTGACAGCCACCATCATATTACTGTTTTGTACTTCCTGCCACATGGTAGCTTTGGGTTGTAGAGAGCTGAGGTACAAACCAACTTGACTGGACACGTGCTTTTTCTGTGCTCTTCTCTGTTTGCCACCTGCAGAAACTGTGGGGCTAAGATGGTGTCCCTGGGCTTCGTACACCATATACTTCCCCAACAGCATCTTCCCAAATACAGCCCAGCCGTTACTGCCTGTCACCTATATGCTAAGCAGTAACACCATTTCACTTGAACTCTGGGTGCTACTTGGGGGCAGCAGGAGGAGAAAAAATATGGGGCAGTTACGTAATCACGACAGAAATAATTAGGTAGATGAAATCCTAAGAGAAGTAATCCATCTTTTGAAATGAACTGGCAGCTTGAAAAATTCAGAGATCTTCATCAAACTATTACAAGCCCAAAGCGTGCATGTGCTTTGTTTTATGGGTTCTTAACACATACAGGACATGAAAGTATAATTAAGGGTTTGCAGTCCATCTTCTTGATATTGGAGTTGGACACTGGAGACCATGATAAATAATCTGTAAACGATCCTTCAAAAATGAATAGTCTATCAATTAAAAAAAAAAAGACATATAAATCACTTGGCGTATAATTCACTTATCTACTTAATGTTGTCCCCTTTTGGTGCTGGAGGTCTGGATGAAAACCAGCAAACACAGAGTTAAAATATGCCTACCATAATATTATCCAAGGTAACTTTTATTAATTCCGTGCATAATAGGAAAGTAACAGGACTAGAGAATGATTTCACCTCATCAAAAGCTAGAAGAATGGAAAATGTTTCCTTCCACTTAAAAAAGAGTGGTACAGAAGCATTACTTGTCACGATGTGGCAGGCGTGCATCAGACCTATGAAAATACTCACCCGTATCTCTGGCCTGACCACAACTTGCTGCTCGTACTGTCTATGAATGCAGAGATTTCTCTGTGCGGGTCCCCCCAGCCCATGGTCCCAAACACAGCTGTTTGGTTTTGGCTTCACTTTTGAACAATTACCAGCTAACACCCATCTGCACTGTGCTAGCAAAGCAATGCTTGAGAAAGCGCTATCTTCTCCCACCTTGGCATGGAGAAGAAATGTGTTTTCCCTTATTTTTAAGCTTGTGGTTTGTTGAGCATACTTCTGACTTGTTCTGTAATACTCGCTAGCCGTGCTGGAACGATGCAACCCGTGTGCTGGCGCCAGTAGCTACAGCCCGGCCAGCTTCAGCCTGCGGAGGTTCACGTGGCTCGGGCCGTCAGAGCCACACTCCCGCTGGTGAGCTGAAAGATAATCTCTTTGGTCACACGTGCAGCTCACCGTTCCCCGTTTGCAGCAGTCTGCTCCTCAGGGAGCACTGAACTGCGAGTTCCTCTTACCGGAGGGACAAGGCTGGGGGAAAGACAAATGTACTGAAAACTGCATGCTACAAGATGTGCAAACCCCAGAGCAGTCAGCCCCATCGCTTTGGTTGTTGCCTTGCTTGTATGAGTGTACCCCTGCTTAAAACTACCTCACTGGCCTGATTTGACACACTGTTGGTGATCCAGTGTGTCGAAAGGCAGGTCTCCTCCTGCTCCAGGACAAATCCTTGATCTGACACTACAGCCTCCCCACGCCGCCATCAGCTCCCGGTCAAGTAGGGCTCCCTGCACTGTCAGTGCTGTGTAGGAGCTGCACTAGCCCCAGCTTAGGATTTCCTTGCATGCTTGCATGGGGCATGGTGACAAGGGGCGACTGTCCTCAGGAACTCCAGCAATCCATGACCCACAGCCCCTCCCGTCCTCCCCTCTCCTGCTCCAGGGTCCAAATACCCCAAATTCTCTCCTCCAGGCTCCCAGCACTCCCATCCCAACTTCTCTTGCCCAGCCCCCCCCATCCCATCCCTCCAAGACTCCCCAGGCCCAAAGGTGCCCAGCATAGCCAGCCTCCGTCCCCCTTGTGCTTTGCACACCCAGTGTGGCCCCAGCTCCTGGCGTGCCTAGGGCTCCCATCCCTTCCCTCCCAGGGCTGCTGGCTGCCAGCAGCTGAGGGGCTTCCTTGCTTTGATAGTCAGATCTAGACTCCTGCCTGTCCAAACAGCTGCAGCAGACACATGGACACATTTTTCAAAATCTTGGGCTGCCTGGGAAAGCCTTGATTCTCAAGGCTCTCTACAACCATTCCTGTGAATATTGGAGGCTCTGGCTCTCTGCACCCCGCCACGTTCCTTGGAGCAACGCAGATGAGGTTAGGTTGGGTGAAACTTCCAGGGATTTCCATTTTTTTTTAACAGCTGACTCCAGCCCATGAAACATCTTTTCCAGCTGGAAAAGACCACAGAGCTCACAAGACTCATTCTTACATTAGCTCCCCCCTGTAACAGCACCAAGCCCCACCTACAAAGGACAAGTCATCCCCATCTGCAGCCATCTCCCCTCTCCTGTGTCTTGCTCAAGCAATCATCCATCTTGTCCACTTCTTGTGATTTTGGGAGAACTCTGCCACCATAGCAACGGCTGTGTCAGACAGACTGACACACACCCATAACGCTGGAGCAGATGCCTCAGATTTTTTGCCATTATTAAATCCTTCCACTTCTCTCACCCATTAACTGTTTCAGTGCTGACATTCCCGTGTTTCCAGTGAAGCCTCTGGTTTGGAGACCCGTTTCCTTTGCTTTCACTGGGAGAAGTACTGGAAGAGCTGCCAAATCTTTTATCACACTTGTGAAGTTAAAATGTCAGGATTAATCTTGAAAGAGGTATGAGAGGCTGGAACATGAGTTTTGAGGCTGGTGACTATTGTCTTGATGCCATTCATGGGCAGGAGTCCGTGCCTGGGCTAGCTATGCCTTTTGATAGCTATCTCAAGAGCGTGCTAGCTGGTCCTTGTGGGACTGCTGAACTATTGCATCCTGGTGTTTTTTTTTTTTTTACACAGTTAAACCCTTTTTACTTCATTTGTCTCAACAGAAGTTCATTTAGATGTACGATGGGCTCAGGGACTGTGTATCAGTAGCCGAAGCAGCCTTTTCTCCATCTTTTCCAACTGGTGTCAATGACCGGCTGGAAGGTACAGCTGATTGGTTTCCAGACTGATTTGAAAAAACAGGACAATCTCAGAGTAATAAACTGCTGCAGACCCCCTTTTTTGGCATGGGAGAAACCATGCTGACGGTGAGGAACCAGCTGCTCTCTCCATATTTCTCTCCCTCCAGCATGTCTGGGAGGAGAGGTCTTGCCTGGGGGTGCCAGCTGCATGGGGAGAACTTCGCTGGACATGTCTCCAGCCCTCCAGCGGCCAAACACCCAGGAAACCTGGCGTGCCCATGACTTCTCACTCCTCAATTAGAAAGTGGCTTCATTCCCAGCTTCAGAGACTTGGAGATCATGCTGGGCAAAGGCAGACTTAATTTGGGGCATAGTGGCAAATGCAGGGCTCACCTAGAGAAGCCGAGAAAATGAGCTGAGGCTGGGGGCTCTGGCGCTGAGGAAGTGCATCTTCTGTGGGCGACAGCAAACGCAACACAGACGACGACACAAACCTTAAAAATGCAAATCTTTGGGCTATAAATTTACTACTCTGCCCAAGGCAGTTGTTAGTTTTCCATATTTATTTATGATTCATTACAATCTGGATTTTTATAGATCTTCTACTTTAAGTTTTATATTTAATTGAATGAGAGCCCTGGTATCTTTCTGTGTGCGTTTATGTGGTTTTCATTAACTACTGTGCAATCTAAGAAAGATCTTTGTTAACCAAAAATAAGGAACGTTTGTTAATGTTTAATGGAAACAATAACAATAAAATTACACAACGCTAATTAAAACCACCCCAACCGTAAAAGCTCCTTCTTAATGAATCATATTAAAAGAGGGTTCAAGCATGTATTTATGATCTGGGTTGTGATTTATGGGCTAAATCCTGCCCTCGTGTGCCTGCATGAAGCTTTCACTGATTTCCATGGGGGCAGCACGTGCAGCGGAAGAAGGCAAATTTTGGATGTGTGCTGATTCAGTGCTGCCAGAAAAGAGCATTATTTTACCCTGACACAGTATATGCAGAACTAAAACGTAACCCTCCTCCCCCACCATTAAAAATAGAGAGAATATGAAGCATGACGTTGCCGTGTGCCCTGGCGCTCTCCTGGTAACTGGCTATTGGGAGCTTTTCCAATGGACGGCCCAAACTCCCAGCAGTGATTTATCACTAATTGTCACAATGGACCTAGAGCTGCAAGCAGTTTGCAGGGGAAACAATAACTGGCGTTGGCAAAACCACTTTCTCGGGCAGTTTGCAGGACCCAGCCTATTGCACAGCATTGCACGTTCAAGAACTGGGTTCTTTTTTACACTGGAATTTCTCTACACCATGCTGGGAGCAGAAAAGGCTTACAGTGGGTGCAGCCCCAGTTTGCTTTCCTTCTGAGGCTGATTGACTTTCCCTGCATGGAGTAAATGGGCCTTAGGGCAAATGAGAATCAGACCCGAAATGTTTCTGATTTGCATGGAAGAGTCAAGAAACACAAGGCAGTATTCATGAAACTAGTAAGATATTATGATGTTAATGATTTTTAATTAGTCAGATGTAGATTCTTTTTTTTAATCTGGATACTTTTAGGGCACGAGCGGATAGATGTGCAAATAATATCACCAGGCAATAATATCACCAGGCACGGCACTTTGGAGTTATTTACAAAAAAAGACCGTCTTTAGAAAAATGACCGATCTCCATCTATTCCACAGCTAGCAGAACTGCAATCTTATTTAACAAACCTCCAATGGCTGCATGATAGAGCTGTGAACTTGGGCTGGGGGGAGAATTTAATTTTCAAGGTCTGCAAGCAGCAACCAGCATGTCGCACAGGGCAGTCTCTGAGTCTCTTGAAGATTTCATGTGCCTCTGCCCGGCCGCACAACCCCCTCTCCATTCCTCCTTCCATCCCTCCCTCCCTCCCCAGGCAGCCGCTGGGTTCTGGCTGTGTCCCCCCCGCCACAGCCAGCGGCACCTCCCCTGGCTGAAGTATTTTGCAGAGCAAGCCCTGGACCCAACTGCGAGCGAGAAGGGTGGGGGAGGCTGCAGATCGTGCTGCTTGCGCTTGTTTGCATAGGCTGCCAATGCAACTCAGAGACTTATTTTTTAAAAAATGGAGCCCCCTAATGTCTATTTAAACCAGTAAAAATATACATCCCCTTCAGCCTTCCAGCCGGAACCCTGGCCCCTCAGAAAGCTGCTCTCAGCTTCTTCAATTAACAAATACGAAGCAAGCGCCCTCCTTTCCCAGCACAATGCAGGCTGCCTCTATTATCCCTGGCCTCCCAATTATCTCCGAGAATCTTTCACTTAATGAAGTTTCTCTCCCTCCCCTTCCTGGCTTCCCAGACTCAGGGAAGCTTGCCGAACCAATTTAGCAAAACGTTAGGAAGAATAAAATGTAACTGTGTTTTTCTTTCTTTCTTTTGCCGTTTAGTCGGCAGCTCCCTGCTCTGTTCTCAGCTGTGTCCTTCAGAGCAGCGCAGATCAGAGCATGGAAATGCATATCTTGTGGGTGCCAGGAGATGTGAATCATGAAAATGGAGACAATTCCTTCCCCTTGATCACAGTTTGCCCACTTTTCTATTAAAAGGGAGCCTTAAATAAAACTCTCACATCCGAACACCTCCAAAATTGGGAATTGGATCTAGGTTTTGATTGTAATTCTGCCACTGCCTATGACAGTAATGGGTCAAGCCAGGCTTCGAAGGTGAGCCATTACCTGGTGGTACCCTGTCAAAAACCCAGCATAAATCAGGCTGGGACTGTAGTGTCTCCAGACCAGCTTCCAGCCTTGCCACATTGCCTGGACTTCTTTTTTCCCCCCCTGCATCATTCCTCTTTTTTTTCTTTTTTCTCCCTTCTGTGGTCATCACTTTATTTTGTTTTCTTTTTCAACTTTAACAGGATGTCTAACACTCCTTCCAGTGCCTTTCCTATAGATTTTTCCTTTCCAGGTGACCCCACCATGTAATAGCTTCTACCTATGCTTTTCACAGAATTCCTATAATTAAGAGCAAAGAAGAAAAAGAAGTCTGCTTAGATTTTTTTTTTTTAAATGCCGTATTGCTGCCATTAATCTCTCATGATGGCAACACAGTGTGTCTTATTTAACACCACATCTTTCATGAAGAGAGGCAAAGGGCTCCTTTGCCTTACCACCTCCTTCATAATCCCAGCAAGGATTTGAGCCCCCAAGAGCACCTACCACCGTGCAAAGCTCCCTGGTTTAAAACAAAGGTTTAGCCACCCCCAGGGATGCAAAGTGTGTGGCTTCTTCATGAGCTAGCCCTATAGAGGGATGCATGCAGCAAGGTCTGGGAAAGGCTTAGTGTAATCTGACCCACCAGGCCCATGTGATATAATGAAATTGGGATGGAAATTTCCTGAAATTTCCTGGAAACTCACTAAAAAACCAACATTGGGTCAGGATTGGTGGGAATCAGTTGGCAGACCTGGATGTCAGTGGACAGTTGGGTTTCTGGCTGAACGTTTTTCTCCAGAAATGTCTTCTTCCCCATGAAAATGCTGAGTTCTCCCTGAGACACCAGATGTGCCGCCCCCAATTTCCATTCGTGCACTCCCTCATGTTGTTGCTGTCTCTGCAATCCAAGCTCTGGGCACAAAGCCTGTCCCCATCCCCTTCCCATGTGGTTACTGCCGCAATGACACCCCATCCACCATCACAGGGCACTGAATCAAGCCTGGAGTCCGGCTGGAAAACAGAAAGTGGGGTGAAGTGTGGGGGTGAGAGGTCTGATTAACTCCCCCTGCCAGGACTGCTGAACTTAAGTGCTTGGGTTTTATTCTGGCAGACAGAAAATCTCTCCCAGGAGAGGGAGAATAGAAAATCGCACTAAAAAATTACAACTGGGTGGTAGCTCTTCCCCTCCCATCCCCGAGGAAATCCTGATGCCTTTCAAATCAATGAGCCAGGCAGACCGTTATCTGAGGGCAGGCTCTGACTTTAGCTGAGCCTTACAGCAGGCTGCAAGAGAGCAAAATAAAGAGGTCGAGTCCCCAGCTGGCCTTTTCAAAGTGTAAAGGACCTATTCCAGCCCAAATGCATTTCTATTGCAGTTTATTCCAAACTCAGACCACATGCAGACGCTGCCTGTTGGCACCTTGGACGTTGCAGGTGCCTTTTGGAAAGCGGCACTGGGGAGCTGGCTGGCAAAGCAAGCAAGTGATCCAGCACCTGGGATGCCTGTGACAGAGTCCTGCCTCTATTCTAGAGCCCGGGGGCACAGACACTGAGCTGCTAAAGCAAGATGATGCTCCCAGGCTTGATTTTTGTCCGTCCTGGCTCTAACTCTGTGCAGGTAGGGGTGGAAATTGCATTGGGAGCTGAAAGCTGGAAGTCCAATAAGCTGCCAGCTGCCAGCTGAGACCCCCTCTGAAAGCATTTGTACCCAGAGACAGCTGCCACCCCAGGGAGCCACTAGCTGCCCCTGCCAGGAGAGGTGAAGTCCTTGAGGGGGGTGTAATCTGGGCTGCCAAAATGTAGGAGGAACTCCAGCTTAGGGGAAAAGCATGCTGGAAGTGGAGGGAGGAGGAAGCACCAGAAAAAGCAACCCATGACAAGCACACTTCCTGCTTTGATGGCCGAGGAGCTCAGCGCTGTGCCGGTGCTTGGCGGAGCGAAGGCAGGGAAATCAATTTGGCTGGCGCCAGCAGTGAGCACGAGCCTGTCCCGGCCAGGCGCTGTGATCCTTTCCCTCTACTGCCAAGGATATTTTCCACCGCCAAGGATATTTTCCTCCTTTTCCTGCCACGTTGTTGAACGCGTTTCTTGGTTTCAGTGCTCCCCGCTTCCCCATTTGATTCCCTATCGTGCATCTCTCCAGCGTGCTTACCTGGCCCAGGTCTCCGTGATGTAAAGGAGCCTGTGTTCAGCGGGTGCTGCCACTCCTGCTGCTGGGAGCAGCTGTGGGATGGCCAGTCAGTGGGCAGCTGCTCAGTGTCTCTCTTCATCCCTGTGGAACGCCAGGCTGCTCACCACGTTAGCTCCCAAACATGTTACTAACAACCAGAGGCAGAGCTCCACAAGGATTATTGCCTCTCTTTGGAAAGGGCTGAGTAAAGCAGAGAGAGAGAACCCAAAACTATGGCAAATTTTGTCTCTAATTTCAGGTGGCCACCTTGTACACTTGGTTTTCCCTTGTATTTCACACTTCATAAATCCAGATTATGGCTCCCCTGCTTCCTGCCACAGCACTGAGTGCAGATCTAACCTCTCAACTCGCAAACTGGATACTCCACAAATGGAGACTTCATCACCCAGGTCCTGGCAACCTGTACAAATTTTGGGTTAAGCCACTTCCCTAGCATTCAGTCTGAGCTCTGTGGCAGCGAGGTATACAAATCGGTGTGTCAAGCCTTTTGCCTTAATCCCATGACTGTGACATCTCCTTCTGTCATCCTCACTACCAGTGGCCATTTTGGGCACTGAAGGATGCAGCAGTCCCGATCACAACAGCCTAATTCTCTGCACAAACCCTTCAGTCTTCCCCAGCACGGTCCATTTGGGTACCAGGGGATGGCATCTGTTTCCCAACAGCTTTAAAATTTCTTTTCCCTCTGTTGTGGAATGACAGCAGCACTTTTTCAAGAGCAGAAATGGGCACATGTCCAGTTCCAGACCAAAACTTGAGCTTTCGTTTTTTCGAAGTGCCTGTGGTTTGACCACTGGCCCAGTAAGGGGGATTCAGACAGCAGTGTCCGACCTCTTTTGGTTTCCCTGCCTGCTGCCTCTCTGCACGATGCCGAGGAAGGACATGAGCTTGGTCCAGCCCCCAGCCCAGGACGGGTGTGTTGTGCCCAGCCACAGGGGCTGAGGAGGTCTGGCTGCCTTTCCTGCTTTCCCAGTATCGTAACCCAGGAATGAAGCCTACATCAGTATTGCTAAATAAAAGAGTGTAGGGGTTGATTCATGTCCCCAGGACAAGGGGCACTAAATTGCTTGCATGTTGGTATTTCCTGTAAAGCAGAGTGGCTGTGCCTGAATAATACAGCCTCGGGTCTTCTCTGGGCCCAGAGGAACCAGCCCCTGTGATCCTAAAATGTGACTATGACCCCTTGAGCTTTTTTTTTTAGTTTAAAGCAACTGAAGTAACAGGAGGGCTGTGTTGCAGCCCACCAGAGCTGACTTCTATGGTATGAAAATATATGGCATAGCGTGTGGTACAGCTCAAAAGCTTAAGGGGCGGCTGAAGGTGCAAGGTGTGCTGGAGTAGCAGTGGAGGTAGATAGTGAGGATAGCAGGAGGAGCCCAGGCTGGTGTAGTGTTTGTCATCCTGCCTTTTGGTGGTAAGCCGAACCACTCTTGGTCCCTGTTTTTGGGAGTGATCAGGTTGTGCCTGGGGAGTGTGTTGGAGACCGCTAGCTCGTACGGGGGTATGCTCCAGGTCAAGAGGCAAGGAACAGAAGAAATATTCAGCAGTGGAGGTGATCCCCACACTCCAGCTACCTCCCTGGCTGTTTGTTTAGTGGTGTGCTTGTACCCAGAGGGACCAAACCCAGCTGCACAGGTCATTTGGTCATTTGACAGCAGCGCTTCCTTTTGCATCCTCAACGTGATCAAGGCTGCCTCTTTTTTTCAGTTGTACAGTTAGCAGCTTTTGAAAAGGAAAAGTAGTTTTTGTTTTTTTTTTTTTTTAAAACCCTCTGCAATCAAAGATACAAACAGAAGGAAGGCTGCCAACCTTTAAATGGTGCTTTGGCCCAGCAGAACTTTTGGCAGTGATCTCCACCAGCTGAGCTAATCGTGTGGCTGGTAGCTGTAGCAAACCATTCTCCACCAGGTGAATCAGCATCTGGAAGGACAGGAGATATGCATATTTCCCAGGTCTGAAGATGACCATGGCGTCATGGTGGTTACCATGGTGGTAACCAGCCTCTGTCCCCTGGGGTGACTTGTGTGGCTTTCATCCCCATCTGCTCCTGCTCCCTGCGTTAATGCCCTTCTCCATCTATCCCAGCTTGGGGCTCCCTTTGCCTTTTCTGCATGCTCACACTGGACACTTCCCATTCCTATCCAGGCAGTGCCAGGAGAAGCACTGAAAACCCACGTCACCTATCAACGCTTACATCTCCATCATCCAACTCCCTTGCTGCCTGTGAGAGCCCAGAGGAGCAAGTGCAGGGAAAGTCTGGCTTTGCTGCTGCTGCCCTGGGGCCAGCCCTGGCAGAGCAACCTTGGACCTGCAGCGACTGCAGCTGCCGCTTGCCCTGGGCTGTTCTGAGGTAGGAATGAAAGTTGTCCTTCAGAGGGTTAGAGCAGACCCACATTGGGGTGAATTTGCACAGGGCCAGCAAAAAATGATTCCTTTTTCCCTGGCAAGTGCTGAGATCTCTGATCCAAGCCCTGAAAACACTCAAAAGAGGTGCTGGCAGAATGGTTTTAGCATAGACAAAACTGAAGTATTTTCTTCCAGCTCCATTCAGAGAGCCAGCTGAATCATTTTTTGAAATGCTTTCCTAAATATTCAGCCAGAGATGTGGAAAACGTCTGTACAAATATGTAAAAGAAAAGCTTGCGAAGACTCTGACGTGTAATGCGCTGTATTAGAGAAGGTTATTTGCTGCTATCCCCACCTGCTTGGGCTCTGCCACACAGCCCTAACCTCTGCTTTGGTATAGTCTGGGCGTCCTTGACCAACACTGTCAATCTCCAGATGAAATGTCGTTATCTCTGCCATGGAGAAAACACTTTACAGGCTCACTGTGACACTTGGTCATTTGTGTAGTACTGACGTACGGAAAGTCTTACACATGTGTTATGTATTATTATTAACTCAAGGAGTTTCTGATTTCTAGTACCATGAACGATAGTCACAGATGTACAAGGGTCTGCATAGTTTATAACAGAGGTAGGCTAGAATAAGGATAGTCTTGAACTTTCTATTGACTAGTTTTAACACAAAACCAGATCTGGAACCGAGTTTCACCCTTCACTCTTTAGTTATCCAAATAATAAAATTAAGACCAAAACCAGATGAACTTAGGAAAAGTTAAGGTTCAGATTATATCAAAGACTCTACCTCAGGCCCAAATTTAACATGCTGATGCTTTTTCTCCTTGCTTTTAATCTATGTGAGGGACTTCCTCCTCGTCTTTACAGAAACCAGGTGTGT
This sequence comes from Morus bassanus, assembly GCA_031468815.1. Taxonomy (NCBI): domain Eukaryota; kingdom Metazoa; phylum Chordata; class Aves; order Suliformes; family Sulidae; genus Morus; species Morus bassanus. The sequence goes on along the minus strand of CM062568.1, from coordinate 96,077,017 downwards.
ATTCTTTTTTTCTGGCATTTCACAGTAACGTATATCCTGGTTTGATCTTTATTCCATGAAACAAAAAAAGGAAAAAGAAGCCAGTATTGCTTGCAAGTATTAAAATGGCAACAGTGGATGGGAGCAAGATTCAATGCAATAGAAAATGGATTAGATTAAGCAAACTGTTGAAAATTTATTCTTCTGGTTAATTTTATCTGTAAAATTGTCCTAAAGACTAATATTGTCAATTCTCATTTGGCTCTGTAGGACCCAGCGTGAATCCAAATCCATCCTTTTTTGGCAGGCCTTTTTATCACCAGTAGTACAGTGACATCTAAGTGTCAAGAAGATGGGCCAGTCGGAGCATAGAAAATTGATTTGAGCAGCACCATCCCCCCTTGGCTGGCTGCAGATAAACAGTTCAGCTAATACGCTGCTCCTGACCTCTTTGGGGCTGTATTTGAATGTGATCTAATAAGGCAGCTGCTTCACTGGAAATGCTGGAAGTAAAGTAGTCCCTGAGAAGTTTTGCTTTTCTCTTGCGTTTTTAAAAGGTGGGGCAGAACATTAAAAAAAAAGACTTGCAACCATGAGGGCCTTACACATGAAGGCCTATGTGCTGTTTGCTGCTTATTGATTTGTTTTTTTTAAACACTGAAAATAAAGGAAACTAGTCTACATTAGACATAAAGGTACAAAAGCACAATTAATATGTCTTGGCTCTCTTTCTTTACCAAAGCTTGCTTTCCAAAACACCTGAGTAATTGATATGCTTGAGATATTGTTTTAGAAACAATTTGCGCAGGTGCTGATAGCAATGGTGCTCAATTCCCTTTGAGCTGCTACCTTCCGGGCTGCAATCGCTCTCATTTCCACCGTCAAAATGGGATCTGAATGCACAGCATGAATCAAACCCTGCCCGCGAGTACTCCTCTGTCAGCCAGCTCTTTAAGGGAAGGCTGCAAACGGGATTGGGAGCTGAACACACCTCCCTGGTGGGCAGATGCTGCAGGCATCATGGCCTCAGAGGCCATGCTGCGGCACGGCCACATCCGCCCCAGGCACGAGACGGGCAGTTGGGTTACGCCAGCAAGAGGGTGCCCCACAATACTCAAGAGGGCTGCATGCCTGCACCGGCTGGGTCTCTGTGACTGAGGACAGAAGACAGCCCCCTTCAGCCCTGTCCTCAGCTGTGGGCAAACCCCGGGCACAGGGCACGGTGGTGCTGGGCTGCAGCAGGCATGTTGCTCTGCGTGGTGAAGTGCTGAGGGCAGAGAGGCAGCCCTGCTCCCTGCAGAAAGGAGTGGGAGTTCCCATCTGCTTCAGGCCTTCGCCTGGTTTTAGATGAGGGAACGATCGAACACCGAGGGAGGCAGGAAATATGTAAAAGGCAGAGCCTGCCACTCGGCTCTCTCTTCTTTTCTTCCCGTTTTGAGATCAGGGGACTGGAGCACTCCTGCCATTCATCTTCCCTCCTGCCTGCTCCCAGGGCTGCTGTGCTCCACGCAGTTTCTTCGAGTGCTGTCATCCCCGCAGCATCCAAGTGCCTTCCAGTAGGGCATTATGCGAAGTGACTAACATCTGTCACATGTGGCTCATTCTTTCCCTCAATCAGCCTCAATCAGCTTTTCTGCAGGCAGCATTTCCTATCTGCAAATAACAGCCATCACAGGGGCTGGGAGGATGGATGCTCTCTCCTCCACTTCTCCTTTCCTAGCTTTATTCTGATTTTTCTCCCATTTCTTTTCACTACCTTTTGTTTTCTTCCTGCTCACCACCACCACTACTGTTATCTGCCTTTGTCTTCCACATCCCCAATGAATCTTCTCTCCTCTCTTTCCTTATCATTTGCCTTGATCTGTTTCATCTTTCTTCCATTTCCCCCCATGACCACCTTCATCTTTCCCTCTTCCCACTGTGCTGCCACCCCTTTATTCCCCATCTTCCCCATGTCCAGTGCTAGGACAGCTAGGTGCAGAGCTGGCTACTGCCTCCACCCCAGGTTGTGTTCTGCTGGTAGGAGAAACTTCACAGCCTGCTAGGTCCCACCAGTCCCTGGGACTTCTTCCTTTAGTCAGTGTTCTTCATACACCAGTTCAAACTAAAGGCATATGGAGGCAAAGGCAGCAAGGTGTGGTCACACATGAGGTTCTATCCACCATCTCAGGAGCAGACCATGATGAGGAAGCAGAAGGCTCTTTGCACCCCTGGCCTGCTCCTACCATGCTGGTAGCTTTTGACAAGGGTCGTTGTCCCCAGTGCCTTGTTCTTGCCTTCTGTAAAATGGGGAGAGTGCTACTGACTGCTTGGGCTCAGCCTTTGAGGGTGTACTACTCTCAGGGTAGGAAGAAACCCTGAGGGCAGAGTGCAGATCCCAAGCTCTTCTCTAGTGGTGATTGCGATAACACTGCGGGTGGCCGAGTCGAGCTAACTCAAACTTAAATTTGACCTGCTGTTCCAACGGAAGCAAACACCTCGCTCCCTGTGTTTGAGACAGAAAACAATGCCTGAATTAAAAACGAAAGCGGAGGTGCCCTCCCCGGTCATCACATTCAACCCCTTGCTATGGGCGGACGAAGTGCCATATAATGCCTTTCACAAACGTATTGAGTTAGATGTTAAAAACAGGGAGTTATTATCCCTCCCCCACAAAACAGCCGATGCTTCAGAATTTAGGTGTGTGAGAAAGGAGCACAAGATGCTTTTTTTCTCAGCTGAAATTTTAGAAATAAGGGAGAAAATTTATCGGAAATCTCCAATATTCTGCTCTTACTGAATAGTCAGAAAAGTTTGGATTTCAGATGCAGGTCATTTTCTTTATTAAAAAAAATAGGTATATAGGCATACAGAGAATTACTTATTTGAGGGTAATCTGTACAGTTTTTCTACAATATTATCTTAGATGGAGAAATAGCAAGAAAGAGCCTATTTACTGGCAGATGCTTTAACAAGAGCATCGCCTGCACAGCCCTCTCATTTAGCAGAGACATTTGGTCCCACACCTGCTTGGCTCCAATCTATTACACAGCATCTTAGCAATGGCTGCAATTTTTGCAGACTGAAGTCTACCCGCTTGTGCTGACTTTAACCAATCATCAGCCAAGAGGAGACAGTTTTAAAAAATCAAACATTTTGTGACTACAAACATGTTGCCTCTTCATTTCAAATGTTGTCTTGCTTCCAAACTTGCTTATATCTCCTCCCCCCTGAAGGAGTAAGTAAAAAGCCCTGCTTGCTGGGCTGAGCCTGAAGGACATATCCCTTCCCTTGCCTTTGGTTTTTCATTGTGGATGGTGAATCAGTGAAAACTGAAATGTTCCTACAGCTCTAATCTTTGTTTCCAAGCGGTATATGCTGAAATGCAGATGCCTGGCCTGCGCTACAGGTCTGTACTGTGCTCCCACAATCAATGTGACTGGTTGTACATCGTTTCCCATCCCATCTCCTGTCTAACCAGGTATAACCATCACCAGTCTGCCCTTGATGTGTTTTGGGATGCTGGCACCAGGACCAGAAGACAGGTTTGTGAGTGCCTATTTCTGACCTACCCAATACTTCCAATGAATTCATGCCCAGGATAATCACATCTCTGTCACTTAGGGCTGATGAAGACATGACACAGGTCATCTCCCGCTGAGATGCAGCAGTGTCCTCAAGCCAACTGGAGATGGTGGGAAGCAGCCCCCAGCCAGCCAGCTGAGGGATGCAGCCCTGAGGTGCAGCACATGGCGTTGCTGCTCTCTGGCATGGGGGCTGCCTGCCTGAGGGGGATGCCCAGCGGCACCAAGGGGGTCAGAGCTGCCTCCCTCCGGCAGCCAGCATCTTCCCCCTTGTTCATGCTCAGCTCCGGGAAGCTGGTCTCCTGCCCAGGGCTGATTTCTTGCAAGCCCTGGGCCAGCTGGTGGTGAACAGGGATCAGCAGAAAAGCAGCCTACTGGCTCTGTGTTTTGGCACCAGATTCCTGGCATCTCGTCAGCTCGGCCACTAGCAAGCACACAGACGGCAAGGAGGAGTGGAGCATCCCCTGGGAGCTAAGGCTCCTTTTGAGCAGGTACCATTCCCAGCACTGCCATGAGCCAGGCTTGCTTGGGGACATGCCAAAAGGCAGTGGGAAAAGCATGTTTGCGTTCCCTGATGAGGCTGCACTGCTGCTGAAATCAGGGTGTCTCCTCGGCCGGCACAGATACCGTCTTGATGGAAAGGCTCCTTCCTGCCATGCAGTTAACTCGCCTTATTAGACAGATAAGATTTGTATTTATTGTCACTTTGTCATCTCAACAGCAGTGTGGGGTGGCAGGAGCCAGCTGCTCTCCTTTCAGAGGCGGTGGCACTCCTCCCGTAGGCATTTAGGCTAAATCTGAAAAGGTGCGTGCGAGATGCTGTCCCACATGCCCTCCCTCCACCCGCATCCTAAGAAATCCTTATCAATACAAAGAGTTCAAGGGTTGCAAGGAGAGCTGGGAGGCAGCTGAACTGTGCCTTTCCCAGGAATCTGGGAGTTGGGACTGTCACAGCCTGATCCTTCTCATGCCGCTTGTGTAAGATGATGTAAATCCTCCACTCTTATGGAGTTAGACTGCCGCAGAGTGGGGACCAGGGAGGGGAGAACTGGGCTTAGTGTGCTGAATTACACTGCCAGTACCACACTCTCAGCATGACAGGCAAAGGGACTCGCTCTTACGGCTGGTTTCCCTCCTTGGGAGAAGAAAGGAGTGTCAGGAAAGGAAATCAGGGTTAATCCAGGCAGCTGGCTCAATGGCTGGCACGGGTACGCGTCTGTCCTTTGTACTGTCAGCTTGCAGCAATATCACACTCGTGCAGAGGGTGTTGCTCTGGGGCATCGGTGTAGAAAGAGCCAATCAAACCCTGTTTATCAGCTTTGCCTTCTCAAAGGCCGAGCTGACGCAGCACTGGATTTTTATTTTACTGATTTAACACCAGGATTTATGGGTCATATCCAACCGCACATTGCAGGGCGCCATCTGAATAAGTATTTATCATGTTGGAAGGGGCCCAGAAGGCAAGTGGAGTGCTTAGCGCTGTGTAGCCCCTCATCCTTAAGTCAGCTGCACGCAGGCAGCCTGACTGTCACAAGGAGAGCTCTCCCCTCAATTTTACATTGCTATGGACGGGCTGGTGAGCAGTCTTTGCCAGGGACACACATCCATCAATTCAGCAGCTGGCGGTCTGCTCTCCTTGCGAGTGCTGCCGTGCCTCAAGGTACCCAGGGCTTCATGGGAACCTGAAGCCATCCACAGACCCGCTCCTGCCCAGCACCGGGCACACTGCATCTGTGGCAGCAATATAAACTGTCCACAGAGGAAAAGCTGGTTGATGCCACTCAAAAATGCATGGCATTTCCTAGGCTGCACAGGGACAGTGGCATGTGCGTGATCTGTTGCTTCCCCCTGACTATGCTCCAAGGAAGCGCTTAACCACCTTTAGTCTGCCAGGCAGGGAGCCGCTCCCTGTGCAGAACAGAAACGGGGCAAAAAAGGCTTGGGAAAGCCAATACAACTGGCATGGGGGGTGTGTGTGTGATATTTCGGTGCCTGACACATACGCTGCTAATGCATTTCTTCAGTTACTTGACATTATCTGTCGTGCATCCCAGCCTTCTCACTGCCGACTGATGGTACCTCCCTTGGCCATCAGGCAGGCAAAAGATGAAAATTGTCTTATTGCTTTTGATATATCCCTGTAACAGGATTCAGTGGAGCCTTTGCTGGGGAAGAGCTGGTGGTTTGCATTTCTGCTCTCTTCTTTGTTTGCTCTACTTAATTGGCATTAGGAGAGGAGTTAAATTTCTCTCCCTCTCCCTGTGCTCTTTGTATAACTTTGAGTTGCTGCATTTTCCCCACGTGCAGGATATAGTGGAAAGTGGAAGTTGAGACCTCTATGCTAATCTCACAGTGAAGAAGACAGGAGCACGAGAAATTCCTGTCTTAAAATAAAACTATCCCTCTCCCTTCAGCCACATCTTTTCAATAAACTACTGCTCCAGCTTTCTGTGCCTACTTCTTCATTTCTGCTCTGTTATTTACTGACCTAGACCATCATGGGAGGAAGAGGTGTCTTTTATATTGAGGTTCATTTCTTTGCACAGATAAGCATTTCTTTGCTGTATTCTGCACTCCCCTTTTTTATACCCCTAAAGCTCTCTCTTCTCCCACTAACAAGAAATCCCACATCAGACTTTTGCCCTTCAGCCTTCGGTTACTTCTTGCATCCTCTCTGACTTCAACGATATGACTCAAAGGTAAAGCGGGACGGATCCAGTCCAAACCAGAGGAAACCAGATGTGATACCAAGGTGGGTTCCCCCAGCGGCTTGATCTGTGGCTCTGGTGGCAACCAGCATGCTCTGGAGGCGGCTCCGGCTGCGCCCCTGAGTCAGAGCCCAGGGAAAGGACAGGAGCGATTCATTAAAAACCCACCACCATGCGCTGGTGCGCAAGCCTGAACGAATGTCACCGTTTTCATTACGGAAAAAGAGAGACCAAAGAGAAAACGTGACAAAGTACATCTTGCCTGGCTGTTGATCTTTAAGCAACAGTGTGATTAGCAGCATCTTCCCTTTACATTTCAAAGCGCTGGAGCACAATGGCAGGGAGATAAACATCCAGAGGTGCTGCCTGCTGAAAGACATCTTTCTGACAGCGCATTAAGGCTCCTGCCTCCCTCACCAGAAAGAACATGCGGTTTTAGTCAACGATGAAAGAGAAAAAGCCACATTTTATCTACAGTAAACAGTTGCCTATTTGTATTTGTTTTTCCCCTAGTGAGTTCCATCTTTGAAATGGCGCTACCCTGCCATCCTTCTGCAGCCGGGAGGCTGAAGCTGCTTTCCCACGGACTTACAGGGCCCCAACTCCTTCTCTGAGGGAGATGCAGCTGCTGGGAAAAATAAAACATCCCCAACTCCTCTCTTTGCCTGTGAGGGGGACTTTACCTTTCTCTACCCATCGCCCAGGAAGAGGCTGAACCTGCTCCCACGAGGTGGCCAAGAGCCAGCAACGAAGTCTGCACCCTTCGCGCTTCCTGATCAAGAAAACGCAGACCAGCTCCTTCACTCAAGAGTTATTTGCTATGACAGCTGCATCAGCTTAGACAGGATTAAAAAAAAAAATAGGAAAAAAGAGAAAACCCCTTCCTGCTTCTGAAATTACTTGCAAAGTCACCTTTTTAATGCTAACACACACAAAACGCACTCAGCCACTGATTTCAGCAGACCATATGCTGCCACTGCTGCTGGCCAGGTCCTAAGGGATGAATTTTTTTCCCCTTCAGCAAGTCTCCAGAAATGTCATAGAAATTTATATGCTTATTCACAGAGCCGATAAAGCAGAAAACCGGTGTTTCAGCTATTTTTGTTTTGCTTTGCAGATGGACAGTAAAAGACATAAATCTCCTTCCCACCACCCTAACACCCTGCCTGGGTCCCTCTTTTGTGCTGAGCCACCAGCCCTATAGGACTCGCCTGTGGTCCGCCAGCCAGCCCTCCTCTTCGACTAAAGACGAGCAGCAAGGCAAAGCAACAGGAATCTCCCGCGACGTTGCCGGTGCCTTGACTGCTGAGCTCAGGCCCAATTTTCCGTGCAGCCACCAAGGCAGGACAGCTTTTTTTTTTTTTTTTTACCATCTTTACTGGAGAAAGAAAAGCAATCCACACGCCCTGGGACTGTCCCTCTTCCTACCCTCCCTGTGTTAGCATCCCAACTCTGACAAAATGCATGCCGTCCTCCCATGACGTTATCTGATGTATGCCCCGATTTAAAGCGCTGTGCCACACACCCCAATAAATCAGGGCAGAGCCCTGGCGAGAGCTCAGCTGGCCCCCTCCTGAAGCATGTGTTGGTTGCAGACCTGGGTGATATTTTAGAGATGTTTGATGTTTAACCTCAGGAAAAGCAATATGTGGAGGGGAGGACCGTGGCTAAATCTCCCTCCCAGCTATATTTACAATCACAGCACAGGATGGAGCTTGCAGCCCATTGGAAAAGCTGCCTCTCATGGCACATCACCAGGGAAATTTAGGATTAGTGACTGTGGCCTGTTGACTTGCTGACAGAAGGAGGTGGTGGTGGGGCTCATGGCTGAGGGAAGGAGGTGGTTTTGTTTCAGCGGATGGCCCTGCAGCTCCCAGGGGAATTTTCCTGGGAGTCATCCCCTCCCTGATCTGGCATTTCCCACGCTGTTGCTGTTAGCGTGACGGATGGCGTTTCCGTCTCCAGGCAGGGCAAGCCTGGGCCCTGATGCAAACCCGTCAGCATCAGTCTCGGTCCTCCCTCCCCGCTGGTGCGAGAGGGGGTCATTGCCACCCGCCCCGGGAAAGCCCCTCCTGCACCGCCTGAGACCCGGAGCAGGGAAGCGGTGGCTGGGGCACTGCTCAGCAGCGGTGCAGCTTTGAGCCTGGTCCCTGGGGCTCTGGATGTTATTGTGTTACAAACACCCCTGGGACAGAGCAAGTGGGACTGGTTGTCTGCACAGCCCCAGCAAAAAGGGGCTGGCTTCGACAGCTACACTGCGCTAGGGAGCAGAAAAGTTAGGAATAAACCCAGACCCAGCGGGAATAGAGGATTGCGCCTCTGTGCCTCACAAAAGGAGCTCAGTGGTTTAGGCAGATTGTGATCCTGGCTAATAGCGACAGGCCAAATATTTAACTATGGTATGACAGCGAGGAGCTCGGCAGAAGGAAGCCTGCAGAAAGCAGGCGCTTTCCTTCCAAAGTCTGTTTTCTCCTTATTTAAAAAGGAGGAAATAGGTCAGCTGTCGTACCCGCCAAGGTCAGAAGCTCAATTTGTATTTCGGAGCCTGAGAAAGGTGAATGCACCAGAGCTACATCCCTGATGGAAACAATCACTCATTCTAATAAGGCTGGCAGAGGCTGGAGCCTGCCTTGTTCAGATACAATTATTACAGCCCGGGTGTCAGATTATTGAATCTATTAGCCGGGAATCAGCTGTTATTTCAGAGCAAGACAGCTATCCTACAAGCAGTTGTGATGCACATTATGCGTGATGCCCGGGGTCCAGCTTACCCCTCTGGTATGGAGAGGCGGGAGGGGGACCGAACCACCTACGCTGGTAAGGAAAAAAAGTCCATGGCAGTGACCTCTGGACACAGCCACATCTATCACATCATGACACCAGCATTGTGATGACCGGGTAATATCGTTACCAAATGACTTGGTTTTCTGAGAGAGAGGAGTTCCTGAACTTGTAAATGCAGCGCACGGGTGTGGTGCAAGCTGAATGTGTCCCTCCTTGCTGCATCCGGAGAGAGCCGGGGGTAGGGACTGGTTGCCAGCGCTCATTTTCTGCCCCAGAATTGTTCAGGAAAGCCTGAACAGGGAATGAGGGGAGCGATGCTTGAGTCAGCAGGGAGCTCTTTGTGCAGGAGCTAAAATAAGAACTGCCTGTATCCAAGAAGAAATACAAATTGCTGGTTAACAGAGCATTCCTACCCCAAAGCACAGCTTAAAAAAATATCTGTGCTACTTTAGCAAGAATAAGAGGCATGCATGCATGGTTCCGGTGGAGCCTCTCTCGGAGCAAGCCCAGCCATCCTCAGGCCCAGCATTGAGCAGGCGGCTCCCCAGTGCCCCCCTGCCCCATGTCTCCTTCTGGCAGCAGGAATCCTTTTTTATCTGTCCCCCACTGTGGAAAGGATCACCTTCCGCTCTGCAGTGTGAGAAATGAACGACCACAAACCATTTTAGCCCCATCCCTGACACTGCCAGTTCAGTGGGACGTATCCAAGCTCCCTGGCTCCGTCCCACCAATGCACAGAGGCTTGAAGTTGCAAAACCTGATGTTTTATGCTTCTCGGAACCCATCTTTGTTTTAAGCACTCTCTTCCTGTACTGGGGACGTGGTATTTTCCACGCAACCCAAATGCTCGCTCAGTGCACCTCAATGTCCCCAGGAGGGGCACAGGGAGCAGGAAGGGGACAGGAGGAAGAAGTAAAGTCCAAGGCTCGGGGCTGTATGTTCTAATTGTTTGGGTGTTTTTGCCCTGTTAATTCTCCATGTTTGCACCACAGGTCTTTTGTTTTATTAACATGAGAAAGCACTCATCAAATCTACAGGCTGGCTTTGGGATAGGTTTCCCACGAGGCTGGGACAACAGCAGCATGAATCATGCAGTACACAGGGACTGTGGGTGCCCGTGAAGGACCACCATAGTGAGGGTAAGGCCGCGGGGTGCAATCTGTCCGGTTATGAAATGCAGCCACGAGCAAGGGGAATAGGCTCTCTTGTTGGGTTAATGGTGAGGAGTCTGCCCGAGGATAAAGTAAGTTGCTCCACCTGCTGACGGAGTGAATATGGGCCATCGTAACATCCCCCAGTGACTGGCAATGGCACATCAGGACCATCTCTGAAGGTCATTTCATTGACTGTATGAGAAACCGTTTCTTAGAGCAGCTTGTTCTGACACCGGCACAGGAGAAGGCAACTTTCAGGTTAGTGAGACGTGACCAGCGGGTGTTGATGGAAATCCTACACTACCTCCTGCACTTGGCAAGGGAGAGCTGTGTGCAGGTGTGGCTCCCTGGGGACTGCTGCAGAGGGAAACCTGTTTGGAAATGGGCTTATTTAAAGTTCAGCAACACAATAAGGGAAGCTGTTAGCAGCAGGCTGAGAACAAGGGATGAGTGGAAGAATCTGGCAGAGGAGCAGATAGCTTTGGCGCCTTCCTGAAAATCCTGGCATCCTTAAAAGAAGTGTGTCAGGTCAGAGAGGCCAGAGCAGCGTCTTCTGGGTCAGAGTTGCCACCCTACCACGCATTGCTCAGGACACAAATCCCTCACACCTCCCAGCTTTGCTGGACACCAACGTTGCCTGGAGGAAGCAGTGTGGGATATGAGGCCCAAGAGGGAGATACCCTGCCCAGAAGGCATGTGCAGCCCTGAATCACCTGCAGGCAACTAACAAAGGCACCATGACAGCAGAGGGGCTTGCAGGTCCTTTAAGCATTTTCCTTAGAGGACAAAGCAGCCAAAGGTGCAGAGGACAAAAGGGCAGGATTTGGGACCTAACTGCAGACATGGGCCATGGGAAGGTGGGACAGGAAGAGCCCCAGATCCACAGCAGGTTCTTCTGCCTCAAGCCCCAACAAACGTTACGAAGCTGACTGCAGTGGCCTTTCCTGCTGGCAATCAGTAGGCATTCATCTAACCAAAAGAAAAAGGAAGCGGGGCATTTGCCCCAAAGGGGCTGGCAATGCAGGAGGCCCTGGCCCCACAAGTTTAGCTGTTCATGGGACACACTGCAAAGGTGGCAACAAGAACCTGACATAGCAGGTTAAAGCTCTTTCTCCTGCTGCACTTGCACACAGGAAGGGAAATGCAGAAATTTGCAGGATCAGGAGTTGCAAGATCTTTTCTTTATTACAGCAACAGCTCCCCAGATGAGGAGGCCTTTGGGTGGTCCGCAGAGAGTGCCATGCTGTGCACAGCTTGTCTGTCCAGCTGAACAGTGTGACTCCCTATCTTGGCCAGGTGGGATGCTTCAGGGATAATTGAAAGTTCTGCATTACTGTTCCCATTAGGGAAAGTTTTCTCTCCAGCCCAAGCACTTAGCTGTTGGCTTGTGTCCTGAAGCATGAGGGCTAATATCCTTGCACATTTTTACCATAGAAATGAAAGAGAGAGGGTATTTTTCGATTCAATGGGAAACACGTGAATAATAATTCTGTGAAGCCATGTAGTGGAAAGAGAGACTTTGAGTGCAACAAGAAACGGGATTTTAAAATTTCATCTGCACAGCAGAAGGTCCTGCCAATTGAACCGTTTCCAGTAAACAATCTGCTAAGTCTGACAGTTTGAAGGAATACCAGACTGCCAGGAGTGAATAGGCTGGGATTTTTAAGAGGTTTATTTTTCATCTGAACACTTTTGTTTGTGAGCAACAGCTTAAAAACCAAAATGCATGTGCAGCGGCATTAGCAGGCAGGCAGAGGGCTTCCCCACCAGCCGGGGCTCCAGAAGGAGTGGAGAAAAAGGGCTGTGCTGGCAACACGACCTGCCCCAGGCTGCCCCATGTGCGAGGCAGAGGAACTGTGCTATTGAGTGTACACTGGGAGAGCCTTTTGGTGCCCCTGCACTGCCGCAGAGAGGTTTGGATTGAGCCCAGTTTCCTTCCCTGCTTTCCACTGCCTTCCACGCGGGAGCGTCAGCTGTCTTTGCAGTGGTCCCCAACAGGATGCCAAGGGCAGCCGACTGGGATGGGGGGACAGGATGGAACGCAGGGGGCTGGCTGGAGGTCAGGGCTCACAATCACAGGACTGGAGCAAGCATGGCAAGATGCTGTTGCTCTGTGTAGCTCGGGGTGGAGAGCACTCCACTGACGTGGCAGACCATGGATGCACTGCCATGGCATGCTGCAGGTGCTGCCTTCTCCCAGTGCAGGGGAGGTTTTCTTCTCTGCTGCTGGGAGTATGAGGATGAGGAGGTGTTTTACCACCACGTTAAACACCTCTGCAAGGAGGTATTTAACCTGGGCAGGAATCCCCCTGCCCAGGTTAAGCTGGGGGCAGGGATTAAGAGGTTGAGCCTCCATGAGGGACAAAGTCAGCAATGGCTTTCTGTGCACAGCTCTGTGCTGGCTAGCTTTAGGAAATGGGCGGCTGATGAGAGAGGAGGTGCTGGCTGGGGTTATGTAGGAATTGTCTGGAAATGCACTGTGTGTGACAGGAGGTGCACAGTCAGCACCTTCCATGCACACAGCCCATACAGCATCCAAAATCAGGGACCATTTTGAAGGTACTGTGCTACCCGTCTCACAGCCAGGATTCAGAGCCAGGCATGGAACAGGATGGGATTCTGGGCCTGAAAATACTGATGTCTCAAATCCTTCCTCTTCTCCCTCTCAGCAAGGAAAGAAGAAAAATGTCTCGAGGAGAATTGCAGACGCAGCTGGGATTAAGAAAATGGCTTGAAGACTGTTTTCCCAGTTCAGACCAGAGGCTCAAATCCATGAGGGGATGGGCCTGCCTATCTTGTTTTGAGGCAGGATCCTCACATTCATCCTAGACCCGCGAGACTTTTTTCTGGTAAAAAACTTCATCTTGAGCTGGTAAATCCCCTGGGGACTTTTCAGAATTTAGTGCCCAATATCTCCTAACAAACACCACCCATGCAAGGGTGAAGGGGCTTTCCTGGTGCACAGACTGCAACACCCTTCTGTTGCAGAGCATGTAAACCATTTCATGTATGGCTCAACCTCCATTTGAAAATAGCCCATTTCTTCATCCCTCTGCTGCTCCTACTTGGAGGCTGCTCTAGACTCCCTCAGCTTTCCTACCTGCTCTTTTTTGTAGAGGCATTTCTAATTGGATAAAGGAGGAGTTCCTTAATTCTATTCCTGCCATGGTGATAGCCCCACAACATGCCCCTTTCGCTACAGCAGAAAATCACCGGGTCATGACAATTGTCACTCCACTTTTTCCAAATGCAGTTTAATAATTATCCCCCTAAAAATTGGAGTGTGGAAGGAGTTTGGCAATAATTTGCATTTCTGAGAATTAAATGGAAAAAGGCAAGCTTGGTGCAAGCCAGCACCAGGGAAAGTATAGCCTGTGCAAGCAAAGATGGTTGAATGCACAAGAGGATAACAGCGTTGCAACAGATGCCTGGAAATACAGCCCTGGTTGTTCGGTGGGGAAGTCTCTAAGTCCAGAACATGTCTGATGTATAGGGAGATGTGGGCCATGTGCTCCTTTTCATGTGGCAGAAGTCAGTTTTGCAAGAACCAGGGTTTGCCGTCAGTGCTGCTGCTGGTTATCACCAGGAGAGCCCAGCCGCAGCTCGCCTGGGTTTGGCATTGAAATGGGCCAACAGATAACTTCCTCTGAGGCCAAATGCCTGCTTTCACACTGTTGTGGTCCATGGGGTAGGAACTGACCTTTTTTGTTGGAAACACTTGAGAAGCAAGGACTAGAGACTAGGCAGAGAACAAAGCCTGGCTAGGCTCCAGGCAGATGGAAACACTGACATACAGACTTGTAAAGCAGTAGCACCTGGAAACAGCGACAGTAGGGCTGAGATAAGAGGGGCTGGTTCCCCTTTCCTGCACAACGGGGATATTCGCAGCTCTGAAGTCCAAGACTGGCCCTTCTTTTAGCATGGCGACTCCATCCCCCTCCATGGGTGAGGTGGCAGCCCAGTGATGTGTCACCTAACCCTTCACCAGGTGCTCTGCCTGGGGAGGTGAGAGCTTGTAGCCACAGGCATTGCAGGGGAAGCCCTCAGCAGTGTCTTGCAATGAGTCCTTCCTGATCATTGGGTGTAAGATGAGTGTGGTAGATGAGGTCTGGGTTAGAAGGCCCACACTTTCACTTAAATGCACCTGAAGTTGCCCTGTCAAGGCTTGTCATGGTCGCTTTATGGTGTGGATTATTGTGCATCATATGCTCTTTTGGGCTTTATTTTTGCATGCTGCTACCCTTTCTTCTTCACTTCAAACTTTCAAGTTTAAGCCTGAAGAAATACATTTGGCTGCTGTACACTGTAGTAGATGAGTTGGGATTTGACGTCCACAACTTAATTTTCAAAGTATAGGATGTGTGGGGTGTCTCTGTTGCGCCTCATCCCAGTTACTGAGTTAGTGACCAGCTTGCAAACATGCCAAGTGTTAAGCAGAAAGATTTAAAGAGAATTCCCCAAAATGAAAGGAAGTTAAACTACTGGGCACTGCTTGGCAATACTCTTAGGACTGAATCAAGACATCATTGTCACAGAAGAGTGTGGCTTCTTGCCCTCTACAAGAGGTGGACCAAAGCCAAATGGCATCTGCCAGTCCCTGTCGATGCCTTTCTCTGTCTCCATCAAGAGAGAAAGGGGCTTAACACCGCCCCCCCCCCCCCCAAGGCACTACTGGGTGTCAGGGCATCTGGCACCAGTGTCTGGTGGTCCCCCACCACAAGAAAGAAGATGTGCCCTGGGCACAGGTCAGGGGGACCCTGCTCCTTTCCCCCCTTGGCTGAAAGACCAGCCACCCTCCCTGAATGCCCCAGGGCCAGCATAAAGGGTGCAGGGGGCAGAGGCAAGGTGAGCTAAAGGATGAAGGGCTGTCAGAGGTGCTCTGGGTGTCGGAGGAGGTCACATTGAATCAAACTTCCCCTCCCCACTACTCACTGAGCTGACAATAACCCTGGGGGGGCTGTGCACATTGCTAAGGGTACTGAAGAGGATAAGGGGTGGTGGGGGAGGAAGGACAAAGAAGTGAACAAAGATAAATTCAACACAGGAGCAGAGCTGGATGCTGAGACTGGTTGGTGTAGGAGTAACTCAGAGGAAAAGCTCATCTCGAGCTGCCTTGTCATGCCAGCACTGATGCAATCTCAGTGGTAACACTAAGCACTAAAGAGCCTTTCGCCTATCTACAAGGCCAGTAACTGCCACTGTTTCCCAGAGCTAATGTAAACTGAGATCACATTTTTCTAATTCACTTTCAGGCTCTCCCTTTTTATGTTTTCAATGTGAATAAAAATGGCTTTCTTTCAGGTGTATTATTGTATTATTTCAAATGTAAATGGTATATCCTTTCAATGTTGCCAGTCCTGTCCCAGAGCCCAAGTGTCATACTTCAGTGTCCCAAACCATCAAATCAGTTAGCACATCACAAGACTTTTTCGGAAAGGTGCTTTCTGTGATTGCCAGTTCTTTGGCACCCTTCGTTTTCTGGCCTAGGAGAATTCAACTCTTTCAGGGTTTTGTTTTTAACAGGGAAGGCAAGAGAGATTTCCAGAAAAGGAAAGCTGAGAGTTTTGCTGCATGTGGTTACTTTTTGGAAGAAAAGCACAGTGAAGTGTAAGGCTGGTGAATAAATCACAAAAATTGGCAACTGAGAGTCACAAGCAATGCTTGGTGCTCCGCAGGGATGCTCTGAAGTGCCCTCCTGAAGGGATGCCAGCATTGCAGCTCTGTGTGGGCCAAAGCACGAGAAGTAGCCGAGTCATCAGACCAGGAGTGAGTCTTCAAGTGGGGGTCTCCTCTCTTCTCTGGTTTCGCTGAGTCACTTAACCAGGACCCCGGCCCTGCAAATACTTGATCACACAAAGGATTTTACGTGCTTGATTAGTTCCCCTGAACTCTGGGGGAAGCTGATGTGCTGAAGTACACGGAGGATTGGAGGGGACAAAGGCAAACAAAGGAGCAGAAAAGCTAACGGGTTGCCTTCTCCCTCCTGCTGCTCTGTGGAAAGCTTTTATCTGTTTGACTCTCCCCTCTCCTTCCTTCACAAACAAGCCTTAGGCCAGAGAGCATTTCTACACGAGGAAAAACGCTTTGCCAGCACAGGTGTAGCAGCAATACTACGGTGGCAAAATGCTTTGACATAGCTTATACCAGTTAAACCCCGCTGGTAGAAGCACTGCTTTCCTAGCATAACTTCCCCTGTGCTAAAGACTTTGGCACAGACGTACTGCGCTCCAACGGCAGCGGCGGTATTTATCCACATGGGTTTCCAGAGCAGCAGAGCTTCTTGTGGAAGGGCAGAAGGAGTTTATTTTTGCCTCCTCAGTGAAAACAATGTGCAAAACTTTTGGAGTCCCGTCCAGCTTTTCCAGCTACTGTTACCCGTCTGGGTTTCCCTTGTGCTCCAGAGACAGTGTCACTGTGATGCCGAGATGCATAGCTCACCACAATTTATATCTGGACTCAGCCAGTGCAGAGCCTCAGCCCTCTCCAGCTCACTCATTATTTACTGCATTCTGTTTGCTGACTTAATAGTGTTTTGTCCTGTCCTTGAATCCTGCGTGGATGGATTCAGAAAAAAATCAATGTGCCCTGACCAGCAGGCCTTCTTCCCGCAGCGCAAGGGAATTTCCAAAGTGCCACAATTTCTAGTATTTATTTGTTTCCTTTAAGTTATTAGCACGATGGGGCTAATTGTGATGTTTCGGGTACATTAAATCTCACCTTCCACGCTCTTAAAGCAGTCAGGGAAGAAAAGAGCACGAGTTATAAAAACAGAGCACAAATAAATACTAGCCTCCAAAATGAAAAATAATGATGGCACAAATAAACGGCACACTAGTCTGTGCGCACCTTGCTTATTTATAAAGCACTACCATTGTGATAACCAGGTACTAATGCAAAACAAAGGAGCAGGAGCAGGGTAGCTGAAGAGCTCTCCACCGTGGCTTAATTAGGTGGGCAGCTATGGCTTCCCTGTCACCTCTGTCATAACTGGTGGGCATTGGTGAAGAGCAAACATCAGAGTGATGAGACCTCGGGCCAGCCAGGGCTCTGTACCAGGCTATGCTGGCATAAGGTCTGGTCTGTCAGAAGGATGTGGACCTGTGCACGGGACTGTGCTGGCATGGTGCTGGGTCAGGGAGGTGTTTTCTTTACATTCATATGCGATATGGCTGTGCTGGCAAAACTTTAAAGCATAACCATCTCACTCTGTGGCCTCCTCATCCTACCCTGTGCAATACTGTCTGCCCACTGGCAACAAAAACTGCTGTGTGCTGTGGGGGCTGTGTGCTCTCACCTGCTGGTGCAGCACCTGGGACATTGAGTGTTAAAACATTTAAATATGACATTTAACAATAAATGGACTCATCTAGTATTCACAACTCTTTTATTCAAAGCACAATATTTATAGTCACTACATCACCTTAAATCTAGGTGTAAAGGCTATCCCCTGACAAGGTTTACAGACTCAGGGGATATAAGGAAGCAGCAGTGCATTTCCAGGGATAGGATATAAGGGCTGGAGGGGAGGCTGTGCCCAGGGACCAGGTCTTTTCTCCATGATTGCTGCCTGGTTCCCCCATAGCTGGCTGGGGCACCGTCTCCATGCCTCTGCCCTATGTGTGCACCCCTGGCAGGGCAGCTTGGCACGGCTCACTGGGACCTGGACTCATGGACACAGCCCTGGCAGCTCCGAGCAGCAAAGTGCCTCTGTGGGGAGTGCTGCTGCCTCTGGGATACTGGGTGGGTAGCAGAGCTGAACTCCTCCCAAAGCACATCCACATCCCGGCTGCAGCAGGAGCCCCGGCAGCTGTCTGGGCACACAGCCCTGGTGGGAAACGAGGAGAAACCGCGAGTATTTCTCACTGGCAGCATGTACCACTAGCAGAGCAAGGTGAGTGAGCACCCACTCCCCAGGGGGGCTTTGCAGCTCCGCTTCGGTGCTGACACTTTGCCAGTGGTGAATATCTGGAGAGTGGTTTCCCAGAGAGCTCTCCTTGGTGGGTGGAGAAGCGCTTGGACATCAGGGCTCAGTGTTGATATGCTGCAGAGCTGCCGGCAGCTGAGCTGGGCTTGGTGGCTGCCCTCAGCCTCCTGTGTCTCAGCCCATCCCCAGGCTTCCCCCCGGCTCTCTGAGCACTCAGGTCCAGGCTCCTATTACCGAGAACACATGCAAACTGCACACAGGCTGCCGTGCATATCCCACGAGCTGCTTTGAGTGACTGTGCCACCAAAATAAGATCTTTCTGCCACTTGCTTCCTTGCCCTGCTGCCCCAAACCTTGTCATCCCACTCTACATCCAAAAGCTCAGCCAGATTCACCCAGGGAGGAGAAAGCAACAGCACTGCCACAGAGAAAGATAGCAGAGGGGGTTTTAAAGAGACAACAGATGCAGACCTGGGTCCCCTGCCAAAGTGATTGTCAAAGTCCCGGCACTGCTTGGAAATAGGGAATGGGTGGCTATCACCTCATTTAGCAGCTGAGGCTCATGCCTTTGGTTCTGGCAAACGTAGGGTGTCTGAGATCACGTCCCTCTTGTACCACAGAATTTATAGGCTGCTATAAAACTGGTGGGTTCCTCCCACATAAAAAGAAAGGAAAACAAAAAAAAAAAAATCCCTTTAGGATGCTTGTGCTCCTCTCAGGGACTCAGCGGAGCAGCCAGAAAGCAAGGCAAGCCAAGGCATCACTCAATAACCAGCTGTGTGTACAGGCCCTGGCTGAGGAGGAGGCGGCAGCAGCAGCAGCGAGGTGCAAAGGGTCCCTGGGTGCTGATGGCAGGGAAGAGTCCTCACTGGCCTCTCCTTGCACCCATGCAGAGGTGGCCTCAGGAACCACGCTGCCTCCCATGGGGGTCTTTGCTGTCCCCATGGTACAGGCTGCCGAGCCCCTCTTCACCAGGAGACGGGCAGATTCACAGCAGAAGTAGGTGTGTGCTTCACATCGCAATAAGTGGACTAAAAACTCCTCTCCCACCTTCCTCACACACTGCCGAGCTACCTGCATTGCAATAAAAGCACAGTGCAGTCTCAGGCTGGGATAGCTCAGACACATGACAGCAGCCTTGGGGAGAGGATTTTTCTGTCCCCTGCTTGCAGCGAAGCAGTGGCACAAACAATCAGCTGGTATAAAAATGAATTCCCCATCCCTGGACCTTTATCAGAAATGTGGGATTTTTCGTACTTGGCAGGGTCTTGCTTCAGCAAAGAGGTTTTGGCCGCTGGAGTGCATAGCAGATGAAAAGAAGAGGCTGGGATCCACGCTGAACCGGCCTCCGTGCTGGCATTACTGCACTGAACCAATCCATCTCCATTAGAGTTCACAGCCTCTTTGATTAATTTCATCTTTAAAAATACCAATGCTCCGGAAGGCTCAGGAACTGCTTAATGTTCCTTCATTATTTTTCAAGCCATTAAAAACAGAGGTATTAGCTGCCGAATACTTTTTGTCTTGTTTTGAAGTAAAATGAGGAAGAAGTAGAATGCTAAAAAAAGCAGATTAAAAAGATTAAAAATAACAGAGCAATGCAAGTCAAACTGTTGGCTCTAAAAATGTTGATGTGTTGCGGTGCTGTGGGCATTGCATTCATATGAATAAGAGCAAAGGGCCCTGCTACCTGCCTCTGATGAACTGTGTGTGTCATTACACATGGTTGTTGCATTAAATCTGGAAGGATTGCTGTCTGTTTGTGCGGCAGCCAGGGCTGCTACTTTGGTGATACAACACAAGGTGATTCCTGTATAAAGTGGACCCATCTGGGGTCAGTTTTGGGGCACAGGAGGGACTTCTTTTTTGGCACTAGCCTATTTTCCTTTCCAAAGAGTCCTGCAAATTGCTGGTCGGGACTGTCTGTCAGGTCTCAGATCTCTTCTAGGTCTGCAGAGGTGCCCCAAGCCCTCTTGCCTGTGCTCTCAGTTGGGCAACATGACGTGGATGTGGCTCATGTTTTTCTCTTCTGAATTGGCCAGGGCTCTGCTGATACATGTACATGTCCACCCAGTTCAACGCTGCTGGAGGCTTGGCCAGAGCTGCAGGAATGCGCTGCTGGAGTCTCACTTTTCTTTCTCTGCTGAGGTCTTTACCCTAGCAGCAGATCGTATGTCAGTGGTAGGGCTATGGGCAACCAGTCCAAAGCCTAACTTCCGTTTGAGCCACAAGAAAGAGTGCTCATATATCTAGCAAGGATTAAAAGACCATCCCAAAGCTGTGGATTTTCTTGTGAAATGACTATGTGGTTTCAGGGTACTTCCTCATGAATAGCTTTTACTTGCAAGCCAACTACACATTCAGCACAATTATGGATGGGCTTGGTAGGTACCAAACGGACTTGCAGGCTGAGTGCTTCTCCTATATGCCTGATGAATCCACATCCAGTAGCTGCCAAAGGCCATTTGCCCCTGGCCTTCACTCTGTTTTGTGATGGCCAAGCTGGTGCGCTCCTTGATTTGCCTGTGTGTTTTGGCTCAATCCCATCCTTGCACTGGGATATGAAGCAAATATTTATTAATGCCTTCCTTTTCCACACTGTGGCTTCTAACCAAAAGAAACTGAGGCCACTGGGTCAAGGGAAGATGTGTTGTCACAGGATCAGGTTGTCACTGAGGGCGGCAGGACCAGCCTAGACACCGAGAGGATCAGTCCCCCATTCCTGGGGGCTAACATTTGCAAGCAAAACAAAACCTGCTTCATTTTGAGACAAAGCTGGGTGGAACTTATTGCTGTTTAAACACAAATCTGTCGCCATTTACTTTCTAGGGAGCATTTGCAGGCGTGGACACTTGTTCCACAACGGGGCCCAAGGCTGGTGCAAAAATCATTTCAGCATATGTAAAGATGTAGGGTTTCTCTTCACCAGGCATACTCTTACCTTCTTTTCCATCCCTTCTGCTGCGTCTCTTGCCAGGCAGGTGCTGAGCCAAAAGCAAGAAAAGGATGAAATTAAAAGATAATTTGGATGCTTCGTCAAAGCTTATCTGAACTCTACTTTGCAGAGCAGGGCCGCGGCGCCAGCCCTCGTGAGGCTTCTTACGAAATGCTGGCTATTTCTGGCTGCTTTTTCCAGCATTCTCAGATGTGAGCAGAGCTCCCTGCATGCTCCTGGCACCTCTCCAGCTGGATGCTGGCACTGCCACGCTGCCTGAAGGTGGAGCAGCGTCGTGAGGGGCAAGGGACAAGGGGACTCGGCTTGCTGGAGCAGCTGGATATAAATGCCTTGGGATGCATGGGAATTGCAAAGATGGTTACCCATGCAGACCAGGCTGCGCCAAACTTGACTGAGGACTTTATAGGGCAAAGACAGGTCGCTGCAGCTTTACACACAGCAACAGCCAGTGGATGCTCCTCTGAACCTATTGGGAATGGATCAACCTCCACTGTGGCTTCTTCTGTGAGGATGGACACGGGATGCCAGGCCATGCAATAGTTCCCGTCACTAGCAGTCTCGGTGCATCTCAGTTTTGTGAGCAGTCCCCTCCCGTGGCTCATGCTTCAAGGGCAGTGCCACAGCCCCGTCCCCTCCTCCTGGACCACTTTCCACAAGCACAACTTGCTCAGCTTGTCGGCTGGTCGCAGCCGAGGCTGCATGACCATGGCTCGCAGGATGCACACAGCACAGTGGGCAGGCTGCAGCATGGGGCTCAAAAAGCATGTTGCAGAGGCTTGGCTGAGATCAGAATGCAAGATTTGAAATATGGAGCCCTGGAAGATACTGGAACCAAATGCCTGAATTTTGGGGGAGCTGGAGGGAATGTGGAGTCCAGCCCAAATCCAGGTCCATGGGTATACAGTAACAGCTATAAACATGCTTAGGATATGTGTATTACAATCTGAATGTTAATGTGGCCCCTTTCTTCCAAATGGAGATATTCCTGGCTATTGCAGAGCAGTAGGATATTAAAATTGATTGGATTATTACATATAGGACATAGCAGCAGCTGGGGTGTATGGCAGGGCAGGTAAATGTTCCTATCTGAAAGTGTGGCTTCTGCCTATTCATCAGTAAAAGCATATTTCTGACATTCCTTCTGGAACAGCTTCATAGCAGTACCCAGCCTTCTCTGTGGAAGCCCAGATATACAGCAGCAGCTCCCAGAATGGCAAACCTGCCTTGTTCTTCCTTTAATTACCTCACTGCTTAAGGTAAAAAAAAACTGACACACTTTTCTTGCAAGGGGAGATTAAGGAGAAATTCAGCTCCAGCTCTAAAGTGTGTAGCTTCCAGCTCTGATTTTAAACAAACAGGTAAAGAAATCCCTAATGCCTAAAGCCAGCAACCTCAGACCATGTGGAGCTTCCCCACATCACTAGCCTGATTTCCCAAGATGAAGAGCTGCAGAAGACCCCTGAACCCTGACATGAATTATCTGTATTGGGGGGAAAAAAAGGGAAAAAAGCAGTGCAGAATCAGGACCCCAAGCCTTGGCTTCTGCTGCAACTTTTACTCCACAATGAGTCCAGTGGATCTCAGTGGGTGACCAGCACTTTGAGTCAGTGCTGGAGCTGCAAGGCACTGCAGCCAGACCCAGGCTTGCTGAGTGGATGCTCAGAGTTGGCTCAGACATGGCTGTAGTGGCCAGATCCTCCATAAGCCTGGAGGTGGGCCCGAGCTGACTCGTGGCTATCTGGTTCCTAGGCTGGAGGTGGCTTGCATCTAGCCAGCCCCGAGCATGGCTGGAGCAAGCATGGATCTACTATACCTATCCTCCTGCCTGTGCCATGAAATGCTTTAATCAGCTGAAAGGATTTACCCCGCAGGAGTACATCTATTTCAAATCTCCCCCTGAATTGTTGTGGTTTCCAGGTTTATATGGAGACCAAGAAAAAAGGGTCCTGCTCCTCAGATAAGGGATCCAGAGCTGGGTTCACAAGGAAATAAAGATACATCTCTGCCGCTGTCGCCAGAATGGTGCAAAGACACCCCAAATACCTCAGAAGCTAAAAAGAGTGGATTAAGGTTCACAGCTAAAATATTACCGAGTGGAGTTCAGTTGTGTTTTTGCTGCAGAAAGGGACTGAAACACAGTATTTCATCCTGCTGGACAGTGTCCAGCTGTCAGCCAGCAGCACATCCCAGAGGGATGGGGGTTACTGTGTCTCTTCACTGGTTCCTGTATAGATAGCAGCATCCCCACAGAGTCAGGGACAGAGTGTGAGGGACACGACAGCCTTGTGGGGAGAACATCCACTTGGGAAGGTGGAGTCCCCTCATCAATGAATAGTTAATATGCTAATATTATTTAATCACTGATTTATATTTAACCACTTTGAGGGCACACGCTATACATGCATGTGTGCTCCTCCCCTTGGAGAATGGTCCTTGAGTCCCCTAGTGAATGATACTTGAATTTCTCTCCCCCATAGAAATACTTCCTTTTGGAAGTAACAGATATGAAACAGATATTAATGAATTTTTAGAAACCATTTCTTCATACTTTTTTCCCTGCCAAAGCTGTTTTCCAGTTTAAACTTCAACTGAACTGAATAATCTTGGCTTCCTACAAGCTGCATTTCTCCGTGAATAAATAATTTTCCAGTTCTCCCTCCTTCAGATCTTATGTCCCATGGTATGCTTGGAACATCTCTGCATAGATGCGCGGCATCATTTTCCATATGGATCTGCACTCAGTTCCTTTTTAGTTTGAAATAAACGATTGTACAAAATTAGTGCCTGAATATGGGGAAAGCAAATGTTCCTTAGCATCCTCCCTGGGACTCTGCAGCACTCTGATCTGTGCCACCAGCTTCTCGCCATGAAGACAGTCACTGGCTCTCAGTGCATAGGATGCTTACTGCTATGGGCAGTGCTCTCAGCGTAGGTGAAGGCCACCTCCCTCGTCCACCCTGTCACAACGCCCTCCTCCTCCTCCTCCTGATTAGAGATGTCATCTGTACCACCCTGCCAGTCTCCTGACAGTGTGGGAAGCCAGAACACAGATGTTCCTCTTGATCCCAGCCTCACACTTGGCAGCACAGCACCCTGCGCTCCCTCCCCGACATGCCACGGGGCCAAAACACACACAAGGAGTTTTATTTTTAATTCATTGCTTTTCATAGCAGTCTAAATTGTGTAATTCCTGCCCTTTCCTTTCCCCTTCTCTCCTCTTTTTTTGACGACTGTGCACACTCGGGTTACATCCAGCGCGGGCATATCGTGGTATGTAACTGTGACTCTATTTTTACACCTCCTCCCAGCTCAGCTGCTAGCTCCATGGTTTTTGATGCCGTAGGCAAACTGTAAAAAGAAACACCCATTGTAGCCCACAGCCACACACAACCAGCAGTTCCCAAACCCCTACCTGAGGCTGCCTCCTCTGCTCTGCCTACCCAAGGCTGCCGCCGTGGCTCAGCTCTGGTCATAAGGGCTTTCCCCCAGCACGCAGCACCACTGCCCTCCGGCTGGGTCAGCCTTTTCAGCGCTGCCTCCCCCTGCTCCGCTCCCAGCATCCAGGAGCGCCCGGCTCCCTTTGCCACCCAGCCTCTGAGACTGGGTGAGACCCCGAGGCTCCTGCCTACCAAACTGCCACTTGCCCTTCCCCAGAAACAAATCCACTCCCTTGTGACACCTGGGGGCTGCTTTGCTTTTGGTAGGGTTGCGCCCATCTCCTCTGTGGATGCTTTCTTGTTGCTGCTGCTGCAGCAGTGGCTGAGACGGAAGGCAAGGCACCCTCTCCGTGGCTGCTGCACAGAGGTGAAAGCTGGGCTAGCAGAGACATCAGAGGTTTTTTTATCACTTCTGTCCACTTTTCCCACGCTTCTCGAATTATCCTTGCTCACTAGCAGTCACAGTCACTGCTGAGAGCCACCGAGGATGCAGGCACACAGGCACTCAGCTATCCCTCCTCCAAATCCCAGGGTACTTAAGTATTCAACACCTCTTGGGATGCCCAGGATCGACACTCTCTCTTGACTTCTCTGAGGCTATTTCTGCATGCTTGGCTGCTTCTCCAAGCCCCGTCTCCCAGCGCCAAGCTGCAGTTTCGGGCGGCGCTCGCAAGAGGCAGCCTGCCTTCGCAAGCCGGCAGCCGGCCGGGCCAGGGGCATGGCAGCCAGCGGGTCCGGCAGCCCTCAGCCCAGACCATCAGGCTGCCACCCCTGAAAGGAAGGGACCCAAGCCTCCCCTGTGGCTGCCGGGGCAGAGACCCTCTTTTGTGATTCCATCTATTGCTATCATTTTGCTGATGATTCGAAAGCGCTCGGCGCAGGGCGGAAAAAAAAAATGGCAACTGCAATGTAATTAATGCTGTAACAACTTGTTTCCCCCTTGGAGAATTATACCATTAGCTGCTTCAATTGTGCATGAAATATAAATTACATTACTCAGAGGCATCATGTCTAAGCAGACACAATCCTAAGTGACACGGCTTGCCAAAGTGTATCATGCTCCTTGGTCAAAATTAACAGAAGCCCGGTTGCCTGAGGCTAGCAGATATTCATTCAGATATCAAAGTTATAACCACACTAGTTCAACTGCCTTCCTGCCTCAGGGAATTTCCCAGGGGAAAGCAACGTAACTGGGCTCTATCTTCTGATGAGAGCAACTCACAGGTTTGAAAAATGCTGGTGTACCCCTGGCAGCTTCGTTTTTCGGAGCCCAGTGCTTTAACAATTCAGGGATGCTATAGCATCACTGTCCTCATGCCCACCTCGGATTTGCATGCATCTGATTTCTGTTTGCCAGCAGACAAAACCCAACCAGGATCATGGTGCTAAACATTATAGGTATTGATAGTGAGAACTTGGCAGGAGGGCTGCTGAGCTGTAAAAGGGACCCGGAGGGCAGGAATCTTCCTCTCCCACTGAACCAGGACCTGTTTTCGGGAGACAGGCAGCTTCAGTTCTTGTACTTCCCTGGCTCCGCTAATTTTGGGGTTAGCAGCTGGCTAGAAGGCACATTTTATTCTCCTCTGATGCCCATCTATAATGAATGATTGCAACCCTGCAGCCTCGATTAGCTATGTTTGCAAAGAATAATTTGCTCCACTGTTGGAATAGCATCCCTTTTTTTTTCTAGTCACTTAACATGGATGCTTAGAGCTGCAAACACTGAAAACACAGATGGAAAGGGAACTGCAGTTTCTCTTCCCTGTCTCCAGAAGAATAGCTTTTGCCTTAGTTTGTCTTTGCAAAGTTGAAATCATAAACAAATCTCTTCCCTGGACTAAAAATTATGGAACAAAGGACAGTCTTGACTGCCAGTCAGAGCAGATCAGCCGGTATATGCTGACACAGGGCTAAATCCTGCAAGGTGCTATGTGCCTTCAGCTCCCATTTAAATCAAAGGAAAATGAGGATGCTCAGCACTTTCAAGGCTGGGTTTTTGCCATTTCCGCATTTTACCAGTGACGTTGCCCGAGAACCACCAACTCAGGCTTGTCAGAGACAGCCAACTGTGGTCTCACACCACGGTGAGGATCTGATCCTATGCAGAAGGTGGCTCAGGCTAGGTACCACTCACAAGGTATACTTTATGAGTTGCAAAAACTGCAACATTTTCTTTGCAGGAGCCATATATCATAGAATCATAGAATCATTTGGGTTGGAAGGGACCTTAAAGATCATCTAGTTCCAACCCCCCTGCCATGGGCAGGGACACCTTCCACTAGACCAGGTTGCTCAAAGCCCCGTCCAACCTGGCCTTGAACACTTCCAGGGATGGGCATCCACAGCTTCTCTGGGCAACCTGTTCCAGTGCCTCATCACCCTCATAGTGAAGGATTTATTCCTTATGTCTAATCTAAATCTACCTTCTTTCAGTTTAAAGTCATTACCCCTTGTTCTATCACTGCATGCCCTTGTAAAAAGTCTGTCCCCATCTTCCTTATAGGCCCCCTTTAAGTACTGAAAAGCTGCAATAAGGTGTCCTCAGAGCCTTCTCTTCTCCAGGCTGAACAACCCCAACTCTTTCAGCCTGTCTCCATATGTGTGGGTTTTGCCAGTAACATAGCATGCAGGGTAGTGGCTCAGTGTCAGATTAAACTGTAGGTGTTGACAGGTCTTATCCAATGTAGTTTTGGTCTTTTGTTTCCCTGTGACCTCTGCTCTTCAGTAAAGCAGGAAGCGTGTATGCCAAGTACCTTGCTCTAAGCCAGAAAACCTGTCTGTCAGCAGAAAGAAAATGATCCTGGTCCAAACTGACTTTGGATGGCAAGGTTGTTTTCTTGGTCTCTCGTTTGGCTCAAAATCCAGGCAGCCAAAATTTCTTTACTCCAGAGAAACTGTTACTAAATTTAGTCAAGAAGCAAAACTGGGATAATTTCAAAAGGAAGACTCTCAGCCCCTTTTCTATTTTTGATTTTTGAAGGGTTTGAAGTGCAAGATGCCTGGTTTTGGTAGAAGAAAGTATTTAATACAGAAGCAAAATCATCCCCAAGTGCTTTGCCTCCCGAAATACAAATCCCCTCCTTGTTTAGGGAAAATGCACAGTGCTCCTGCTGTACATCGTGTAGCCAGAGCATGAAGGCAGTTATCCTGGTCATGGCTGGAAGTCGTACACACGAATGTGCAGTCACAGAGAGCTGAAGGCTTTAGATTAATGGTGGGGCAATCCCAGGGGGACAAATGTAATGCAAGGTACAACAGAGGCACCCTGTGTAGGGGGAGACCTGGGATATGGCTGCCTCTCTGACAAACAGGGGACCTTTCCAAGTGCTGAAATACCATGGCACCTCTTCCTTCTTACCCCCACTGACTTCTCTGCAGCAGCCAGGAGGGCGGCAAAGATTTTTTAAGAAAGAGCAGGGAAGATGGAGGGAAAAGGGGATTTTCAGCAGTGTCAGTCTATGAGAGCCAGGCACCTGACTTGCCACAGGCATCTGGAGAAGTCTCCCCTGCCCCCACAGCTACAGCTGATGCAAATACACCTAAACGCGTCAATATTCGCAACACAGCACTTTAAAAAAATAGCTGGAGGAAATCAAACGTTGCCTTCTCAGAAGACCGGGGAATATACATTCCCAAGTGCTGAGCAAGATCATCCATTATACATTTCTATCTATTCCGCTGACTGCCTGCGTATCCTCCTCCTGTCTACGCAGGACAGACACTCTGGTTCTGTATCCAGCACAGGAGAATTGCATCCACCAAAGAGGCACCCCTGTATCCGTGGGTTTGCTCTCCTGAAATGTTGAGATGCCGGCACTCTTTCAGGGACAATTTTCTTGGCTAGGGAAGATCTTGACTGTTGATTGCACTTCAGCAGCAGCCAATATAGGAAGTAGCAGTATAAATTCTCATTCTCATTAAATGTGTCTGTCTGACTGATGGACGCCGGTAGAATTACACAGCGGATCCAGATTTGTGGGTCTGACAGTAATAAACCAAATTTTCATATAGAATACATGTCTCGGAGGGGTGTTGGACGTGCTTTATTTCTGTGAGTTATAGGCACTGCGTGACATGGGAACGGTGCCGGCCACCACTGCAGGGAACGGTCACTGAAACAAGCCCGGCCCTGACAAGCAGAGCAGTGACCTCGCAGACATACGCTGTATTCAGTCCCCGAGAGATGGGCTCATCCACCACTTCTGTTCCTCTGAAAGACTTCTTCCTCCGAAAAGTTGCCCTGTATGCCTTGAGCAGCTCCTGCACTCTGCTGTGGCAGCTTTGGTGGGAACAGGCAGAGAAAGGAAAACCTCGCACAGGTGCATCTGAGCCTCTTTCCTAAACCCACCATCACCTCTCCTGTCACTGGTGACCTCTCCAAAGAGCCACTGTGACCAGGTGAGCAGCAGGGAAAGCACGGCAAAGGCCCAGCCCCTGATCATTTTTCCTTCTAAAGCAAGAGCGAGCCGAAGGGGTAGGTGCTGGGTCTGGGATGCGGTGGGTCACTGCACCGCTGTGAGGCAGCCAGGACACCTGGAGTTCTGTTTTCTGAATTGCTACAGCAACGGCCGGGGTTAGATACCAGAGCTGTTAATTCATCTGCATGGCTGCCAGCCATGGAGTGGTGCCAGAAGAAAAGGTCTGCAAATTTTCCCGGTGAGGCTATATATACTGTTCTCTGTCCTGCTGTTTCGGGTAGGTTAATAAAAGATGTAAAATATTTCCTTGTCTTACTTTTGCACTTTGAGCTTCTGTTTTGCACACAAGGCTCTTTTCTCCTCTCCCTTCTCAAGTTCTTCACAGCAACCTGTCTCCCCCCAGCCCTGCGCAGCCACCGTGCTGACCCTTCAAGCTCGGGGTGCGAGGTGTTGTCCCTGCCGCTGCCAGCCTGGGGGGTGATTCAGACTGTCCTCTCTTCAGTCTCCCTCCCAGGCACTAGATAACAGTAGGGAAACCCCAGATGAGCTCCCACTCACTGGCTTTCCTTGCCATGGTCTAATTTCATGCCCTTAATTTCACTGCCAGGCTGCCAAGCCCCATCCCGAATGCACCTCCTGCT
Organism: Morus bassanus; assembly: GCA_031468815.1. Classification (NCBI taxonomy): domain Eukaryota; kingdom Metazoa; phylum Chordata; class Aves; order Suliformes; family Sulidae; genus Morus; species Morus bassanus. The sequence continues at coordinate 96,047,453 of CM062568.1, read as the reverse complement.
CCCACCACCCACACCGTGCGAGCATCCCCGGTCCAACAGCCTATTTGCTGCTGCGGTCGTGAGCTCCTCCGCTGGCTTGGATTACTTCAAGTGAATCAGCCAGCAGCAGCTTTGCTTTTAGAGCCCTCTTGACAGCGCTTTCTCCCCCGGTGGAAGCGTCAAAGGAAATTCCCCTTGACAAGGTTGCCGGCTGTGGAAAATCAGCCGGGAGTGTGCCAAGCGGAGGGCTCTGGCAGATCTCACATTGCAGGACTAATCCTGCAGCTCACTGTGGAGGAAGGTCCTCGGGATGGTGGCTGAGCAGTCTGGGCTGCCGTGCCCCAGGAGCCCCTGAAAGAGGATTAGGTAGGCGTACTGAACAAACGGAGGGTGAGCGGAAAGCTCAGTCTTTTTGGGATTGCTCATCACAGTCACGGATAAAAAGGTGAAAAGAGAGACTTAAAAGATTATTCTGAAAGCAGACCACATCTCAGAAGAGCAGCTAGCTTGCAGATGGGGTTGCAGCATCCTCCCACCCATGCCCGATCCGGCCCGAGCATGCTTGTGGATGAGGCTGGGTGTGTGCTTGTCAGTACCGGCTGGAGGGCTCGCTGTGCGAACCATGGGTGAGACGGGTCCTGAGCTCGGCTCAGGCATGTGCTGAGCTGTACCCTGCTGAGCTGTAGGCAGCACGGGTGGCATGCTCCCTACCCTGCCCTTTGCCTTGGGTTGTGTGGGGAAGCCCAGGCAGGGCAAAGCCATTTCACTGCCTGTTCTCTGGAGGGCTCAAGGGAGCACGGGGCATCCTCAGGGTATGCACTGAACGGAAAAAAAACAGGGACAGTGAGACTGTGCTTAGGCAGACTTTATGAAGATGTGGGCCTTGTATTTGCTTTTTGGATCTATTTTCTCTGTCAAGGAGTGCGGGCACTTTCTGTGTTGATTCTGGTCCCATTATCACGTGTTTGTTTAGGCTAATATTTACCGTGCAGTTCTGTCCCAGTCCCAGCCTTTCTCCCCAGAAGCGCCTTTGGGGTTTCCACACTGACAAGGCTCTCGCAGGGGATGCAGTAAGTGTTTACCCACATGCTGGGGTTCCACCTTCCTCAATTGCTTGAGAGATTTTGCTGTTCCTGGAATGGTGACTTTTCTCAGTCTCCAGGTTATACTGAGTTTTATGTTGTGTTTTAGGATTTGTGTTTTTATTTACTACGTGTTTCATTGAACAGCCCTCTCTAGCACAGATTTGTAATGCCTTGGAGGACATTTCCTTAGTCTCCTCTCTCCTTCATGTCCTTTAAAAGTAATAATTGATAAAATTAAGCTAATTATGCATTCCCCAGTTAATCTCCCAGACTGATTGCATGACTTCTAACCCCTTCTTCTCCTTCCCTAAGTCCTGCATTACTCCTACAGGCCATACAGACTGCTGCTAATCTGTAGTGTGATAGCAGATGTCTGGAAAGAGGGGAGTGAAGAAAGAAAAAAGAAAAATTGTAGAAATCCAAACCCTAACCCATTCCCCATGCTTTCAGAGACTAAGCAGTGGTCATTTGCCAGATAAAAGCCATGAGTTGCAACACTCCCTAGAGATGCCTGTAATGGTGATCTGGAAAACCACCCTGAGCTAAGACTCATTCAAAATCTCTCTTGGCAATTTCAGGTTTTGCATCGAAGAAAAGGTCTTGACTCCTAGATGTCAACAAAATCAATTTCTGAATACTTCAGTGTCCAAGGAGGTTGAGATCCAGTCTTGCAGTTCTGCCCTTGCTGTTCGACAGGCAAGCAAACAGCCACGAATACCTCACCCCCATTTCATCCAGCGGCCCCTCCAGCACAGCGGATTGTCTCCCTAAGCTCTCGTCCATGTGGGCACTGGTCTTTCCTTTCTGCAGCCCGCCCTCTCTGCTTTCCCGGCATGGGGTGGTCATCTCCTGGTGCTGCGGGGCTCAGCGATCCTTTGCTCTTGTCGGCTCAATCTGAAGAAATGAGATGCTATAGCATTGTTTTGGGAGCTAAGTGTTTGAGATGCGAAGCATACCTGGCAAAGAGGCAAAAGGTTACACCAATGAAGCTGAGAAGATGCAAGCTTTATCACTGGTGGAAACGGGAGCCTTGCCACCTGGGGGGGTGGGTTCTAAATCACTTCCAAAAATCAGATAGAAGAGGCCTTTTTCTTGGGTAAAACCTTCTGATAAGAACAAGGTAAATGAAGAGCCTTTTCTGTATCCACCAGAGGGGAAGGAACTGGCATGTATTTATCCTTGAGGCAGATGATATGCTGGTCTGAAACAGACAAAGCGATTTTACTGACATTTGCTCTTCCATCCCACATTTTGCAGGAGTCAGACGGCAGCGACTGGAGCTGTAGGATATTAAAGGACTTGGCAAAGTTATCACAGATTGTGACATATTTATCAGGAGCTTGAGCTTCTCTGAAAACCCTGACTGCACCAACCGTATCTGCTACTTGATTAAAAATACTCATAATAATTCATACCCTCCCACAGCTTTTGCACGGAGCTAAGTGCTAAGCTGTTCTGTGGGAACTCTCCTTGACCGATATATTTCACAATGCTGGATGTGACAGATAAATACTATTGTTACATCAAATACTAGTTTCATTTTTGATAAACAGGGCAGAATTGTAGCACACTGCCATGAAAATATTACAAAGTCCAAACTGGCTTGTTTGCTACCTCTGGTTGCAACAGACTGCACATCAGCACTTAGTTTGAGAGTGCAAATTGTACATTATTTGGCAAGTCCATATCTGAGCCAGAGTTTTTTGCCCCATAGATGCTGGGCAGTAGTGCTTAAAGGCTTGCAATACCATAACCTAAACAGGGATGGATATACCATTTCACAGTCATTCTAGCCTCTGGAGGACGAGTGGATTGGGTCTCTGAGTGCACTTCCTACATTTACTGGGTGAATAGAGGCTGCCATCACAGAGCAGAATGAGTCAAATCACCATCGCATGAGCTGTCCCTAAAGAAGGAGACGGCAGCCTGCACCAACCAAGTCGAGCAGAAGTCGTTGCCAACTGATGCTGGCCATGAGTACTTCAGGTATTTCTGATGTGACACCACACTTTCCTACTAATGTTTCTATCCAGCAAGGGCTTCACAGGGGTGGTGGGGGAGGGTCTGGGCATCCCTTCTCGGGGGGGCAAACAAACATGCCAACACCCTCAATGCCTCTCTTGCCTGCTCGTGGAGTGGGCGGGGGATGATAGTGCTGCATACAGGTGGGCTGCAGGAGCATGGTGGGAGCAAGCACGAGGCTGTGGGGAGGAGAGGGTGGCTCCGAGGAGCTGAAGGAGATGGGACTTTAGCTTCAGGAGCTAGAGGAGGCTATGAAGAACAGGGCTTACCTCTGGAGGCTACACAGCACCTGGTAGAGGGAAAGAGCCATGGAGGTGGTCCAAGAGCGAAAGGCACTCTCTTCTTTCCTGCTTAGTGTCTTTTTTTGGACTGACTCCAAACCTGAGCACTTTGCAGCTCAGACCTACCTACACAGCATTAGCTAAGCTTGTGTAAAGTTAGAAACAAAAATCCACAGTGCTGAAAACCAGATGGCTTATGTAGACAGCTAAATATAGCAGTGAGTGTCTTAACTTCGGGACGCTTTGCTGAGGAACTCATGCCTTGCATGCCAAGGGCAGCATTCTCTCTGCTCACACTCTCCCTCAAAGGACAGCTCAGCCTGGCTTGCACAGCATACCTCAGATATTTTGAGAGCACAAGAGGCCATGGTAAGGCATATGGGAAGGGGCAAGAATAGGAGGAGATGCCTATTGGGTAAGGGAGAATTGTGCTGACGTCCCAGGCTGACACCCTGCTCCCAGCTGACCCAGCCAGCTTTGGAAAGTGTGTGGTCACCCTTCCTGAGTGCCCTCAGGCAAGCTGGGCTCCTCCGCAACTGAGCTGCCGAGAGGAGGGTGGCAGGCACCCAGTGCTCCCAGGGGGCTGGATGGGTGGCTGGACTCAACGCCCAGGCAGCCCCGGCCCGTGCTCCTGGCTCTGCTGCCCAACTCGGGAAGGTACTTCCCACCTCCACTCCCTGCACTCAGGAAGGGGGAATTTATGTTCCTGACCTTCTTCCTGCTGTCAGATCAGCTGATGAAAAAGTACTATCTAGGAATTGATTAGGGTCTGGTCCAAGTCACAACTATAAATCTAAATGCCCCCAATCAGGAGTTGCAATATAAAATTGGATTTTTACATCAACCCTACCTCTCTATTAGGCCAAATCTGGATTCTCAGTCTCCTCCAGAACAGTTTAAGTAAACTTTTCAAAGTCTAGTTCCTAAATCCTTTAGTAGCAGTGAGTGAATTAGTGATCTCCAGCACTTCCGGAGTTAATCAAGGATAAATTGGCATTTTCAAATAGATTCAGCAGGTCTGGCCATAAATCGTTTGTATGTCTGTATGATAAAAAGCAAATATAAATTTTCAAAAAAATTTAACCTTGCACAGTGTATAAAGAGAATACATAATATTCTTGAGCATAAATACATCTCAAATCAAACCCATTGTGTATACACAGAATACATAATGGGTTTGCTGAGACATTTACTTCAAGCTGAGGCCAAACTGGCAATCTTTTTATGACCGATGTAGGTCTTCGCAATACCAGCTTTCTGCACGCTTGTGTATATATAATTTTGCGGGCCCAGCACAGACAGTCCTCAAGTACATGTAAGTGTGCAAAGGATATATAACACCTCTCTAACATTGTAAGCTCTGGAGTCAGCTGTGGAAGCTGTCTCTCTGTAGCCTGAGAGGATAGAGCCTGTAGGCAGAAAGCAGCGTATGAAATGAAGAGGGTTACGTGCCAACTGGAAGAAGTGGAAAGGGATAGGCTGGAGCTCAGATCACCTTTATCTGATGGCTTAGGACAGCAATGAGAGACAGCAGCAAGAACCACACGCATCTGATGACTGCCAAGGGCTCTAGCTCATGCCACAAGAAGAGGAGAGACGCTGTGGCTGCAGGAGGCACAGATAAAGAGAAGCCACTGCCCTGTGTTTGCCTGCGCTGCGACACCATGCTCCTGGCACGGCACAGCGCTGAACCATGCACTTCAAGTCAGCACCTACACTGGCTGGGCAGTGGGGTCCAGGGCGTATTGCACTGATATGCTGATCAGATGCGCTGATCCAGCCTGAGGCACAAAGAGAAAGAGGCTGTCCTGGAACCGACAGCAGTAATCACCCATGTCATTATTCGCCTTCGCAGTCAGATGGTTCATTCCGTGACATGACGGAGAGGGCTCTGCCTGGGCCAGAGGCTGCGGGGAGCAGCAGAGGAGCCAGCCTAAAGAGGCAGAGATGATGCTCACGTGCATGCGCGTGCTCACGCACATGCACACACACAGTTTTGCTCATGCTGTTTCCTGGCCTGGTGTATGTCATATCTGCAGGTCAAGAGTTCAAGTCAGATATTCAGACTGTTAATATGGTGTTTGAATTAGTGTGGGGTTTACTGGCTGTATGCACATGGCAGGGCTCTGGTATCAGGACGAACAAGGGCCTAACTGTACGTCTGGATGAGAAGTGGTAGCATACCATCCCCCTGTATGTCTTGCTTGAAGCAAAACATGGGCAGCTGAAAGGGAAGGGGCAGAAATCAGATCCAGCACCCCCTCCTGCTGGCACCCTCAGAGGTCTGGGAATGTCGGTCACACTGCAGCCCCCACGTGCCTACATCAGGACAGGGCCATAGAGGGTGTGTGAGTTTTGTAAGGGCATCACTCATGAGGAATGTCCACGGCAAACCCTCCCGGAAACACGAGGGAAGTTGGTTCCTCAATGCTGGCCTCTTGCTTGACGTCTGCTGCTTCTTTAATCTTAGCAATATCCATCTCACCTCTGTACTAACACCCTGTAAATGTAACTGCAATTCACAGGAAACCAGCGTGTGCCAGAACAGCTGTGCTGCACACAGGAGACCTACTACAAGAATGATATTTATTCCCCGGTTCCAGTCACAGGCCAGGGAGCACGTTTATGAAAGGTTAATACCCCCTTATATGGCTGCTGTCAGTTCTCACTTCTTCCAGCGGCTATGTTTTAGTCTTTCTTCCTCCACCCCCTCCTTTCCTTCCATCTAAGAAATGCAACTCCAGAAACATGAGAGGGAAGGAGTGAGGAAGTGATGCCAGTGTCCCCAACTGATCCAGGCAGTGAAAGCGTGGTAACAACAGCGGCACTAGAAAATGCCTGGGACTGCTCTCATGAGCCATGGTTCCTGGCTCATGGTTTGGGCAGGTTTTCTTCTGCATCTAGTCCCAGCAGTGGCAGCCCTCATTTGAAGTCCAAGCGGACACATCAGCTCCAGTTTCCTCCTCTGACCCAGCAGCTTTGTGCTCCTTCAGTGACATAAATTGTTTTCCCCAAGTTATGAGGGATGTCCACATGGAGCCCCTCCAGCCACCTACCTGCTCAAGTAGTATGGAACCATCCTAGAGATGTCACACTCTGTTCCTCAGGACCACACTTGTGTATTTGTGGGGATACATGGCGAGGGAATAAACACTTCTACAAACTTTGTCCCTTAACCCTTACTTTCCTCACCTGTCTCTCTCAGGTGACATTAATAGAATTCGACATTGTGGCATAACCCGTTAGTCATCCTGCCAGACTAGTAATTTGGTCAAATGACAAACTTTCAATCATTTGAACAAATGGCTGTTTCACTAGGGCATTTGATCAAATGATTAAAACTAAAAGGCATTTGGCCACATGACTGAAGATGTGATCATGGCTCTGGACAGATTTTTATAAAACAATCAGACTGGAGTGTAATTCTTCATGTGCTGGAGCTTCAATATGAACAGGTCCTGCCTGCTGCTGATGTTAGGAAGGAACCTGGGTTTCCCTGCCTTATCCCCGCAAGCGACCTCCCTTGTGTCCAGGATGCCTGGTTCTGACCCCGAAGGCACAGGAGCACCTCCTGACCCCTTTGGCCATGGGAGATGGGCTGGGGAAGAGGTGATCAGTGGCAAGGAGAAGTGATGCAGGTGGGAGGATAGAGGGGGAAGCAGCAGCAGGGCTGGCTACAGTATGGTGCCCCCGGGAGTGATTGCCTGGCCACCGCACACGGCCTCTCTTCAAAACACCAGTTTGCTCCAGGAAAGGCCCCCGCCTCTGCCTTTACCAGTAGCCCTGCTTTCCCAGCTTGAGCCCTAGGGAGGGTGGGCAAGGGATTTTCCTGCTGGCTTGCCTCTGTTTTTAACAGGCATGAAGCTGTCTGTAAAGCTGTGCCTTTGGTGCCAGTGCAGCAGCAGCAGAGAAGCCTGGCAAGACTGCTGTTGCTGCTTATGCGGGACAGGTCAGCCCAGGACAAGTTTTGCCATGCTATAATTCGTGAGGGCATGCAAAATCCCTGCCACCCTGCCTTCACCTTTGCCTTCACATACGACTGCATTAGGGGTGCCTGGAGGGGTGGGCATCACGGCAACTCGAAGCAAGGGCTGGGGTCCTGCCGCTCTGTATGGGGAACAAGCGTGGAAGGACCTGAAAAGTAGTTCTTCCTCTCATGTGCAATGGAAAGGCTCTGGGAAACTGGTATTCAGAGGTGTGTCTGGGGTTTGATCTCTCCCCCAGAGATCCTCCTGGGCACCTTATCCATTCCCAGTCTGTCCCATTTATTTATGACAGCAGGATAAACACTTTCCAGGCAGAGAGGTGACCACAATCTCTCTTCTGTGGAGCTGACAAGCTATGACTGGAAAGGGAGACAATGTTTACGGTGAAGAGCTTCCTGCAGTTACAGAGAGGTCAACAGGATGCTTACCAAAAATAAAGTTCAGTTCATTGAATTAATGAAGTTCAAGCAGGGAGCAGAGAATATATAAGTGAAGAGAGGAATAAAGCTTCTAAGCAACAACTACTGTGATGCATTTAGACAGTATTCCCAAATCACAATACTTGATGTCTTTGCCAAAAGGAAAAAAAAAAAAGGCAAGAAAAAAAGACCATTTCCTGACCTGACTTGTTGCCCAGCCACTGGCTCTTTTCAGGTTCTCCTGCACATTTACAAGAAATATGACCTTTGTATGCTGTTGTTGGGGGTAGGCCTGGCTCCTCAGAGGGATGGGAAAATATGTGATTGCTGGATGAAAGCAAAAAGGAAGCGGCTTAGCCAGCAGCAACCCTGGAGGTGTTTCCAGTGCCTACTGTACTTGGAAGATCCAGCAAAGCCATGCCTCCCTTCCTACGGCTTCTGGAGGCTGTTTCCAGCCTTCCCTTTTAACATAAGAACACAAAAAATGCCCCACTGGGTCAGACGAGCAGTCTGTCATGCCCAGTGCTCTGTCTTAAGAGAGGCAATTTAAGGAGAGCACATGAGTCCAGCCACTCTATGTTACCCCATTCCCTTCATCCATTCCCCGACACCCACACCTGTAGGTGTGTTAAGGATGTTGAGGGGCACATCCCTGTTCTTTCCCTTTAATATGTTTATGGACCTGTCACCCATGACCATGTCTAATCCATCCTATAGCTGTTCGTAAGAAAAGGAGAGGAAAGACCTCATCCTCAAGACTCCTTATTTCATATTATGTCCAGTAAGCTTTATTTCAAAACAGCCGTTCAAAACATGCAGGCAGGGGGGACAAGGTCAGCAAGTGCTCCAGGCTGAGGACCACCTTTACCCAGTGTCTGCACTGCATAACCTAACAGGATCCCCATCTTGATGAGGAGCTCTCAGGAACATGGGGACACAGAGACAACTACATTCCTCTCCACCTCTGCGTGTACTTGTGTCTGTCCCTTTTGGGAAAGCCTTTTCTTTTTTTTTTCCCCAGTCCTTCCTCTGTAGAATTACATGACAAGAGGTTTTTAACTAAACACTTGGAAGTTTCTATTTGGCCAGGGGACTGTGAGATTTTCATTCGGGTAAACGAGTGAAACTTTCAGCCACTTGACTGACAGAGTGTTTGGGGAGAAGGAGAGCCTTATCTGCCGGAATGATTTGATGAATTTACCATCAGAATGACTAAGACGTAGTTCTGCACATATGGGAGCTCCGTCCTGCCTAATAAATAATGCTCACTCACTTGCCCCACCAGGGTATAGGGAAGACTCATTAATTACTGACTCCGCATAGCCTGGAAGTCAGAAGATGCTATGCAAATACTAACTGTTCTTATCTTGTAAAGCAAGAGGCTGTGTTTGGGTTTGAACTTTTTATTTTGGTGAAGGCACAGCCGGTAGTTCTGCGGTAAGGCTATTCACACAGCTACTTCAGGCAAGTATAAATCATAAGACTGCGCACAGTACAGGAGAAATCTACTCTATGCAAAATTAATGTTGGGCTGGCCCAGCAGAAGCAGTGCACATAGCAAAGGTGAAGTGCACAGTCTTAGGGGGAAGCTGTGTGTCTGCCCACCTGGTAAATTTATGTCTTTCACCTCTAGAACTTCAATTCATGCACAGTGTGAGGTTGTAAGTGAAATGAATTTATTGGTGTCAGTTCATTCCCTAATGGGTAACAGTTCATGTCACAAAATCAGCACAGATAATTTGTCATGATTGGAAGTCTCTTCTAAAGAGAGGCTCCAGTGTGCAGGGGTAAGAAGGAATTAGTTGCTGGCCCCTGGGAGAGATGGCAGAGCTCAGTAGAGAAGCCCACACTCCAGCAGAGGAAACAGAGGTAATAACTAACCCTCCCTCCCACCTCCTTGCCCCCTTGTGAACTGCATCAGAGAAAGTTCCTGTGCTGCAAGTTCAACGCTAATGAAAAACAGGCCTCCTTCAGATTATACTTCATTTTAGGATGGGAATGAGATGCAATAGTTATGTTAGATCAACACTAAAGTCAGTGGGAAAACAACGCTAGCAGAGCAAAACAGAGGCAATGGACCATATTTGCAGCTGTCCCAAGAAAGAAACATTACCTAATGACCTCTAAGGGTTTACTGAAGGGCAGATCCCACTGATATCTCCAGTGGGTCTTGACACTGTTCCAGGATGCTCTGTCTCCCAGCTTGGCCTCAGGAAGCTGGCCTTTCATTCCCCGCTTCAGCCTTGCCACAAGCTCGCCTGGGCCTCTTCTCAACCTGTGCAGAGCTGCATGGCTGTGGCCACCTGTGCCCTGGAGCCAGGGTGGCCAGAGTGCTCCTGCATGGCACTGCCTGGCAGCGGCTGGGCAGGGCTCTGTGGCACTGGGACATTGTCGTCCCACTGACTGTTTGATTCTCACCGGCTGTCAAGTGAATGCATTTTTAAGGCCAAGTAATTTCAGTGATAGCTGGAAAAAAAAAAAAAAGAAAGAAAGAAAGGATCGTTAGGTACCTTACCGAGTGATTTTTCTGAAAGGTTGGAGGCTACTGGGGAAGAAGCAGCAAAATACATGGTCCACCCACTGCCACCATACATCTTTGACTCCAGTCCTTTCTTCTACTTCACCCAAGGAAGAGAAGCATCACAGGAGGCCAAAAAACCTCATAAGATGTCCAGTCTCCTCTTACAAAAGGTTATTGCTTAAGGGATGACTAGAAACTGCTCTTCCTGTGCCTTGGGAAATTCTGAATTAAAAACCCAAGGAAATAACAAGGAAGCAAAAAACCCAGCCAAGCAAACAAGCCTCAATCAAATTTGATTCCAAAAGAGAAGGTATAAAGATAGGAATCTGTGTCTCTCTTGCAGGGCTGAGGTAATACAGAAGAAGTACTGAAGAAGTCCCTGAGACTTCACAGGGTAGGCTGGCCATCCCCTTGCTTTCTCCAGCACACTCCCAGGGCTCAATGGCCCACCAGGAAGCCCAGCAGCCATGAAGCCCTGGGAAGTTCTGCTGCCAGGGAGCGAGGAGATGGGGGCATGGCAGCCTCTATCCCCTGCCTGCCATCTCCCCACCAGCATGCCGGGTGGGCTGCTGGGGAGGGAAGTAGGCAAGCTTTCAAAACTTGCTTGGCAGGAAGGATGCCATCTCACATCTGCCTGGTTTCTGGGGGGTTCTCATCAAAGTTGACGTGTTTCCAGTGTGTTTCAATGCCGGTGTATTAGCTTTTGGTATGCCAGACAAGCATGCCAGAAAATTTCTGACCAGCTGTACCGTGAACACTGAGTGCCAGCAACTATCAGCTTTAGCCCAGTCCATCTTTCCAATGAGCGGCCAGAGAAGCCTGGGGAGCAAACCCACCCAACTTGACAGCAGTGTCCCCACGGCATTCAGCATCTACTTCTTCAGACATGGGCAGAGCAATGCTGGTGCACATGGGAAGCCAGTCATGGTGCCAGAAGGCTGGATTCCAGGCCAAGGTGTGCAGAGGAGGGATGTGACCCATCAGCCTTTACTTTATGCCTGCTCTTCTAGATAGGCCCTGGGCTTGACTGTTGACCTGGGTTCATTTCCAAGCCCTCCCCTATCAATCAGACATGCACACATACTGTTCCAGTAATGAGTCAAGCTGGCTTGTTCTTGGCCTCAATCAATCAAGCCTGTGTACTGCACAAACTTTCATCTAGGTTGGAAATAATAGGTAAAAACAGCCTCAAGCACAGCCTATGAAGAGTAACTCCCCATTGCAGCAGTTCTTCAGAGGGCAGAAATCTTTCAATGTGCACAGATATGTCAGAGGCGCTGGTCAACAATTAAAGATGGCAAGCAAAAAGATTCCAACTCAAATGTTTTCTGTTAAAAATGTGTGAAGAGAGACATAATACTATTGGCATAGAAAATTCAGAATGCATTAAAAGCTCAAACTCTGGGAATTTCCACCCATTTACAGAAAAGCAGGAATTCCTGTGCTCTGCTTTTAAACCTGGTTGAGAAAACCAAGCTGTCAGAGTTAACTGGGGCACCTTCAAGCCAAGAGCTGGGAATAGGCTGCCCAGCCAATCTGTGTAACTATAAGTTTCTGCTAAGGTCTCATAAAGATACTGGGAAAAAGAGTCACGGAGTCAGAGCAGAGGCGTTCATTGGCCCTGGAAGGCGTCAGGGTGATGAGCCATCACGTAACCTGACAAAGACTGATCTACAAGATAGAGCAGAAAATCCTTATTAGGCACCAGCCTGCTTATCAAGCAACTCAACAAGCTCTCCTGAATCACTAGACGAAAACTTACCAAAAACGTATCTTTGTGAACGTCGCTTTTCTCTCCCAGCCGTACTGACCTGACCATTCAGGATTAAAAAAAAAAAAAAAAAAAAGCAAGCTGCACCGGATGCATGCTTCAGACCCAACCAAACCCATGTTTATCAGTTCCTTTCAGATGTTCCTGCAGCTGTATCGCCTCACCAGCACTGTGATTTGATGTGGCACCAAAGCAAATTAAGAGCTACATTTTTGTAGGCCTTGCCGATGCTCTGTGCTGTGTGTACTCCAGCTCGCTTCTCAGCCTATTTTTTACACGCTAGTGTCCTCAGTTACTTTTCCAAATGAAAGGGAGTCATGCTACTTTAATTAAACATTTAATTGAAGGGAGGGAAAAAAAAAAGAGGGAGGGAGCTGATGTTTGCCAACGAGGGAAGGATAACGGTGAGAGATTGCTGCTTCTAAATGAAACCTCACAATGCTGCTTTCTGCAGCGAGAGGCACCCTGGGCTGGGGCTCATGTATCAAAGTACAGCTCAGCTCCTATTCAATTAATGTGTCTGTTTCGACGGGAAGGTTTTGTAAAGCATTGTTGGAAATGGTTTCTAATTTTCCCTTCAGTTTTTGGCTGGCTTAATTAAACTTACACTCACCGAACCCTTGTGTCTCTCCAAAGGCAGACTGGTTATTGACCTAAGGGATTTTTTTTAATCATTTCTATGTTTCCCTGGCCACCTTCAGTGAATTAGTGAATCCAGCTTTTCTTTTTTTTTTTTTTTTTTTCTTAAGGTTCATCCAACACTGAGGTGTTTCTGCTCCCTCCCCCTCAAAAACCTGGCAGAAATATGTATCAATTTTCCCTTTCTGTGGGAGCCTGAGAACTTAATCAGCTGCAAATCTCCAGGCTGGGGCTTCCCCAAATAAAGAAGTCGTGCAAGCCAGTGCCTCCAAAGCGGAACCGGGACGTCTGGGCGCTCCTTGTCCAGGGGTAGGATTACCTGTGAGAACAAATTCACTCACATGTATAAAAGTTTATGGGAGCTGGTCCTCATGAATTTAGGGCACATGTTTGTTTTGTGAGTGAGTGAACCAATGAGGTCTGGTTTGCTATCAGCTTGGGTCTCAAGAGCGAGCAAAGCCCTGTGGATTCGCTAGTGTCTACGACAGATGGAGTCACACGGTGGTCACTTCCTCACTGGGGAATTAGTAAGGTCTCTCTTCAGTTGCCTGGTCTAAAAAGACTTGGTGGTCTTATTACGTTTGGGACATGTCTCTCAAATTCAGTAGAAATCCTCCAATGGGCTCAAAAGATATAGGAAGGCAGATTGAACAAACACACGATTGTAGAAACCTCCTCTCCTTTGGAAAGTGGGCTAAAAATGAAGTTGAAGCCTGGGTTATGTGTCCGGCTGAGTGAAGGTTCATGCCACTCCCATGTTATTTACCTGTGGGCCTGATTGTGTAAAACACAGCACCCATATTTCATCTGACGTTGTCACTGCAGGCAGTCGTACCTTTGAAATTTAGGCTCTGCCTGCTTGTTAAAGGATGAGAACACTCACAAATGTCAAATTACAAAAGAAGGCTTACACAAAGGGAACATCCTGTGGCATATGAGCATTGCCGTTGCACAGTCGTTCTCGTTGCTAATAAAGCAGGGGGTGAGGGTGGGTAAACTAGGCCACTAACAGGAGTGACTCATGGTGGAAAGAATAACAAGTGTGAGATCAGAAAACTGAGAGTAAGTCTTATGAGCAGGGTTGACTCCCTTATTCTCTTTTCCAAATGCTCTGAAAAAGCAGCAGGATATAAAGTGTTTCTTGGGGTACAGCTGACTAAAAATTCAAAAAGAAAACATTTTTGTCTGCCCACAAAAGACTATATAGGCTTGCTCGTGTCTAGGGCACAAAAGCGGTCCCATTCAGACCTGAAACCTTGTTGTCATGCGCTCTGTAGTGGAAAAGCGGTGGAAGTGCATCAACTGGCTGGATTTCCCACCCCCAGCAGGCAGAATAGCTACTCACAGCAGGGAGCTGAACATGGTTTCTGCTCAGCATCGTGACTATGCTATGGATTAGATGCAGATTAACCCAGCGACCTACCATCCGCTGTCATCCATACCTAAGAATTTAAGCAAAGGGAAGCTGACGATTAGGGAGAGGAGCAGGTGAAGTTCAGCTCAAAGTTCAATGTCATTGAAAAAAACATGAATATCAAAACCAGAGTGGGTCTGGTTTTTCTGTCCATAAGCCTATGCTGAGCCCTCAAGGGCTGGGTCATTCTGCTGAGTGTTCAGATGAGAGTGATAAAGGAGGGGTCCAGCCTAGACCAAGGTTCCCAGCATGGGGACTCCTATGCTCTGTTCTTGTTTCTGTCACCAGCTGGCTCAGGGACAAGCCACACCACTTCTTCTTGCCATACTTCATTTCAGCCATTTCTGAAGCAGAGATACTAAAACATCCTCACCACATGGGGATCTTCTCGGCATTTTGAGTGTTTGCTCTGAGTGCTTGGGGATTTACAAATGCAAGGTGCAGCAGAGCTGCAAAGTGAATGAGGAACAAGCATCAACGAAAATCTGCAGCACGACAACTCCTGAGCTTTATGTAGGAAGAGAAGGAGAGGGATTGGAGACAGACTTGGTTTTATCCAGATAGGAATAAACTTAATTTCTAGTACTGTTTCTAATAAAATGAAGACAATTCTCTCTGGCTTATAGCACCTTACTAATCACTGTAGCTGTGATACAGAATCCTTCATGCTTTTATTCTGTACTCCTTTTTTAACTTAGGAAGAGCAAGTCTATTCAAGCAACCCTTAGAATGGAAACCCATGATATTTTTTGTTGTGTTTTCAGATAACTAAATCATATTGGTTTAAGAGTTTACTCTTCGCATTCACTTTACCCACACTTGGGGAACACCAAAATCCAAAGCAAGTGGGGAAAGCATGATAAAGCAAATTTCCCCCCGCATGATGTAAGGCAAAGGCGCTGTCTAGCCCATTGTTTTCCATATTAATGTATTTTATCTGGGCATTGCTGTTATTATTAATTATTATTATTACTGTTCAGAAAAGCCCCAATGCCGGCAGGAGTGTGGGAGCCTGGGTGCTCCAGAGCCCTGTGTCACTGTGATAGTGTCTCTGTTTGGAAGGGCAGCAGCCAGGTTGCATATCCAAAGAAACCTACGTGCTTATTTTACCTTTCTTTCAGAATAGTTGCAGAATATGTACATGTTGTGATGTGTTCTTTCACTTGCTTTAAGACACTGTTCGGTTAATAAGCAGTTCTGTGGACGTAGACACTGAGAGGAACAAAATGCATGGATTTGTGTTTCAGGCATGGCTGGCTTTGGGCCCTGGTATATAAGGAGTGTTTCTCCCTTGTTTTAGAAAAGTGCTTTCTCTGGTGTGAGGTCTCCCATGCCTAACAGTGGCTGAGCTCGTTCAGCAGCATGGCATCCTGCCCAGTGCCAGGTCTCTTCTCTTCACAACTGCCTATTTTCCCAGACCTCGTAGGAACTGAATTACCTAAGCAACCTCTGCCGTACTTTTGCATTTTGTTGGCTTTGGCCAGAGGGTTTCAAAAGTTATTACAGGGAGAATCACACACACACGGCATGCTCACATAAGCCTTTAAAAATCCTGCTCCTGCTATGCTGATTACCATGGGTAGTCCCCTTAGCTCAAAAATTAGTCATAATTGTAGAAAACAGTGCAGAATTTGAACCTAAGCCATTAATGCTAATGTAATATATGGTGAGAAAATACTATTAACATTTGGATGGATGAGTTACAATACTCTGATTACCACACATTTGCATTCCTTAGCTTCTGTGTGATTACAACCTCAGCTTTGAAGTTGTGTTACCACAAAGACCTCTTTTGCTGTTTCGATTTGTTTTCTTGGTGTGTGCATATTTAGAGCCAGAGCCAGTTTGCTAGTATTAATAATATTGATTGCACAATGATTCCTGCAGTGCCCAACCGAGAACTCGGAGAGGGAGGACAGACAATCCCAAGAGGGTGAATTCCCATCCATTTTTCAGGCTGAGCTTCTGGAGATTTACAGAGGAGTCACCTCGCTGTATTGTGGCTGTTTAATGGCTCTTTAAAGGCCCAAGTCCAAGACAGTTGTCCAAGCTTCCAGTACATTCAGTGGAGAGAGAGAAAAGTACCTCTAGAGGGCAATTCATTCCACGCATTGCGGCTGCCTCCCTTCAGGTGCCTGGAGCTGCCCGGAGCCAAGCTTCCCCAAGGTGACAGTCCTGGCTGCAAGTGCTCAGACTGCACAGAGGATGCTGCATTGCCATCCAGTCAGTCAGCAAAATGGGTTTTTTGCTGAGTCACTTACCAGTATTTTCCTCCAGGTTTTTCCCTATGAAGACTTCTCTTGTGCCTTTTCTGGTCAGTGTAAGGATCAGGAGGATTCCTTTGGTCTCCCTTGGCACTGCTGTGCTGCATGCTTTCTCCAGGACACAGGCTGAGAAAGTCTTGTCCCTGGCTATCTAAGTCTGAGCAGCAGCAGTGTCAGAAGGCAGCAAGACAGACCTACCTCCCAAAATAACTGTGATGCTTTTGGTGCTCTGTGTGACAAAAAGGTATGAAGAGATCAGATGGGCAGTGATGAGGCCAGAGATTATGCCCAAACGTGAAAGATCTGGCAACTTCTGTACTATGTGCAGGAGCATATTCTAGGATCTATCAGAAAACAGTAAGTTATGACCCCTCTGAATAGCTTGAGAACTCCCTAGCACACAACTTTGATGTAAAGCACGCATTTCCTACATCCTGCACGTGTCTTACAAGTTTTCCCTGTGTTCTTGCAATAACAGCCAGCCTCGAGGGTCAAGTTATCCTCCCTCTTAAATTGAGAACAATTTCTCCAAGAGGTAGTTCACGTTGCCCTGGTGCAAGTGGAAAGAGTGGCTGACGAAGAACCCCTCGGGCTGTTTCCCTGCCTGGAGGATGTGGGCAGGGTTAACTCTAATTGCCATTCTGGGGCTGCAAGGTGGGGCCCTGCTCCCCTTAGTTTCAGAAAGAAATATAAACATATGTACGGTGCTCACAAAGCCCATAAATACAGAGTGGGTGTTTTAAATCTACTTCGTGCTGACACTGTAAAAGTCTTTGTAGCCTCCATGGAGGGAGAACAGCTGCTGGGATCACCCAGTGCATCCTTCTTGGGACCTCGAGAAGGGTACTGGAAGATGTGTTGACAGACTCAAAACAAAGTCAGAGTATACTCTGGCTTTGCAGAGAAGGGAACTTTCTACTGGTGCAAAGCAGAGTGAGTGGGCGTCAAACCTCACGCAGGGAAAGCTAAAGGCAATATCACGATGCCAGTCTGCCCCAGCCTTGGACCTGGCCAGGAGAAAATGCTGACTGCTGGTTAGTATATGGAAGTGTGTGTGTGAGGGGAGGAGGGAGGTGTTGATTTTGTAACCAGCACCTATATTGCAGTTTTAAATTAATGGCAAGTTGTCTTAATCTTGGGACAGGTGTTCTTTTTTATTCTTCTCCCTGTAGCAGAATAAATGAATGAAATAAAAAATGAATAAGAACTTGAGCCTTCACATAATGAATATTGTGGATACAACCTCCTATAAATTACATTCCAGACTCCCAACGGGTAATGTCTCTTATATATTACTGGGATACTTACATGTTTTTTCAAAGGCTCTCTTACAGCAAAACCCTGAAAAGTTAACACAGCTCCTGCAGGTTAGAGAGAGTCTGATGGAGGAGGAAGAACAGTAGGGTCATTAGGGAACATCGTTAGAGGCTTAAGAGCTAATGAGCCAAAGCACATTGACATTAATGTGACTCTTTTCTTTGGACTTCAGGCAGCTGGGCACATGAGTCCTTGCTTGTGATATTTAACATGTCGGATTTTCATGCATGATTATCTATTTTGGAATGTGAAAGTTTTTTTTTTCTCCTCTGTAAAGTAAAAAGCAAACAAATAAACCCCTTGTGCTGGACAAATCAAGCCCTAGAGAGAGAAGGAGACAAGTTTTCCTAGAATTGGGCCCATCATTAAATCTGCTGCTTTAATTTTTCCCTGTGTGTATAAAGGCGGTAACTAGTTCTATTGAAAGGGCTCAGATTTTTAATGAAATTAAAAGTCAGAAATTAATAGTCACTAAAAGCCTTTCCACTTGGCTGTTGCAGCTGTCACAAAATACTGTTTCCATTCACTACAGTTAATCCACAGGGACAAAACTAAGCCATAGGTGTAGCAGATGGATCTGATGAGCTATTCTAGCAGCCAGAGCACACCAAGCCACCATCCCTGGGCTTAGGCAGAAGGGGGTTGGTTTCAGGGATGCAGCACTGCAGCAATTGCTTGGGCATCTGACTGTGTCAGTAGGAGCACGCTCACCACGCTTAATCGTCATGGTATCTGTGAAACTCATCTACTGTGTGGGTGGGAGGGCAGGGAGTTGTAAATGTCCATTGAGATGTTTTTTCCCCTCGTAAGCCCTTGCTCCTGTCCCATAAGCACACTGTTTCCTCCTTCCTCTGTTCTTCCTGGTAAGGACTGAGTGCCCCCCCCTTTCTAAAAATCTGTCCCATTCTAGCAGCAGTGGCCAGCACTGACCATGGACACTGATGCTCCAGAGGTCTCCGTGCCAAAACTCACTGCCATATAATTAAACCTTGCCTTCCTGGCCAGTGAAGGAAAAGCCAAGGCCAAGGGCATTAAACTATGCTTTTCCTTCTGCTGCAATAAAGCCACAAAAAACCTATTGTTGAGGCCTAGATGGAGAGTCAAAATGTTCTCCTTGGGGGGACACTGTTTCACCCCTCAGCGGGGAGAGGGTTCAGGCAACAGCTGGACTCTTGCTGAACGGGGCCATGCAGATATTTCTGTGAGGGGCTCTGTGACTTGCGTATCTCTACGTGAAGATTTACCCTCTGCTTGAAGCAACAGTTCCTGTGCATGCATTTTGTCCTGATAATGGCTGTGTAACAATCCAGGATTCCACTTATTTACATTACTCCCTGACAGTTTAAAGATTCATTAATGGCTCAGCAATAAATTCTCAGCAGACTTCCCTGAAGAGATGAAAAATGGGGGACATCAGCTAATGAATTATCACAGAAATACTCTGAAAGGAGAACCTGTTCTCCTCTTCTACCATGTTCCTATGGCTGAATGGAAGGGGGCTCAGTTTTTACGTTTCATTCTTTATTTCTGTTTTTCTGCAGAATGTGGGAGTAATGGAGACAACCTCCCCATCTGCCACACGCAGTCCATATGGCAGCCATATGATCTCCTCCCTGCCATTTCGGCGACCTCTGAACTGGAAGGGCAGTCCTGTCTGAAATCCAGCACGAACACTAAGTCACTTCCAATTCCCATCCTGTTCTCCCTCCCTCCTGAGCAACTTATTTAACGGTGGCAATTTACATATGGTGGTTTTACAGTGTGGACTAGGATGCCCCAGGGACTGATGTGAGACTCGCAAATCCATTTCAGAGTTTTCGCGCTGAGGAGACAGTGGGGCAGATTCAATATTCAGCTATGCTTATCTAAATCCAGAGGCGCTTCAGGGAAACAACACCCTCCAGATTTACCTTAGTGCAGGAGAGCAAAATAAAGGCACCTGCCTGGACTCACAGCCACTGTACATTGGTGAAAAATACCCTGCATACAAAATTCACAGTACTTTTTAGCTAAAGATATGTGGCAAGCGTGCCACTATATATGCAAATATTGCAGAAAGCAGGAGGAGAGCAAACAATAAACAGATCTTTTACTGCTAAGTTACCTTTCCCTTTCTTCTCAAAAATGTGAGAGATTTAGAAAGAACTGCAAGCTGAACTAAATTTTGTCCTTGTCATTTGTATGATGAAGTTATGCCGGAAGTCTTTTTCCAAATAATTATTTGCTATGGATTGCATGGATGAATGACCCCCATGTAAGCCATATTAATTTTTAAATTTACTAGGGGTAAAGGAGAAACCCAGCTCTGATACTACTGACAATGCAAAATGAAGAATCTGGCTGAAGGAAGAGTGTTTTTAAAGTCATGGAACCCTTTTTAGTCTTAGTTACATGGAGATAGTGAAAATGTGTACTGGGGAAGGGAAGGCCTTTCCCAGTAGACTTTTACCAGAAGTCCTTTGCCAGGGAGGACCTTAAGCACCACGCCATTTGAGGCTGAAACAGCTGAGAGAGGGGAAGAACGAGGAACAGAATTCCTCAGCCTCTGTCACTTTCTAACAGGCAATTAATTTTATTTAAACCCTGACAATTAATTTTATTTAAACTCTGATTTCTTTTTACTATACAGGAATATGAAACAGTGTCCGGAAATTAATAATAAATGTAAAAAAACCTTGTTGAAATAATCATGATGAATGCATTATTTTTCACGCATACAATTGGTTCAATTCCAGTCTCAAAATTAAAATGAAAATGAGAGGAAATCCAGATGTAGATTGCTTTGTGTAAAACCCAGCTATTTCCCTTAGGACAGTTGTCCAGCTGCATGGTGCCATAGGCTAAAACAGCACGAGGAGCCATCCATTTTCGTGTCAGAGGATTGTTTTCCATCAAGGGGAGCAGAGCCCACAGAGAAAGTCAAGAGAGACCATTCCTCCTCCACCTACACATTCCCATTAGTCCTTGTATAAGCAAACGCTGGGCACGTCACCACCCCATGTGAGGCACTGCCAGCCATGCCACTTAATTGACTGCCAGCAAGCCTGTGGACTGCTGGTGTCACAGCTATTGCCTTCCACGCCATCAGGGACCTCTGTGGTGCATTGCGGTGACCAACAGTGTCTCAAAGGGGACACGGTGGTGTCCTGCCTGCCTCCCTACTGTGGACACAGGTCCACACCCTGTACAAATTCATCACACGTTATCCCTCTCCAGCCATACTCTCCTATATACCCCAGTGCTGCTGGGGCTGCTGTGGATCTTTCATAGACCATCCATGAAAGGGAGGGTGTCCACATTTTGAGGGGGAAGCAGCCTGGGAAATTTTCTAAGGTACTAATCACCACCAGCATTGAAACTGAGGGGCTTTCAAGTTCCAATATGTACAGCGAAACCACTTCAAGGTACTAAATGGCCCAATAAAGGCTCGGTAGCTGCCACTACTGATGGTAGTAGCCACACCACCTCTCCTGCTGCTGGCAGTACTGGGGGCAAAAAATGTAACTGACACCCTCTAGGCTAAGTTCAATAGTTTTGCCAGTAATCCTACATGCAGGTGGACAAAACCTATGATTCTGACTTTTCTCCTGCTCTCGTTTGAATGCTGGCCTTGCCATACAGTGTTCAGGAAGCAAATCTGGGCAAGGAGGAGACCCCAGATGTGATGAAACAGGCAGTGGGTGGGCTGTAGGGAAAGCACACTCCTCAAGTGTGAGACAGATGGGTCGCTTCCCTTGTTATCAAGCAGTTACTTACAGCCAGGTGTAGGACAGTGTGTTTTCCAAGGAGACTGTTTAGTCTTTTATGAGTTAACAAGACACATGAATGTCTTCTTTTGGATGCTTGGCAAGAACTTTATATATGTATATGTTTGTGTGTGTGTCTCTGTGTGTGTATGTTTAAAAAAAAAAATACTCAGAAGCTCACAATAAAAAGATAAATGAATGGCACTGTTATCCATGAGACTCTGCCCTGGAGCAGGAAGTTCTGAGGCAGTTTCACATGCAGAAGATCACACCAGCTTTTCTCCAGCATCCCCTGTACTCAGACACTCACAGTTCTGCCAATGAACTAGATTCAAAGCTGCTCCATGCTCAGATTTGGTCCTTTCTGCCAAGTTGCAACCTGGAATCATCCTGAAATTACAGACCTTCCAGCAAACCCTTCTACAGTCCTAAGCCCAATATCCAGACTTCAGTGGGACCAATTGAATTCTCTGGGCTCTCTGGATTTCTTGGCAAAGTTTCATTCAGTGACTCAACATTTCTCCTGTTGGGATGATGGAAAAGATAAACCTACACTTGGATGTCCGGACACCACAACCACCAAAACCACAGTCAACAGAAATGATTAAATAGGAAAATATTTTTAAAATATCTCTAGGTCAGATATGAAAAAATCATGAAAGGCAAATGCTTTCAGCAGATGTGTTCTAACAAAATTGCATCTGGAGAGTTCTGCCCTGTTCATTTTGCAGACCTATCAGGTGCTGTACACATGTTGAACTATTCATGTGATTTCAGCCCTCCATCTAAGATTGGCCTAGCCTAGCACTCACAAAAACATGATCCTAATCCCACTAGAATGTGACAGCATGCTGTACTCAGTGTGATCAGGCTGCAGCAGAGAAAGAGGAAGGCCAGCTGCTCAGTCAGTCCAAACTCAATTAGTTAACATTAGTTCTTCCATCACTGCTACGTGATAGACTGATTTACAAACACAAAATCTCTGAGTCAGTGGAAAGCCGAAATGAAAAGCCATTTTCCATAAGTCTGTCATGTACTTAACAAGGTTATATAACCAGCCATTAGTTTGCTCTTAAACTAGCCGTTTGGTTTTTTTTTTTTTTGTCTAAAAAGGAGTGGGGGGGAGAGACATGAATCATCTACGTATACCAGTCTTCCTCCAAGTCTTTGTGCTAGTCAAAATTACATAGAAGCCAAGCTGCCATCAGAAGATTATTTCTACCGATGATTGGACACAGCCAGTTGTGATTTCCTCCCTGTCATGCAGAAGTTTTCAAATCACTCAGTTCAGTACTGCTCCTGGTGAGCAGGAGGTGTATGGCTTTGGAAACAAAACTGGTTTTCCCCTTCTGAATGTGCTTTTACTCTGTCTCCTGTGAGAGGACGCAAACTACTTGTTGCTTTTCAAGA
Source organism: Morus bassanus (assembly GCA_031468815.1). NCBI lineage: Eukaryota > Metazoa > Chordata > Aves > Suliformes > Sulidae > Morus > Morus bassanus. The sequence continues at coordinate 96,024,599 of CM062568.1, read as the reverse complement.
GCCTGGGAACATGTTCAAAAAAAACCTCAAAACCAAAAAACACCCCCTAGCCTTATATGAAGCTCATTTATCTTGTAAGCTTTGGGGCAACAGCTGACGGTCCTTGTACTGTGCCTAGCAAAACGTATTCTGCCTGCCTTCTTTCAACTCTTTAAGGAATAAAATGTGTTTAGTAACAGTCTCACTGAAGTAATCCAAACAAGAAACGCACCTTATCTACAAATAAAGCACCAGAATAAGAGCTGGGAGACCTTCTCCCTGTTCCACTCTGCTGTTGATCCAGAAGGGACATAGCCTCACTGGTGGGAACCCAGCAGGTGGGCATGGTGAATGGCTTCTCAGCCACGGCACAACAGTAATGTGGCTCGCGGGCATTCACCACCAGAGCATCCTCTGAAAGCCAGCGGGCATCTCCTTTCTCACCCCTGTCTTCAAGTGGTCATCTGAGAGAGGCAGGAACAGAAAAAATGCCGAATGCTGTTCATCACCTTATTATAGTAAAATATTGCTGCGCAGCCTTCATAGCCAGAGGCTTGTCCTTCTGCACAGATTCTAGCATGAATGATTTATGTCAATCACCTCATCCACATCATTCACACAAGCTACCAGGAAGCTTAGATCTTTGTGAGAAGTTTGGGGCTGACTTTCCCAACTCTGCTCTTGCGAAGCTCTATCTAAATGTCTTGTAGAAATAGTAAACAGCAACAAGCACATACTGCAAGACAGGCTGTCTGGAAAAAAAACAACAACAAAATAACTCTCCAAAGAAGTTGGTTGCATTTTGCCTTGTCTTCTTTATGCAAATTTGGAAGGAATTTAAACCTCTCTCCTGTTCCCTGATCTTTGGTGTTTTGATATGGCGGGATCTGGATCCAAATGATTGTTGTGCCAGTCCAAACCCAGACATGCTGATATTTGGAAGACTGAAGTCACTCTGATTTTAGCTTGCTCAGCCTGGGTGTGACTGGAAGGCTCTACTGAAAGCCAGAGCACTGCTGCTCTGATGTGCAGTCAGTAATAACACCAACAATAAAAGACACAGAGAAGGGTACCCTGTCCGCTGCGCCGTTCCTCACGTGCAGTGCAGGAGGTCTGCAGAGGTTACTCCCCCAGGCTGTACCACAGGCAGGAAGCTGAGGCTGAAGAGACTCCAGCTAAATTGCAGAGTATTCCTGGTGGTGCCTGAATAATTTTCTGGTCAGAGAGGTTGTGAGGAAGGGAAGGAGGGAGATATTTCTTTGCAGAGCAAAAAGCAGACCTGTCCAGCATTACTAATGTTCCTTGTTGGGCTAGGAAGCCCAACACTGACCAGGTGAAGTTGCTGGGGCCTTTGTGCATAGAGCCAATCTCTTGGGCTTCCCCCTCAACCCCTTTCCTCTGGAAACAGGAAGCTTAATTCTCTGGATCAGCCTTGAATTTAAGAGTCATCACTGGGAATTCGTGTCACTGTGAATCATGTTTTCTGTCCTGAGTTATTTCCCCCCACAGTTTTCCTGGGAATGGGACTGTCCTGTGCAGTTCTCCAGGATTTGACAGAGCCCTTCAGCAACACTGCACAGCCTTTGCTGTGCACTGCAGTCTTGAGAGGACAAGGAGGTTGAAGGCTGAGGTCTCTTAAGCTTCATTCCCTTTCCTCCAAGAGATTTCAAACTATCTTTGGGGGCTTTCTACTAGCTACATCCCTTCTGTGGCAAAACTGGGAGGGGATGATCTGGCTTCATGCACTTTTTAAAAAGCTTGAGAACTAAGAGCATTAGTTTCTCCATGCTGGCTAAAAACAGGCTTGCTAAACCCATTGAAACCAATTGAGGAGTAGAGCAGAGTTAATCCTGGAAAATGCTCACGGTAGCTCAGTGACGCACGGCCATGCAAAAGCAGAACAGCGTTGCTAGTGATCTGCTCAAAAAGGACAAGGAGAAGTTGCAGTTAAATTCTGGGGTGGGGGGTCTGCCCTCAGGGTTGCCTGAGTGGAAGCGAGGACTGCTACTATGAAGCTTCTCACGCTGCATCTTTAACATTTTGTTCTCCTTCACGTATGATTTTCTCTGTTGGGAATTTTTGACATTTTTCCATCTGCCTTCTGAATTCAGGCTCATGCAGGACAAGTATTGAGTACAGACACAAATGTTTTCTCCTTTGCAAGGGCTGTGAGTTCCAGTCTCTGCTTGGAAAAACATTATATGCTGTATTATCACTATTCATTATTGTGCAGTGGTACAAATTGCACCTGTGTACCTGAAATGGGACTAAGGCCCCTCTGTCCCAGACACTGTATTTCCAAGGAATAAAAGGTAATCTCCATTTCCAACTTTATAGTTTAAGCATCAGAAAACATATTTAAACTTGCAATGACATTCTGATTGGATTAAACATACTTGGGTGAAACATCTACCCTTCATTTAAGGTGTGAGAAGCCAAAAGCTCTTTTATTAAATTACCTTGCTGAAGAAATAGCACCCTCCAGCCAAAACATGGGTTCATGTCAAGGCCCATAGGAAAATGTGTGAAGGTTCTAAGGAATCTGAATTGCATTGAAGGATGAGATTTGTTAGGTATAGTCTTAAGAGGGGTCTCTCTGTCTGTATGCACACAAATGCACATGAGAAAGAAAAAATGCAAATGCAGGAAAAAAATGCAGGAAGCAGAAAGAAAACCTCAGAGATGGATATAGATTTGCTGATGGCAGGACCCTGAGAAATATCTGAAAGACTGGATGTTTAGAGTCTGAAAAGGGCTTGGAAGTTTGGCAAAGAGGGCTACTGACTGTTGCGTGACTCCTTTGGGAACAAGGTCTTTGGGCGGTCCCTCTAAATTAAAGGAACTGCATCCAGGAAGAAACTCTTGTTAATTCTTTTAACTGAGTCACCCCAAAGCTTTGCTAGTGGCTTGAGTTAAAAAGAAATTACAAATCTTAGAATAGAAATCTACCACTTTTGCTCATTTTTAACATACTTCAGTTTCAACAGTGAGTTCTCAACAGGCAAACAAAAGTGTCTGCAATGGAAATAATCTTCTAAAAATTACACTGCTCCAATAGCAAACAGAAATCTTCCATGTGCCATGATGTATCCTATCAAAACTGTGCCATACAACTTGAATTTTAAATTCCAAATAACTTACAGCACCTCTGTTTGGTTTTGGTTTCTTTCAATTAGTTTCTGTTGCTTTTCTCTAGAAGGATGACAGCCAGTTAAAGCCCACAAGAATCAAGCAAACATTATCCTCCTTATACAAACATCACTGAAATCCTCTGATGCTGTTTGTTCGTTGACATGGTTTCCACAGGGGCCACTCCCTCAAGTCCTTGTTTAATTTTCAAATTTGCCCTGGAACCAAATTATTCAATTATGCTCTGGCCACATGAGATTCTGCAAAGGCAGCTTAAGCGGAGAATTTCCAAACTCCAACGTGGTAAGACACAAGGTGTCTTCTTTAGTGCGTCAGCTACCCATCCCAGGTAATCAGGAGGATGATGACTCTGCAGCTTAGCTAATGGAGCTCTTAAGGATCTCAGTTATCTTACTGACAAACTAAGAGGTGTCAGGTATTGCTTCATATGTCACTTTGCCATAAATATGATATCCTAAGTAATCACAGGTTGGCATTAACTCCCCACCAGGCTGATGGCTATAAAAAGCTGGAGCTCGGGCCAGTGTCTTGGAAAGGACCCCTCTTTTGCTGCTGTTTTCCCTCCATAGTTTGGACACAAGAGCTGAGAAGGCAGGACAATCCTGACTCTCTCCACCTGCAGCATCATGAATGGCACAGACTCTGTGTGACATGGACTTGAGGAAAGCCATCTGGGTATGCATAACGCTATCTTCTTAGCTGGCCAGGCAGTTTCTTTTGGCTCATTTCCAGGGAAAATCACATGTAGGAAAGGAAAAGGCAAAATCTAGCGCTGAAATGAGTATCTGATCAATGGCTGTACTTGCTAGTCAGATGAGGTTTAAACACAATGGCCTCTACTCTTCTCTCCCTTTCTCTGCTGTAAATCAAACCCAACTTTCCTGAAACCATGGAGTGTATGCTGCAAAAACCCCATTTTATCAGAGTGGGAAATCACATCTAGTCTTTCCCCAAATTAGTAGCCATGTGCCTCCCTTCACCCTCCATGGCAATGAGCTGATTTGATAGACGTCTTCTAACCTGTGTCGCTCTCCCTTCGTGTTCTTCACATAGTGAGATTTCTTCTACTTCTTCTCCATGCTGTGCTGCTCTCTAATATGATGACAAGGCAAAGTGTGGAACTGGGTGAGAAAAAATCCTGAGACTGTTTTCATTAACATAGAGAAAAGATTCAGAATAGCCATGTTTCTTGGAAGGTTTGAGAGAAAGAAAAAGTATAACAGAGAAACATCAATAGCACTTATTCCCTTGTTTTAAACCAGATCTGATCCATCCATCAAGACCAGCTAAGCTGATAATTTCAAGTGGCCATAGGGCTCTAGTCCATAGACTCTTCTTGCTGCTGTCCTTGTCACTGAGTTATAAGGGCTCATTTTCCTAAGGGAGACATGGAGGAAGTTCCCCTAGGAGGCACAGAAGTTTTCCTCTTCTTCCCAAAGGAGGAAATATTCATGAGCAGAATTTGCTGGGCTGGTACTGCGACACTAGCACACAACAGTTTTGTTTTTCCTACCTGTGTTGCATGATGCCTGTCATGACTTGAGAGCTTGGATATAGCCCTGCCCCTTCCTAAGGAGCTCACCTGCCGTGGCTGACTAGCACTTTAAGGTGTGGGCAGAGTTAGGGTGCAACTGTCCCTTCCTGCCCAGGAAGACGTACCCCAGACCCCAGCCCTAGCCATGCTCTGCCCACTTTGCTGAGGCTGCTGGCCTCTGTGGTGAGTGATTTTTCAGCAACCACGAGAGGCTTGGAACAGCACAGATCCTGCTAGTGTAGGCAGTCAGAGGGTTTTGTTAATTACTCTTACATATTCCCTTGGAAAAGCTGCAGCATGCCGGCAAGGTACCTATTGGATTCCAAGGCTAGCCAGAGGCTAGCCAGAGCACACAAGCCCAGGAACCTGACCAGCATGTTTAAAATGAGTAGATTCACTCCAGACTCTGCATACCAATTAGAAGCTGCTTACTAGTAAAGTGATAACTTCAGTAGAAATAGGACTGGTAGCAGCCCTCTCATTGGATGAATCAGCTGTCATCCAGGCAACAAAATAAGCAAGCAGATCTTTGTAAGCACTCTTTGCAAATTGGCAATGAGTTCTTTTGCAAATATGACCCTGATTTAATCACCTAAACATGATGAGACTCCTTTGGGAAGCCTGGTTTATCAAAGAAGCCAGTAATCACTGACTACCAACAACTTGGACTGGTTTGAGCAATTTACCAAAAATTAAGATATATGCACACCTGATACATTCTGTGTCTGTCTGTCTCTCCTTATCACTATCATTTCACAAATAGCACAAAATATGCACCAGGACAAGATCTTAATGCACTTGTTAGAACATAATACTTCATCATTGTCAGGCAGATAACCAAAAGCCGAATGCTGAGGATACAGTGCACTTTTAAAAGGGCATAAACAATTTGACACAAATGAAAAATAAACCTGGCCTGTCTTAATAAAGACCTCATAAATACACTGATGAATTAAAATGAGAATTTGGGGGGGTGGGTGGGGAAAATATCATTCTAATACAAACTTTTTCATCAGTGCTGTTTTCCCACTTCAAACAAATAAAGGGGTGGGGGGATGTGCCAGGTTACAAATAAGAAAGAGAATCAAAATTCTTAGCTCTAAGTCTGCTCTTTCAAAATCAAGAAATCTACTCTTTGCTGCTAGTGTAAAGAACATTGTGGGGCATCCTTGGAGATGCATGTAAAAACATATCAAGGAGTAAAGGCTACTCACTGTCCCTCCAAATCTGTGTATTTTAACTACAGACATACATATTTACACATAGATAACCCTCTGTGTGTGTGCATGTGCATGTGTGTATATGTAGCTCCTGAGGTCTGCAAGTTAGTGCTTCCCACAGGGAAGAGTGGTACAATCTATTGGCCTATCAATAGTTTCTTGCCCCTATGTGAGTTTTTGCAAGATAGGGTATCACTGCCCTACACAAGCAAGATGCCAAGGCACTAACTGCTGGGGCCATTTCTTTTTCTTCTCATGCTGTGAAGACAATGGAAGATCATCCACTTTGGTAACAGGCATCAACAGAGTCAAGCAACACAATGACTGCAGGGAGGTGTATTTAGGCCTTCTGGAAAGTTAAAATGGGTCTGTATGAAAGAAACCAGGAGAGAGCTGTCCTAGGGAATGCCAGCTCCACTTCTGAAGGACTGAGCTCAGCTCCGTTGCATGTCACCAGTGCCTCAGCTCCATGCAGTGTTTTGTCACTCCATGCAGCAAAGCCATGTAGTTTATAAGCAACAGTTTTGCTAGTCTCTGCCCTCCAAATCCTAGTTCTTCCTTCGTACAAAACAGATGCCAATGATTTTACATTTTGACCTGCATTTGCTCACACCACCAAGCCTTTTCTGCTAGAATCTCTGCAGTGAACCCTCCATTGCTGCAGAAGCAAAAAATTCCTTAACAGACATGAAACCCTCAGGTTTTAATGATCAGATCACCTACTCGTGTTTCAAACTGCTCTAGGTGGTGTTTTCAAATGGGAAAAACATTTTCTTATGGCAAAGCTTTGCAGAGAGCTATTGGATGCAGAGGTAGGAACCTCCCAGTGCCAGAGCAAAAATTAGGTAGTTTACATGCAAGGTGTCCCTGGAGCAATGAAGGTGCAGATAAAAAGTGACAAATGATAACATAAGTTTAAGTTGATTGTATAACAGTAAGTATGCATTTCCAGACTTTCACTGAGTTTGGTGTTAGGAGGAACAGGTCTTTCTTACAAAATTTACCAAATACTCACTTTTCTTTCAATTTAACTTGCCCGCTGATCCAAAGCTTGATTCAAATGCAATATTGCTATGCTTGCTAAAGAAGCTTATGGTAAGGGTTTTTTGTTGATGTACTCCTCATGACCCATGCCTTGTCTTCCCACAAACATCTGTTGTTGCATCTTGACCTATGTGCAGCTGCAAGCATTATGTGCCAAAGGTATCATGTGTCCTTTTACAGTGGAGCTAAGTAAGGAAGAGCTCAAACCATGAAATAAAGTTTCTCCTTCGTTGCAGCTCTCTCCAATTTGAAATGACAATTTTTTGTCTCTTTAGTTTGCATTTGTTCCTCTTACCTGGTCATAGAAAACAAAAATACAGTATCATCACATTTGGTAAGACCATGTGAAAGGAGACTTTACCAGAATTAGCATGTTGGCCATAGAAACACGCAATCCTTGTGTATCATTTTTTAATGGAGCAGACCCACTGGTGTAGTAGTTCTGGGAAAATAACCAATTTTTTAGCTATTGATGAGAAAGAGAGAGAAAGAGGGAAAATGAGAAAGAGAGAGTTATTTTCTAGTGGGAAATATGAAACTAATTATTTTTCCCTTAAGACCACACACAAACAATACAGCATTTCATGAAGAGTACTTTCAAATAAATGTATATTGTGAATCAAGAAAACCCCACCTCAGACCAACTCTGAAGACTGAATCTCACAAACAAATTTTGCCTTAGAAATTTCACTCCAGAAACAAATCCAGGATTTTAAATGGCCAGAAAACAGTGCTAATTCTGTCACTTCTGAACAACATTTCTTTTGCTTGTGCCAACATCATTGGGTTTGTTTGTTTAGGTTTGCTGGTTTTGGCTGGGATAGAGTTAAATTTCTTCATAGTAGCTAGTATGGAGCTATGTTTTGGATATACACTGAAAACAGTGTTGATAATACAGGGATGTTTTAGTTACTGCTAAGCAGTGCTTACACAGAGTCAAGGCCTTTTCTGCTTCTCACCCCACCCCACCAGCGAGAAGCACAAGAAGCTGGGAGGGGACACAGCCGGGGCAGCTGACCCCAACTGACCAAAGGGATATCCCACACCATATGACGTCATGCTCAGCATGTAAAGCTGGGGAAGAAGAAGGAAGAGGAGGACGTTTGGAGTGATGGTGTTTGTCTTCCCAAGTAACCGTTATGTGTGATGGAGCCCTGCTTTCCTGGAGGTGGCTGAGCACCTGCCTGCTGATGGGAAGTAGTGAATGAATTCCTTGTTTTGCTTTGCTTGCCTGCATGGCTTTTGCTTTACCTGTTAAACTGTCTTCATCTCAGCCCATGAGTTTTCTCACTTTTACTCTTCTGATTCTCTCCCCATCCCACCAGGGGGGAGTGAGCGAGCGGCTGCATGGGGCTTAGTTGCTGGCTGGGGTTAAACCATGACAGACTCCTAGACAGCAAACGATGTGCTTTAAGAAACTTCAATTTCTACCATATGTACAAGTTAGCCCACTTTAAGCCCTGGAATTAGCTACAGTCAGCAGGAGCCACCTGCATATCAAAGGAAATAATATGGTCCTTAGCAACTGAAAAAAGGAAAGAGGAACCTTTCTAATGAAAGGGAGAGAAGAGCCCAACATCCCTGTCATCCCTCATTAATGAGCAAAATGAACAAGCTTTTAGAAAGGATAGATTTTCATCAAATGAGTGAACTGAAAAAAAACCCCCAGCATCTAAGGAAGTCTAGGAAGCTACATGGGCTATATTTCAAGCTGAGACATACAAAGACAACTTCCACCACCACCTAATTCAGTTCTCCCTCATTTTTGAGAATATGGTGTAATGTACTTGTTTTTCAGAAATTAAAGAAATCAGCAATTTTGTATGTAATGGCATTGTTGATAGGCATTCGAATCATTACTCGAGGAAGAACCAGACAGGACCTAAAATGTCCAACAATGAATAATGTTAGAATCTAATTTTATCTTTACAAACTTGCAGGTGAATTAGGCAGTATAAACTTTAAAGAAGCCCAGCAAGCAGATAGCCTGGACTTACTCACACACTGCACCTCTCAGGGTGGCTAGTTCAAATTAAATCATTAGCTGAGAAGGAATAATCCTGGTAGGTTCAGAAAACCAGTTTTAAATTTGGCCTGCTAGCAAAATTCTGAATGTATTTACTCTAGATTCCATTTCTCAACCCGTATTAAAGCTCCATAGCATAATCAATTATGGGCTTATTGCAAAGTACAACAGGATTCAATCTCCAGGAATGCCTCAGGGTATGTCTTAGAAGGATGATAAAACTAACAGTAATGGGTCTACAGCTTCTAAGGCTAATTTCCACAGTTACAAATTTTATAAATAAATAGAAGGAATGTCATCTCTCAGTCGCTCAGCTTGAGGTCTCTCATGCTGATAACTCCTCTCTTCTCAGACACTCTTCCGTTTCTCAGATATATTCCTTTTTCTGTTCTGAAGGGACTTGTTCAAAGCACTTCCATTCCTACCTTTCACATCACTAAATGGTGCAAGGAACTAAGGCAACCTGGAACATGAAGCAAGTACAGGAGGGGATAGTGCCCTGCCTAGTGTTGAAGTTGCATCTCAAGGAACGATCACGCCGCCTGCAACTGTGATTTCATGAGATCTCAAACTAAGCAGCATGAAGCAGGCACCAGATGGAGGAGAGGCTGCCTTGGAAAATTCAAGGGCTATGGGAAGTGACATTGGTTGTTTTGCAGTAGTTCCTCTTCAGCCGGCTAGACAACACAAGAAAAAAGACTCCCAAACTCAGTGGCTGCTGGAGTCCATAAGATTATTTATTTCGTATCATGTGAAGGAAAAACATGAGGAGCATTCTTTCATTGTGGTTGCTGTTTCACCCTGGAGACTGCTGAGGTCCACTACCAAGTCTCACTAGACTCAGTTAAACTGTGCTGTGTCCCACCAGCAGCTGAATTTCAGCAGAGAAAGTGTTTGCCCAGCAGTCTGTGCAGCACTCTGTGCAGAAGAGCATGCAGAAGGGGGCCACAAGCTGTCCTGGGGACAGCGTTCCTTGCTCAGCAACAGTGGTGCCATGCCACAGGACACTGTCCCCAGCACCCACTGGAGCAGCTACCCCTGGCACATGAGAGGCGCCAAACAAGACCAAGTTCCTGAGGAGGGTGCAGCTCTACAGGCCTGGGGCTACAGGGGTGCCTGGGACCTCCCACTGAAGGCTGGGGCAGGGGCGTGCTGGTTTTGTCTTGGATAGAGTGATGGCTGGGACAGCTGACCCCAACGGATATCCCACACCATATGATGTCATGCTCAGCATGTAAAGCTGGTGGAAGAAGAAGGAAGGGGGGGATGTTTGGAGTGATGGCGTTTGTCTTCCCAAGTAACCGTAACACATGATGGAGCCCTGCTTTCCTGGAGGTGGCTGAGCACCTGCCTGCTGATGGGAAGTAGTGAATGAATTCCTTGTTTTGCTTTGCTTGCCTGCATGGCTTTTGCTTTACCTGTTAAACTGTCTTCATCTCAGCCCATGAGTTTTCTCACTTTTACTCTTCTGATTCTCGCCCCATCCCACCAGGGGGGAGTGAGCAAGCAGCTGGGTGGGGCTTAGTTGCTGGCTGGGGTTAAACCACAACAAGGGGTGATGGTCTCGTTGCTTGCAGAAGGTGAGCACTAGTGGAAGATCTGTGTTGCCAAGTAAAGAAGCTGCAGGAGAAGGTCCTGTGCAGCTTCGGAGATGACAAAAGGAGAGTGACTGGATCTTCTCTGAGACCCTTCAGGTAAAATAGCCTAATCCTGCAATTGTACCAAAGGAAGCAAAAGCTGAGTGTCTTCTTAGGGGGCTCATGAGAGTGAAGGCTGGAAGCTGGTGACTTCTAGCACCAGAAGGAAGACTCCTGCTCCACCCACAGACCAGCACCTTCAGAACAGGGTCAGTGCACTGTTAACAGACAAGAGTGTAGTCTTCAGTGTGGGCACCAGCGTACAGCCAGGGGAGACCTGGAACGTATTAAGCTTGGTTTTCTCTCCAATCCTTCCAGTGAGGGGGATGGGCTTGAGGAAGAATGGATAGATTCTGGGTGTCAATATCTGCTTATGCAGCTAAAGTCAACAGCAGAGATTTGGCTTTTATGACCATGGGGGCCCTTTCTGAGGATCAGGAACTGGTAGAAAGAGATGGGATCCACCTGATCAAGTGGGACAAAGCATCTTTGTCAATAGGCTGGCCAACCTGGTGAAGAGAGCTTTATACTAGGACTGGCACAGGAGAGAGATGATGACCTGCAATCTAGTGAGGAAGTGGTGGGACAGGATGGCAAGCAAGGGTTGCAGGGTAATGTGGACAAGAGAGACCTTGTGATCAAAAAACTGGGCTGAAAGATGCCCATCCCAAGTATATGCACACAAATAAGGAAGTGCCTACAAGACAGCACAACGCAGGAAGCTCTCACTTTTTCTGGGAAATCAGCACAATGGGGTGCCTCTCTGAAGTGCCTGCACACTAACGCACACAGCATAGGAAAAAAACAGGAGGTATCAGAGGTTTGTGTGCAGTTGTAGGGCTGCAGTCTCAGTGGGGTCACAAAGATGTGGTGGGATAGCTTACATCACTGGAGTGCTGCAGTGGATGGGTACAGGGGTTTTAGGAAGAACAGGCCAGGACAGCAAGGAGCAGTAGTTGCCCTTTATATAAGACAGCAATGGGAATGCATAGTGTGGAGCAGTGGGAATGCGGAGAAACAACCATGCACCAGTACAGGCTGGAGGCTGATCAGCAGAGAGCAGCTTTGCTTAAAAAAGACCTGGGGGTCCTGGAGGACAAGCTGAACACAATGTGCCCTTCTGGCAAAAGTGGCCAACAATATCCTGGGCTGCATTAGGCAGACTATCTCCAGCAGGTTGAGGGAGGTGATCCTTCCCTTTTACTCAGCCCTGTTGAAACATATCTGGAGTGCTGGGTCGAGTGTTGGACTCTACAGTACATGACAGACACAGACATACTGAAGTGAGTCCAGCAAAGGGCCATGAACGTGACTAAGGGAATGGAGCATCTCTCGTATGAGAAAAGGCTGAGGCAGCCAGGACTGTTCAGCCTGGAGGAGAGAAGGCTCAGGAGGGATCTTATCAATATGTATAAGTATCTGATGGGACGTGTAAAGAAGATGGAGCCAGACTCTTCTCTGTGGTGCCCAGTGACAAGGCAAGGCAACAGACACAAACTGAAATACAGGAAATTCCATGTAAATGTAAGAAAAAAGCGTTTTTACTCTAAGTGTGGTTGAACATTGCAGCAGGTTGTCCAGAGAGTTTGTGGAGTCTCCATCCCTGGACATATTCCAAACCTGACTGGACGTGCTCTGAGCAACCTGCTTTAGGTGACCCTTTTTGACCAGAGGGCCTGGGACTAGACAACCTCTAGATGTGCCTTCCTGCTTCAACCGTTCTGTTATTCTGCCTTTCCTCTCCCTCCACTCCGTCCTGCATCCCTTTAAAAGATATTGTCTCATGGTTTCCCACACCAGTGCAGCTCTTCTCATAGATGCCAACACAGAAAGAGGTATATGGCACTGCTACTTAATGGTGTGGTTGAAATCCCAGCAGCATTTTGTCTGTTAACATTTCCAGTGTCCTTATCCTGGATGGGATTGCACAGGAAGCAGTGAAACTAGAGACAGCGGAGGAAAATATAGCTCATCACTTCAGGATCCTCCATTAAAATGTAATCTGTTGTACATTGTTATAATCTTTGACAACAAACGTTGGCCTTAAAGGATAAGATTAAAAACCATGGGGAAATAACATGCAGTTGAAATGGCCAACAAAAGCATACCAATATCCACGCAGTCTTCAAGATCTAATATGATTTAATAAACAGAAAATCAACCTGGAATCTGAGACTGTCTAAATCCTCACCTCTGCCACTCTCTTGGTTGTCTAACCTCATACAAGTCACTTGACCTTTCTTTCCATGATAACACTTAAGCACACAGTCCTACTTGCTCCTACAACTAGCTGTGAAATCGGGTGTAAAAAAACTAACTACCCACGCTTCTTATTTGATGCCGGAATTAATTAGTTCCTTTGTCTATGAGGAATTCTAATGCTGCTATTGCCATCAGAGTATTCCTTCCAGACAGTACCTACATTTTATAAGAATACTAATATTGTTTCTATGCAGTTACACAATGGATGTCTCATCACCTACAAAAAAGCATCATGCTTCACATTGGACATTTGCACAGGAGAAGAGGGAACCTTGTGGGGGACACTCTGAAACTCACCCAATAAGCTCTCAGTGAAAGCCGTATTTGCTGCCAAATTCTGAAGGGAATTTCATCCAGGTTTATAGTCATTCACATATTTCTCTTTGTCTTCCCTGACCAAGTTCAGCAAAACCCATGCCTCCACAATTCGAGATATCCGTGTTTTAAAACACTGTGTACACTTTCCACCTGTTGGTATGCGATAGTTGTGCATGGCAAAATAGAAAACTGCCTGTTCATTGTTTACAGCCTGTTTAAGCCAGGTTTTCAAAAAGAAAGAAAGATAATTTTTGGTTTCCTTTTTTTTAGAGATGAAAATTGTCAGAGAGCATTCTAGCTGTTTCATAGCTTACAAACGTGGTATCATGTTACAAAGGATTGTGGGGTTGCAAGTCACAGCACCAAGGCCAATGCATGAGTATTTTATGTGGGTTTTCAGTCTATTAGCCTAGTGGATAGCCTTTTTGGCTTTATTTTTAGCAGAATCCCAGAGACTGGGAATTGCTCAGACAGATAAAGAGTCGTACCTGCTCCCCATTGAAGCAAATCTAGCTCCCTGCTAGTTCTGGTAGGCCAACAACTGCAGAAAAAGCACCCATTTGCTTTTTCCTTGGTGTAATCCCCTCTGAAATGCCAATGGGAAAATTTTGCATGGAAGGATGCAGAATGAAGCAGGTTTTCTTCATATCATTAATGCTGTTCCCAGTTCTGGACTCTGTAGTTCCACCTACACTGCAGAAAGACTGTGTCATTTTTTGAGGACCTTAGTGTTACTCAGGGTAATTCACTTTCAAAGGCTGCAACTGCCCTGACAGGCTGGCAGGACTGTGAGGCGCAAAGATTGAATCACCAAATTTCCCAGGAATGCAGGCAGGATTGGTTATATATGCATGTACGGGACCACTATGAGAGTGAGACACAACACAGGACAACACGGTGGTCTCTTGGGTCTTTAATATGTCTATCATGTGAAGTGTTGTAGCACTGAACAATATAGACCTTTTAATTAGAGGTGGAGACAGATACCTCAAGCATCCATTCCAGAAATATCCAACCTGCCTGCTTTAAATAGCTTTTCATCCATGGCCGAGCTCTTTAAACTTTCTCCTTTTATTAAAACAGCTCAACTGAGACCATTTTAATGTGCCCCCATCTAGTTATTTTATTGGAAAATATTAAAAGTGTGGACCAGGTGAAATTAAATGCTTTGAAAGTGGAAATCAAGTAGTACTTTCAGTTTTTAAAAGCAGCTTCCTCTCCTTGTGCTGATGCACTTAATATTATCCTCTTATTTAAGAGGTATTGTTTGAGCTAAAATTGTGAATAACACCGTAATGGGCATGAACAAAGGAAATGATAAGTAAGAAAAATATAGCTCGTTAGAGAGAGTGTGATTAAAAGGATAAATGGACTTCCAAAGGCTTGGGACATTTTTCTCTGGTTATTAACCAATCCTTTTAGCATTCCTTCCACTACGTGCCAAGGGTAGATGGGAATAAAGGCAGGAGAAGCCAAAGATAGCATGTCCTCCCCCAGCTGCTGAGACCAGCAGGTCACCTCCAGGAAAAGACTGAAAGGGACACACAGAACAGACCCCTTCCTTCTTGAGCACAGAAGTCACATTTCTTTTGTGGAAAAGACCAAGCTGTTACTTTACAGTACTGAACATGCCACTTTTCAGGCTGGCATGTCCTAGCTGAAGGCTTACCCCAGATGGTCAAGCCTTATGTGTGAGTCAAGAGGCAGCTGATGTCCCCATAACCATATGGGCAGGTTGAACTCCATAATCAGGACAGCAGTGCCAGCTGGGCAGCCAGCCTTCAAAGTACTTCTACATTCAGGTGAGAAAAGCTAAGAGAAGAGGGGGTTTTAAGACAGTAGTTGGCAAGAATCTAACTCCTCAAAAGCATACATTGAAAGGTTTTTTCATCCATGATTAAAATATTTCCTCCTGGTTCTCACTGGAGCACTGCTTGTGTTTTAGGTCCCATCTGACACTAAGGTCATTTACACATGACAGGAACAAGGCCTTGGATACTATCATCATAAACAGAGGGTTGTCACTGTGGTGGTATCAACAGCACTGGTCCCAGCCCTGTGCCAGGCTGTGCACAAGCCCAGGATGCGAATCCAGCCACACTCCTTCTCCCCAGTGAAGGCTGGCCCTGACTGGGTTGCCCCTTCTGTCATGAGCAAGCACTGGAAGAGTTGTCTGGACGTTCAGACAGTTCTGCTACCCCAAACAGGCATTCTCCTTGGCATGACTTTGAAGTAGCTTGCATATCAACCAACGTCTGCCACACCTGATGCAGAACATCCCTTTCTTTGTAACTAGAGGTGCAATACGGTGGTGACAGTGAGATTCTAGCACATTTTTGTGGTTCACATTATCTGGAGGCTGAGAAACATTCCTCCAGGCCAAAGCAGAGTTCAAGAGCTGACAAAGAGCAATCCCTGGAGCTGCAGGAGAAGAGAGGGGGGCTACAAGGTACAGAGTCAGTGAGGCAAAAGGGCATATTCTGGTGTAATGAAGCTGCAAAGGCTGACTGTAAAAACATGCCTATCCCATCTACCCTGGCAGAGCACCAGTGTAAGCTGCACCAGTTCAGTGGGGTGGGAGGTGAGGACTTCCTTAGAGGCAGCATGACAAAGACATGACACCAAAGCTGGCCTTTGGTGAACCTGATGTAAGATGCAGCAAATCCATTTTATACAGTTCCCGGTGAAAGGACAGCTGTGTATGTTCATATCACAGCATTCTCACAAAAAAACAAGGAAAGGAGAGCTATGGGAACAGCACTTCTCCCAAATTTTTTGTTGTGCTTTTTATTTTAATGAACAAAGCAATAAAGACATAGTAATACAAATAGAAAATGTAAAATATGACTTTATTTGACCTAAAGAGGATATGGACAATAAATAAAATATTTCTGAAACTAAGGAATAAATCTAGCTCTGGGAATTCTCAGGGAGGGGAAAAATGCATTCATAAAAATTCACTCCTCTCTAAGCTGCAGCCCTGAACCTCCCATGCACTAGATGGGAGACACTGATAAATCTAGGAGGCCATACGTGCCAACCAGCTCATATGTTTTCAGTGAGCAATGACAGGGAGCCAAATTGCTTTATTCCGATTAGTGAAGGTCCTCTGACTGCAAAATACACTGTGCGAAAAAAATATTGAGTTTTAGTTCGCTGACACATCAATTTAAGAGAATTATTGCTCTCACATAGAGGCCAAAGCATGTATCTCCCTTCATGTATGTGCAGTAAAAACTAATTGTCAACTTTTATGTAGGGGCAAAAGGGGAGGGAGGGATGGGAATGGTACCTCTCCTACCTGCGGCAGCATGTTTTGACTCTCACGTTGTCTCACACAGTGGCAAACTACTGGCATTTTGTTTTATTCCTAAGGACAAAATAAGCTCTCTGTAAACAGCATAAGCATGACTCGCTTTTTTTTGCTGTCTTTTCTCTAAAGAAGTTTCTAGAAAGCTGTTTCATCCAGCTTCTTAGCCATAAAGTCTCCCAGATGGCAAAAGAGACCACTAATGAAATCCACGGCTATACCGTCTCCTGCTGCGGCTTAAATCTTCCTTGCTTTACTCAAAGAAGTAATTGGGGGTGGGGGTGGGGGGTGGGATGCCAAGGTGCTTGTGATATGTGGTCATTTCAGTGCCTCGTCCAGGCGGGTTTTAAGCCCTGTCATGTGCTGGAGCTGATTCAATTATGCTATTTCCTGATTTGCCATGATGCTCCCCTTGCTCAGAGGAATGGGGGTGGCGAGTCCTACGCACGCTAATACCACTCAGACAATAGGCATGCGAAATTGATGTTCATGCAATATCTTTAAGTCTCCAGAGATTTGTATTTTAGCTATTGTATGAAACGCTTCGCTTTCATTGCCTCTCTCCTTCACCTTTGTTTCCCAGCTCACCGTCTCATCTTCCGCCTTGGCTGGGGCTCCCGACTGCTGCGGGTTTCTTCATTGCATATTCAGGAGATCTACCGGTGCAAAGCAACTCATTTTCACCACCTGAAATTCACACCATGAAGGCAGAAATAATCAAATATTTTTAAAAAAACTGGTGAAGCGAAACACTGCACATTAATTATTGTGATAGTTATAGGATAATAACTAATTATTAATTATGCTTTCCAGCAATTCCTGCCTAGTATTTTGTTGAAATCTTCAGCTCAGCATTGAAATATGTATTAATTCTTCTAATGCAGCATTTTACAATCAAAATATATAGCATTCTTGCTGGAGTGTTTTTCTCTGAGATGAAATAGGAACTGGCCTTTCCTAGGATAAGAAAAGAAGAGTTTGCACAGCTTACTACTCTGCCACTATCAGCGCCAAAACAGAAAAAGAAAGAGAGAACAAAAATGGGGTTTTCTAATCCCAGCTTCCTCCTATCCCCAGTCATTTCACCACTTCTCCATTTTCTTGCAACAGACTGCCTTTGATTTGCTTTCAAAATGAAGGCCTAGCTGACAGACAACTGTAAGAACAAAGGGGCCCAATGAGGAGAGGGGGCTTTGGGGAGGTGCTGGGCATAAGGGTGGAGAGGGGGTGGCTAGGACTCCGCAGGGGAGACAGGAGGGTTGAGGAGGCTAAGGGAAGGGCAGCGTTGTACACAGGCAATAGGCACGTGAGGGATAATGGCAGAGAAGAGGGATGGAAATAAAGGGAAAAATGAAAAGCAAGGAAAGGTGGGGGCAGTGCGTGGAGACACGGGGTGTCTCTTTGCCTAGCCAAAGGGAGGAAACGGAGAGAGGCTGGATGCCCTGCCTGCATGAAGGAACAACCGGGCCAAGCAGAGATCCTCCTGTGCTTGTCAGGGTTGATGCCTGATCAACCTTGGTTAGATGTCCCTGCCGAAGGGGAATAAGATCCAGAAGGAAAGTATGAAAATAACTTAAGAAAACATCTTGCGCCTTTCTGCTGTGTTTGAAAAGTGCCCATCTACATGGGACACGTACCCTCGCAGCACTCTGGTCATGGTTGAGAGCGCATGAGGGTACCTCCAGGCCACCCAGTGATTTTGCCCTTGTGCCCAGGGCTGCTGGGCCAGCTCTTCCTTCTCTGGGGCCCCTCCAAAGGCAGGGGTCTCAAACTGGGGGCAAGTGACCCAGGAGAGCAGGCACAGAGCTGAGGATGGGGAGAGGAGGGGAGAAGTGCTGGGGAAACATTACCAAGCCTTCACCTCTCCTCTTCTCCTGGCTTTCTCAAGTCCGGCAGCTGTTGGCTTTGTGTTACTGGAAGACAGAGGAGAGCAGACCCAAAGGCTGCAACTGGGGTGGAGGTGTACCCTCCTTGTGAGGGGTGGCTCATGCTCCTCATCTGCTGAAATGAGCTGAGCGGGGACAGGAACAAAGCTATCGCAAGCATGCCTGCATTTCCCTTCCCGTGGGGAAAGACCAGCCCTGCTGGCTAGGGTGGGGGTGAGAGGAAGCGGGCCCCCACACCCAGTGCACAGGAACCATGGAAGTGCATCAGTGCAAACAGGGAGCTGGGGGGGCAAACGGGAGGGGACGAGCAGGCAGTGAGGTAGAGACAGGGTGTGAAAACCTGCTGCTGGGGAGGTTGGTGGGACAGATCTGGACAGGATCAGGCTGACTTTGCTGGACTTTGGGATGCAGCAATACTTTTGCTGGGCACTAGACAACATGGGTTGCTCCATCTAGGGGAGACTGGAAGGAGCTGGAAGCAGGCCGGCAAGTGTTTGGGATAGACCAAAGCATATCAGAAATGCATGCATGGGAGGAGGCCAAAGTACTGCAGGATTTAAAAAAAAAAGAAAAAAAATCTAAATAGTTTTAGAGCCACTGCTTGACAGAACTAAACAGCGTTCAAGCATTCAGACCTTAACAGCACTAACAGAAAGGGAAATTTCTTAATGACAGCATTTCCTACACAGTCCTTTATCCGTATCAGAGATGCATAACAGGAGCTGGGCAATCTAATGGAGATTAACGGCTCAAAAGAAATAAAAAAACACAACACATCCACACGGCACTGGCTGCTGCCTCAGCTCCCCACCCCCTGGCAGCTTCCCCAACACACAAGTTCATACCGTGAATGCTGAATTGGAAAAGCTGGAGGGCAGAGCTCCCGTGGAAACCACAGGGGGAGAGCATACATGAAGAAAAAGCTTTCTGCATGACAGGATTTAAACTGGAAGGTACTTCTACTGGGGAAATAGCCCCACATACCAAGGCTGAGCCAGGAAAAAATGGCCTCGCTAGAGTGTTGTTGATTAATCCTACCGTGATCCAAAGAAGCAGCAATTTGCTACTTAATTGTAGCCAGCCACAAAAAGGAAAGAAAAAGAAAAAAGGAAACAGTAAGAGAGCATTTCCTCACTACATCTACCTCAGCTTTTTTTAATATTTGTTCGTGGTGACTTACTCCCCATGCAGAGTGTAGGTATTTATTTAAATAATAGATACCTTCCTCCAGGTACAGAATCTGGCATGCTACAAAGTATGTAAACAGATTAAAGCTGGGCTCAGTGCCCAGATAAGAAAGCTCACCAAACCCAAACAAGCCAACCCAAAAGCTCAGGTCTCAGCAAAAGAAGAGAGTCCCAAAATAACGTATGAGGTATGAGAGTAAAAAGCTGTAATTCACCTCAACGGAAATATCTGATTAGTAGTATTACATCAGCCTATGTGTCAAGGCTTCCTTATCATAAGCCCGGTACCACTCTATAGTGAGAGATGGTCCTTGCTGCCTACACAGAAGAGGCAGTCAAGTCATGAGAGAGGAAGACTTAGAGGTGCTGGAGCGTGTCCAAAGAAGAGCAACGAAGCTGGTGAAGTGTCTAGAGCACAAGTCTTAGGAGGAGTGCCTGAGGGAGCTGGGGTTGTTTAGTCTGGAGAAAAGGAGGCTGAGGGGAGACCTTATCGCTCTCTACAACTACCTGAAAGGAGGTTGTAGTGAGGAGGGGGTTGGTCTCTTCTCCCAAGTAACAAGTGACAGGACAAGAGGAAATGGCCTCAAGTTGCGCCAGCGGAGGTTTACACTGGGTATTAGGAAAAATTTCTTCACTGAAAGGGTTATCAAGCACTGGAGCAGGCTGCCCAGGGAAGTGGTTGAGTCACCATCCCTGGAGGTATTTAAAAGACATGCAGATGTGGTGCTTAGGGACATGGTTTAGTGGTGGACTTGGCAGTGCTAGGTTAATGATTGGACTTGATAATCTTAAAGGTCTTTTCCAACCTAAATGATTCTATAATTCTATGATTCTCTGATTCTATGGTATGGGATTTAGCCCAAGTTGCAAGCAGAGCTAGGATCAGCTACAAACTGCTTTCCTCCCAGTCCCAAATTCAGAGATCGCATTGCTGCTGAGATTCATGGCTCATCTCCTGAAATCCAGCAGGGTATATTAAATGTAAGACTGACCTTCCTTCTCTGACCTCATACTGTGCCTTCAAAGTCAGGGAAAGGAAATTCAGGGTTGGAGTCTGAAGCTGTTAAGGACAGGGTTGGGAGGAGATGAGAAAAAACCTGTAGAAGAGATGTCTAGTTTGAGAGAAATCATCCAGGACAGAAAGCAAGGACAATCCTGTATCTGTCTCATTTGCCTCGAAAGGACATGACAAAGCAGCAGTCACTCAACAGCCTCAGGCCTGGATAATTAAAACCTTTATATATTATATCAGGTAAAAGAGTAAACAGTCTTTCTGTGGCATACTGAATTCAATCCCTCCCCCCCCCTTCCCACTTGCAGCTCAGGGTTGTAGTTTTTTTTCTTTTCCAGAGCATCTTGAACAGATAATCAGAGCGTGCTGACATTCAGCAGTAATCAATTAGCACCTACTTTAGATTAAATTGAGAATATGTAAATTGGGCTCCTCATCAGGCACCACAGTCAACATTTCAGAGACACTCACCATGCTCTGAACATATCAAACAGATGAAATGCAGAAGTTGTTCCAAATCCTACTCTAAAATGAGGGGCTGGGTGGGCTATACCAGCCATTTAAGATTACTTTTATCTGGTTTTTTTTTAACCTTATTAGCTTGTGTTAAATTAGCCTCTACAATTCTTTTGCCAACCTGAGACAAACCTGACCTTTTTTATGGAGTTACTTACATATGATAAAACACACCACTTACAAATTAACACAAGGAATCTGACCCCTAACGGGTGCATTACAGCATTCCCCCTGGTTGTCCTTTGGTCCTTCTTGCAGTGAAAATGCAGCCATGACCAGGTGTCAAGAGCTCATGCTGGTCCTGGCAACGTTCGGAATAATTCCACTTTGTTTCATCAAAAGTCAAGGAGGAAAATCCTTGCTATCATCCCACTCCCAGCACCACAGCATTCACACCTACTGGCTAGCTAAGTTTCTGCTGGACCCAGCCCAGCAGCCCCACACTGGTACACATTCAATAGAAAAGGCTTTCAGGAACCACTTCTTTCTTCAAACACTGAGCAAGGAGCTTGGTGAGAGCGGTATAATTATTCTTATCATTAGGATTTTTT
Source organism: Morus bassanus (assembly GCA_031468815.1). NCBI lineage: Eukaryota > Metazoa > Chordata > Aves > Suliformes > Sulidae > Morus > Morus bassanus. The sequence goes on along the minus strand of CM062568.1, from coordinate 96,002,967 downwards.
CCTGTCTTCACAGCAAACTTTCTGTTAGACCCTATCTTGGGTCAGTCTGCCTGACCTCTCACTATGAATTAAAAATGCTGGTTCTTCACCACCTCACTTTCACAGCATCCCCCTCCAGCTGATCACATTTGGAGAAAGAAACAATAACTGGACCCCACCTAAAGTGGATATTGTAGCTGATGCTCATTAAAAAGAGCATCTCACCTGTGTGAGGATGAAGGAGAGCAGGGATGTGTTAAAAATACATATATCTGAGTGGTTTTTTTATATCCTTTTTGTCTCTAGAGATCACTGTCTTATACAGAAGGGCTTTTCTTCTGGCCTCTGAATGCATGTGATTGCTGTGACTATAGGGATTTTGCATGTCATTCTGACTCAACAAAAGCCGTATGCTTCAGCCTCCTCTTCTCCCCCACCCCTTATTATAGGTGAGATTGTTTCTCCAGAGACCAGTTTGTCATTTTTGCTCGAACGTATCCCATTTACATAACTCATAAGGCATTAGCAAAAATGTACCTCTCAAACCAAGCCACGTGCGCGCGCGCGCACACACACACACACACGTATATATCTGTATAAAGCTGTCATAGCGTGCCTACAATAGCATAACAACGTGCAGCAGATAGATCATACTTGTCCCACAGTTTGTTTTTGCGATTAGCAGGCACGATGCAGCTCCAATAGATATTAGCATGTCCGGGAAGCACTCACAATAAATTGCAGAGCTACTAATAATTTAGATATTTTTATGACTGTTCAGTGGTGGCTAATTTCATCTAATAAAATCCCATTAAGCTGCTGCCTGGTCCTTTTCTTTTCTCCAAGTCCCCGAACGGGACTTATATGCTAATTGCAACCAGTGTATGCTAATTAGACCTCATTTCCATTTCTTAAAGAGATAAGCACTGCCTTGTGCCAACCAATCATTAAAGCCTCCCACCTTTGCAGCAACCTTTCAGCCTGGCTCACGCAGAGGCGCGATAAAGCGCCGCTTCCCGCTCCGCGCAGCCCTGGGGTGGCGGAGGTTGGGTGTGGGTGTGGGTGTGGGTGTGGGTGTGGGTGTGGGTGTGGGTGTGGGTGTGTTTTTGCAAGGGTCTTGGTACGCGAGTGGAAAAGTAAGGGAGCCCGGGCTGACGGCGGGTTTCGATCCGTCGGCTCCTCTTCCCTCTCCGAGAAGGAGGAGGAGGAGGAGGAGGAGCAGCAGCAGCTCCCTCTTCACCGCTGGCCCCGGCTCCGGCAGCTTTCCATCACGCCCAGCCCACGCGGGCTCATTAGAGCTTCGGGGAAGCAATCAAGAGTTTATCATGCTTGAAGGGGCGGTGAGTCTCCTTGCACTGCCTAATGTGATTTCGCGGCACTGCGATGTAGTCAGAATTAGATCCATATTAAAGATCGGTTAGTGGGGAGAGCAAGAGAGGCAAGCACCGCTCGGGTTTGAAAAGCACAAGGTGCCTTTTCAGCTGCTGGCTGCAGCATCATATGCTTTGCTCTAGGGAGGGTGACCTTCAAATCCCCAGGGAGAGATTCATCAAGACTTTGAGGCTGAATACCTAAGAGATCAGGAAATTCTGTGCTGTGTGTTAAACTGGCAGCCTTGCTTCATGGTCTCAGGACCAGGGTCTGAGCTCGTCGGCACTGGGATAAAAGCTTGCCAGGGAAGGAATCACTCCATGGAGGTTAGGAGTGCGGCTCCCAAGTTACATGGGTGTCAATTCAGAGCAGGGCCGCCAACCCGGTGCAACTCAACAGGGAGTTCAGGCAAGTAGTTTATCAGCACGTACTTCTCCCTATAAAAGGCATTTCTTGAAATTACTCGGAAATGACATTTCCCCTCTGCCCTCCCCAGAAAGCTAAATTAACATTTTACTGTTTGAAAAAGACAATTGCAAAGTCAAAGGAGCTGGGAACATTAGCAATGCCATTGTTTGAAAAAGAAGCAGCCTTGAAACATCATTTGCAAATCTATTCATTATTCTGAAATGCTAAATGCAGTAAAAGCGGGTTTAGCATCTGTCTGCTAACTAACTCCATTATTATTACCCAGTGGAAGAAGAACACAGACAGGTAGAGAGCGTCACTTCAGGACACCCGAATGCTGCAGATGTGAAGGGTTCCCAAAACACGCAGAACCCTCTGCCCCCACCCCAGACAGGGCTCTTCATGTCTTTGCTTTGTGCTGCGCTTGACAAATGAGGGTAGACTGGCTCCTTCTTTTCTTGGGTAAAATGAATCCCCGATGTTGTCTCCGGGAGCTAGTGATGTTACGCCAGGGATGTATTTGCCCATGTATGCCTCACGCTAATGCAATTCTCCCCATAACCAAAATCATTATCCGCCTGATTTCCCCTCCACCTTTCTCATCTCTCCCCTCTGTACACATGCACACGTGCGCACACGCTCTTTTTCACCGGCATGTCAGTCACAGCTATCTATGCAAGAGGACTGAACTTCATTCCTCAGTGTCTCCAGAGAGGTCACAAACTGCAGATGCAAATATATAGCAGGTTGCCGGAATTCTCTGTCTGGGGCAATAGGACAAAAAGGCAGCATCCCCTTTGGTGGTGGTACCAGGGCAACCATCCGCCGAAGGTAACACTTAATCACAAGATGAGGAGAAGAGGCAGAGTGGAGAACTGGCAGCTATCCAGTGTAAGATAGCCCGTAGCGGTATCAGCTGCACACTGATACCACGGGGGAGTGTCAACAGCGGCAGCAGAAGCAGCACAGAGATACTCATATAAGATGGAAGGAGAGGGAAAGGGCATGTGAGGCGAAAATCCATCAATATGTAAAAATTATCACAAAAGCTACTTTCTTTCAGTAAAATTAAATGGACTGGAGGGGGGTTCCTGAAGAGCTGATCTTTTTATTGCTTGCACATCTCTCTTTATACATCTCCCTTCTGCTATTACTGATTATTTAACTCTGTAGCTGCACTTTAACTTTAGAAAGAGCTCCAGGATACAGTCAGTTTGAAGGAGACCATACAAAATAAAATTTCATATTTTATTGCATTGTATTGTTCAGCATTTTAAAGAGGTAAATTAATCACTAAACTGCTGTTCTGTGCTTTAAAATACCAGCTGTTCAGTGCTCTGAATTACAAGATTTATCCTTCAGGATTTTTTTTAATAATTTTTTTCCACCTTTCATTTGAAGACTTTATAGGGAAATAAGAACATGCTGGGGAGCGGAGGAGGGGATTAAGAGACAAAGAATCACACCGTGCTTTGGTCTTCAGCCCATATCAGATGACTTGGTGACAGCCCTTCCCCTCTGGGCTTTACAGCTTAATTACCTGGATTGTGGGCTTTCCCATTTCCAGTCCTTCCAATCACCCTTAGACTTTATTAGTATTTAGACCATCTTGCTTAGTCTGTTGAGTTTTCTCTTCAACCTGGCAGCTGTAGTGTTAAACACACACAAAAGGCCTTTGGTAAGCCCTCATCACTGTGATCTGTGCTTAAATCAAACAACACAAAGTCTAACCACAGCAGGGACCTTTTTTCATTACAGGTAGAAGTGAGGCAATAAAAAGAAATATGTTGGGGGGAGAGGGGGTGTTTGCAAATGCCCTCCAAGGCGTCCACAAACCCCCTCCCTTTAAGAGAGTGTGCAGGGCTGATGAATGGGGGAAGGGGAGGATGGTGGAGTAGTGATTCTGTGCATTCAAATTCTCATCTTTGTCTTTAGCTCTTCTGAGTCACTTCTCCGCACTTTTCTTTGAAGCAGGGTTTTGAGCCCTGGGTTTAGCGGCTCGAGCCATCTGATCCCTCCCCTTTCTGTACACCTGGCTGGTGGCAGCTCAGTGGGTCATGAAAGGGAGGAGACCAAGTCTCTGCCTCTGCACTGCTGCTAACCCTTAGCAAATTACACTGCTATGCTCCAGCTTGGCCTCTGAGTTACCATTGCCAGCCTATTCTTGTGAAGTGCAAGGTCTAGATAGTAAGTTCTTGTACAAGTTCTAGGACTGGGCTGAATGTTCTGCTATATAACAGAGCCCCACACAGGAACACAACCTGCATACTATGCGACAGGTGAGAATGGAAGTTGAATGCTTACAACATGTCTGGTAGCCAGAGCAAATACAGGAGATGGAAGTCTCTGGGTAGGTCAAGAGATATCACACAGGCTTTCTGAGCATAAGTTTGGTGGTAGGTCTAGGTTTATCACTAAGACATTGCCTTCAGACACCAGTGAAAAGCACCGGCTCTCAGCCACTGCCTTTTGATTCTCCTCTTACCTAGAGCTACAGTCCTCCTCCTTCTCCAGCCAGAGAGAGGTGGTAACTGCTTGAATCCAGAACCTGAGTGACTATTGCTGTGAAGACTCAGAGCCTCCTGAGGGCAACACCACCTCCTCCCACCATTCCTCAAAGCATTGTGAGGTCAACAGCTAGGGATGTTCTCTGCTTTTGTAGTATCTGCCCAAAGATCCTTCCCCATATACATCCCCAGAAAACTTCACATGCTGTTTTCTTCATGTCTGCATAGCGCATCCTTCTAGTCATCATCTCAGCCTCTTCTAGTTAGATCCAAACCTGCCATTTTCCCCTTTCTGTTGCTCTGAAAGGGCTCACAGGCTTCAATGTTGAATGGCAGTTGGCCATGCAGCTATGTCAGTGCTATTAATTTCATTAAAATATTCTAATTGAGAATGGGATGCACAGACTGTCATAAGCAGCATGCTGTTTCAGCAGACAGGCACAGACACTGGACCCAACATAATAACTGCAGACCAAGCCAGAGGAATGCTGAAGGGAATACACCTTTCCCTGAGGTAACTGTTCTCCCTGCTCTCACCATTACACACCCAGCCATTTTCAGGAAAAAAAATGAGCATTTGAGTGCAATGCAGATCCGTTATTTCACATCTTCCTGAAACCAAGACAGAGAAGAAAGAGAAGACATTATCAGTTCTTCCACATGTTAGACATTGTCATGGTTTTAGCTGGGATACTTGATTTTTCTTCACTGTAGCTAGCATAGTGCTGTGTTTTAGACTTGGTATGTAAATAATGTTGATAACACCCTGGTGTTTTAGTTGTTGCTGGGTAGTGTTTACAGTAGTCAAGGACTTTCTAGCTTCCCATGCTCTGCCAGGTGCACAAGAAGCCGGGAGGGGAGGGGATACAACCAGGAGAGCTGATTCGAATTGGCCAAAGGGTATTCCATATCATGTGACGTCATGCCCAGTATATTAACTGGGGGAAATTGGCTGGGGGAAGCAGCGATCGCGGCTCGGGGACCGGCAGCGTCGGTCGGCGGGTGGTGAGCGGTTGCAGCACTTGTTGTTTAGTTTTGGGGTTTTTTTTTGGATTTTTTTCCCTCTTCTTCCAGTGTTTCATCTCTCTCTCGCTCATTATTTTCCTTTTCATTATATTAGTATTATTGCTGTTTTATTCTAATTATTAAACTGTTCTTATCTCAACCCACGAGTTTTCTTACTTTGGCCCTTCCGATTCTCTCCCCCATCCCACAGGGGTGGGGGAGTGAGCGAGCGGCTGTGTGGTGCTTAGTTGCTGACCGGGGCTAAACCACAACAGACATTTATATTAAACACAATCTACTATGTTTAGTTAACATAATTAAACATAATCTATTCAGGAGGATCTTTATTTGCTTTAGACTGGGTGACCACAGAGCCCAGTTTGTCCTCGGAGAACCTGGACCATCCCAAAGCAAATCTTTGGCATGTTCATTTGTCCTGGATATTCATCAAGGCAAAAAAAAGCTACCCCTTTTTCAAGAGCACTACAGATAGGGGCTGTGTACCCTTACCCCCAAGCTAGTAATTTGTTGTGGACTGGGTGTTGAGAAGAGAGAAAGTATTGCAACGGCCCTTGCTTCTCCAGTCCTCTGTTATGCGGGAACTTAGTGCAGCACCCGCATCTACTACATCCTCTAAAACACCCTCAAACACCTAGCTACCTCCCTTAAAATACCTGCAAACACCAAGCCACTCCCTATCACAAATACCACTAAGACCACAGCCCCGCCCTGGTAAGCTCTGGATAAACCACAGTAAGAACCTGCCGTCTTCCCTCAGAATCTTACAATTCAAAGAGAAGTACACAAAACACTAACAAACTAACAGGAAAAGGGTGGGAAGGAGGTGTTAGCATAGCAAATGATGAGCCAGCATACTTCACTCTTACTCCAGTGTCAGAAGGCTCTTAGGATTCCTACTGTCTCAAAGGGCATGTTTGAGCTTAAACAAGAGAAACCACCACTCCCCAAATGCTGGAAAAGCATTCATTAGATGGGGTCTTGTGCGAATCAGGGTGATAAAAGTAGCTCTTGGTGAGAGGTATAGAAAGGGGTGTGAGGGTAGGCAGGAGGAGAGCCTTGGGCATGACTGGAAAGAGCAATTTCAGTGATTCATGAGGATGGTATGTCATGAACTGTGTACTACAATGCAAGTCAGTAGGTTATTTGGTCACTTCAAAACCATTGCAGAAAAGCTAGCCTTCATCGTGGCATGCTCTGAATTTTAAGTAACCCCCCTGAAAATTATCTGAAGTCTCTCTAAAATATTCAGATGCAGAAAGCTCGGTGAACTGAAGTGTGGAGATAATGCAGAAAGTTTTAAGGTAACTTATTAATCTTGAAAATGTCTGTGCGATGAGCTTGTTATCACTATGCTTTTTAAACCTTTGATAAAATAAATGAAAATATATTGGTTCAAAAAGAGTTTGCCACACCGATAGAAAAATCTTATGACATTTTGGTTTCCAAATCTTTCCCCTTCTCTGTGTTGCTAGCAAGTTTGGGTCAGTTTCACACCCATTTGGAAACATTGTCTACAATTACTAAATTCAGTCAAAGGAAGGAAGACAATCAAACTTTAAAGAAAATTTATATCAATTTCCCTAACATTTGGAAAAATTTCCTGAAGATATACATCTAAACATCCTATGGTTCCTACTGTAATGTTACCTTGGAGAAAGCAGATTGAAAAGAGCAGTAAATGGTTTCATACGCTACAACCACACATGCAGTATAAAGTTGATTGTGGTACCAAGTCGGGGTTCAACAAGGCGTTACATGAAAGATCAAGGGCCCAATTCTCCATTGTTTCCTTCTTGTACAGTCAGTTAGAATGCTGCAAGCCTCACTACATCATCCTCTGCATTCGTTATAGCTACTCTGCATAAGAATGTTGTAGCTACTCTGCATAAGAATAAACCAGTCTTTCTTAAATTTCTGTGTGTGTGAGTGTTGTGCATTGTGCAGCAGCAGAGCCTATCGTGTCCTGTGAAGGCTAATGTAGCAGGTTGGTGGGCTAAAAAAGTGCTATGCTGCACTGCAATCAGGACAGTCACCACTTTATGGAGCCCTTCAAAGCACCAGCCCTAGTGTAATCCCCAGATCACACAGTTTGGCTTCCCTAACCATCATGGGCAGATTTTTGGAGGCCAGCAATAACCAAATTTCCCAAGGAACAAAAGCAGTGGAGTTTTTCCACATGACAGCCCAGCAATGAAACAGTGAAGCCACCAGTGGACATCAAGAGATATTGGAAAACTCAGTCTGGGGCATCTTCTGGCTGTTGTATAGTTCCTATGAAGAAACAATGCGTAGCCAAAGCCTGGCACCAGCTTCCCATTGGACACATATATTTAGAAAAAAAGTGGAGAAGCAAAAAAATACAAAAAGGCTTCCAAAAGAACGTTACCCATGGTAATATTGATACGTAGATGTGAGAAACTATGCAGAGAAGCAAGCTCATCACTAGAATAACTCAAAGCAAACCTGGAGAAGAAATCCGTAAGTGAGCTGCGCTAGTAAACAAGAAAAGACTGCAGACATTATTCAGAGACACTCAAAACTTACTACTTTTTCTCTGCTTAACCCAAAGAAAGATCTGGAAATAAAGCACTGGGTGTCCATGATACGGTCAAGTGCTCTGTTGCCTGGAGGTGGGCTGGGGGCAGAAGATTTCTGACTTAGGCAGTGGACCTGACTACGTCAACTTGGGATATGGAGAACATATTGCACACACACATATACGAGATTTACCATATCCATTCACAGACTGTTCTTCCCTACACAGATGGTGTTTATCACCTGAATTTGCTTCGGAATTTTTTCCTGGGGAATTATTGAATAATCAACTCATCTCTCACATAATCCCTTCCTTATTATCCAAGGCAAAACCCACTGGATCTAATAGAAGACCTGCACACAAAGGGCAAATAACGTTCATCACAATTGAACAGAAGTAGTTCTTTCTTTAATTCTCAGATGTTACACTCCACAATGGCATTTTTTTAATCTAATGTCTCACCAAAATCTGATCAGATAAAGTGGAATTGGCCCGATATTGAATTTTAGAGAATTCAGAAACCACAACTCCCCTGATCAACCGGATTTCACAAGAAAGAAACCCTACCAGCTTTGCCCGTCCCAGATCCCAAAACAAAAACCTGAATATAATGCATATTCATGATAGAGGAAGGAATAATACGGTCTTATTGAACACACTCTGGGAACAGGTATAGAGGAAGAAAATAATAAACCAATATAAAATCTGGATTATATTTAGTCAAAGATTTATATACAATTTAAAATCAGATTGTATAGCTCCGTGAATGAGATGTGCCAACACATGATAACATCATAATATGCTGCATGGGATATTTTTCTGGAGAGTTTTCTCAAGCCATGAGTGGTGAGGGAGTGAAGGGAAGCTCAGCCCAGCTTATCCAGATCAACATCTCTCTTCAAGACTGACGAGATTTTTAACAAAACCATTAGTCATCTGATTGAAGGCAATTTGACCAAAATTGATTCCCCCGATCCAAAGGAATTAATTTCAAACACTGCAGGGTGTTTTCATGTAACATGAAAGGGCTCCTTTTGTGCTGCATGCGATTCAGACCCCACAGATCTGCTCTTCTGCAGCTCCCATCTGTGCATGGAAAATCCTTGATAGTTAGTTGTCTGGATATTTAATGTTTCAGAGAAATAATTTATTACAGGGCTCTGGCACCTTTTCTGTAACCATGTAGTAACACACACATGCCACCCATGCTGTTAATTACTCTGCCTCCAGGAGAACATAAGAAAAGGGCTGTAGAAAGAAAGAAAGAAAAACATATAGGGTCATATTTATCTAGAAATGATTTTAATTCTGATGGTACACTGCTTTCTTGTTTGGTTGGTAACTGGAGCATCCTTAAGACATTTGGTGGACTAGAATTCCCTCTGATTTGTACTGTTTTTACTGCATTACCCTGAACCGATGTTGGTATGAAGAAAGAATCAAGCTCTAGGTCAGAGATCCCAGGCTGTTGAAAGCACGTCAGTACAGCTCTCCATGCCACCTTGGACCAATGCGTGACTTGCTGCAGAGACAGGACATGGTGGGTGACCAAGGGCAATGACAATACCAGTTGCCACAAAAACTGCCATAAGGGGATCCCAGTGTGTGTGTGGATCCTGGGACTCCCTGTCCCAACTGCTGTAATTTAGGACATGGCACAACTAAGCTCGCTCTCAGAAGCTGACAGCTATGTGTCCTTTTCTGCCCAGATTGGCTTTTAACTTGGTGGTTTGGGTACTGTTGGGGAAGGTGTGGATTTGAGCCACTTTGGCAGAGCCTTGTGAGTGAAGGGTAGGTTATTGTATAGAAGGCACCTGCCCCTACCAAGTCTTAAAAGAAAAGTAAGGTTTCCACTCCGTTCTGTTTGGATCCTACATGCCAGATGTGCCGTGACAATACTTTGCAGCATAGATCTCTCTGGGGAAATAAGCACTGAGTGCATAGATGCTGGGTTAAAGATGGGATAGGTGTCACTCTGCTCAGCTTTGTCAGGACTGAGGCATTTCTGGGCATGAGCAGATGCACAGCTTCAGCTGACTGAGGAATATTAAAATAAAAAGTTTATTACATACAAGACACCTTCAGGTATGCAGCTTTGTACTTAGGCAACTACATTTCAATTATATGCCACATTATGTGCATAGGTCCTTTCTGGCATCAGCCCTCCATACCTTCTTGGTTTCTTTCACCTTCTTGGTTTCTTTCACCTTCTGTTTTCACAGAGGGCAAAGGGTTTCAAGAACATTTCTGATACAACCTGCCAAAAGAATGCATTGCCTTTTGAGAATACTTTCATTCTTTCCTTCTGTCCCCATTAAAGAATTTTAAATCATAAAGACAAATCTCTCTTTCCATGGAAAAAACAACATGGAGAATTCATAGTCATAGGCTATTCTTGGGATTAAAGAAATTGCAGGAATGAAAAAAAAACCCAACCTTGAACTTCTTGGTAGAAAGTAGCATACAGGCATACAAGCATACTAGCATACAAAATGTGTTCTTAAACCTTTCATTTTAGGATATTAGCCAACAATCAACTGCTTATCACTAGGAAGAAATCTCTACTAACAGTTTATTTCCCAGCTCTGAAATTTCTTTTTCGTTGCTTGGTAGTGTGTCTCCTGGTCACTGATGTTGCCCTAGACAAGGAGACCATAGACCAGCGCACTGACACGATTTGGTCATTTCCAGATAAGTACCAGGAACTGCCATATTTTTGCAGAGACAGTGAACAAAGAACAAATCTGCTGTTATCTGTTAGAAGATGATGCCTGGTCACAAACCAATAATTTCTGAGAGTCAAACACTCATTTCTGCTTGACTCTGAAGCACTGCTAGCTGATCCTTCTGGCAGTCCTTTTAAGTCACCAGCACTTTAGGAAGAAGGTCTGGTTCTGCACAGAAAATGTAATAGTCATATATGCTGAGCAGGAAGATGCCACAAACAACAGGGATAGACACAGGAACAGCTATAACATTTCACTGGGGTGAACACAGAAGTTTAACCTGAACAGAAGGGCTGAGTACACACACACCAGATTGCTGTTATGGACAGACTGCTGTACGTCTCATGTAAGCAATAAGGCCTGAAAGTGCCCTGATGGAGCACGGATGTACAACATAGAGGAACAGCACAGACACCACGTCTGTCCCATCTCAGGAGCAGAGATGACTTTAGAAGGGAAGACACATCTTGTCCCTCTTTGTAGGAATACGTATTTACTAGATCTATAGCTAAGCTGGATAAGTAGTCAGGGAAGGTGAGAAAAAGTACAACTACACCACTGTCACAACAGTAGTAGTGGTTTGTAAGTAAAGTTGTACATTTGGGGATTTCAGCAGTTTTCCAGTCAGCTATTGAGGTTCTGGGACATTACATTATAAACAATGGTGTTCAAAGCTTCCTGAGTGAACACTCAATATTTTACAAGAAGACTTGAAGCTCAGCTACAACAGAGCAAAAGTAGGAATTTCAGCTGCAAACATCTCCCCAGATTCTGCATCCTCTCTGTTTCCCTAGAAATAATTTGCAAAGCAAAAGCGATAACCTTTGGTCATTGATGTTGTTGTTGGGCCTCTAAGACCCCATCCTCACTACCAAGGGAAATTCTCTTTGTAAGCAATGGGAAAAAGGGACAAGGCACTTTGGGATTTCTAGAGGAGAATTAATTCAGGTTGTGCAGACCCAGTTGAAGGGAACCCTTTGCAAGCTTTGAGGGCCATGTAGCCTTCATTAGCAATTCAGAAACACATGAAAGTGATGTGGACAGACAGACTAGGTAGGTAGTGCGAGCTTGTACAGCCCTGGAAAAAAATATCAGACTTTGATACAGAGAAATGTGAAGTATTTTACAGAATATGAAATCCCTTTTGAAGTTTGCTAGGACCACTGGGCCCTCACTGAATGACAAAGAGAAATTTGATGTGCAGTATCAACTTGTATTCAAAAATATTAATTTAGTATTGCAGCCGTTTCTGAAAAGTGGCACAGAAGATGAGAAGAAGCTCAAACATTAACCTGAGAACAGATCCTTCTTTTGTTATAAATTAAGATTGGGAAGGATTTGGGAGGTAAGTGGTTCAGTTTGCCTGCAGTAGCTTGTCATTTTAGGACCCAGGATCTTACTCTTGAGGGTATTGCGCCCACCTCAGGATGATTTATCTCTTTTTTTTTTTCCCACAGAAGTGGTCCAATGCAACCCTGCAATCTAAATTATATAAAACTGGTACCAGCTCAGATGGATTTTTCCTGCTACTTATCAGAATACTCTAGTGGAGTGTATATTCAAGTTCAAAGGAGAAGGAAAGGGAAGAAGAAGAAGGATGTGGTGAGTAAGGTCTATAGAGATGCTCTGATCCCTTATGGAAAAGCCCTATAGACTAACGCAGAAAATAAAAGCCAACAAACAGAATTCTAGCACCATTCCACAGACTTTAAGAAAGCCATATCCCTGCCCTTTAGAATCCAACTGAACAGGACAACCTGGAGAAAATCACATTAGCCTTGACAGAGCAACAATTCTTCATCTGAGGTACTTCTACTAGTGTAATATTTCAGTGTCTTACACTTGTAATTATCTAAGCTTCATGTCTGTGAGGCACAGCAATCCTCTTACACCCTTTTATAGATGAAAGAATTGAGAGCTAGTGCAGGGTTCTGGCTTAGGAGCAGGATGGGTCTACCGGGGTCAGCAGTAGCACAGTACCTGTACTTGCTACAGCTGCTCTCAGGGTTGCAACTTCTCCACTTCAGGAGCTTTGTCTGTTCATGTAGCAGCCACCAAATCTCTGCTGCTCACCAGCTTGGACAACACAGGCCATGTATCTCTGCAGCTGCTACACAAACAAATGAGCTTTCTCTGAAGCCCCATTCAGAGGTGAGTAGAATCCACAAGGTGAGGAAGAATGGCTATGGATGCTCTCAGTGATTCACTGCAGGTCACAAAGAAGCCATAGCAGAGAAGGAAACTGTCTGGATTTTACAAGGTTACCTTCCTCACTGCCATGTCACCCTGTCTCTCTCAAGATCACATTTCTATTTCCACTGAATAGTGTTCATCTTTTCTGCCTGTACTAGCATCCTTCATAGCAACAGGTTCAATTGGGGTCTTGATCATCTTAGAATATAGTACTTATCTTCTTACAGAAGGATGGTGCAAAACTGCTTATATTGCTGGTGAAACCGAGAAAATGACAAACAATAGAAGAATTAAATTATATCTGTCTGTATACTCCAGACATGAAAGTAGTGGCCTTTCTATTTTTGAGTTTCCTCTTCCTTTGATGAAAGTTTGCTGGACTTCTGTAAAAGATTAGACTAACACCTTACTTGATACCCTTCAGATCAAGTTCCTATTGACAACTAGCCCTTACCCAAGAAGGACAAACTCCAGTAGGAAAAGACCCAGTGCACATTTAATCTCACAGCTCCAGATATGGACCACAGGGAAAAAAACCAAACCAAACCAAACCTTTGGTTTACAGTCTTATGCTCCCTTACAATGTCTTCGGTTCCCCTTAGCTACAAGCTGGAGCACAGCAAGGAAGGGTTGCTATACAAAATTCTGTTACACAGTACAATATAGAGAAAGTCAAATTATACATAGTAGAGTGACACCTGGTACAAAACAATGCAGTACTACTGGTTAGGCTTATGACCTAAGAGGAGCAGTGCCCCTCTTTCCCCATTACTACCCCAATCACTGCTAAAAAAAATAAGTCTATCTCCTTTTGGTTCTGGTGCAGCCCCAGCTATAGTTCTGATGCGCAGGTACATGCTTGACCATGTGGCTTTCATCTAGCCAAAAATCTCCTTGCTAGCTAGCAAAAAACCAAATTCTATTGCACATACCTATGATGTAATTAAAAGATTCTTAGTCAGGATGCCAGAGGCATATAAACATTGGCAGCACTGCTGTTTTTGCAATCCACAGTGGCAAAAGGATTGCTGCTAGTTTACAAAACACAGCAGCTGACACGCTCCTCTTGGTTGCCTGCCAGCATGCTGTCCTGAGATCCCCTCTCACAGTCTTTTTTGACTTTGACACAATCATACTGCGGTACAGACCTGTCCCCTGACTGTCCTCAGGTCCCCTGCTCCAGGTAATCAGACTATCAGTGGTGGCAAGTGTGAGGCTGAGGGTGGGACGTGAAGGAAGTCACATGAACCCTGAATCATGAAAGATGATGACAAAGAGGTAGGCGGCAGGTCAAGTAGGAAAGATGTTTGTTGGGTACCATTGAAAAAGGTTTGTATTTTACCCTGTATTTAAACATGATCTTAATTAAAACATGGAGGCCAAATCCTTCCTTTGGACATGTATCTGTGAGTAATTCCTAGTAGCTCAGAAAGGGATGAGTTATCTTGACTCCAAGGTAATTAAAAAACCAACTTTTACAGCATCTGACTAATAGGATTGCAGCCTTCCAGCAAGCCTGAAGGAACTGTGGGCTTATCAGGAATGCCAGCTCTTATGTCATCATTAACTAATGACAAACTATTCATACCCACCTAGAGATGAAAGTAAAAATTTGCACATGTAATATCTGCTTCTTCTTATGTTTCCCTAACAGACTTAGACAGAAACTTGTAGCAGGGCCCAACCATGTGTTCATAGTAAATTCCTATGAATGCCAGTGTGATATGAGGGCATATAAAGAATACAAGCCTGGGAAACTAGTATGAGAGAATTTCACACTTCAGGTATTAAAATATAAAGGTGCATTAAAGTGTTAGCATGTTATAAGTGCAGATGGTCCTGAAGGCTTTTAGAAATACCAAAACACTCAGTCTTCAATCCCATGGTAATCACATTGTTAGTTGATTGTATCTGTGGATGTGTTTAACCTCTTAATACAGAGTTTTCTATGTAATTTTTACCCTCTTCCTTTAAGCATATATGCTTAATCATGGTTTGTGACACATAAAAACCTCTGAATAGATAACCAAATGTAATTGATTTTTGAGAAATTGCATATTGTAAATATGTGTAAATAGCCATGCAGACAAGTTGGCAAAAGCATGCAGCTAAAGATGTACATCATCTCCAGGACCGTGTGAAGGGCAGGTGTAAATCCGTACTGTTTGACTTCTGTGCAGGAAGCAGGCAAGATTTATATAAACATTTATAAATCTGGACACAAGCTTGAAAACTTTACAGACCAATAATCAATAACTAAGAAAATCACAACCTAGAATTAGACATGAGTGAGTGTGAATTCTGCTATGGTATAGGTACCTCATTTGTCTATGCAGGTGTATACAGCTATACAGCCAAAATAAGGGTACTGCTACTTTCCTTATCCTTGCAGCCAAGATTTTCTTTATAGTTAAGGCATGGCCAGAAATATAGGCTTCACGTAGCCAGAAAAGCAAGGTAAGGTTTGGTTAATTGTCTCTGACCTTTGAAGAAGTGTTCTTAAGTTGTTCAGTGGCCCTTTGCTGTCAGATACTCTGGTTAAATTAGAAAATGTGGTTTAACTATGTGAGTTTTGTTAGGCAGGTAATGAATTACACAGTCAGCTTGCAGTATATGTGCATTAAATGGGATTATTTGGAAAAGAACTGCTGATTTATTTAAGAGGGAATTTCTGAGGTAATTTTCTTCTGTGAGGAGATTTTGCCCTGAACAGTTTGTCTTCCTCTCTCTTGCCAAACACTGCTCTCTAGCTACTTCCCCATTTGAACTCTCCTAAATTCACTGGACGACATTTTTTTTTTTGCCAAGATCATCTGGGAAAAAAACCTCTGTCAGGTTTACTCATTTCTGAATCTGTCCTACTCTTCATCACTGGTAAAAGTGCTAAACATGAAACCATGCTCGCCTATTTATTCCCTGGCAAAACCAGTCTGCAGTATGTCTATCTCTTGAGTTGTCAGCCCTTCAGGGTGGGGATGGTTTTAATTTGTATTTATTTGTTTCACCCAGCACCGAGCTCCTTGGCAGGACACCGAACAAAAGAATTAAACAACATTATCACCTCCAAAGGGGCAATCATTTGTTACATCTAAAGGACGGACGTTCATTTTCTATGCTGCTTTTGAGTTTGCTTCCTTTTAAGGAATGTGGGACAAGGCTCTTGGCTGGAATTCAGTCCAATAACACCCTGGTGATCTGCACCAGCTGAGAGTCTATCTGCTGGTAGGGATTTGGGGACCACTAGTTTCCCTTTTTCTCTTTAAATTTTAAGAAAGAAAATAAAGAAAATCTCCTAGAGTGATACCCTGCACAGCATGCAGCCCAGGTACATGAGATCTGTCTCACCTCTGCTGGCTCCTTCTGCAGATCAACCCTGGTACCTGCAGCACTCTCCAGGAATCAGGAGCGTCAGTGAATCCCGGCCAGAGATGCCCAAGGCAGGGCTGGATGGAGTCAGCCATGCCTGAGGGAGGTGGTGGCAGCCCCAGGCCAGGGAGAAGTGATAAGGAGAACTGGCCCAACCCGCTTGGAGTTAGGGGTTCCAGCTTCACCACTGGTTCCCAGCCAGTGAGAGTGAGAAAAGCAGAGGCTTTCTTCACAGGATTTTTGGAAACCTTTGGTGGAGAAATACTGGCATGTTCTTTAATCCTTTAATGTGAGATAAGATTTGGGATGGGCCACAATACTCAGAATTGTGGGAGAGTTTTGCCAGTCACACAGATTGTCCAGTGGGATTTCAGAAGATATGCTGGGAAGGAAAAATATTCTCATTCATCACACTCCCTTGTGCAATTCCACACATTCAGTGACAGGAGCAGACTGTTTTCCCACTGTGAAACCTGACCAAACCTTGTTGAGGTTGTGGGCAAGGTCTGAGTGCAGCTGAATACCCTCCAGTTCTGGTGAAATCAGTGAGGGCTAGGGCTTCCTTATTGCTTTGATGTAGAAACTGAAGGAAACAGGCTGAGAGAAAAGAAAAAAAAGGTTTGTTTTCAGGGGTACAGCTCAGAGCAAAAAAAGGAGCCTCATGATGGTCAGTGAGTTCCTCCTAACAGCTGACTATCTGCAGCACCTGCAGGCCCTAAAAAGGTATGTGTGAGGGGTGGGAGGGGAGAGGAGGAAGCTGGGGTCTGACCAGGGTACAGTACTGTTAGAATTCGTGTTCTGCAGCAATGACTGTAATGAATAACTTAGCAATGTTTATTATATGCTGTGCAAGGGGTGGGAGTCATATAAGGTGAATGCACAAAAAATCAGGCTCATCCAAACTTTGGCCTGATTCTCCTCACTGTTTGCTTGATTTACACTAGGGTAATAACAATAATGCTAAAAAAGTCTCTTGATGGACACTTGTGTGAGTGAAAGGGGAGTCAGTCTCCCGGTCCTTCACATGCTTTTCCTGCCCTCCATCACGCCGCCCCTTTCAACCTGTGACTGACAGCCACTCTGCAAGCATTTGGGTGCAGTTAGATGCCTCCACTTACCTTTTGCCTAAGCCAGCAGGTAACACACAGGGATCCCCTTGTCACAGATTCATTTTCTTCAGAAAACCACAGGGAAATGAGCTGACATAGCACAATTTTGCTCCCATTCCCTCCAGAGTAAACTCAAGGCACTGCAGGGAACTCAGAGGAGATAACTCAGAGGGAATCAGGACAACTGACAGTGGTTTGGTTGGATAATCTTAAACAAAAGAATATCTGACTTCTTTTAGATTTAACCAAAATAAATTTGCTTCTCAAAGCTTAGTTCCTAAGCTCAACTCCTGTTCCCTGTCACCCTCTGAAAAAGCACCTTTCTGTATGGGAAACACTGATAGATTAGCTTCCAGCAGCTACAATTCAAGGCACATTTATTTGGTGGCAGTGCTGGTTTAGTAGACAATCTCTTCTCCCTTCCCCACCAGTTTCCTCCTTACACCACCCATCTGCTGTGCTGGGACAAATGTTTGTTCTGCTGTATAGGAAGTGAATCAGGGAACTGATATGGCTGAAAAAACCCGCAGCCTCCCCCCACCCTCCCAAAGTTACTCTTCAGGGGGATCAGTTCCCCAAGCTGCTGGGAGGTTGCAAAGGACGGGACAGGCAACCCCAAGGGTCTTCAGGTATACCTAAACACAGCTTAACAAAGGTTGGAGAGTGAGATGCCTACATGAAACCTGATGTAGACACCCCCAGTCCCAGCTCTAACTGTAAAAATAGATGTGCCAACTTCATCAGCCACTGGTGGGGATGCAGAGGCTCCTCTGGAACCTCTTTTAAATCTGAGCTGCCACTCCAAAGGAACATTTAGGCTGGGGTAGTATCACTGCCTTGCATGTTCACCTCTAGCACTCTATCAAATTACCTTTTCCAGGATGGAAATGACCTCTGCTCCCTGGCCTCAAAGGTACAGCAGCAGTGCACCAGGTTTGTCACCAGAAAGGGTCAATCAAACGACAGAGATTAAAGCAGAACAAAACAGTTCCTTTCCTTTAAATTATACATGCAGATCACCACATCACTGGCTCCTTGGGCTCCTAGTAGCATCTCTCCATGCTGAAAATGCAACTTTTGGGAAGCTGAAGAAGGTCCATAGGTAACCAAAAAGAAAAAAATCTTTTTTTCCTGAGCCACAGACAAGGGACAACCCATGCTTGCTGCTTATGCAAGCACTGATGCCACGTCAGTGCTGCTGTAGCCAGAAGATTGGAAATGCTTGCTTTGCCTTCTCAGGGCCACCTGGCATGTGTTGGTTGTGAATGCAGTGTGATCAGTGTTGTCTTCGTGTGTCTGCACAAGCCATGCAGGAGCGCAGCCCTGCACAAATACTTGCCTCATCACTGCTGTCTGCTCACACGGGCCCTGATGGCAATACCTGTCGGCAGGCCAAGGACGCTTCACTGCCTGGTTCAAAAGAGCCCTCCAGCCTTCACCCTGAGGGAGCACACCTGTAAGGGACCATGTGTGGAAATGGGAGGGGAAGGGAGGCAGCAGCATGCCAAGGATAGTACATTTCTATGGGGATTTAGTTCGGTCCATGCGACATCCTGCCTAGGCGGCTTTTTCATCCAGTTAGCGGGAAGTCAGGATTATAACTGATCCCCACTGCTGGCTGGGCTGAGGTGGATAAGAGAGCCCTGAGGCTATGAAGGGAGAAGGCAGCTCTACATCTCCTGCATATCACCCTCATCCCTAGTAAAGGGCATGTACAAATTAGTCAACCTTAAGGGTTATTCTAATTTATAGCAGCAAAGAATGGGCCTCTGGGAGCCGTTATACTAGGCAAGGGTAATTGGAGAGCTAACACCCTTTAGCTGGATGTCCTTCTCTGAACACTTTGTATGTGGGAACTGCCAAGAAGAAGCCAAATTGCACCAGTCTGGATAAATTCCCTGTTGGGGAAATCCTCTGCCCCTCATCCATGTACCATTACATCTCTTGAGCTAAAAGGTGTTGGCATTGCAAGCCTGATGATAACTTACGCCTCTCCCCTGTTACACAAAGTACTTTCTTGTGAAGAACCAGGGCTTCAGTTCAATTTATACACAACCAGCCCAGCTCCTGCATTTCCCACAGCCACTCCTGCCTCCAGTGCTTGCAACTGCTGACTTAGGCTTTCGTGTTTCATCTCAAGCACCTCTTCTACTGTTTTGCAATGGTCTCAGCCCCACGGAAGATAAATTGACCAGGGCACATCGCCCGATCTACCCACTCAGTTCCTTGGATAAATTTGCAGGAAAAGTATGCTGAAGGGATTATATAGCACATGAAGAGCTTTTCCAAGACATTAAGGTGGAAGCTGATCACTGTTTGAATGGTCGATACTTGCTAACTTAGCCACACCTTTGCTTCAGGTACTATTGCAACAATTAGCAGTTTTGCCTCTCCCTGTAAACCTGATGCCTGACTCAGTATGTGCCAGTAACTAATTTTTTAACTATAGCTAGTTCAATGGCCAGCCAACTGTCAATGCTGATTGTGGCATACCACATCAAAGGTGTATAGTAGAATACAATATAGCACACAAAAGCAAATGCTATGATATGAAATCAGCTGGCCTGGATAGTTTTTTACAACTGTAGGCATTTCCTTGCATCTGTTTTAAGAACCACAAAGACCACATTATGCTATGAATATGGTAGCTTAAATCTAAAGTAAATTTCCCTGCAATTGATTTCCACTGATACCAGACCAAAGGAGATAAGAATTAGGCTTTTATTCCAGATTTACACCAGAAGAACTAACAGCAGAATGTACGATTTTCTCCCAGTAATATCTAATGATTAAATAAAGCAAAAACAAAATTTGACAAGCAGCTGGCTTGATAAAATTTATAGGCACAGAATCTGATTCTCTGCCTCTTGCAATTTACATAGTCATTCAGACCAACACTAAGTGACTTGAAATCTCTACTCTTCTAAGCCAAGGGTGTCTCACACCCAACATGGTAAAAGCAGAAATGATTGCGCAATGCATGGGGCAGTATAGAATCAGCTTCAGTAAAATTACATTGTCTCCTTCCTTGAGAAAATTTACATCCGTGAAAGTTCTGATGCTGCAATTATGACACTGGATCTTTCTGTGTGAAAAAGAAAGCCTTTACAGTTATTCTGGAAAAATGGAGAGCTATTAAAAGGTGGTATTTTGGAAAATGATTTCACCAATTATTTTTTGTGCATAAGGCCATATCTTCAGCTTCTATAAACTGATCTTAACCCAAAGAGCACTTGAGAATTCTAAAGAAAGTGTGGCAGGAAACAGGACTGATAACTCACTGCTTTGTCTACCTTAGTGTATTTTTTATGCTGCTAAAGTAAAGAATAATTTGGCTTCTAATATTTATGATAAGAACTGTGAAGGGAGATTCTGAGAAAGCATGAGTTTATGCCACTGCAAAATTCTGGTACAGGAAAAGGAGGTGAGCATGATTCCTGGGACCAGCAGAGCTCTGTGTTCTTATTCTAGAAAGTGTGCCAGAAGAAGCAAAAGAAATGAGTGCAATGGCCCCTTTAGACCAAGCGGTGCTTAAAAGCACAAAGGATCAAGAAGCTGGCTCAGACACTGTAGCCAGCTGTACATTTGGCAGTGAGACTTCAGTAGGCTTGTATACTAGATAATTTTGCAATTAGTGTTTACTCTGTGCAGACAGGACAGCTAACTTGTCAGGAAGTGGAAAGGAGAAGCACTGAGGTGGTTTGCAACAGGCAGCAGGTACACTTCAAATAAAACAGCACAATGCTGCTTTCTCCACTACACCACCTGTTTTTTAACACTGTATCCTAATTTATCCAACAGTCTGATTACAATCAAAAATATTAACTGAAGGTATACACCAGTTGCTGCAAGACGAGATGGAGCAGGACATACAGGACATTAGCCAGTTTATGGCTGATCTTGCACACCTTCACTAACTCCAAGGTGGCTTACTCCACTTTTATTGTGGAGAGATACTTTGCACTTATCATCGAATTGAAGTCCAAATGCAGGACTTAATACAGTCTAGATGAAACACTGCAGATTTACATATAGCATTCCCATGGAGATAAGCCTTTGAGAGTCCACTGAAATACAAATTTAGGTTTTTTTTCCTTATTACTTCTAGGAACTTTTTTGCTTGTAATTGATGAAGATAACACTCTGATTTTCATAATGTGACTAATATATTGCGGTGAATTGTATTAGACATATCACATATACCTAAAGTAAAAAAGGGGCTAAGTTAGCAGGTAAAAAACAAACAAGGAAGGTAATTAATTAAAACTAGGAAAGTACAATGATCTTATGATCTTTAAGCTATGGCAGGTACTTCATCCTGAAGTCCCCACCCCTCTGGCATGCCTCTCCTACATTTCTCTTAATATTTAAATTACCTGCTTGTTGACCAACAGCATTCAGGCTTTAGGTTACTGCAAAAGGAAATGGCAAGAATGACATAGTGCCCACACTGAAGGGAATGGTTGAAGCCTGGCATCCACACAGCTGTGCAATGAGATGATGTTGAATTATACCACCAGGAAAGTTCAATTTTCTTCGACTTGTACCAAGCACCACCCAGAGGCATGGAGCACAACGTCTTCTTGAGGGCCACTCTCTGATATTAAGGAAAAGAAAGGGAATGCAGGGAAGCTAGTCCTGACTTGGTGTTCAAAGAGATGACAGAGAGAGAGTGCATCCTTCTTCACATTATGCTTTTCTTGATTCAGAATACAACAATTTGTCCTTCCCCAGTATCACCTTTGTGATGATGTGAAGTGTGAACAGGTGCCAAAGTGTTCTTCACCCAGTCATGGAATATGCACATGACGGTGTGCCTTTGGGTGGGCAGCTAGAGGCAGCATCAGGATCCTCTTTCCACTTGGAATGGTCTGGGATATGGCAGCTCCTCTTCCTACTACAGGCACCACTTCAAGTCTGTTACAAGAAAAAGGAAAAATCCAGTTAAGAAACCCCGGTCCCCCAGGAAACAGCTTGAGATCATTTTATCACAGATCTCCTGGGAAGCTGTTACTCCAGACTATGAGGAACTGCAATCTGAGCAAGAAAAACACTTAAATGGTAGGTCAACTGTCCATGACACAACCATTTTATGTACCTTTGTATTTAAAAGCACAATTTGAACTGGTCATTGCTGAATTAGAGTTTACAATACAAACAAACAGGCTTCACCTTAGAGTTAAGGAGGGGTAACTTCCACAGCAGTGCTCGATTACAACTCATTTCTATCACTGCTAAAGGAAGAAAACTGTGAGCTGGCATAAACATGCATTTCCCCAGCCATGTGGCAAACACAGCATTCAGCTGCTGTCCTATGTTCAGAGGCATTATGAAGACAAAGTCTGTTATGAAAAAAATACTCTCCTGACAGTTAGATGAAATACCAAACGAAACAGAAAACAAAACAAAGCCAGCACTCTGCCAGCTGTTTCTGAAGTTTTCTCTTGCTTCTGCAATAGAGGGCTACCACAGTGAATGGAGGTGCTAACGTGTGCGACCACCTGCTGCTGAGCCTTGATTTAAGCCATAAATTGTAGCTTAAATGCTCTGAGTAGTCCTGTGACTGTTAGAGTCTGAGTCTTTCCACAACAGAAGAGAGGTCTTCTGAGTACCTGATCTTGCTGTGAAGTACAGCCTGGAAACAGCACCTAGGAAGGCAGGTAAAGGCAATCATGCTGCTTAGGTGGGGGCTATATTGAGGGAAAAGCCATGGAGCAGGGCGAGTGCCTCTTCTGCAGTAGACCAGACATTATGCTGGGGTTGCCACAGTGTGCCAGCTCTGGAAGCTGAGGCTAAATCTATCACCAAGTCTTCTGCATTGTTTTAAATGAGCTATTAACAAGCTTGCCTTGGGGAAAGAGACATGGTCACAACTTGAAGAACTGGCCATTTGGCCCAGCTGGCAAGCTGCCCATCAGCTCACACAACCCACATTCACTGTCACAGAGCATGTGAGCCCATACTCACATCTCGGGAGCCTTGTGACACCCCTTGAGATGGCCCAGCCTGCACCAAGGCAGGCTGATACCACGGGCCATGTCCTCAGTCCTGCCCTGCATATTCTGACAAGGCTCTGGATATCCTAGTCAGACATCCCCTTGTCTAAATCTTGGCAGCAACAGAATCATGACTATGATGACACACAGATCAGCAACAGAAAAATAAAACATCAGACAAGGCTGGGGTAGGTTTTGTTGGAGTTTATTTAGTAAAAGCAGAATTCAGTTATCACAAGGAATAAAATATCATGTGAATAAAAAGAACTCATTTCAGCTGTCTGTTTAAACCTTTCTGCGCACCTTTCCCTCTGTAAAAATCTTGATATACGCCTGGCTCCATTTACAGTGCACCCATGTTGCAGTTTACATCCAGTCCTCTGAGGCACTTGGATGTTACTGAGCATTGCCAGGCAACTAGAGCTCACAGTGACATAAAAGAAATTGGGGATATTCCGCAGAAGATAATTAGTATCTAGATGGATGCTCTGAGAACCTGATTCAAAGAGATATGTGTGACTCTTCTCTACTTACACATCTGCATCCCTTGGAAGAGCGACGCGTAAGTGCTTGCTAACTTTCCTGGTAAAAGCATTAACATTTTTTGTGATCAGGCCCTTTCTGACACAAGCTGCGAGTCAAACTGAGAATTTCAAGAGTGAAAGCAAAGCATCCCTACAAAGCTCTGTCTCTAGCCTGAAACAGCAACGAGCTCATGTCCTGATAAAAGGCTAAACACTGAGCAGAGCTAGCAAGATCAGATGATTTCTTCACAACAGAGTCTCAGCCAGCTTCGATATTTTGCTTCATTTCAAACATCCACTAAGCAGGAACGGAACAACTTGTTTCAGTGGCAGGCAGCAGCCCACCCTTCTGCCAGCCGGCCGGGAAACTCGTGAGGCAGCCAGGGATGTGCCCCACTTGCATGTCAGACAGGTCCCCAGCTCCCTGGGAGGGTAGCAGGTAAAGTTAAGCAGCATGGCCACTCATCAGGTAGCCAGCTGCAGATGCCAGGCACTCCTTTCACTCACACATGCAGAGATGATTTGAGTCACCACCCTCCCAGGCAAGCTAGCCAGACAAAAAGCCACCAAAACCAGATTTTCTGAATAGGGATGTTCCACGCAAACAGTTTCATCATCAGAGAAGCATTTGCCAGAGGAAAAGGGTTTCCCTGGCAATGAGGTGGGGAGAAAGCACAGCAGCACAAGATAAAAGGAGGACAGAAAAGTGCGTTGCCTGAGAAGGCATCCTCTTCCTATTTGTAGCTCGTCAAGATATCCTTCCCATAAAAGGTTTTTGTGCACCAAATATGAGCTCTTTTCCTCATGCAAGCAAGCCAGGACAGGTCTGGCATGAGTGGGATGGAGGTTTTCGGGGCCACACCTAGCCCACAGAAACTTGTGCTGGAGCCAGCTGTGGCAAATGTCAATAAAACCTGCAATCAGTGGCAGTTCTCATACTAAATGTGTCCAGGCCGACTTTCCTTTCAACATAATTGAGGATGAGACTCCAAAGTATGTAAGCAGGTTGATTTTTCACAGGACATTTTAGAACATAGGCCTGTCTTTTATTGTGGTGGCTGAGATGCTAGGAAGTCCAGCACAGGGAGGAACTCCCTGATAGACGCGGTGCAGCCCAGGGGACCAAGGAAGTTGGATGTCCAAACATTCCCTCCCCACCAAAGAGCAGTGTTTGGAAGTAGGGGTGAGGGGGAGGGTCCACACCCTGTGTTTAGTGCCTCCGTCTCTTTTACTTGCTAACGACAGAAACTAGTGGCAGACTCATACCCCTGATACAATCTCGGGACTCTGCTTTAGACTGGAAGTTGCAACAGAGCTGGGTGAGACACTGTGGTTCTACTGTTTATTCACTAGAAGCTGCAAGTTTCAGGCTGGCCACCAAAATGAGATCCATTATTTACACAGATTTTCAGAGAAATTAAACATCCATCATAGCACCATAACCAGACGATTTAAAACAAAATCCAAACCTGAAAGTCCTCCAATGCCTGGATTATGAAAATATGCAAAAGCAACATCAATATCCCCAGAGAGATACAACTGTGTAGTGAAAAGAAGAATTTGGCCACATTCTGTGCTTTCACAGTCCCGTCAATACTTATTTGTTGTGACTTGCACTGTCATGACTCTAAGCACAGTGGAAACTGTTCACTGAATATGTCCAAAATCAACTGACCTTGACTCCAGTCCTGGGTAAGAATTAGGCAAGCTACATATATTTAGCTTGCAGATTTCATCAGGTTTAAATCGTATGCAAAAGGATCCAAATGTAATTTGATAACATAAAAGTTTGTCTTCTACTTTTTCTTAGAAACTTGATCAATATGTTTCTCTCCAAAACAACAAAAATTTGCTCCTGAGCAAAGGCCAGGCATTGAAAATGTAATTCGGGGAATAATTTTTTCAGGAAATTGTAAGCATCAGAAAACAAGTCATTGTAAAAAAAGTGCAAGTGTAGCCTTAAGTAGAGTTTCTCTGTCAACAAAGGCTTTAGTAAATGCTATGTGAGACTAATGATTCTTATTCCAGAGACTTTAAGGTGAATTGCTATTCTACCTGAAAACAATCCCATGTAAACCCAGTTAATAGTAAACAATCTTGAGCTTTCTTATGGGTTGCCTGTAGAACAAAATGCCTTGGTTGGGATTCTTCTCCATATTTCGCCTTCGCTATTTGTTCATCCTCTTCTAATTTTGCAGCAGCCGCTGCTTATGCAGCAGCCAGAAAGCAAGATCCCTTCATTGCACGCAGTAAAGACTCAATGGCTGTTAATCTGATTCGATGCTTACTGTGCATGCATCCTTTGCTATGCTGAAGAAACAGCACTGAGGGCTTCAGAGAGGTCTATGGGCAAAAGTGCAGGATGCATTCTGCAAAAGCATTTCCTGAACCACATCTGACAGGATAAGTTAGTTTGTGAAAACCCCCACAGGCTTCTCTTGGTCAAAGCACTGCCACTCCTGCATTTCAACACTGTACCACTCTGCTGGGCAATAGTTTTTTTCAAATGCAGCCTAACAGGGAGGCAAAGGCAAAGGCACAGGCTTAGTGTTCAGGGAGGAACTGAGAACCCCACTCCTCTCTGGGCCCCAGGAGAACCAGAGAAGCTGACGGCAGGCACAGCACGCTGCCTCTGACCCAGCCTGCCTCGATGCTGAACTGCCGCGCCACAGAGAGAATTCTAATTTGTTCTAACAGGATGGGCGTACGCCGGGCTGTGCCTGCAGCCGGCGTAAATCACAGCAGCCCTCCTGAAATCAATGCAATTACGCCAATTTTCATAGATTCATAGATTTTCAAGTCAGAAGGAAGCATTGTGATTTACATGTTGGTTATAGCTGTGATCTATGTTGTAAACAAGGATTTATACCAGCCGTGAAGATCTAGCCCTTTGATGCATTTCAGGGAGTCTAATCTTCTAGTCAGATAAATTCTACAGAGCAGCTGCTTTGCTGCAGACAATTTTTAGACCTGCAGGAGAATAGCAGAGCCCTGCAGATCCACATGGAGTGGGAAGGGTTATTTACACCTTTAAGAGAGGCTGAGGGGGGCAAAAAAGAAACAACACAAAGTACTACCTGGAGCAGAGGACTGGGTCAGGGAACAAGAAAGGTGGTTGAGCAAGGACGGAATGACAGCTAGATAGAAAGCATCAGCTCAGCAGGCCCTCTTCAAGATTCTCAGGAAGCCCTGAGACCTTCGCTTTCTCTCTCATCCAACAGCACAGTGCTCCTGCCACAGACCACCTCTGCAGAAAGGCACCAGCATGCTCCTCAGCCTCTTCTGCCTTCATAGCTTGATACTGCTGCCAGCCTATGGCCGTGTTGCAAATGTATGCCTCACAGCCTCAATGCATCTCTGATCATCCAAAACACCTGCTGACAGCATCCTCTCTGTCTTCTCGCTGCTCCTCAGCCCACTTCACTGTGACTATGGGCTGTCCCATACTCATTGGAGGCTCTGGCCTTCCCAGCATGAGTGCCCCCAGGCTGATGGCACTGGGGAAGAAGTCCCTACCCTGTTCTGCTTTTCTGGCTGTGCTGTTCCAGACACCCCCAGCAGCTAGAAGGCGGCAGGCACAGAAAGCAAGGCAGCAGCTTTTGAGGGACAATACCATGTTTTCTTTCCTCTTGCAGGACCAGCTCAGCAGGGAACCTGTAGGCTGGGTGGGATTTTGAGACCTCTCCCTGATCCTTGCAATTCCTGGCTGTTTCCCAAGGCTTCTGCCTGGCCTCCCTCAGCCAACTGCAGGCAGCCCTGCCTGCAGGAGGAGAATGCCATTCCTGTACCTACACTTGCAAGGGACTACGAATTAGCAGACCCTTCAGTACACTGTTTGATTGTCTCACATGAGGATTTGCACTGATCATTCAGGGAGTTTACAGATATTAATTAGTAGGTTCATTCAATTTTCCCTTTTTTTTTCCCTATTTACCCCTTCCTACCAGTAGGAAAATGGAGGCACTTGAAGGTTAAGTTAACAGTCACTGGGGGAGCACTGCACTGAGATTTAAACTAGTGTTTTCCAGTGCCTTCTCCTTTCACCATGACAGCTAGGAAAACCTTCCCTTTGTATTGCCAAAGCATCCCTACATGCTGCTTTGTGAGACAACACAAATGTGGGGATAACGACCTGGCATGGCAATAAGCTCTGCGCAGCAGCCTGACAGCACCCAAGGACTGACAGGGATATCCCAAAGGACAGGATTAGTATGGGAGGGAAAATGAGGAGGCCTTAAGGAACCTTTTAGAAGCTCATTCCTTCCTCAAAGAAAGAAAAGAATTAAAAGCAATGGGTCCTGTCCAATGCTCCAGGTAACTGGCACAGGTTGGGTTTGGCTTTACTGGGAAAACACGTCAAAGCAATGAATCTAGAGATAGTCAAATAAGCTGTGGTCATTTTGTTTCATCTCACAGAACAAAATAGGGCTGGCTTGCACAGAGCAGTCCATCTGCACTGCCAGGAAGCTGTTTATGTTGTAAAGCCTTCGCGGGGAGAGAGTGGGTTAGTTCAGTCTACTTGCAGCCAACTGAAAGGCATCAGAGGGCTGGCCGACTCTCTTACTGTGCCAATCCCTCTGCTTAATCTTAACTCATCCAACTCAAACCAACGTAAATGAGACAGAAAGCTGCTGTAGGCTTAGGTAGGGCTGGGGAATTTGTGAGGTCTCAGTGAGAGAGAGAACATGTGTTTAGTTCATGGACCAGACTCTGGGCTGCTGTAAATAAGCCTGGCTTCAGGGGCACTGATTGATGCTTGATGAGAACTGGCAATTTGTGGGGCCTTCTCAGAAGCATTAAGGCTGCATTTTTGGGGTGTTGCAACTGGATCTGTGATTTCATGTACTTTATTTCAATAGCTGTGGTTACCCAAGTAGGCACAGACATTTAACTTAAGCATTCCTAGAAGCTGAGATAAAACAGCTCTTTCCCTTTCTACACAGTAAATATGGAATGCAGTCTAAAATTTCTCAAGCCATGCAAAATACATTGAACTGCCTTTAAATCTTGCCCACAAATATAGCAGTTGGAGAACAAGGCCTGGTCTCTCCCATATCTCCTAACCCAGTCATTACTCCAGTCCGGAACATACAAAACAGCTCTGGAACTGCATCAAGAATATGAACACAGATGCCTCTCTTTCCATGATTAATTCAATTCACAATGCTTAAGGAAAAGTCTATAAACACATACATGCACAGACGTAGCAGCAGTCTACCAAATTATGCAAAGCGTTTACTTCATTTTTAGTTTTGCAATCAACTGTCAATTTGATTAGTGGCACACTGACATGCACCTGGGAAATTTTTTAAAACTGAGTTTTGCTGCTATTAATGCACGTTTCAGTCATCCTCCACCAATGCAGGAGCAACCTCCCAAGGCCCCAAGTGGGGGGAGGGAAAACATAAGGTGGTAGCTGGGAAAGGCACTGCTCCTTTTGCCTTTCTGGTTTACATCTGCACTAAATCCCACTTGATTTCTTTGCCAGGTTGACCTGGACACAAGGAGCAGAGGGGGGACAATTAGCACCCACCCCATCTGCACATACATACCCACTTGGGAAAAACATCTCCGTCTCTGGAATCTCTTGTTCTTTCCCCAGTTACACACTGATGCTGAAGGATTTTGAAGTGAGGCATAAGAACTGTGATTCATAGTCAGTTATCTCCTAAAAACTGCTGATTTTTGATTGCTTTTTAATTCCTCCCAATGTCACTATTAAGAATTACATTTTAAATGCCAACCCAAAATACAAGTCAGTGGTGCAGGCAAGCCAAAGAAAAGCATTGCAAGCTTAGAAAGTAGGCACATGCACAGCACACTGGCCTACCTCAGAAGAAAGAAACAGTGTTGAAATCGTAGGAAAGGTAATTGGAGACTTTCTGGTCAGCTGCTCTTTCCGTGGTGTACATTTCCACAGGGATCATGACTTAACTGCGTGGTGGAACTGAGAGTGACACCACCGGGGCATGAGAGGAAAGACTCTTAAAGAAAGCAGGGAAAGTAGATGAAAGTAATCTGAATCACTCTAGAAAGCATTAGGAAGACACATATTATTCAGGGATTGGTTACTACTACTCAGTCATTTCAAGTCCATAGAACCAAAACCTGAGCTCAGAACAGGGGCTGATCAAAACACAACCATCCCCTTGGCCTCAGAAAGTTTTGCTGTGCACACAAAATTGAGGGCAAAATGAATTCGTCTCATTTAGAAGCAGAGGTGCCACAAAAATTTGCATGTCTGTTCTGGGGCGGGGGGAAGATCACAATTTTAAAAACAAACTAACTTTTCAAATCAGAACAAAAAAATGAGGTAGAAATGTTTCTGCAGGACCAGAAATTCTGTACTTCTGCAACACTGAGACAATATAAATATAGAATATATAGATAGAAATATGTAAATACAACAGCAAATGTTGCAATAGAAATGTCCAGATCTAAACAAGAAAATCAGAATGAAACATTTTCACTTGCAGAGATAAACCAGTTTGACATTATCACAGTGAAACGAGAAAGTAAAAAAATAATTGTTTCTCATTTTCCTGTTTTCAATTTTGACACATTTCCACAAAATAATTACATTTTGACAAAAACACTTTTACCAAGAGAAGACCGCTCCACTGACTCTTTTTTTTCAATCTGTTTTACTAAAAAGCTTCCCACAACAGTGCCGCGTGAGGCAAATCTTTGTCTTCTCCTGCACCTGTGCACTTCCCCAGGAACTGTTCCTTCCCTTGAATTTCTAGCCTGCTTCTGTAGCACAAATTGCACTGACTCTTCCCTGCTCATCATTTTCAGTTCAGAGAAGAATCTCATACAATTGAAGTCATCAGCCTACCCATGGATTATGATAGATCTCATATTTTCTAATCTAAAAATTCAGCTGTGGCAGTTAAAACTAAAGCAGCTGATTATTTTTTATTCTGGGACTCCTGTCAGGTCTCTCAGTGAAACGCTGGTTCCACACTCAGTTCCCCTGAATGCCTCCATGTTCTGTCTCTTCTGTCATTGGAAGAGGTGCACTGTTCTCTGCCTCTTTCCTCCGGTGGGTAGCTATAAGGATTCCTATGACATGGTTTTCACTACTTGACTATCCACATCAATAAAGATGAAAAATCAAAGGAGATCATCTGCAAATAAACAATGGAAGACGCACAATGCTTCAGGCCACAAGCAGACCTGGTACAGCTCAGTGCAAGCCCACACCCCCCAAGCACCACCTGAGAAGTTTTGGGCTTTGTAAAGGCTAGATTGGGGACCAATACTAAACGGTCAGGGACCCTGAAAAGTATTCAGCGGGCAGTATTAGAAAGGAGAGCTAGTCTCCTTATCGTCTGAAGGAGACACATTTCTAGAGCTCTAGCTGCTTCTGCTGATGGAAGATACTACTGCATTTTTCACAAAGCACGCATGTGCCCCAGCCAAGTCCCCACTGAGTAAATGCTTTCAGTCTACCTAATTCCTTTTTACAGCTTCCACAGAACATGACATTTTTCACTGCCTCTCCCCAACTGTTGTGTAGCATCATTCTGTGCTTCCAAACACTCATGTGTCATCTCTGTGATGGATGAAAGGGTTCATACAGATTATGCAGCCTCTTGGAGGCTCTAGAGCTAAAGCCTGTCTAACTCTGAAATTTTAAAGCACAGTCTAATTTTCTGGAAATTCATGTAAAAATGAATGCGTTCTGAAGCAGAACCATGTTAAAAAGCAAGTGGAGCTTGACTTCTCTGGATGACTCAAAACCACATTTCTGCTTCTTCCACTAAACATTATAAAGTTCCTCTGGCTTGAAACATACAGGCTGTGCTGGCCTACAGAGGCCTTTTATTGCCCTGGGAGCTGTCAGTCTGCAGTACACAGTGCCACAGGGCAGTCTTACATACCCTGGAAGGAAAATTCCAGCTGCAGTGGCAAGAGATAGATAGAACCCCAAATCAGTCATGGGGGGAAGCCCAAGGAAAAGTGTTCAGGGACAACTGAACACCATAAGAACTGCCTGTGAAAAAGAAATTTTTCCCTATCTTCTCTGTGCAGCTGCCTGGCTGTGCTACGAGGCACAAGGCAGTAGGAGCACTAAGCAGGACCTGCAAGTTGCGCAGCTTCACTGATTGCTGGCACTGATGTGGCTTCTGTCCTCGAAAGCCAGCTACTCATTTTTGCAGTTCTGCTGTTAGGACCAGGGTGGCCCTTACAAAACCTCAAAGTTCCCCAGGATGTGGAAGGGCTAGAGGAAAAAGAAAGAAAAGGAGAGAAAGAACTGACTGTGGCGGACAACAATGAAATAAAGGGAAAGGATGTGAGGATCACGGGATCAGACATGCATTGAGAGAGAACTGGGTGGAGGATACATCAAAAAGAGCACCCCTAATAGCTCCCATCATGCCTTGATGGCATCCAAGAAGCTGGTGGATGCAACCCACTGATGCTCTGCCCAGCGATGTGAGAGTGACAGCACAGGCAATGCTCCCACAGTTTCTGGGATTTACCATCAAACTTCCCGCACTGGGGAGGTGACAAGGAGGTCTCTTGACTTTCTGAGCTCATTAGGATCCTTGAAGCTACATCTCCAAGCTTTGCCCTGCAAGCCTTTTACATTAAAGCTGAAGGAAGCACATGAATCCAGAAGCTGGAACGTTAAGAAGCACTGCACATATTGCAAAGCTTGTCATAACAAATGCACCTGACAACACTAGCAACTTTCCAGGTGCTAGTTAATCTTTGGGCTGCTTGGCATACAGGGTGAGAGGGGCCTACTGGGCAGAGAGGGATTGCAAGCTGAAACAGGTCTGGAGATCAGTGTTGCTTTAATAGTAGTTGCCCTGCTTTCTCATGGTGGTTTTAGAAAGAAATGCATGTACCACACAATCTAAAAATCTAAATTGAAAGAGCTCTGTGCCCCTCTTCTCATCTTCATATTCCATTCTTTCCAGGTGTACTATACATGCAGCACTAAATTTTGCATTAATGTATATCGTGTGAAATTGGTTACCTGAATACGCAGTGTAAACAAGTGCAGGATTTGACCAGCAGATAGATTTGTAAAATCTATCATTTTTATGTAAATGCTTGCAAAATCACCTTTGTACCGAACATTGCATTTTGACATAGTATCCTTTGTCTAGCTCAGAAAACCCCAACAACAAACAATGCAACGCACAGCATATACCTTTTCAAACTATTTCTGGCATGCCCTTTCATTTTGCATAGCATATAGCTTTAGGCTGTATTACGTGTTATGTAGTAACAGTCAGTAACATTACATTTTTTTCAAACGAATCAATTTTTTATTACACAAACCCATTAACATAACTGTTTTGTGCATGTACGCGCGCGTGTGTGTGTATCTGTGGATTTCCCTCAAAAGGAACCAAATTGATCAAATAAAGCCTGACAACAGTAAGTTTCTGCATTGAGATTCAAACTTTTGTCAAGTTCTGCCATACTTTTTTCCCTTTAAAAACTGTAGGACTGACTTTCCTCTTGTTCATACCATATTTATATTATTGCAGGTTTATTACTTCATTGAAGACACTGTCAATGGATACCAGAAAACATGAGATTGAAATCAAGTCTAAATGCTGTGCCATTAAAACACTGACATAACCCACATGGCAGGAGTGAAAACATGTGTATGTAGGTGGCCAAGATTGGGGATAGGCAGCGGGAGTTGTAAAGTCGTACCAGCTAGCCTTTAGATTTCCACCAGACATCAGAGAAACCAACTGCTGAAGTGCTAACATTTCTGCAGTATTGACTCTGAATGAATGGCAAGCAGAAAGAGGACACCATGAGTGGTGTAACTTAATTGTTCAGATCTGCCCAGGGATGTACAAATAGCAGGCTACACTCCAGATTAATAAATTAAATGAGTTAATAAATTCTGTCCAAATTTTGGTAAGACCCCAAATATATGATGTTCCCCATATTGCTAAAGGAGATCCTGCATTTCTTGGGGTCTATTGGAGAGCAGCTGCCACCATTGCCATACAAGCAGACAGTAACACAGCATCCGGCTGGTTTAGCAGATCTGGAGCTGCAGGGGAGCAAGTGCACAGATTCCTGCTGAATTGAGCTGTATAAAATTACCCCATAAGCCTGGCGAAATCTAATGGGCCTCCATGACATTTTTCACCAAACCTAGCAAAAAGTCTAGAGGTCCTGAGCTCTGGGCTGGCCTTCAGTTTTATGAGGACTACACTTTGTGTTTTTTCTGCTTGTGCAGGGCCCTGTTATAAAAATATTTCTTTTTGCTCTCTCAAATGAATCATGTCCTGCTTTAAATGCTACAAAAGAAATAAAAGAAAACACAGGAAAACATGCAAAGTTCTGCATAATGTGTATAAGAAATGAGGTTTTTATTACTGTATGAATACCTAATTAGAGCAGACATGTAGCTCAGCATCAAAATCGCAAAACTATGGGTTAAAGCATGTAGCATTCCACGGTTAGTACTGCAAAGATACAGACAAGAATGTGTAATGAAAACCCTGTGAAGTAAGAACCATTAAGCAGTCAAGTAAAAAAACTCCTGCAGAGATGAAAGCATGCCTTAGCTGGGCAGCCAGTCTAATCTCTTCATTGCAGTCTTCCTCGTTCCCCACCCGTTCCTGGTTGTGCATTTATTCCCTGTCCTCACAGGGATGTAGGTCTCCAACCTGAAAAGACATCTGCCTGTCTTTTAATTGAACTGAGAGTGTGGGTGCAAGGTATACTCAAGGCAGACCTGTCGGGATAAATGTTGACCTGGTTTGTGAGCTTAGACCCAGCATCACACTAATATGGTTACACTGCTTCCAGTCCTGGCTGGCTTGTGCTGGTTAGTGTGGAGCTTGGGAAGAGAAAACCCGTGATTGCCAGCACCCATCCATACACCTAGGAGGACAGGTTGCTCTGCACAGAGACTCTCTGTCTGTGTTTGGTTTTGGACAGAATCTAGGGCAGCACGTGGCAAAACACTGACAAAACCTGTTGTTCTCACTGACCATGGTGTAGTATCTTACGTGCCTTGTGATTTGTTCCTCCAAGCAATGAGAACAAGGGCCTCTGTCCAAGTCCAAAGATCAGATTAGCCTTAAAAGCATTACCTGAGAGAGCATGAGGGTAACAGAGAACTCATGGTGTAGCAGATACTTTGTACAGCACCCTACTTAAAGGAAGACTTCAGCTGGCAAAAGCATCCAAAATTTTCTGTCTCTGGGAGGTCCTGTTCCTAATGGTCCCTATTCTGGCTCCACCTCTTTTTTTGGCACTCCAACGACAGATAAAAGCCAGGGAGCAAGATTTCGGAACGGGTCCTATCATCCCTGCCCCATCCTCAGCCTTTTCTTCAGAAAATCTTCTTCCCTTCCTACCTGCTGTAGTTTTAAGAACCTCGGGTGTCCATTTCTCCTCTCCTGCACAGGAAAAATGGCAAACTATTCCCTCAGTATCTTCTTGCACATCACACTCTCTTTCTTCCCAGTATCTCTTTCTTCCACATCCTACTTTCTACGGTTCACTTCCAAACTCAGCTGATCCCTTCCTGAGCTTCTGGAGTATCCCTCATCCCAGATGCCATTGCGTTTTTTTCCTCTCTCATACTGCCTGAGCATCTGACTCATCATTTTTGTGATTGCTCCTTTGCATCAAAGCCTCATCTAATACTTGGCCTCTCCCCATGAAAACGTGGTTAGAAGAGATACGACTATCAAGCAAGGCCTGGAGATAACAAAAAAGGAGATGGGTTAAGGCCATCCATCCACTGCTTTCACATTTTTTTGGGAGTGACCTGAGATGGTGTGTCCTGAGCAAGAACAGCAGCTCAGAACAGAACTGGCCTCACATTAAGAGGTGCTGCAGTCTGCTCGAGGCTTTTCAGCTGGTGAGGTGCATGCCATGCATTCTCTAACACATCCTCGGCAGAGGCAGGGACACACACCTTTTCTCTGCTTTGCGCCATTTTGCAGTTGGCCCCAATTCTGTCTGAAACCACTCCCGAGCATCACCTACCTGAACTGTCCCATCACCGAGACTGCTCACACAAAGGAACGAGAACGGGTGTGAGAAAGGCTGGCGGGAGTCAAGCGTGCCAGCCCAGATTCTCAACTCTTATGCCGATTCACTGGACGTTGCGCTGCATGCATGTCAGCAGGAGATTAGCTGCCTTATTCCACTATCCGTTTTTGTGCTTCTCCGAGAAGCGTATTCTTACATTTGCCTCTTTTAAAGACCAAGCTGGGCGCATGCTAGATGTGGGTGCACCCCCTCCCCCCCGCCATTTAATTCTGTTTTCTGAACTGTGCATTCTGAATGCTTCTGCAGTGCACCACGTGCAATTAGAGACAGTCCCACAGGGCAGAGGTGCAGTCTGCATTCTGAGATATTCCTCTGCTGTAGAAAATAAACAACAGCCTCTGAGACTATTTCTCTGCCAAAATAATTTTAGCATTTCACTGTCACACAGCAGGCGATCTGGGTGGGGAGGGAATATGCTGAGAGGTACCGCTGCGCCAACCTCAGGAGGCTGGTTATTTTAAAATGCACGAGATAATTAATTAATTTTCCTTTAAAAAATGTTGCAAAAATGTAGTTCGAGGTATTACACTTTCATAACAAAGTCTCTATTATAAATGAGCCTCTCCTTTTCAGACAGGGCTGTAATTAGATTGCCTGTGGTGATGATGAATGGCCAAGGTGAATTCATTTCTGGGGAAGCGCACAGCAACAACCCACGTCCAAAAGGCAGGGCTACCTGCGGTCGCCACCTCAGGCACCCCACCACTGCGGCAGGGAAAGAAACCGCCTCGCTCGAGGGGCACAGGGCACCCGCAGGCAGAGGTGGTCGCTGCAGGTGACCGGCGGCTGTCACAAACAGCCCCTGCTACGGAAAAGCCGTGGCCGCCCACTTCCCCTCCTCGCTCCCACCAGCCTTTCGGCAAGCGTGGGGCTTGGCCGCGGCCCCCCGGGGTGGCCACCGCCATGGGCTGAGGGGCAGCCGTCCCTCCAGCTCCCCCAAGGGCTGCAGCCACTGTTAACTAAGGGCCTGGCGCTCGGCCCCTGGGCAGCTTTATTACTTGTGATTAATGTTAGTATGATGAATCCCCCCCGCTCCTCGTCTTTCTTTGCCTGCTACCAGTAAATGAGGTTGCAGGGGTAGGGCAGTGGGAGAGTGCCGTGCACCCTAATGACCGGGGAATGCTCTTTTTAAGGTCTGGCTTTAAATGCATTTGCTGTCAAGACGGAGAAGCTGGCTTGTATGTCGCAGTGCTCATGGCTGCGTTTCAAAGGCAACCTTTTGCAGGGTGCAGCAGGTATCTGGAGAGATGCAGGTCACACTGAGCTCAGTCCTGGCCAAGTATCACTCCAGTTTACAGATGTTTGTGGTTCATAAAGGCTACCAGCATTTGGCCTGCTGAGACTAACAGCTTAAGCTTTGCACCGTTTCCAAAGTTTCTGCTTTGTCTAAATCATTACTTTTTTTTTTTTTCTCTCTCAACTTTACTGTTGGTTACACAACAGACCATGCCTGGAAATGAGCTCCATTCAGAAGTAAGAGCTGCTATAAAAAGAAGAAACTGTCCCCAGGACAGATCCATTTCAGTAATGGTGAAGGTGATGTGAAATAAAAATTGTGCTGAAAACATTAGCTCCGAGAACATTGAAAGGATTGAAGAGGTATAAGCTGAAACGTAAGAATTAAAAGCAGCATTGTCACTTACAGTTACAAAAACTCTTGCGTGGACAAAATAGTCTGCTTGGAGGATGAAACAGCCGCTTGCCAAAAGGCCTCTGGCTCCCCACACAGCACTGTTTGGTGTGGCATGAATGCTAAAGCTTAGGAAGGAACACTGGATTTGGAAATTGCAGGCCTCACTAATGCACAGGCTGATCCACTTTAACCACACGTTTTCATGGACCTCCCATTCCTCCTTCAGCCCTGAACACTTTCTGAACAATCGTAAAACTCTCAGCATCAATTAATGTAAATGTGACAGGCTTCTCTGGTACGTAGGGTAAGGAGTCTTTCAGCCTCATTAGAGAAGGGATGGGCTTTCCATCCATCTCCCGATTTTGATGGAAATAGCATACAACATGTTTTATCTTTGTGAAACAATAAGAGCGAAGGGGCTGTGAGCCAGGGCCGCCAGCTAAGAGTTGAAGATGAAATTTAATTGGTTAGTAACAAAATTTTAGTGCTGAGACAGCTTGTTTACATCTATTTAATGTCACTGCTTCCTGAATTTGTCTGTCAGCGAGTGCTGCCTGACTGCTTCAGCCAGATAACAGACTGGTTCATGCCGCTTCCAGATTTATCTCGTCTTCTGGCCACCAACAGCCTCTTTCCAGTCTTTCAGTCTCTGTCTGGTAGCGTTCTTTCCTATCAAACTGCACTGAGGTGCACTCTGTCCCTGCTTGTACCATGGCCTTTCACCTGCTGGTACTGCTGTTGTAATCACATCCTTTATCTCTGTTCTGGCTCTGAGCCTTTTGTTTGCCATCCCATAGACCTTTGGCAGTTTGCACTTCCGTGTCTCCCAAACCTGGACCTTTCCTCACTTACAAACCCTGAAAAGGGCATTTTATTTAAGTGAGACATTTCAGCTCTAATGCTAAATTGTGCAAGGACTTGGGAGCTAGATCTCGGGAACATGGAATTACTGAGTGTGCTCATTACGTTGCGGGACTGGGCCCATAAGGCTCTCCTATTTTCCTACATTTGCTTTTCTTTGAGCGTAGCTGCCTGCTCCCTAGCATGCCTTTAAAAGGCAAATGGGGTAGGAAAGTGCATTTGTTCAGCTTGCCGTGTCTGCTGCAGAGTGCTACATGCTGCAGGTAGGGTCGGAGTGCACATGCAGAAGTCTCTGACCGAGCACTCTTTAGCTGGCAAGTGGCAGTATTTGCAAACCTGACTGAGAGTTCAAGCATGAGAGGAAAGAGGAATGCAAGTTTAGAGACAAACCGCAATATAGCTGAGAGCATAACGCATGTATCTGTGTGCAGATGCACTCGGAAGTACAATGAATTGTAAAGCACCGTAATTGGACCCATTGACATTCAGGTGGTGTGCCAAACAAAGAGCAACTTACACATCCAAGAGGGCACACAAAAGATTGGCTCCACAGTTCAAGGGGGGAAAAATGCGAGCCAATATCAGTAAAGTGCTCCTGTAGGAAAGCTGAAGGCAATGGTCTGCTACTCTGCCTATCTCTGCTATCTGTTCTAAGCGGAGACAATTTTGAAACCTTTTAGGACATGACAGTATTCTCTACAAATGGCTCTGTGTTACTGTTGCATTATAAAAGCAGGGAGGCAGCAGTAAGTTTTTTTAAAAGTGGGAGGCAATTGTTTATGAAAAGATGCTAGAGGAACAGTCAGATGTACTTGAAAAAAACTAGTGTACCATTATGTTCAGATTTTAAAGCTCAACAAAAAACAGTGGAGTGATTCTTTAATTAGTGAAATCCCAAATTTCACTATTTAGGACTTGTTGGGAGGATTATTTGGCCAATGCAAGCAATTGTGAGCATTCCCAAATTCTTCAGCTAAATGCTGAGAAAATTGAATCAGAACTAATAAAAGGTCTTGTTACAGAAATAGGTGCTGGCATGGAAAAGGGATTCCAGCCCTCTGACTACTGACATATGCGCGTTCATTGTGTTCAGAGTGTCTGTTTCACTTAGACTGAGTCAGAGTTATTACAGAAGGTTTAACTATTGCTTACATGAACTTCTAATGGTAATCTACTGCTTTGTTACAAAATAAGCAGCCTTGCAGAGACCCTGAGGCTCAGCTACTTCTCTGTGATGTCTTCAGAGCCAAACTACGAGAGGAACGGAATTTTGGACTGCAATGTGTAACACAAATGAAAACAGAAAGATGTTGTTGGGAGATATTAGTTGTCTAAAGGAAATTAAGAAAATTGTTCCTGGAAACAGTAGAGAAAGATGATCTCCTTAAAATGGATCCCATTGAAAGGAAGCTGTTTGAAAAAGAACATACCTTCTGAGAAGTCATAAGAATTCATATGAGAGCCATCCACCTTCCACATCTATCATTAGCTGGTATGTGGGGTTTTGAAACAGTACAGGTTCACCCCTCAGAGTCTTTCACAGTGACCGAGCCTTGGAAGATAACACTGGAGAGGACCTTCTCTTGGGTAGGGGAGGCTAACAGCAATGGTGGCATCACGTAATCACTTCTATGGGTGAAGAATAACTGGTGCACAGCTCTACCACAGAAAATATTTAATACCATTCCTCTGGCACTACATTTTGTTAGGTGGGAGCGTAGGCCAAAACTGGCGTGTGCCAGGTCCCATGCTACTGTGGGTCTCGGGAGAGAAACTGCAGTTACCTGCCTGTGACAGAACTTCTAAAGATGGCCAGCTGGTTTTGGTTTTAAGTGAATTACAGGATGTTCTTCCCCATCCCCTGGGGCTCTCACACCTATGTGCTACCTTTACAAAATGAGGCCTTTTCCCTTAGGGGAGCAGAAAATAGAATACCCTTCGTACAATTTTACTTTGCCCATAAGGGCATCAACCAGGCATGACGTATTCATGGCAACTAACAAGGTTTGTAAATATACCATGTCTAGGAAGTCACTGGTGGCAGATGTTTTTTCTCCCTCACTGCACACAAGCCTTGTAAGCTCGAGCACCCTTTCAGCATAGTAGTGAAGGAAAAATGCAGTGATGTCTTGCCATGGAAAAGACATTGTCTAGAGTTGAGCACTCGGGGGAGGGATGGTGGTGGTGGGCTCATTTAGAAAATTAAACATGACCTTTTAAGCAGAAAATGGATGGATGTAGAGCAGATATCCCATCAGGTGTGTGAGACAAAAATGTCACAATCTGGATAAAGGCACCCCATGCTTTTTTCGAACTCTAGATATTATAAAAAGGTGTGGGCAAGTAATATTGTCCAGTTCCTATGAGTATTAATATATGCAACTATTCACACCAAGAAAAGAAACAGTGTCTAATAATAATCACGATGCATTCTCAGCACTTAAAGGAGCAAATTTAGCCCTGATGCAATCAATAGTTGCACAAGAGTCTGACTTCCCTGCTGCCTCCATCCTGCAGGTCCCTACATGCCCTTATGTTTCAGTGGCTACAGCTCAGCCAGCTCTGAACTACCCCGCTAGATCCGCGGCAGGCTCATCCCCCAGACAAGGAATTGAGGCACCGGCTGCAGTGCATGCTTCATCCCTGACTCCCTGCAAGCCTTTTCTTCTTCTCAGGCTCAACCTGGTATGTCACAAGAGCATGGCCAGGTCCAGTGCAGCCATGAAAGATGAGCAAGTGCTCAGTGCCTCTTAAGAAGAGATTCTTGTAGGAGATCCAGAACAAGCAAGACCGAGGGCTAAAGGAGACCTCAGTGTCTGTGGAGCACAAAGCTGCACAGTCATTGATGAATCCACTGAAGTACTTGAAGCGAAGAATGAACTGCAGAGGTCTCCTGCTGCGTTGTGCAAGTCACGTCTGTCCTCTCCAAGGTCCCCGTACCCTACCACAACCTCTTCTGACCCCTCCTTGGATGTGATATGACCTTCCCTGCTGCAGGTAGGGGCAGCTGGTGAGGCAAAGCTGCCAGCCAGTCTGCGAGTTTAGGCTTGTCTACTGCCCTTTAGGCCTGCTGCTGCCTCCATTTGTCTGGTCCATTCAGCTGTTGCATCTTGTCACAGTCCCAGCCACCTGGCTCTCTGAGTAAGTGGCTGCCTGGAAATGTCAAAAAACCCCAAACCTGCCTGCCCTGCTGCCTCTGCTTCTCGTCCCAGACAGCCTGTGAAGGAGCACAGCCTTGCGGCTGTGCCTCCAGCACTGTGAGACTAGGGGTTGTGGCATGCTGCTGTGACTTCTGCCACAGCAAGCCTTGGATTTCAGGCTGCCCTCCTTTTTTAATAGTGTGTTTCATTCATCCGAAGTTGCCTGACTGGAGGAGCCCCTGCCCACACTGATACTGGTTTGGAGAATTCATTTGTATGTTGGGTTTTATTTTATTGCCACTCATCACCCACTTTAAAGTGGAGCCAAACCACTTAAGGAATGCACAGTCTCGGTGCCCTCCTCTGTACAGCCTGTCTAAGACTGGTTTCCAGGGAGAAGGTACGATGGGGAAGGAGGGCAGGAATGCATCGTAGAGTCAGCCTTTTCATTTCTGTTTTTACATATTCAGAAAAAAATGTAAAATAATGTTTAAAACTCTCTTAAAAGTAGCAAGCATGATCTTTCTGCTGACCTTGCATAAAAGTGATAATCAAAAAGCCTTTTTAGTTTACAGCTCGAATAGAATCATATGGAGAGAAAATGCATGTTGGTCCAGTGAGTGACAGGGAGAGAAGTGTTATTAACAGGCTTCCAATGATGTCATCTCAGGGCAAAAAGGGGAGAAAAAGAACCAGCTGAAAATGAAATACAATAATAGAAACATGTCTTTCCATATTAAAATGTTGATAAAAACAGACATTTAGAGCCATATCAGTGCTGGATTTAAGTCAGCATAACTCTGCTGACGTCAGGAGTGCTATGCCAGTTCACACTGTCCAAAGAGCTTTTCCTTTAATGATGTTCTGCTTTGAGCCAATTAATTACTGAGTATAACTTCCAGCCTCCAACTGGACCAAGAGTGCAGGTTCACAGCAGCAATAAACCAAAGGACTGGGGACACGGCCAGGAGCCACTGGCTTAGAGTTTTTCCTCCTCTTTGAGAAGACTGTGATCTGCCATACCTGCCTAGAGTGGGTCTCAAGAAAATAGTAAAATATTTGCCATTTCA
This sequence comes from Morus bassanus, assembly GCA_031468815.1. NCBI lineage: Eukaryota > Metazoa > Chordata > Aves > Suliformes > Sulidae > Morus > Morus bassanus. The sequence continues at coordinate 95,960,465 of CM062568.1, read as the reverse complement.
AGCAGTAATACATTAGGTGTGAGGCGGGTGCACAAACATTATCCTTATCTGGCAAATGGGAAAACTGCATTCCCTCAGCATCAGGTAGCAGGTCTGCAGCAGCCACAGTTAGACCTCTGGTCTTCTCTCTCCAAGCCCCAGGCCTGTGACTCCAACTCACAGTGCTGTCACAAAGTGACTCCAAAGAACGAGCACTTTACCTTGAAACAGAGCAGATTGCACCAGACACAAGATATTAAAAAAGAAAAAAAAGAATCAAGCGGCAGAATGCACTCAGTGCCCCTGCAAGGTCTCCACTTACACACAAACCATTTCAAATCAGCCAAGTTAAACACTGGCCTGCACTATCCCCACACTTGGTACATTTCCCAAGGACACAGTATAAATGCTTCCATCAAGGCACAGCTTAATTTATTTGTTTGCTTCTCTCCTTGCTCACGAGAAAGCATTTTTGTTTAAATGGGGAGAATAAATAGTCTCCTGACCCTTCTCTCTGCAGCACATGCTCCAGCACTGCCCTGTGTTTATGAGGCTAATGGGGGAGAATGCTGTGGGAGGCCCTTGTTAAAACACTGGCAGCGCCTTCCCTTTCATAACACAGTGATTCAGGGATGCATTGTGTTTGTAGAAGCTGGAGGAAGAGGAGGCTAATAAAAAAAATCCATTATCAGAGCTTTCTATGTGTAAGGACAGACGGTCAAAATGCAGGGAAGATAACAAATACCTTGGAATAAAGAGCCCACGATGGAGATAAATAATCATGGGGCTCATTCAACAAGAGCCTGCTGTTCAGAAATCCACTGGAACAGCTGCAGCTTACACGTCATTATACTTCTGATCAGTGAGCATTAGGAGCCTTTTTGTGAGTCCCTTGTTTGTTATATTAATCATTGCACAAGTAGACTCTACAGACATAAAACCACACAGGAAATGTGGGGACTTCTCCTCACCCCAACTCTGCCAGTCAGTCTCCATTTTAATCTTTCTCACTCCACCCCTTTATTTTTCTTTTCTCTAGTGGTCTGGGGTGAAATGTACATCTTCCTCATCAGACCTGTATGGCTTTTTGCTTTTTAAATCATCTGTTAATAGAGTTTGATATGATTCTGACTTGGAGACATGGAAATCTGGAGCTGTGAAGGTCTCCGATCTTACATATCACGCTTATTTCTGCACTTCTTTCTGGCCCTAGCAGTATCTAGGCATTGTGTCAACATGCTGTGCAGGAAAAGATGTTTTTCCCTCTAATTCTTTTGGGAATGTGCTGAAAGAAAAGGGCATATCTCTGAGAACTGAGGGGAAAGAAGGTACCTGGCTTTAACTGTGGGAAGAAAGGTGCATCTCTCTTTCACAAACAAGTAGAGGAAAGGCATAAAAAAGAGCTGGGACCCCAACTGCTCTCTTGTTACAGATATCTTCTTCAGGCTTTGGATCTAGGGCTGGATGAAAATCATTTGGGTCCCTAAACAGAGTGTTCCTCAGGCAGATCCATGAGGTGTGCTTCCTCCTGCCTACCTCATGGTGGTAGCCCATAAGCCACATAGAGTGATAAGTGACCTGCAGGTCACTTGGCGGAGGTAGCAGTAACCAAGACACCCTCAGCAGATATTTTGTTGGACAGGAGAGGGCAATAAAACTATGCCCACCACCTTCTTCCTGCCCAGCCACTAAAGTTCATTTGTTGGTTAATGTCACCGTGGTTCCTCTGCAGCCACGGGTCTTGTACTGAATACTTCTCTGAGATATGTGGGGTCTTCTGTAGGTGCAGATGGTTGTCATGGAATGAGTTGTGTTAAATCTTTTCTGTAAGGTTTTCTGTGGACCCGCACTGTCTCAATCATTCAAGTACAAGCTGATACTGATGTAATTGCAGGAAGCCCCAGGTTCTAAACTGTGTCTGTATTACCAAATTGGTTGGCAGTTCCCAGTTTCTAGCTCCAGATTTGCTCCACCACGTTCTGACCCCACACCTCCCCGCCACCTTCTCTCCATAGTCCCAGGTTCTGAACACAAGGGAAACCTGGGTGTGCTGGCTGATGGTAAGCAATGACATGGTCTGGGCAGGCACCCAGTTTGGACCACTGCAAAGGCAGGAACTTGGGATGTTCTGTGGCATATCCTAGCACGCTAATGTAGATTAATCACATCACTCCACAACAGAATCTTAATTGCATAATTCAGCTCTCAATATCTTCCTTAAGATCTATTACTTTGTTTCCCACAGCCTTCCATTGCACATAGCCTGTCTTTATAGGGCTGTATCCTGGGCTAGGTCTTCATCCTGCCAGTGCAACTACTACCTAAACATATGCCTCCCGTGCCTGAGAGGGAAGATACCTTGGAAGTATTGAAACTTTTCCCCAGGTGCCCATATTAATGTGAAAAGATGCTTAAGCAGCAGGAGGGCTTAATGTACACTGGACTGAACAGTGCCTGTCACAGTGAGGATTGTATCATGGTGCACAATCTGGAGAATACATCATGTAAAACAGCAGGCAAGTTCCAGCCCAGGTAGGGCCAGGAGAAAGGATTTCCCTTCTTCCATCTTTCTTGAGACTGCTGCAGCTGCAGTGGAGCACCATGAGGAACACCAAACACCCAAGCTAACTTGGCACTCTGTTGCTTCACTGATGAATGAGAGGATCTCTCTGCTTTTTGTGTTTCACAGCTGCTCCACTTTCTCAGGAACAGATGGGAAAAAACAGCTTCCAGCACAACCAATGCAGCTTTTGTGTGCCACCCACAGATCTCACCTGGCTGTTCTCCACCTTTGCCTGGTCTGCCCCCATGCAGTGTGGCCCTTACAGTTCCCCAGGGAGGGGACATCTCTGCGGCGGCAGGACTGACTTGTCCTGTCTGTGGATGCAGACCTTTGTGCTGGCCGCTGCTCGGCTCATCCTGCTGCATGCATGCTGCGAAGGAGGGGTTTTCTGACAGCCTTAAGTGCAGGATCCTTTGGATGCTGAACTCATTTTTGCAGGTCTTCTCCAATTTTCTATCTCTTCTAGACTATTATTGTTCCAACAGCAGCCTATCTAAACAGGAACCTAAATGGGAAGTCAGTGGTTAACCATAGCTGAGCAGGCAATCCGCAAGCAAAAATATAACGTGATGTGTTTCCAAGATGTTTATTTAAGATCCTGTGAGAGATAAAATAATATTATTTTGAAAAATTATGTGACATAATTAAAAAGGCCTTCTCCACCCCCATTGCCTGCTATTGGTTGTTCCCTGCTCTCGTTGGAGCTCCCTGGCAACATACGAGCAAATAAGCAGCATCAATCACTTACATTCAGTTTGGTTTTCTCTTTCACCCTTGTTGTTTAATTTAAAAATGCCCCAAAGTTGTTATTGTGTTCCCCCACTCCCAATAAAGAAAAAAATCATAATAAAGAAAAAACCCAGGAATTAGTCCTGACTCACTTGCGACCTGCATGACTAAATATCACAAGCAGTGATGTTCCAGCCATCATGTCCTCAGCCCCTGACACCAAAGCTGTTCTTGACAACAGCACCTGAATAACTTCAGCAGGGCAGGTAGCTTCTCCTGAAATAATTCATAAAAGTGATTTATTATTTAGGAGGGCAAGTAAGGCCACTGGGATTTGCCACTTTTTGCTCAAGAAAGACACAGTATATGCTGTCTATGTTAACCTTCTAGAATACAGTTACACACAAACTCACCACTACCAATAGATCATAAATAAACCTCTCATGTACCCCATTAGAAAACTACCCCAGTGATTTTTCTAGAGATGGGTTTTCTTCATTGGCTTTTGCCGTAGCCAAATGCAAAAAAAAATCATGATCAAGCAAATGCAGACTTTCTGAAGAAGACAGTATTTGCAGGTCAGGAATGTCTCCTAGCATGGCTAGGAAAAGTGAGTCATATTTATGCAAAAGGGGTTGTCCTCTGGGCAGTGCTGGAATAATTAGGAAACATTAATTCCATAGAAGAAAACCTCCTCTGTGCTGGAGAGCTAACACTCAGTCCCACTTTCCAAAGGAACTGTTATTCAGGGTAACAAGGTTAGTCCAAAGTCTCAATAGAAGGGTCTTCACAAAATTTCTCTCTTCAAGCTGCTTTATGCACCATGGATCCTGAGACAGAAGGACACAGGAATTGGGAAACCTGCTCCTTTGCCTTCCTGCAAATCTCTGTGGCTTCTCCACAGGTAATGAGAGAGGCACATATCACTGGCTGTCCTCACTGCTGAAATTGTAGACACCTAAGGAGAATGAAAGGGCCTGATCCAGAGGTGACCCAAATCAACAGATTGATGGCTTCAAGTAAACATGGATGAGGCCTAAAATAAAAATGCTGGTGTTGTGGTTTAACCCCGGTGGGCAGCTCAGTCCCACTCAGCCGCTTGTTCATCCCCACCCCCAAGTGGGATAGGGAGAGAATCAGAAGGCTAAAAGTGAGAAAACTCATGGGCTGAGATAAAGACAGTTTAATAAGTAAAGCAAAAGCTGCATGTGGAGGCAAAGCAAAACAAGGAATTCATTCACTACTTCCCTTGGGCAGGCAGGTGTTCAGCCATCTCCAGGAAAGCAGGACTCCATCACACATAATGGTTACTTGGGAAGACAAACACCATCACTCCAAACGTCCCTCCCTTCCTTCTTCTTCCCCCAGCTTTACATGCTGAGCATGACGTCATATGGTGTGGGATATCCCTTGGGTCAGTTGGGGCCAGCTGTCCCAGCTGTGTCCCCTCCCAGCTTCTTGTGCACCCCCAGCCCACTCGCTGGTGGGGTGGGGTGAGGAGCAGAAAAGGCCTTGACTCTGTGTAAGCACTGCTCAGCAATAGCTAAAACATCCTGTGTTATCAACACTGTGTTCATCACAAACCCAAAACATAGCACTGTACAAACTACTATGAAGAAATTTAACTCTCTCCCAGCCAAAACCAGTACAGCAGGGAATGTCTAAGCTGTGTTCAGACTTCTACACAACTGTGACAGCTATTCTGACATGTAGTTCAAGACTGTGGGGGATTCGGTCCCCAGCTCTTCAGATCTGCCTGTCAGGTCAGAGGGAGCCAAGGCATCAAAGTCAAGCACTGGTAGGGTGCAGCCTGAATTCAGTCACTTTTCTGCACTGGGGAGCAAAGGAATCTTCTGCCCCGAGGTTTTTGGCTCCTCTGTTTCATGTTGCAGGCTCTTGCCACCCCCCAAACCCCCCACCCCCCACCCCTCCCTAGGGTTGTCCACCCAAGTGGCATACTTTAGGAAGGATACATAATACCTCGGGGCTGTCACTGCAGACAAACTGATTTAGTGGTATTCAGAGAGGGGACAGCATCTGTGAGGAGTGAGGATGTCTCCCTGGACCTTTTTGCAACGCATCACCAGCACAGGAAGGATTTTGCAGACAGACAGTCCATGTATACCCTGGCCCAGCTTCCATTAGCTGTTAATTGTCCCGCAAAAAGACTAGCTTGGGGCTTCTCAGCCTTTTCCATGCCATGACCCCTTGTTTGAACACAAAAGAAGTTTTTTGACCTCTCCTTCCATATCTCCCATAAAGAAAGGCGGCAGAGGGGGAGTGTTCAAAACCCTGCTGCAGGCTGTAGCCCAGAGGTTAAGGGACTCAGAGCTAGGACATCTCTATGACTTTATAAACAGCATTTTTAATACTGCAGCACCAGTAGTGGTGAGTGGAAGAGCTTTGCTCTGAAAAATGCTGCCACAGAGCACAGCCTAGTAGGAGACATGGTCTCTCAGCCAGTGAGTAGCAGCAATCCAATATACCCACAGTAATGGCTGTGACGCTTAATGATCTCTGGGTCAACGCCACTCTGTCTAATCAACGTTTACACAGTGTCCTTGAGAGCCCAGAGCACCTCGGGGAGCAGCAGCATAAACCTGTGTTTCCCGTTGGATCCTAAGGACAGTGACTGACTGCGCTCTGCAGAGCCATTTAACACCTCTCCTGCTCCAGAGCCAGCAGGGAGCTGGGGGAGAAAGATAGGAAAACCAGCCTCTCCCACTATCTCTTCTCTCCACAGGTCACAGTGACCAGCAAAGGTGCCCTGCCCCACACACACTAATAAGCTGATAGCAATGGTCTACTTGCCTTTTGGATGAAACATGCGCCAACTGCAGCCCTCTATGCGTGCACAACAAGGCAGCAGTACTGCCAGTGCTGTCTCCACTGCGAGGTGGAGGCATCGCTCAGGAAGCTGAGAAAGTAGTCTCTGCCATGCCCAGGTGGTTTGGCAACAGAGCTCTTACTGAGAGCTTTTATCCTTGTGCTAGGAGATGGAATTAATCTGAGGATTTTGGAATTATTATCATTTGTCATCAAGATGGAGCAGGGAAAGTTTCATAGAGCAGAAATGTATGTGAATTCAGTCACTCCCATAACATCATTCACACACGTCCCTGAAAAGCACATTTTTTTCTTCTTTTATTTTTGTGTATGAGTTAGACCCAGCCACCTCCTTAGCAATGCCTGTGTGTGTGCAAAGCCAGAACTTACATTCGGGTGGCCAGATGCTGCACCTCCCATTTTGGCTTGTCTGGAACTTTGACAAAGGAGACCTGTTTGGATCGCATCTTTTTGGGTAGGTTCGGTTTCAGTTGTATTGGAAAATTACAGAGGCGGATTAAGGGCTCATGGAAGATGTCTTGTTTTGCTTTAGTAAAGTTTTAAGTTATAATTAAAACGTGTGTAAGAAAGGTACATGCAGAAAAAGGCCGATTTAAGGATGGATGTTCAATGATAATTTATGTACCTAATTTGTAAGTATTTGACTTCTCAGTCTTCATTTCTACTTTTTGTAAATGAAAAATGGGCTTCTTGTATATGTGACACAGCATTTATTTCTCTGATCTTCTCCCAGTCCTTCCTGTCTATCCCCAAGCATAAAGTCTGCATGTCAGCATCTTTCACCACTCTGTTAACTTTGCATATGAATGAGCAATATTCAAGATACAAAAGAGTTGTGAAAGCCCATTTACAGTGTAAGTATGTTTACCTGTCTGTTTAGCAATATACCATTGAAACTGGACTGATGACAAAGGAATCTTCTTGTAATGGAACTAACTTCTGAAGAAATTAAACAAACCTTGTTAGGAGAAACTAATGCCATTTGCATATTGGGAAGGCAGACAGAGGGGCTGGAGTTGTGTGAATATACCTTAATGCAGGAGCTGTGCAGGGGCTCTAAGTTAGGGCTAGAAATGGCGAGTGATTGGTACAGCCCTACTGATGTGATGCTGTACCCACCATAAAAAGCCCTGCAGATTGCTAAGTAATTACAGCCCTAAACCTTCTGGGCCTGGGTATCTGGGCACGTGCCCAGAGGTGCAGGCACCTGGCAGTGGCAAAGCCATGCTCTCAGCCATTGCTAACCCATGATGCAGAGCGCTGCAGGAAGTCCCAGGTGGCTGAAGGAAATGAACTGCCATCACCAAACACCCCTAATACCCAGCTGTTTCCTTCTGATAAATAGGGTTGCTTTCCATTTCCTTTAAAACACAATCACAAAACTAAATGCCCTGTTCACCTAACCAGGACAATTCCCAGGAAAGAGATGGGGACATTGCTTTTCAGCAGCTCTTGCAGTGCAGTGCCACTTGGCAGTGGTGCCCTCACACACCTATTCAGTTAAACTCCTTCTCTGACCCAATGGCTGTTTGCAAAGACCGGCTGACTAGTTACAGCAGCTAGTTAGGAATAATGGTGAGGTGAGGGAGGTAGTTATCCTGCTTAGTTTACATGATGTAAGACTTTCTATTCTGTCCATATAAAAAGGAGCGGGATGGAGGAGAGAAAGGTAAAGGGAAATATCAATGTAGAATATAAAAATGGTGGCAGTTGCAGGCTACACTGTAAAATCAAAACGACTTATATTATGCTAACTATCTTTGACAAGTAATCGAGAGCTATTTAAATGCTGCTGCTAGGGCCAGTCCAGGATCCCAACAGCCCCAGTGCAGGGAGGCAGAAGGAGAGAGATGCTGCCACTGCTTCTTCAGAGTTGTTTTCCTGACTCAGCTTTTGCAAAGCAGCCACACAACGCATAAGCCCCAGCCCAGCTAGGTAGCTCCTCTTCTTGCTCCCGGTCTTTCCCCCAGAGACAGAGAAATCACTGAGTCCATTAAGGCACCTCCTCTCCTCGTGGCAGACTAGGGTCCACAGCAAGAGCTGGCTCTCCTCAGCCTGGGTACCTCGGCAGTCATGCACAGGGGCTGCGCTGGGTGTGCTACCTGCCTCGTAACCTGTCTGATTAGTCAATACTACTGAGCCTTTCTGCTGGTGTAGCCCACGTGACTATGAGGGTAGGCCACAGGGCTGTCATGGAGGCATGCAAAACCATGCACCCTGGCACCTCCCTTCTCCTGCGACAAGATCTGTTCCTGTCACTCAGCTGACACCTGAGGTGTCTCTCATAGGACTTCCCTGGCACCCTGACATTTGTCCAGAAGTGCAGATGCAGCATGGCTGGATGTGCATGTATGCATCCCCCACCATCCCAAATTTTCACCCATTTTTATGCACCTTTGGAGGGGTGGGATGGCAGGGCAGGGCCACCCCTGTGGTAACTCTCCCTCTGGCACCAGCAGCCAGTTGCCCAGCTCGCAGGAACATTTACTGCAGACATTTCAAATCACAGTCAGAAAACAAGCATCTGTTTTACTTTGATTTTAAATGAAGTCAAGTCTCTTTTCTGAATTATTCAGCTTTCAAATTTCAAAGGCAGAGAGGAGACTGTATGTGCGACAAACCTGCTTTATTCAGTTCCTGTAATCTGTGGTGTGGCTTCTGCTCCTGGTATCAGGGAGAAACTTTTCAGAGGGAATTAAAGAACAGCAAGCACTGAGTGCCTTTGGGTGAACAAGTTGGTTTTTTTACACCTGAAGACATAGAATCATAGAATCACAGAATAGTTTGGGCTGGAAGGGACCTTTAAAGGTCATCTAGTCCAGCCCACCTGCAATAAGCAGGGACATCTTAAACTAGATCAGGTTGCTCAGAGCCCCATCCAACCTGTTTCCAGGGATGGGGCATCTACCACCTCTCTGGGCAACCTGTTCCAGTGTTTCACCACCCTCATCGTAAAAAATTTCTTCCTTATAACGAGTCTATACCCTCTTTTACTTTAAAACCATAACCCCTTGTCCTATCGCAGCAGACCCTGCTAAAAAGTCTGCCCCATCTTTCTTACAGTCCCCCTTTAAGTACTGAAAGGCTGCAATAAGGTCTCCCCGCAGCCTTCTCTTCTCCAGGCTGAACAACCCCAACTCTCTCAGCCTGTCCTCGTAAGAGAGGTGCTCCAGCCCTCGGATCATTTTTGTGGCCCTCCTCTGGACCCGCTCCAACAGTTAGTTCCATGTCCTTCCTGTGTTGAGTGCTCCAGAGCTGGATGCAGCACTGCAGGTGGGCTCTCAGCAGAGCGGAGCAGAGGGGCAGAATCACCTCCCTCAACCTGCTGGCCATGATTCTTTTGATGCAGCCCAGGATACCGTTGGCTTTCTGGACTGTGAGTGCACATTACCGGCTCACGTCCAGCTTTGCATCCCACAGTACCCCCAAGCCCTTCTCTGCAGGGCTGCTCTAAATCCCTTTGTCCCCCAGCCTGTGTTGATACCATTACCCCTACCCTGGTGCAGGACCTTGCTCTTGGCCTTGTTGAACTTCATGAGGTTCACTTGGGCCCACTTCTCCAGCTTGTCCAGGTCCCTCTGGATGACATCGCACCCCTCAGGTGTGTCAACTGCACCACTCAGCTTGGTGTCATCTGCAAACTTGCTGAGGGTGCACTTGATCCCGCTGTCTATGGCATTGATGAAGATATTAAACAGTACCTGCCCCAGTAGAGACCCCTGAGGGACACCACTTGTTGCTGATCTCCATCTGGACATCGAGCCATTGACCACTATCCTCTGGATGCAACCATCCAACTAATTCCTCATCCACCAAACAATCCATCCATCACATCCATATCTCTCCAATTTAGAGAGAAGGATGTTGTGGGGGACCATGTCAAAGGCCCTACAGAAGTCCAGGTAAATGACATCCATGGCTTTTTCCTTGTCCACTGATGCAGTCACTCCATCATAGAAGGCCACTAGGTTGGTCAGTTACAAGAGAATCTCGGCTTCTATTAACACAAACGCTGAGCTTTCATGGTGGCAGAAGAAAGCTTTTGAGTATGAATTCTGGCTGCTCAGAAGGCAGAATTCAAATGAGAAACACAGAGAATATACCAGTCACAGGAAGTTCATTAGTGCAAGCATGGAGGGATGCAAACATGATTGAATCCAGCAGCAGCCTGGCAGTAAATGTTTGTAAATACTGTTTCATATCACTTGGGTGTTGCAAATCCTCTAAATTTTTGCTTTCCCAGAATTCCTGCTCTCTCCTGAAAACTCTCATTGGTTTCAAGCTGGCATGTCTCAAGGTCACACTGGTCTACTGTTCACTATTAAATCCACCTCCCACAGAAGAAACCATTAAAAGCATCAGGAATCAGATTGCGAGCCATTTACTGCAGAGTCTGTTTCTCCCACCGTGTTTGCCATGCTCTTAGCTAGCACAAAGGGCTCCCGATCCTGAATGGGGCCTCTGGGCATGACTCTAAATGTTAAACAGTAATTATTTTTGGTTAGTTTTGTTTTAGACAAAACACTTGAAAATCAGGGCTTGCAGAACTCCCCAGACAAAAGGCAGCTTGGGTTATCATAAACTGCCCCCGTCTGTGGCAGATCATTTGCATTGCCTCCTCTGGCACATTCTGGCTCTTAAGGAGGTCAAATTTGCCTTGGCTTTCCCTAGAAAAAATGTTGTAATGCTTTGTATGACACTTGTTTTTAAAGTAATTCAAAAAATAAATATGACTGTCTCTGCGCACAGTTTATTTTTATGAGTCTCAGAGAATTGTATTAATTGCTTAATTTATATTTCCATCAGGGTCCATCAATTAAGAGGAATCGGTGGTATTATTATCCTTGTAAAACACCACATCAGTCAAAAATGAAGCAGAGTCAGAGGTCTAACTGTTAATCAGGTCACATTTCACTTCCTGTTGACATTTTTATTTCCCTTGCAGAAAATATTTGACGTTAAGTCTCAGATTATGAGCACTATTCACCCAATGCAAACACTGCAGAGGAGTAGTCCTGCTGGTGCAGCTGGGAAGTATGCACCGAGTCACTTGCGAGGCACCTCTTTAAGCAGCGCAGGGTGGATCGACAGCTATTCATCTTGATGATGAATGGGAAATCACTCCAAGGTGAAGGTCAGATTTCCATCTGCACCTCAGAAAGCAAGAAAGAGGACCAGCGATGGCAGCAGAGGTTGTTCTGTTGTGACTTTGCTGCAAGCTGAGCAATTTGAAGAGTTTGGCCAAGGAGGCAAAAATATCATAATGTGACAAATACAATCAAGTGTTTACTGGCAACAGGGAAACAGGAGGCTCAGCTGATGACATCGCAGAGAGTACCACTGTGGTCAAGGATTTGCTTTAAAACAAGGCATCAAACAGGAAGGACAGTTCTGTAGTTAAGGAAATTGGCTAAGAGTTAGGGAGGCTTTCAGTTACTCATAACTAGACATTCATACGCTTCTTGAGCAACCTTGAATGGGTCATTTAGTTCTGCTGGGGTAAACTGAGCCTAGGAGAGACGTAAAACATGCCAGCCTGAACAAGCTGATGTCAGGTGGCTGTTGCACCCTGAGCAATACTGGGAAACGCAGACCCTTCTTTCTGCCTCACAAGTTTCTTCCTAATGGACTTGCTAATTTACATCCCCATTACGTCAAAGACACATCCCATGATAACATTCAGACTCAACATTCACTACGACCCAGAACACTACTTGTTCGCAGTCCATAATAAAGACCTAATAATATTTTATCTTTGTTCACCATATCATCACTAACTTCCCAGAGAAGTCCCCAGTACTGTCTGTGGAATTTCAGTAACGTGCTCTGCTCTTGAGATAGTTGACTTATACTTTGAGAACAACATACCGTCTCTTCCAATGTACCAATGTAGCTAGTTTGATCCCTTTCTTTTCTATCCCCCCTTTGCTAATGCCTCCTCCTCTTTTTACTCATTTTGTCTCACAGTGTATGGAAATAAAGAGGTGCTTTACTAGTTATTGCTCCTGCTGCATGCCCCTCTTAATCAACACTTTTTCTCGAAAAGCGATGCAGGATATTGATTAGGGTTGTTTGTTAAAAATGATAGCACTGCACTGAAAAAAAAACATTTCTTGTTTAAAAAATTTTACTTGCACCAGGACCTGCAAAGGAGAATCCACTGCTGACACACAGCGAGAGCTCAGCCAAAACCAGCAACTTTTTAAAACTATGTTTGCATTTTAGCATTTTATTCAGAGTTTTCAAACTCAGAATAATCTAACTACCTCCCCAAGTGTCTGAGCTGCAGAGACTAAAAAAGGGGAAGAAACTACACATTTGTGTCCTTTTTCTCAATCAAACTTTGTAAAAGTTTCAACTGTCATTAGGAAGCTGAGTTTACCACCTGAGAAGTCTGTAGAGAGCTGGTAAGATCGATTTCAGAGAGAACCAAAAACCTCTGTTCCCATGAGCTGGAGTGGAATTAGATCCATCCTGTGGCGCAAAGTCCATTCCTAGGGAGGAACACCTGCCTGAGGTATTCTGTTAGCAGCTCAATCTGCAGACCTTGCCTCTCTTTCCTGCCCACAAAAGGCATGTTTGAGTAGCACTACTTCTCAGATAAGCAGGTATTTCCTCTTACATATATTTGCTTTCTGTGGGGCATGTGGCACCACATTTTCTCTAAAACAGCTGTCTCAAAACTCCCTCTTTGGATCGCTCTCTAAACTCCCAGCTTGACAGCACTGCTTAGAGACCACTTTGACTCAGAATAAGGTTTTTTTCTTTCAGATTCTGCACTAAATCTTTATTTCACTGAATTTTTTACATGTTTGAAGTACATGTGTGAAGAGGAGAGGGGAAAGAGAGCTCTCACTTCTGGCTGAGGGGCGCATGTGAAAAAGTGTGGCTTTGCTGAGGCCAGTGAGAGTGCTTGAAATCACTTTGCAGTCCTGTAAGACTCAGAAGTTTCCTGAGGTTTCTGGCTGACTCTCAGCCCGTCAACGGAGTCAGCAGATAGGGTCCTCTTCGGTTCATTTAGAGCCGGCCCTTTATGTGTGTGCCCCAGGTGTCAACCTTTTGACACTCCTGTGCTGAGACGAAAAATAAGCCCAATCTCAATCCCCTTGATGTACATAGTCCACCTCTTAGATATAAAGACAAACGTGGGCAATTAAGACCTCCAATGTAAATAAATTTTTTAGTCTTCCCCAGAGCTGATCCACTGTTGAGTAACCAGTTGCTCTTCATTTCACAGCAAGCTCCTGTTGGCTCCCAGTGCTGCCATAGCTTTCCACGGTTATTTGGGTTGTCTGTCCTTGAGGCCCCCTTTGTCCCAACTTAAGTATTCAAAAGCCACCAGCTTGAAATTTCCTCCTGATACAGGCGAAACCTTGGGTAAATATTAGCATCTCCCACCACAAAATTCTGTATGAAAAAAAAGTTTAGCTCTGCAATCTAATTGTGAAAGAGCTTGTTCCTTTCCCTCTGTAATATTGCATAACTGCAGCTGAGTGTGAAGGGAAAACAAGTGCATATGTCTGTATTTTCCCTTATGCATTACCTTCAGAGAAAGGACATGGTTTCTATTACATCTCTGGCGGCAACAGATGGAGTAAGATGGGGTTTTTTTCCTGTGTATGACTATAACTTCTTAAAAGCTGCCTTCCCGAGTTGATCAAGCAAGTCTTGAAGAATGGTCTGTTTATAAAAATGATGATTCTGATTGAGTTAAAGCACTGTAAGGCAGGCAGTACTGTCCCTAAAGAGAGAAAAAGAAAGGCTTTATGGAGAAATATCTTGTTTTCCTAATAGCTGGGTTTGGAAACAAGCTTATAAAACACATTAAAATTCCCCAGGGGCTTCAGGACTGCAGTGTTTCTAAACAGTCACATTTACCTTGACCTTACAGTTGTAGGATAAGGAAAGATTGCCTTCTTTTTAGCCTCAGGAATATAATACTTGGCATTTATGTAGCACTTGAAATTTTAATAGCTCTAGAACCACAAACCAAGAATCCTCGCAGCTCCAACAGAGCAGTGGGTTCAGGTATCTTTACCATCCCCTGTATTATGCCCCTTTCCTCGTCTGCCTGAACAGAGAGCCTGCCGTGGGGGGCTTTTGCCTGCCAGGGTCAGAAATTGTCAGCAAGAGTCCAGGAGGCTACTGAGAGACACAGGCCAGTCGAACAAAAACCAGACTGTTTCATGTAGGTCGCAATGAACAACTTCGATTTTGAACATATTCAAAGTACTGTTAAGGGCTGCTGAGTGGAGAGACAGGGTTTTCATTTGTTCGGTTTTTCTGAGATGTGACAATCATATTTTGTAATCCTGTTGTCTGCTGTTAAACCTTAGGAAGATCTTGGTTCCCACCTCTCGCCAGCTTATTATGGAAAGTACTTGGAAAAAAAGCATGGAAAGGAGAGGCAGGGACCAGTAAGTGAACAAGCTGGAGAGACCAGACCCTGTCAGGTTCTAACATGGATCAGCTTCTCCTCTGTCTCTTGCTGTCCTCACTAATGCCTTGAGATTTTTATTCTATTATTTTGACTCAGCAAATTAATGGGAAAGTGGCTGAATGTAAGGCTAGCAAGAGAGATTTCTTAATGTCAGTTCTGTAAAGTGACAGTGCTTTATTTCCTTGACCACAGCACCAAGGCAGAAAGTTCCTTACTGGCTTCATGGTCACTGAAGACAAACTAGACAAGTGAAGACTGCATTTTGTTTACCAGAGGGTCAGTCAATGTCCATCCAGTGTTCTCATGATCAACCAGACCATAAAATTCTCATCAAATAGGGTAAAATGTGGACATAGGTGTGTTCCTGAAGCTCTCATCTCCTTCTCCATTGGACCCATATTAGAGAAACGGCTCACCTCCTCTCCCTGAATGGCAGAGCATGATGGCAGTAGGCTGCCTGGTGCATGAAAAAAACACTGCCTCTAAACTGGGAGAGCCCACTCTCTATTGAGAGGGCTTCAGGAAGCTTCAAGGGGTGTTGCCTGCTGCCCACACACTGTAGGTAAAGACCAGTAGAGGGGAATGAAGTAAAAGGAAAGTGTATTTTAAGGAGAGTTCACTTTGGGAAGACAAAGTGGGAGATAATAATAACAACAACAACAACAACAACAACAACAACAACAACAATAATAATAGTCTTCTAGCATAGCTAGGAAATATTTATCTAAACAAATGAGTCCACAGCGGTATAGACTGTAAGATACACCTGTCATTCCACAGTCCTGGTGACTAGACTTTGCACCTCATTTTCACTCCTAGGTATGTCTTTTTAGTTGTATAATTTTAACCACTGCTTTAGATTTATAGCAACTTAGAACACTGGGATCTCAAATCATGATGGGAACCCCTCAGATACTAACTCAATATGGTTATTAACTTTCAATTATAATGCACTGTTTCACCCAACGGAACAATTACACTGGATTTTTTAAAACAAACACTACCATTAAAAAAAAAAAAAATCTTTTTTTCCATATTAACTCCATTTTCCAGATGTAAGACACCATTTTCCAAAAACAATGAGTATAAAAATAAAAAATTGCCAGGTCATCTTATGTGTTATGTAGTACTTAACTGAGAAGAATAGGCATCGATATGGATTTAAAAAGTCAGTAGATCTCTGGGAGCCGCTCTGTAATCTTATGACTGCAATTATGATTCAAAGCAAATTTTAAAATCAATGTCTTTATGACTCATCATCAGCAATGCATCCCTCAGAAAAGAAGGCTGATGGTGAAGTTAACTGATGGATGCCTCTCCTGTAATGCTGCTTAGGGCAAATAATTTTACAGCACATTCCAAAGTGCTGAATGGCCCAGAGAGAGGCCAAACACTTTTGTGATTCCCCTGGGAACCAATCCAGAAAAAGGTAGAATGCACCAGTAAAAAATTTGGCTTGCTGAATAAATTGTTATGTTTTTCTCAGTCAGATCCTCTATATCCACCAAAATGAGGATGCTGCAGCAACCTTCCCAAATTAAATCAAATGGCAAAAAGAGCTGTGCTGCGGAACTAAAAATGTGCAAGTTCATCATGCTTTTACCAACAGGCAGAGGCTGTATTGTGAAAACCTCTGGATTCCATCTGTAAACGTAATGGTGGACTGTAGCATAGCTTAATCCTTCAAGGAATTCCTTCAGCCTAGTGAGGTTTGACAGTCTTCTACAGATCTATAGGAAGTTATAGTTTGACTTTTTCCATACATAGCATGTGCTTGGTAGTCAACATTTTTGTGATAATTTCTTTCCACAGCTGTGTTCTTTAGATCATAACAGAGGTTGTAAACTGTCTATTTTGTAACCAGTTTTTCCATGAAATAATTTTGGGTTGCCCTTGTGTCATTCTGAAAGGACTGGACACAAACACTCTGTGCATGGGGAGGTGGATGTCAACAGAGTATGTTCTTAAGTGGAGCACATAATCTCAAAGAGGTTAAAACCATTCTGAATCCTCTGCATTCAGGCTCAGAAAGTGGAATTATGCTTTTCCTTACATCCCTCAGTGAAAAAACAACCAAATAAGAAGGACCAACAAGGACCTTCCTTCAACATAAAAGAAGTCTGTGTTCTGGCTGGATGCTTCCCATGATAATGGTATCTCTTGTTACTAAAATAATGGTGAGCTAATCCCAGGTAATGGAGGACTTTCAGTTTAGCAACTCCTCCCAATGAGCATATATGGCATACACTATAACAGAGCATGGCACCAGGTTGGTGAAAGTTGTGAGTCATTGCTGGGTCCCACAAGGCAGACAATGGATGAGAATAAAATCCTCCTCCCAGAGCTGTTTTTTCTGCCAAGGATTATGAGCAGGGAGCCTGGCAAGGCTGAGGTGGTGTTGACAGGTCACTCCCCAGGGATTCACAAGGATGGCACCCTATTTCTGTACTGTCATGTCCAGATACAGTGGAGGAGGGTCCCCTGAAAGAGAGCCTGCAGAGAGTCCCTAGTGGAAACAACCTGACAAGTCTGTCCTCTGCTCAAAGCAGCTCACTTTAGCACAAGTCCTGAGACACCTGATGACAGCACCCGAAGTTCAGTTAAATATCTGCAGACAGAAGTCACTTAAATATCAAGAAGGAAGCACAAAATAGGGCAAACTGTAGAGAAAAATGGTCTCTAATACTCTGTCATGCTTTATGTAGAGGTATCTCACATGAAGAGGTTAAGCTGGGAAGGCTTACCATGGCTATACAATCTAGAAAGGCTCTACTGGCGGTAATGTCATTGTCATTACTCAAAAATATAGCATCCCAAATCCACAAAGAGTTGAGATCCTTGTTTTATTGTTTTTTTTTAAATTGTTTATTGCCAATCTTGAAAAGAACTCCTAATGATGCAGCTAGAAGGGACCTTAATGCTGAAGGCCAACATTTCTGCCTGGCAGAACTGCAGTCTTCTGCTCCTCCAAAGGAACAGCTCTTTCTCTAACTTCTTTGCTTGACCTGTTGCTATTCTTCGTGCACTGCCACTGAGGGTCTGGCTTCATCTTCAGCCACCCATCGGGCAGCCTTCTCGTCCTCAGACTGAAGAAACCCCACCTCCAAGCCCCAGGGACCTTGGTGGCCCTCTGAGGGAGAACTTCTGCCTCCCAGGGCACAGCATCCCGACAGAAGCCAGGTTGTCTCATCCCCTGTTCTTGGGGCCCAGAGCCGAGATGGCACCCCTTCAAGGGGGTGGGCATGGGGAGGGATGGGAAAGGAGGGCTCACACCACCCATGGCAATCAACAAAATAATTGCTGATTGCTGGGAGATGTAATGGGTGAGCCTGCAGGATGGCTGGGCACAGAGGCTGGGCCGATGGTAGAGCACTGGCTGGATGCTTCTGTGACGCCGCTGCCATGGCATCATGGAGGGGAGCCCTGGCACGGTGTAGCGGTGCAAGGGGAGCCATGCTGGAGGTGGATCCACTTCCATTGGTTCCTCTTGATCTTTAGGTGAATCCACCTCCATAGGCTCCACACCATCAGCCACATGAGCGATGGCCATCGCTACCATGCGGCTGATGGTGACCCCCCTCTGATGCCACCTCCTCTTCCTCTGTGGCTCCTGCAACCATGTCTCTTTTCTGCCACTCAAAGGTGGGCAGCCATCCGCCTTGCTGATCTGGGACCTTTTGCTTCCAAGCATTCTCTGCACAAGAGGACCTCAAAGCTCAGAGAACTGTGGGCTAGCTGCCAGGTTCCCTGCCACTGTGATGGCAAAACATGTGGCCAAAGATGGCTGTTCTGGGAGTTGGGGGGCCTGTGGCCTGAAAGATCCCCTACTCTGGGAGGAGGAGGAGGGTCAGGGGGGCTGAGGGCCCCTTTACTGGGGATCGCTCCCCTGTGCCATTCTGCTGCCCCTTGGGCACAAGGACCTCCCTCTACCTCCCCTCATGTGCCCTGGGCTCCATCCCCCTTCTTCATCCCATGCCTAGGGTCCCTTGGATGAGATGGCGGTGACAGTGGGCGGGTCAAGGGTCCTCAGTGACCCCTCACCAACCCAGCTTCCTGCACTTGACAGCAGCTGCGAGGGGACAAAGCATCCAGACATCCCACCGGCAGGAAAGGGAGACCCAGTGGCCTGCACAAGGTCTCCCTGCACTCCATAAAAGAACTGCCGATTGCCAAGTGTTGCATGGGCCCCTCTTCCCTGTCCCCTGGCCCTGCCCCTGGAGTGTGTAGAGGTGCCATCTCCTCTGCACAGTGCCTGGAAGGAGAGGGGAGGAGAGGGCCTGGCATCCTTTGGGCTGCTGTGCTGGCACGATGTGAGGAGCCTGTCAGCAGGCCACTGAGGTCCCTGGCGCCCGGAGGTGGTGGGGCTTCTTTTCAGTCTGAGGTTCACCCTTGCTCTGTTCTCTAGTTTTAAGGACAAGCCGTCTCACTGCTTTTTTTTTTTATTTAATAAGAATGGGGAGACATATGTCCTGGGAAAAACCTTAATAGTGTGTGCATTCTTAACACCTTGGCTTGGGAGTTGTTATGAATTTCTAAGTAGATGCAACTACTGCCTCCCATTGCTATGAGAGTACAGACTATGGGTCATAACTGCTGTTCGCAAAATTTCCTCTGAAATAGGCATGCACTGATGTTTTCAGGAATAGTGTGGTGCATGCCTGTCTTGCATCACCTTCTGCACTGAGCAGTTAACGAACATCTGAGAGAATGCTGAGATGGTTTCTTGGGGCACATGGAGGGAGGCTGACTTATCTTCACAGCCTCCTGGGGAGTTTCCCTTGGAGATCGGAGATGAAAACCTACCTGGCCGCAGCAGATAAGTCAGCATCGCTATAGGCTTCTGTACAAATAGGTGAAGAATGAGGTAAAGACTACTGGGAACTGTGCTTCAGAGCCCATGTGGATGACCCTGAGCACACAGCAGGCTTGGCAGGACCCCCGCAGCCAGGAGGGGATGGGGGCAGCTCTGCCCACCTCCAGAGCTCACCTGGTGTGTCCCCGGTATGGCAACCAACATAATCAGAGGTAATTTCTCCATTGTGATCATTGATGCTGCCTGAAGATAGAGGTCACTGGGAGGATTTCTTAAGAAGACCATGGTTGGGTTTGTTTTTACCTACAGCAACCTTTATTTCCCCATGTTTCCTTTCTGGCAAATGTGTGATGGCAATGTGTAAGAGCATGAGGAGCAAGCTGAGCCTCTGAAAACAGACTTTGACACATATATTGGGATGTGGGAACCTTGTTTTTTGGTGGAGCCACCTCAGGAACACAGCACCGCATTTCTTGTTTATTCACAGCATATGTGCTGCTGAGGCTTCATGCTGGTCTCCACTTCTTGTTAGGTCTTCAGCAGCTCACCAGGCCCCAGCTGGCAATGGCTAATTGCAATCAGCAGGTGAGAAATGCAGCGCCTCAGCAATGGAATTGGCTCCAGCTCTGGGATATGTTCTGGGAAATGGGGAGCACCTGGAAGAAGAAAGGGAGATGCCTTAAACCTGAACTTCTGTGAGAAGCATTCTTCTTGAGGAAGACATCTATGCACAGGAAAAATCACATTTGCTTTTACTGGAAGTTATAATGCAATGATTTAGTGTTGAGAGATGGGAATCTTTCAGCACTCACCTCTAGTGGTTTCTAGTTGCAGTCTATTATCACTTGATGTTTCTGTAACATGGCCTTTTTTGCAAGGCTGTAACCATCCTTCTGAAGGTCAAAGGACAGCCAAGGTACAGTGTCTTGCACTTGGGCCAGCAGTTCAAATATGGCCCAGAGTCTTAGTGTTGGAAAGGCGGCCTACTGACATTGGTGATCAGCCAATGGCCTCAGGTGGTAGGCAGTTTTCCACTTCACTGTGGGTGTTGTTTGGGAACCTGGGATGCCAAAGCCAACTTATGGCACAAGTGCGTGGTCTGTGTCTTGTAGCAGTGACTGCTTTCAGATGATTTTGTCTGAGCTAAAGATATCTCTACCATCTTGTCAGTCATAGCCTGCAGCAGAGGAAACAGTGATTAAATCTGCAAGGAGAATTTGCTGCTTTCTCACCCTGAGAAGTAGATTCTTAGAGGTCAAGGTTGAGTCACAAAAGCTGAGAAACTTGCCAGGCAGCCACGTAAGCTTCTCTGTTGATAAATTCAAGAGGACTTCCATTTCCATGGCTGGCAATATAGTATCTTGACAGGTGCTCAGTTATCACAGCAGTAGGTATGTTACAGGACATAGAAAGCTATGGATGACGGATACATGTTTGAGCAGCTCTACATTTTAACAGCGTATTGTGAACCTAGGATTCCTCTGAGTTAGACGAGTGGGCCGTTTCTAGGTGGTTTAATCAATGAGAATGAAGGTTTCAGTCCTGCAAAAAAGGACACCACCTTCTTCCAAAAGAAATCCCACATTACCTCCCGTGTAGGGATGGCCAGTATAGCGGATATGTGATATTAGCATATGTGCTGAGCAGTTCCACATCAGTGATGCTGCATGCAGCTGCTGAAATGAAAAAGCATCGAGCAGCCTGGGAACAATGGGAGAGATACCTGGATTCATTCTTCTAATGCGAGTGGCATGTCTGTGTTTATTTGTTTGCAATTGTGCCAATGTTACTGGATCATCAAGGGCAAATTCTGCCAGATATAGATCAGTGCATGGGCAGAAAAAGCAATTAACATTTTATTATCATCCCGTTCATATGCAATTAAAATAGAGTCGATTCCCCTTCAGATAAAGATGCATTAATAAGTAGACACCAGATTTGGGTCCCAAAGTAGACAAAGGTAGGCTGAAAGTCATAAAGGATCACCTGTCAATTCAGTCACTCAGACTGAAATGCTGCAGGAAGAGATACCTGAGACAAAAAGAACACATTGGAAATGGCAATCCAAATGGTGAGATAGGATGCATACAGCTTTTTCTTGTTGTTTCAAACCCCACTTTTAATTGCTGTGTGTTTATGGATTAATGAAACAATACATTTCTTCCAAAGAAACAGCTGTTTGGTGGGTTATTTTAATCACAACCGGATGATAACCTCCCATGGGAGTTAATCTGAGCTGCCAAATAAGTTTTTTAACAAAGAGTAAAGATGGTCACGAGACTATAGCTAGAGAACTGAACAAATTGAAACAATTGTGCAAATTGTGCAAAAACTCTGTCCTTTGCATGTGTATCTCAGAGTAGCAGAAAAGGCTTGAGAACACAGATCACTTTGTCACGAGAATACAGCTAGTACCAGTATACACACAATCACTATTGCTGACATTCAGCTGGTGCGAAATGGCACAGCACATTTGATGCCAATTGATTGCACCCCAGCATGCCACCCATTAAGCAATTTATTGAAGCACTCGCTTTGGATATGCTGGTTTGAGGCAGTTTCCACTGCTGAAATTGCTGGCAAATGGCTGGAATCAGGCACTTCTTGGGTCAAACTAGATATTGGACACTTAGCCTGACATTAATTGTCCCAGCAACCACATGCTGTAAAAACAGGCTTCTGCCTGTCTAGGGTAAACAGCGCTAGTGACACTCCCTAAAAATCAGACAACCTGTCTGGTGAAAGCTTTTAGAGCCTTTCATAAGCTGCAAAAGAGCACATAAGTGATCGAAGGCAGTAGGGTGGGTGCATTATTGTTCTCATTGGAGCATTATCTGCCAATTTATTGCAGCAAGAAGCCAGAAAATGCAAAGCCTTCTCTCTGTTAAAAAACCACTGTACTCTTTATGTAAATTGTAAGACATTCAGGAGCTGGGCATGGGGGTGCTGTGGATGTGGTCCTCCCTGAAGCCTGGCTCTCTATTCGTAAGAGCAAAGGGAGGCAGAGCAGAGGGCTGTGAGGCGGCCATAACAAAGAGCCCAGCACATGGTTGCAGCGAGGGCTCCTGAGGGCACCACAGGCACCAGCTCAGGGCCTGGACTCTTGGCTAATGTAAAGCACATGGGTTCCCCAGGATTTAATGATAATGAAGAAATGCAGATTCTCACCAGACTGTTAATTCTTATGCATTAAAAAAATACATCACTCTCTTAGGCACATGCTTCCAGCCACACATTTATTTGATAAGGTGGATTGATTTTTCCCCACTGTCACTTACTTATGGCCTAGGTCCTGTTGCTTTTGAAGTATGTGGTTTCTGTAGTATGGGATCAAACATCTTAGCAGCTCTTGAATTAGAAGAATCCCACACTGCTCTTCTAACAACTGCCTGTCCACATGCAGCCATCTGTCTCCCATCCTTCTAACGGACAGGCTAATAGTTTTGCTTAAAATATGCTGGTGGAAGAAATCCTGTTACCTGGGGAGCAGAGAGGTTGTTGAGCCTTTCATTTACAACAAAATTTGTGGTGTAATCAGCAGTTCATCCCATGACAGCTAGAGACCAGGACTTTGATAGATCCTGTGCGGTAACAACAGGTAACCCTAGTTTTGTTCCTTACTATACAAGCTAAATAGGGGGTGCAGGTCATAGTGGTGTGAGCAGCTCTGGGCATCCGCTCAATCCCTGCTGGCATCAGCTGATTGCAGGAGCATCAGAGGTGTCACTCCCTGGCTGGCGAGAGCAGCTGGACAACTTCGCGCCTTCGCTGACCCCTCTGGGGCTGGGTTTGGTGGCAGTCCGGCGTCTGCACAGCAAGACCTGGGAAATGCATTGGGAGCTCTGCATACTGCTGTAATATAGATGCAATGCTTTGATAAAGCCCTGTGGTGCTCCAAAGAGCTGTGTGTGCTACACATGAGACTCTTTTCACCTGCTAGGGAGGATGCCAGGATTTATACGAGCAGGAGCAGCTATTCTACTTCTAAAAAGAATCTAAAGTTTTGATGTTTAGGGAAGTGGCATACATTTGCCCTACCCTCAGACAGACCTGAGGTGTCTTGAGATAGACCTCAATCCTCTCTCCTCTTTGCTTTCTCAGCTTAGCAGCCCACCCCCTTGGAGGGAAGGAAACTGGGGAGAGCAGAGGAACAGTGGCCAGGCTTTCCTGATGAGCTAAGGATCCCCTGCCTCCCGCTCTGCTGCTCTGAGCCCAGCCAAATCTACTTGGTGAAACCTGGCTGCCCGCCAGTTCCTAATGGGCAGTGACACACGGCAGCTCATGCCCTGCTGAGCAAGCCAGGGAAAGGGAAATCCCAACACATTCAAAACCTTCCCACCACTACACTTAGAAGCACGAAGCAATGCAGGGGACTGCTTTATGGTACAGCACTGACCTAATAGCATCTCATTTCACAGCAGTGCAACTGCAGGCTGATGGGGAGGGGTGGACTGCCTGGACCTTTGCAAAAGATAAGAGTGAGAGGGCACTTGCAGGAGGGATTGTAAATGCTTTACCAACACTGCAGTCTTGCACCAGGCTTCAGAATGCTGCTGGTACTGGAAAGTGCGCTGATCATCAAAACCTGGAAAGGAGCTTCTGAAGTAGCCTCCATTGTTGTGGAGGGCGGGCCATCCAGCCCTCCCCTAGCAGTGCATCGTGCCCAGGTTGCAGAGGAAATAAACTGCCTGGCTGCCTCCAAAAACATCTCCTCGGGAACACACTGGGTAGCTCTGATTTAGCAGCCACCTCCCAGGAGAGGCTGGGATCCCAGGCACCTCAGCAAATTCAGGCTTAAATGTTTCTAGGTTTTTGAAGTATTGCTGGCCACTCCTTTTCCTTTGTGTCCGTAGATCAAAGAGAGAGAGAGGGAGAGCAGAGAAAGCAGATGGTTTGTCTAAACAAAGGTCAGATTCACTGCTCAAGAGACAGCAGACCAGTGTCATTCTGCAATGAGCAGTGTAACACTGTCAGGTCACACAGCTAGAGAGTCCCCTTGGGAAGGTGAAAGCATTACCCCTCCAACGCAACTCCTATCTTTTATGAAAGCATGCACAAACACACACAAATTGAGCAATTAGATAATACTCAGGTAGTATTCTAAGTGACTCAGATAAGATCAGGCATTAAAAGCAGCAGAACCTCCTGCTTAAAACATCCTAGGGGTGCAAAACCATGCCCCGAACAAGAAAACTTGGTTTTTAGCTGTGGACCTGATCCTATTGCTGAATGAAGAGTACAGAGTCAGCAAACACACAAGAGAGAGCCGGGTAGGTAACTAGCGCTGGCTACTCCAGCAACCAGACCCACCAGTGCAAAGGAAAGCTAAAACTCATTGCTTGTATCTCACCAAAGGCAGAGCTAAGCCAAAACATGAGCAAGCCGCATAATCAGGTTACCCAAAGTTGTGTTTTGCTCGTCATTCTTTAAAAAGAAGGAAACATTTTTTTTTAATGTCTAACAATGGCTATAGCCAAACTATAAAGCTCATGGGGGAACAAGTGAAATACTATATTATTTCAGTAGAGCAGAGACCACTAATTACTTTCTTACCTTGTAGAATGTCAAATTAGTTGAAAAAAATATATCGAGCTACTCTTAAGTACAGTGATTAAAGTGATCAAAGGCTCATAACAGCACAGAGAGTGCAGCAAGCTTGTAGCTGTGCTCTAAAACCTGCATTTCATGATGGAAGATAACAACAAGAGGCAAGGAGAAACATAAACATGAGCATTTTGCAAAAGCTCACACTGAATTCCAAAAATCATCCCAAATAGGGACTTTTGATTTAATTTCAGGCTTCAGTCTCAGGCTTTGTTTTTCAACAAAGCAAGGCAAGGTTTGTAGGAAGAGGTGATGTTCTCTCTTCTGACCTTCAATCATCTTGGCTACAAAATACTGTTATGTCATTATTCCAGAGGCTCACTCATATTCTGAAACACAAGGAGATCCTTTGCAGGTTTAAAAGACCCAGGCCAACTTCTGTGTCAGCATTCAAACCATCCTTCAGATTTTCTTCTGAAGTCTACCAGTAGCCATCCATTTTTCTTTCCGGAATAGAAAGATGGATCTCATTACTTCACTATATTTAATATTTATCTTCACAGTGCTACTGTGTGGACCAAATGCTAAGTATCTTTTTACACATTTGGAACAACCCCATGTAAAGGTCAAAGCCTGGAGTTTTCATAGGTCCCTTTAGGCACCTAGCAGAAGTGCCTAAGCTAGCAGACTACATTTTCTGCACAGTCCATGGAGAAATACACTCAACACGAGATGGTAATTTATTCAGGTTCCCAGCTGCCTTGAGTGGCCCTCAAGGCAACACAGCTTCCTGATTTAGACCATGCTCCTATCATAGGGACTTCCAGTGAGATAGCAAGAATTAGGTGCAATGAACCCAGACCTAAGTCACTTACCAGTGTTATACTGGGAGTCTGGGGCAGATCGAAATTTAAACCCCTGTTTCCCTGGGTCCTAAACTATTTCATTAAAATTAAATTATTTTGTTGTTTTGACTCTTGCCTCAGCAAGGTGGTACATGAGTTCTTGGAAATTTAGGTTTGTCCAAATTAAAAATCTGCAAGAAACACACAGATGAAAACTGTGACAAACGACAGTCACAGTGTCCATAAGGATCCTCTTGTACAGCCCACAGAAACAGGAGAACATATTTTAAGTTCAATAAACTTGGAGTTAAACCTATGAACCCTATATGAAAGATAATTGGCTGATTTCTTAAAGAAATCCCTCAAATGAATATTATTTTGTGTGAGATCATTTATCTAAGCAAACAGAGCCAAATAGATACTCAATAGATGTAAGCCAGACTCCTCTAAACACCCTCGCATTAGTTTACAGCAGGACTAAATTTGATCCAGGATATCTCATAAGATATTTGATAATCAAGATGTCTTTGAGGGATCTGGAATGATTGCTCCTGCTCTTGGCCTTGCATTTCTTCAGCAGACAAAGGGGACAATTCTACAAAGTTTTCACAGAGATTGTTGGAAATTCTGGAGAAGACAAGATTAAGACTGATGAAATACATACAAGTATTGTCTTTGGCATCCTCATAAAGTGTTGCAAGATAGAAACTCATTTTCTCTTTGAAACTGAGCAAAATTGAACCTCAACATTAACATTAAGTAACATTAAGATTTGCACAGAAAGGAAGACTGCAGGCAAATCAGGAATGAGAAATTTTAAATCAGTTTGTTAACCAAAAGAACTGCTTTGCTCATTTGCATTTTCTGTCCTGCAAAATGTAATTTGGGAAGAAAGAACTCTCCTTTCCTTAATTTTCTACCTAGAAATTCTTTTTTTGTAAAATGTAGGCAACATTCCTATCATACCCCTGTTAAATTAGTAAATCATCCAGAATCACACCTGTTCTTCCTAAACACGTCTATCTTTAGGAAGCAGGCAGCAGTGCAGGCAGAGCACTGCTGAACGTTCACTGTATGCTGCCCTGGGAGCTTCAGGCTCTTCGTGAGACATAAAGGCAGTGGAACTGTCTGAAAGCTGCTGAGACCGTGGGGGTCCACAACAGTTAATATTTTGGGAGCAGAGGAGAGGATAGGGGAGGGACGTGGTTATTAAGAGCTTGCTCTCTATCTAATGCAGCTTGGCAAATAATTCAGAATTAAGACAATTCAGCCTTTTCCTTGGCCACCGTTGCAAACATGGACACTTGTAGGCACGTGACTGAAGACATACATGTTTTCAGTGTTTACGGCAAAGTGTCCCCATTGCTGGTTGTTCTGCTACTGCGAAAGGGAGGGCAGTGTTATTTTTCCTGTATGTGTAGCTAACAATTCCAGGAACTCCAGTTCTCCTCCCACTTCCCTTTTTTCCTTTCCTGGCTCCTTTCCTCTGGGATTTGACAACACCAGCCTGAGGCTCTGGGTTACCCTTAACATCACTTCTCCCCCTTTCCTTCCAAACCTTGTAAAAGAATTAAAAAGTGAAATTCATGGGTTTGTTTTGCAGAGGAAGACTACTGGGAAAACCAAGCTAGCACAGCTTTCCTGGGGTTTCAGTTTTGGGTGCATCTGTGCTGCTCAGTGCGGTATTTGGCAATGGTGTGCAGCACGCCTTCAGCGCCCACGCTAGCCCAGCATACCCATGTGCTGCTTGGGTGCAGCCTCCTTTCTAGATTTCTGCCACTTTCCTTAAGGCCTGGCCTCTGTAATCAAAATCTTGAGCTAATTCTAGCCCTAGTTTAAGCCTTGCGGCAGTCATCCCACTGGCACAGCCTTATGCTAGTGGCAAAAGTAGGAAAGAGCTTGATCCCACAGGAGACCCAGGAGATACCTGAGGATGTGGCTGTACTTAAGAGGCTCATTCCTCAATATGTCTTCCAGGCATTAAAATCTCAGTGTGCACTAAGAGACTCCAAGAAAGATAAACACAAAATCTGGATACCCTTAGAAGTGGAAATGCTGGGGTATTGGGAATGGTGGGTGCCACAAGCTTTCTTGCTGCCTCTGTGTGTGCAGCTGCATTAAATGCTGGACATGAATTTATACCACAGCACTACATCCCTTCTGGAAGGCAGAAAGAGGCAGCACAGCAGTGAGAATGGCAGGATCTCTGAGAAGGATCTGGTGCCTACAGCCCTGGTCTATGTTAGGGGAGAGCTTTCCTTCTGTGTGACTGTGAAGCAGGGGGATGTCTAGTTTCCCTGTCACATAGGGATTTTATGGATGATCCCCAAAGTGAACCAGTTCCCCTGATTTCTAGTCTCATGCCCTGACTCTAAGGCTGTCCTTCCCACACAGTGTCCACATGCATGCTGAGAACAGGGCTAGGAATGCAGCCCAGTTTGAAACTGTAATAATCTACACCAGTGGTGCCCAAAGCCTTTTTTATCATCATGCCAAACAGAGCATGGCCTGTGGGCCACTGTCACATGCTGGGGCATACCTGTCACGTCATGTCACCATAGCCAGGGAGAAGCCAAGTCCCTGTACTGGGGCTACCACACGTGCCACCTACAAGGGCTGCTTTGGGTGAGTGACCTGATGCGGTGTGAAGCCCAGCTGGAGATCATGCGTCCTGGCCTCACAGGTCACTAATGATCTGCAAGCTACAGCCTGGCATGGCCAACAACATGCTGCTTGACACTGAGCAGCGAGTCTGCTTGGGAGGTGATTAATGTCTAACTTTCTTTCACAAAGAATAGCTTGCATGCTTTGCTGGCATGGAGAGTCACGATGTGGTATTTCTTAAAACAGGGACTTTAGAAAAGGTTTTAAAGTCCTATTTGAAACATTTTGATGTAATAAAGTAATGGTGTGGTGTTTTTCTTTCTCCAACCAAGCTTGGAAGCTAGCAAAACCTAATTTCAATGTTTAAATGTGAGGCTTTCTGTTTAATGACATAATAGTGTTGGCTGGAAAACCCTACAGAGAAAAAAGGCTTTGGCCCATCCTACAAGGAAAGTTTTGGTTGAAGAAGGCAATGGCGAATGTAGTACAGCCATAATAACTTTGTTTTGCCAGATATGCACTTAGTTCAGTGGCCAACAGGGAACTATCTTACTGTATTTACATTTACAAAGTCCTGTCCATTACATCTAGGGCTCTTGGTCAAAATTAAGTACAGGCAGCAGCACCCATGCTGATTCTTAAATCACTCCTCTGACCCACCTTGCCCCTACACGAGCAATAGCCTTTTCTCCCCCCAGACCCTCATGCACACAAGCAGCAGCAGCAGCCAGTGCACTGCTATGGTCCCAGTGAAGTTGCTCTGGGTTCCCCCCACTCAGGATTTGTCCTTCAGGACCTTACTCCAGGAAAAGGGCAAAAGAAGGCAGGACAGCAGGTTTTTTTGCAGCTGTCTTTGGCTTGGTTGCATTTTTCCAGTTTAGTTTCACTCTTTGGCTCAGAGGACTTGTTATCCACCTCGCTAGACAGGCTGTTTCAGGTCTGCAGGGTGCAGCTGTGGCACACAGTGACAGCAGCTATTTGCTTGGCTCCCCCGTGCTCGGGGCCAGAGTGGGGTAAGCAGCACTTTTGCATTCCTGCTGATCCCTGCTGGAACAGCGCCAGCCCTACGTGGCCTTACAAGTCGGCTTCACTTTCCTTCTTATTTAGAGATACAAATTAGCAGCCAGGCAAACATCTTGGTGTCAGCCCTTGGCAGTCCTCAGCTTCACAGTGAGGGGCAACAGGAAACTGAGAAACAGAGAAAAACGTTAGGAAAAAACCCCAACAAAACAAAATGTCATGTAAGATGAGTTCTAGCTCCCTTCCCACTCACAAGGTAAGATTACTTAGGTCCCTGTATCTTCTTAGTCCTATGGGTATGACAAAAAGTATGTCAATGTTATTATCGGTCCAAAAATGGTGCATGGAATTTCCAGGTGATACTCAGGACTGCACTGTATGCTTTAAGAGAAAGAAAGCACAATCTGAATTTAAAAGGTGGGTAATGATAGCTATAAGGCACATAGCCAAGAATTCAGAGCACTGAGTAGGTCAGGTAGCCAGTACCACCAATAAAAGTTTATATAGGTATCACGGGCAAATTCACTGTGAGTAGAGAATAGGAGCCATGTGGTATTCAGGAGTAGAAGCGCTTACAGAAAGATTCAGCATTATGGAAATTTCTGCAAGAAGGTTTTGTTGAAGCTACTGTTTAATCCAGATCTCCCACGTACCTCCCCACTACTTAAACTGCAAGAATATACTTGTTCCCTAATTGCAAAAGAGCACCAAGGATCTGTAAGTGTTTCTGCCAGTGGGATTGCTGAGTGTTGGCATAATCAGAGAAATCCTTGACTGTAGGCTTTCAAGTGTCCAGATCAGTTCTGGAGTTTGGAGAGCAAGAGCACATGAGGAGAAAAAACAACTGGTGAAAAAACGAGCGGTAGGTCAGAGTGCTTGTTGCCATGCTAAGAGACATTTTTTTCTTCTTTGCACAAATCAAATAACTTAGGGAAGGTGGTCCAGATTCAACTCACGAGTTCCTGAATGCCCTGTAGCAGTTTTTAACAAGGTCAAATTTCCATTGCCCTCTAGAAAGGCCTTAGTGAAGTAAGGTCTGAGTATCACCTTGGAACGTACCCTGACCGGGTTGTGCAACCTTTGCTCACGCTGCTGCCCTCAGTTCAAGCAGCCTCTTTGCAAAAGCCAGTTATTGTACTCCCTGAACCAGCTCTGTGTATAGTTGCACCTTTGGTGTAGACGTCCCTTTTGTAGTACCTCCCAGCCAGGGATCTCCAAGACCCATGTAAATATTAGTTATCAAACTCCAACGCAAGCCTGTGGAGTGGTTTAGGATTTCTCTTTGTCACATGAAGAGGAGTAAACAGAGGTGCCAAGCTGGTAAGTGCTTTGCCCAAGGTAAGAGTTGTTGGGGAACACAATTGGAGGAATAAGTTATCAATGGAAATACAGGGTCCTGCCTTCAAATCCCTGCCTTTTACTGACAGAGCTGCAGTTTTGAGACTGCACAGTCTTTAAGACACCACCAGAGTTCATTTGGTGTTCGTTGAGCCTCTCAATTCCTGGCCATTTCATTTATTTGCCTTTGAATCCACATGATTAAAGGAAACATGAATTTGTTCCTAGGTTGACTCTGCACTGCTGATGCCTCAGGACCTGCCCACAGCAGGAGGAGGTTTACTGGGACAGTGTGCGGCAGGGGGAAGAAGATGCTTGAGGACCACCTGGTGGGTGTGATGGTGGGTGGCTGCAGCCACCATCGCTTGGCACCTGCGCTGCGCAGGCAGGGACTGTGCCCATCCCTGCGTGCAACCACCCAGGTGTGATGATGACCCATACTTCAGAGCCATACTGTTGCGTATACTATCTAGATTACACTAGCTTGGGTCATTTCTATATATCAGCGTGCAAATACAGATTCAGAGGTACCCAGGGACAAAGGGGAAAGACCTAAAGAAGTGAGCGGAGGTGTCCTTTCGCACAGCACGACCACGAACACCCCAGTTATCTACAGGCACATTAGCCAAGGCTCCTTTACCTCTCACCCCTCCTGACTGTCACCTTGATGGCCAGGTTCCCGTGCATCTGTGTGGGAAACAAGGGTTGAAGGTGCCCCCCAGCAGGCAGCTTGCCACAGCTATCGGATGATCTCCCTCGGTAGCGCACCGCCATCTCCGTAACACCTTCTCCTGTTGTCTGCTTGACTCCCCTGTCACCACTGATATCATCGCGACCATGACCTTGAAATCCTTCTCACAAGTGCCACCCTGTCTCTTAGCAGTGGGAAATCAGATTTTCCTTCCCTCAGCATGACTCCCTGCTTTTTCATTTCTGAAGAAAGAGCCAGGGAGGGAATGAAGTTTTTCCCTCTGCAGCAGTGACTCTGTTTTCAGCTGTAGCCCAACAGATTGCTTTGCTCTTCAGCCTTATCATCCAATACCACCTTAATGCATGCAGCTACGCAAGGTTACTATTAGTGACTGATATCACTGGAGCTGCTGGCTGGAGGTTTTAACCCTAGATGAACCAAAATCTCCTCTATACCACATACTTAGTACTCCCTGGGATTTCAGATGATATAAGTTATTATTTTTAGAGTGTTTTTTTGAAACCAGAAAATAGAGTAAGTTTGTTATGTCAGAGGAAGACAAAGAGAAAAGTCAGCCATTCTCTAGGAACAAATCAATCAGTGGTTTACCATGCATGGAGTGACTGACAGCTCTGGCCCTCTGGCACTGTAATTTATTCTCCAGCCTCATCTCTTTCTGAGTATTGCATGTCATGCTTTTTAAAATGTATATATAGAACCAGCTAGATGGTTATATTTAGTGCATTTAGTAGGTATGGAAGCATTTCTTTTTTTAGCTTCTCTTGGTACAAATATAGAGATAGGAGAGAATCGAACGGCCCCTCTGCACCTCTCTTCTGTGCTCCTGTGAAAGTGTCCCCTCCATTTGGCAGTGTGCCTAAAGGAGTCTGCAGAGTTCCTCCTGAGGAAGGGCTCTGGAAAGAATGGGTTAAGGAATGGTGAGTTTACAGGATGTTCCCAAATTTCAGCAACAACCCCAAAAAGTCTCATTCCCATGTGGAACAAAAGCGTGGTATAAAACAGAAATTACAAGTTTTTTTCCTCCCAGGAGTCCAAACAATTTATTTTGACATTTTCAAACCTATTTTGAGTCTGTGGAGGTCACTGTGGGTGCACCAGTTGATAAGTGGGAAACTCCAAAGGGCTGAACACCCCTGAGTTAAGCACCCACTTCAATATAAGCATCCTCCAATTCAGCATCCTCCAATGTACCCTCCTTAGCAGGTTGGCCCATGTCCAAGGAAGGGAAGTGCTACCAACTCTGTGAGACCCTCAAGGCTCCCAGCCCTTCTGGACCACTTCCATCCTGGTAAACTGGGCAAACTGGGCAGCTCCAGAGCATGGGTCCAAGCACCGGGAGGAAACTGGGGACCAAAGAGTCTGCTGGAGGCCATTGATGTCCCGGCTATATCGCCACAGATCGTGTCTAACCACACACATATTCCATGGATAAGTTGTTCTGGGCAATCCTGGTTTCAGACTGGGCATCAGAGAGGTCCTTGGCAGGGAGCTGCTGGCTGCAGGAGCAAGTATTGCGGCACGGGAGCGGAGGCACGGCATGTGGGCTTCCCCAGGTCTGCAGGGTCCCTAACCAGCTCCCAGCTGTTCCTGACAGCTGCATCCCATGGCCCGACAGCAAGTTGTGAAAACCAGACAAGTTTAATGGGTACATGGACTTTTTGTTGGATCTGAACAGAAGCCTCTGCTCCGGCCTGAGGAAGGGTTTGTGTGTCCCAATATACGTGGTTTTTTCCGGTTGTTATCAGCTGGTCTGACAAAACGTGTTACTTCTCCTTGCAGATCTCACTTTGCTTTTGCACTAGCCGACCAAGGGTACAGACATATGAATAGCCTGTTATAAATGCACCATAAAAACAGACGCTTGCATTTTCTAAATGCTGTTGTCCATTTGTATTGCAGCTTTCCATTTTTTGTCTGTTCGGTATCTACCGGTCTGTCCACACATGAGCATGCCCATTTGTACGTGCACAAATCAATTAGCACAAATCAATTAGCACACGCTTTTTCCTGTGCAGGTACGTTTGTTCCTTGGGCAGTTGCATATCACAGACCGGTGACTCCTCCACAGCTTATTTTAGGAGCCGGAGGCAGGTTTTTCACACGTTGACCTCAAACCTAATCACACAGAAAATTCTTTGCTCTTAAACTCTCTTGCTTTTCACACTTCTCAGCAAGAGAGAAGGATAAAGCACATGCAGACCTAAGAGTGTATTTTATAACCACTGAGAAAGCAATAAAATCTTCTGCTTCGAAGCAGAGATACATAATCCACGCACACCTGCCTGGAGCTGGTCTGAGCAGAGCTCCTGCAGGGCCAAGGCCAGGGTGACGGACGCGATGTCACAGGCTGTTTGGAGATGGCGGTGTTGGTATCCTGGGTATCGGTAAGGGCTTGCAAGTTATTACATCTCTTGCTCAATGGGTGAGAGAGATAAGGAGCACTTTCCGCAGGGTCTAAACACATGGGGCAGTGATAAATGCAAATCCTTCATGCTCTGCACAATGCAGGTAATGGGTCTTCAGCAGCTTCTCCCTGGCAGGAGGAAGGTGCAGTCTGGCTGACCTCATACAGGAGGACAAAAGACAAAAAGACAAGAACCTGTAGGAAGCAGCAGCTGTGACAGAGAGAGGGAGAGGCGTTTTGGGGTCTGGGATCTCAGAGGAGTGGGGCTGCCCTGCCCACAGTCTCCATGGGGGGGACAAGCCACTGCCTGGCAGCAATTTGGCCAAAAGCACACAAGTGGCAGAGTGTGTGTTTATCTTGGTTGAAATCAAGCTTTTTTTTTGGGTTCAGCTGAAGCTAACCAAGCATCAGCATTCACCCTGGCATAGGCATCTCCAAAACAGAAGTAAACCCTGGGGCATGCCTCACGGCAGCCCTGGCACATTAAACAGGGTGCAGGTGAGGCCAGCCACAGTGGCAGCCTCTCATCGGGGAAGCGGAGAGGAAGAGCTGCCCCAGCTGGCTCCCGGGGCTGCGATTGCTAAAGCCAGAGCAAGCAAATGTGCCGAAGTCACTTGGACCAGGGAGAAATGCCCTTGGGACACAATGAGGCACTGACAGTTCAGGAGCTGACAGCCCTGGAACTAGCCCTGCTGGGATCCCTCTTCGCAGAGGTCTGGTGTGCTGGTAAATGAAATATGTCTTTTCCCTGACATTTTTCAACAGTGAAGGATGCATAATCACCACTATTTGGTGAAGCTGCTTGTTAATTATGCTTACCGAAAGATATTTCCCCCTGTGTCTTCCCAAAAGATATGATGCTGTTCCACAAAACATAGCGCAGCTCTAAACTGCTCAGAAAGTTAAGGCAAAAATACCACCTTTTCCAAGGTGTTAAATGACTAGCATGGACTTGCATACTTAGTACAGTCTACTCTGTTCCCCTCTCTGCCACAATCAATACCACTCTGATTTCTTTATCATAGATGATGGGGGATGGAGATGAGCGATCCCGTTCATACCTCAGCTTTGGCATTTTGATTCCCAAACAGCCCATTCACTAGTAGCATAAAAATAATGTAAAAACAAATACATCAAATAAATGTAGCTTGAAGACATCTCTATTACAACCCTGCTCTGTATTCTATAGGCAAAATATGTACTGTGCATACAAACACCAGGGGAATGAAGGGATGCAAGTATTAACACTGACATATCAAGCGGTTCCTTCATGAGACCATATTATCTATGCAATCACCTACAAGTATTTACATTTCATGAACGAGGTTTTCCAAACACCACCTCCAGCCATACTGCCTCGTGCTGTTCTTGGATGAAGTTCAGGCAAAGAACAAGGCCAAATCAATGCTTACAGAGGGTGTTTTACGAAAGACCCAGCTGCAGGGGGAAGCGGTTGATGCTGGTGACTCAGGGGGTTTCTCCCCTGCGGGGTGGCCCTGAGCCAGGGCAACTCCGCAGCAGTGAGAGCCCTGTGCTGCTGGAGGTAAAGCACTGTATTTCTGGAAGACATCATTCAAGACCCAAGACAGACAAGTCCCCAGGCAGAAAAAGGATGGGCAAATCATTAGCTGGATTCAGCCTCGTTCTTTGACCACAAGGTTGGGTGGCTTTTTTTCATGTTTTGGTATTGCTTCCTTTGAACGTGGTTTAGCGTAGGGAGGCCTTGCAAACTATTTACTAGGACTCCTCTTTGGAGCAGTTGTGTCTAATTTGCCACTCACAGGGTGTAGTTGGTGGCTGAACTCACATGGCATTTTTACAGCCTTCGTCAGATGACAAATGTGTTAACGAGCAAGAAGGTTTAAAAAAGCCACCCATTCTTCAAATAGCCTCCTCCCATAGATATGCTGACCAAACAAAAGAGCGCTGGCAGTTCAGAAAGCTTGAAGAAAAACCATAATCAATTAATGGATTTTTTTCAGTATTGACCCACTCCTAAATCCTAACCACTAGTTCAGATAGCACAGTTTATGACGCTAATAAAACAAATAGTGGTGTAAATTGTCCCAGAATCAGTTCAGCAAGTTGCCTGCAAGTACCAGACTGATTCCAGACCTTTGCCGTGCCTGGACTCCAGCACAAGTTGTTCATTTTCCTTACTTAAATCCCCTTTGCAGTTCCAATGAGATGTGTGCTACTTCTCTACTTCTTCTCCTAAGTCATTGTGATTACATTTGCCCTTAAAATGTACCTGTTTCCTTTGATATACTTTATAGGGTAAAACAAAAAAAAAAACACAACCCCAGCCAGCCCCCAGCCCCTCCCCCCCCCCCCCTTTTTTAAGAAGTGAAGCATTTGGGAATGAAAGGTGCCAGTATGGTAAAAATTATTAACCTATGCCCCTCCTACTCAAAGCAAGGATCCACATTTTGTGCAAGGACAATTTATATGACACTGTATGAAAATGTGGCTTGCATTTCTATAAACATATTTTTTTTTTTTACATACTGACAAACAGAGCAGGAGGTAGCTGAGTCATCTATGCAGGATGTGGGGGATTAGGGCTAAACTCCTGCTCTGCCTGAGGGAATGCGATCCACTGCTCCTGCCTTTTACTGGGAGAGTCTCTTTATCCTCTGCCTTCCAGCTGCCCTGGGTTGTAGGCACTCCCAGCCAGCTGTTACAAAACACTCGACTATTTCTTGGCAATGGGAGAAGAAAACAAGTGAGTGCCCATGTGAGGCTAGACACACACACATTTACGCTTGGTAAATAGATAGGCATAGTCCAACCAGAGAAGTAAATGAATTTAACATTTAGCTGTATGTCCTTCTAAGCAAACCCCAACTGCTGGAGTAATTGTGCTGCAGCCAAGGGAGGAGGTCCATGGAGAAGGATTTTTCCTTCACCTGCAAAAAAAACCTTGTGGCCCCTCTGAGATCGCTTTCCCAGTGCTTCATCTCCAGTGATGGATATGACCACTGGTCAGAGGGATACAGCTGCTGGCTGAGGGTAATGGGAGGGTTCATGCCTCTCTGACCTTCCTCAGTCCTTTTCTGTGATGCTTAGGGCAGAGTCACACTTTCTAGGTACCATGTGAGCATTGGAGTCCCGTGTGAACCCCTGCCATTGCTATCTAGCTTACTTATAGGCAACTGTCCTAGAGCAAATTGGGTTGCAGAGCCTTTCCCAATTGCCAGCTGTCTGGGCATTATCCAAAACTTGACGGGTCTCCCATTGCATTTTGGTGGCTTTTGAATGACAGGCTTCCTGAATTTTACCATCAGAGCACCACTATGAGATTTCCATTTACAGCTGAACCTTAAAGTGCCTGCAAATGAGGACAAAAAAAGCTCAGCTTAGAAGGAATTCCTTGCTGCAAAAAAACCCCCAAAACTATAGGTACATACACCAGGCTGCCATGTGACAGGCTCATTTACAAACCCACCTCCTATTTTGTGGATTCTCCAAATATTACCGTTCCTAGAAGAGAAGCGGAGAGCTAAGTCCATCTTCCTTTCATATTTAAGACACACATAGATTAATGTTAATCAGATAATTATTAATCTGAACGGAAAGGATCTGTAGATAAACATCAGCCCATTATAGGACACGGTTCTGCTGGCATCAGTCATTGGTACTTCCCAAACAGGTGCCACTAAGTATTTCTCAATTATTAACAAGCCTGCAGCCAGGTGAATGAGTATAGCTATGTCACAAGAGACACCATTATATTAGAAAAACTGAGTTAAACAAGATCACCTCATAGTAAGTTGGAAGTGTTTCCTGTTTGCGAGGTGAGAATTTGTTCCAGCCCAGGTAAATAGCAGGACTGAGCCTCTGGGGAGTTGATCAGCCAGCAGTGCAGAGTATGATCCAGACCCTGTTCTCGCATTAGGAAATTTTCCTCACCTTCCACAGGCACAGAATGAACCGAGAGAATGGAATTACCTTTGTGTCAGTCGGTGCCAAGAGCTCTCATGGAAATCTCAAAAAAAACTCATCCAAGAGCCCTGCTACCAAGACAGATAACCAAGATGATGAGAGTCTGCTAGTTTTACATTCCTTTGGGCTCTCTCTCTTCACCCACCTCAGGTCTGTGTGCCCTTCTGATCTGTCTCCTGGACCATTTTCCATTTTGACTATCAGGCTAGCATGGAAAAACTTCTCATGGCATAGTGGTACGACAGCCCTCTCTATAGGGCTCCCACCATCCTCCTGTCTAAATGGGACCATAACTTCTGGAGAAAGGCCTGGCAGGGTGAATTTTACCCACCACTTGTAGTTTGTGGAGAGCCGCTACACGCAGCCTGCAATTTGTGTCTCCTTCATGCAGCCAGAGCATGTGAAGGGGTCTGAGCAGAAATGAGAATCAGCCTCCTGGGTGCCACTGCAAACAGGCAAAGTTCACACACTCCCAATGACACCCTTGGGATGTAGGCACCTATACAGAAAATGGATGCCTCAATCACTTAGCAGAGCCTGTCTGCAGTATTTACGGAAAACTGATACCTACGAGCATTTACAGAATTGCATGAATGAGGGAAAATGAGCAATATATTGCTGTGCAGTCAGTTGCCCTGTGGGACCCAGGCAGTCAGCCTCCTGTATCATGATAATAGCATTTTGTTAGTAGTCTTATCATCTCTACCACCACAAGTGTTCATCTATGGTTTTACCCCTTGGTGAACCATAGGGTCATTTCCACTCCCTGGCAGCATGCTCACTGACTTAAAATGAACAGGGGGACTGATTACATGTGGGGAAATAGTGCCCTGAAAGGATAACTGGGGGAAACCCACACCCCTAGCTTTCTCTGGAAGAGCTAGAAAATGGCTGTTTCCTGAGCCCTGGAGTAGATGGATCAGGGAAAGGAGGAGAGAGGTCTGAGAGCACTGACTACGCTGGGCCCACCAAAGATGGAGGGCTGATCTTTGACCTGGCATCTTTGGTAGTGATGCTAATGAAATGTGCATTATGCACCGAGGAGCCATGTGTTGAATACAAGACAGAACTGGGCAGGCTCTTTACATCTACCTGTTATATGGGAGCTAAAAAGTCACGCAATCGCTTCCTCAAACAAAGATTTGCAGTCAGACTGTGTTCGTGTTAGTTGAAGGCAGATCACGGCCTCCCAAAGGACTTCAAAGATAAGATAACAAGCACACACACAAAAAATGCCATCTGCCTTGAATTCCTCTGGAGGGTCACTAAGGCACAGCAAAGCCAGCTCTGGGTTGAATGTGCTGGCTTGCCTATAGCCCCTCCAGTAAAATATGGTTTTCTGCCTGCAAACCTTGGTACTCAGAAAAGGAGAGATGTTTGTAACAGTCTTGTCTCTGGAGCCAGGGTGCAAACAGCATCTCTGGACTGACATGTTTGGGCACGCGGTCCACTGTGCCCAGGGACCACGCGGCTTGACCTGCATCACATTGCAATGCAGAAGGTGAGAGTGGTGTACAGGGTCAAACCAAGGTTTCTGGATCAGCCTGCGGTGTGTGTACCCCTGAAAGCAGCTGGGGTGGATGAGAAGGGAAGGAGTAAGAGAAACATGGCAAGCAGAAGGTGATCCAGCTCACTGCCACCTTCTCACCTTCTGGCAGATGTGAAACTTGAAGGACTGTCCAGGCTGGAGCTTGTAGCTGAACCTTTGTGCCTTGCAGCACCACTTAGTCCATCTTGCCAACTCTAAGCCCTGTTGAAGGCTGCTTATATTTTGGAATGGCCTCCACATTATCTGGTGGCAGTGAGTTCCCCAGTTCAACTACGTATGGTATGGAAAAGCATTCCTTTGCATTTATTTCAAATCGGTTGCCTGGTAATTTCAGAGGAGTTCCCATTCTGTCCTATCTAATTTGGAGGATGTGTGCCCAGTGGCTAGACTACAGGACTGGGTCTCTGAATTAATTCTATTTTCATCTCTGTCATTCTTCTAAAAGAGCAGGTATTATTATTCATTGGAGTGAGTTTCACCTTCAGCCAGCTCAATTAAAATTACCCCAAGCAAATAGTTTTCTGGAATTTGGACTTAAATGACATAGTTGAGACTAATGTTCCCTGTGTACCTGCAGAGAACAGGTAGAAACCAAACTAAGCAATCAAGGGAAAAATTCTATTTTAAATTTCCAATGCCTGGATCGATTTGTGCAATTGAAACTGCTGCCAACATGTTATGAAATAACTTGTCATACAGTAGTAGACCCTATTATATAGCAGAATCCCTGTAGTTACAGAAAGAAAAGATGAGATCCCACATGAAAGGGAAAAATGTGCAATTTCTAAAAACAGCAATTTACATACTGACCTAAGAAACATCTATCTATTGAGCTGCTGTAATTGTGCAGCTTGCTATTTCTATTGACATGTCTTCCTGTCACATGTCGTTTGCCAGTGAAACAGCACAAAACTCCTGAAAAAAATCAGCTAGACCAAAGAGTGCTTACCAACCTGCATTAGCAGGTGAGTAACCAAACAGCTGAGAGAGGTTCACAGATATAAAGGTGCTGCTCAAAATGAGAAGCGGTAAGTGTCCGTGTTAATTATAGTCCTGGGCACATGCTAGTACCACGCTCACGTTAATGGGATTTTTTTCCTTCTTTCAGAGGCAAAAAGCCACAAGGAAAGCCAGGCAGCCTTTCTGGAAGGGGCTGTTTGCATCCAGGACGTGTACAAATCTCTTTACATTTATTTAGAAAATAAGGCAATTAAAACACCCCAGGCTTCCCCTGTTACCTCAGAAACATCATTATGAAGATGCTTATGCCACAGTGGCTTACTACGCTCGGTTTACTGGAAAACTGGAAAGCTGCATTTTCAGCCATTTGATCAACAATTTCCTGAGGTTGCTAATGACTTGCAAAAATCTGCCCAACAGTAACAACCTCAGGGAGACTGTTGTCTCCTCTGAGAACCATTATTTGTTTTCAGAATGAGAAATTTAATTAGGCGAGGCTTTTTGGCGGAGGAGTTCATGCCTTGTGCCCTCAACAAGCAAGCCCTGTGTGACTGCCCAGCACCACCCAGCAGCCCGAGCCTTGGCAGAGCCAAGAACCAAACAGGGCAAAGGAAATTAATCTGATTTAAAAGTGGTTCCCGCTGTGTTTTCCCCCTTCTCATGCAAACTGAGCAGCTGAGCTCACCCACCACCTTTTGGAGTTTACCCCTGTGCCCATCCATGGGCTTGTGCATGGGTTTCATGGCCAGGAGGAGGGCTGGGGATGAGGCAGGGGCCATGGCGGGAGGTCCACCGTGGCTGCTCAGGGGCCAGCCAGGAATGCCACCATGGAGCTGGGTGGCATTCCCCCAGCGGGGTGATGGCCAGGAAGGGTGCTTGCAAACAAACCCATCCAGGCAGGTGCAGAGGTAAGGGACAGCCGCCTCTGCAGGTGCCACCAGCATTCCTGAGGGGTTTCTCAACTTCCACCATCCTAAAACGGCCACGGTCAGCAGGCATGCTTAGGAATCCCCAGAGACTCTCCATTAAGTCACTAATTGCCGCTAATTATTGTGAGGATGATTTGTGAGCGCTGGTAACGTGCTTGGTGCTAAGGAGGCTGCAGCGCAGTGCCAGTCCCCAGCCAGCGGCACTGGTGACTGCCAGAGATGCAAACATCACAGAAAGCAGCTCCTGCAGCAGGCAGTGGCCCCTTGCTCCAGAGCCATCCCAGGGGTGCTGAGCAGGATACGGCCCCCCTGGGGACCATGGGGTGGGGAGGGATGTGAGACCACTAAAGAGCACCTCGTGGTGGGTGGAATCAGACCAGGGAGAGGGGAAACAGGTGTTCAGGTCACCCAGGTGTCCCCTCACCAGCGCTGGAAAGGGTTGTGCTCTGGCTCTTGGAAAAGCCGCGTTCTCCACCACCACGGGGTGCTTTTCTCAGCAGAAGCAGAGGAAGGGAATGTCATGATTATCTGAACAATATTAACAGCCTCTCCTCCACGTATGGTCTCATCACAGGAGACCCAAGCACACAGACAAGTGTAAGAGGCTGTGCATTTTTTTCTTTGCATTTGCATTTTTTCCCACCTGAAGATCTTGCTTCGTTTTGCTCCTTGTAGAAAGCAACAGTCTTTGCCATGACTGGTTGCACTGCACTCTTCCCTTTCCCTCCAAGACGTGCTTGTAGGCACGCTCCCCAAGCTATTTTAAAGACAGGCTGGGACTGCAGGGCACTCTGGGTCTAAGGAGAGGAAGAAGATAGAGACAGATACTTCCTTTTTTTTTCTGGCAGGGGAGAGTGAGGGAAAAGATCCCCTTTGTAGGATAAGAGAGATTATTCCTCTTCCTCTTTGGGTGGCAGAGTAGCACATGTAGCTCCCTACCCTGCAAAAGGAAAACATCTGCCTGTAGGTAAGTGCCCCC
The DNA here is from genome assembly GCA_031468815.1 of Morus bassanus. NCBI lineage: Eukaryota > Metazoa > Chordata > Aves > Suliformes > Sulidae > Morus > Morus bassanus. The sequence continues at coordinate 95,918,265 of CM062568.1, read as the reverse complement.
AAACTTAGGTACTCCTCAGTCAGCAACTGCCCACAAGCCTCCACCTCCCCATCCACTGCTTTTTGGAGAATGACTTCTCTTAAAGCAAGTGTTCCTCCTCTCCTTCTCAGCTAAACAAAATGGGCTAAATCAGTGATGGCACCTCCTACAGAGCCCCTTATTTAGTTTGCTGTCAAAATCATTGAACGTATCATTTTTGCACAATTTTATTTCACAGCATAAAAATAATAAAGAATGAAAGGGGGCTTAAAAAATCAGGTGCAAACAGCATGTCCTGATGTAAATGAACACTCTTCCAGCTGCATTTGCAAATCTGCGGTAGAGCCTTGCGCATCAGACTGCAAAGGAAAGCTAACCGGGGGCCTGGCTACAGAGGGAAGCCTAGGTTTTTCTCTCTTTTTTTTTTTTTCTTTTTTACAATTCAAACTGAAAGGGGAAAAAAAGGCTAATAATTTGCAGCTGAAAGATAAATTAGATGTTTAAAATTCACTCTGTTAAGTTAGGGAAGGAATTGCTTAACACTCCAGAAAGAATATGCTTAAGGTCCATGGTTCTGAGCCACACTGCGGGATGTTTCCCTGCATCAGGCCTTCCCAAGGAAGCTCTGCGTGGGGCTGTGCCCTGTCTCCATCTCCTGTGCAAAAGGAGGGCAAACCAGAGACAGGCATTTCCGACTCAGCTCGTGCGGCCCTCAGCAACTGATTAACAAAAGGGAAACTGGCCAAGATTATTTTTAGCCTAACAACATCCCTTTGAAGTTCATAGCTCCACAACACATTGATCTATGATGAATGCACACCTGAACAAAGTCCGATACAAAATTCTTTTTAAAAATTGAGTAGAAGTGAATGCAAATATATATGGGAGTTGGAAGCTTGGCCTCCAGGCTGCTGCCTGTCTGTCAGGACAGCCCTCTGTGCCATACAGATTGATCATTCCCTAACAGAAGTCATTCAGAAGGAAAGCTGTGCCTTGCTAGACAGCCCCTAGTTTTCATATGTGTCATCTGGGCATGACAGCAATGGCCAGAGTGAGATTAGGCAGATACATAGACATATGATTTACATTGCCTTCTAATGACAAAAAGGGGCCCTGGAGAGAATGCGTCACTTGCCCCAAGGGAGGACACGAAGGGTGACACCTCTGTGATAAGGGAGTAACTCCACAGAACAAAAGATGAACTCTCCCTCCCATGAGTAACTCAGCTGCTAGCTTCTGCTTGCCCAATTTGACTCTATACTTGCGGAAACTTTGCTCTAAGTAGCAAAATATTACAAGCCATGAGGCTACCCAGTCAAAAGGCTCTGTTTATACATCGAGGTTTTCACTGAACTCTCTTAATAACTTAAACAGGTGCTGTAAAGCAACTTGTTGAGGTATCTCCTAAGCTTGCTATTGAAAGCCCATTAGACACATCACGGACACAAAAATGGGGGATTGCAAATGATCTGGTGGGGCTTTTTCCTACCTCTGCCCATGTGGTGGGTTGACTCTGCCTTTTCTCGGGTGCAATGAGCTATTCAGGAGGGAAACAGAGAAGCTTTGCCTTGAACCTTGCAGGACAATTTGCTGCCTGAAACGATTCACTGATATACGACAAGCTTTATTTAGAAACGGATATATCCAGCCAGGAGCCCTCGGAGACAATAAAGCATCTGTTTGACTTCCTCAGTGGGTTAGCTGTGTGCAAATCATTTATCCCTGCTCCTGCTCCCCCTCCTCAGCTCTCACTATTTGTATTTTTTTGCTAAAAAAACATCGCCTGCCTTTCTGTTGGCGAGCGGCTTGGGACACATTGCCTGGAGTCTGACCTCAAAGTAGGGTGGGATTTGAATCCGAAATCCACTCGGTTTGATCTCACAAGAACCGCCGTGCTGCACAGCTTGTATGTCTTTAGTAAAAAGGCATGCCTTCAAATCTGTCCTTTTCAGAGGCCTGTCTCCGTTGTCAGCTGCCATCTTTCGAGAGAAAGATCTAAAATTAGAGAAAAGCTGCCCTCCACTGCTGGAGAATACTGCTGCTGTGACATATGAAAGCAGAAAAAAGCTTCAGATAAAGGGCTTTTGCTTAGGCTCACGTAACAAGCAAGAAAGGCTTTGGGTCTCTCCTGTCCAGACCAGAGTTTGCGGAGATCTGATTTAAATAGGCAGCCACAGAACCAATGCTTATCTTTATCTGCCTAAGCGTTTATACTTTGCCTGTCATCATAGGCACCATTAATTTGATGGAAATCTACAGATCCGAGGGTTTTCCTTTAAAATACCTTTCCTAGAAATCCTGAGGGATGCCAGGAGACCCTACTCTTTTCAATAAATCAGTGAAGAAGAAAGAAACCCTCCAAGTGGAAACAGCAGCTCGAGCCTCTGTACGTTGTGGTTGTGATGAGGTGTGGACACCGTGCAGGGACCGAGCTGTGGCTGCAGCTCTGGAGACCTCGGGTTCAAATCTGTGGACTTCAGCTGGGCCCGGGGTGTCCTCAGGAGCCCCGGAAACCTACCACTAGTGGTAACACCTCGGGATCAGGGGTCTGGGGCTATCTGTGCCTCTGGTAAACCCTGTCACGTCCCTACTGACCCTGCTGCTGCTCCTGCCACCATGGTCTCTGTGCACGGCTGCATCCCTCCCATTAAATAGTGTTTTCCCGCCCTGGAGGGATTAGTGGGGCTAACAGGGTTAGAGCTGCTCTAATGTATCATGCCACAACAGCCGAGGCATGGTGCCTGGAGGTGGGGAGCCCTGGGGAAACCCCCTCCTGGCACCAGAGGGGAGAGGAGCTGGCAGAGCACCAGGGCAAGTGAATTAAGATGAGAAATGAGTGCAAGCCTCCTGCTACCTGGAGGCAATGAGTATGCTATGCGGGAGCAGGATTTGGCTGGGAGCAAGGCAGTGTGATGGTTTACCTTTTAATCCGCATGTTTCACCGTGCCCCAAAAACAGAGACCTCGCTCTAACCCAGCAAGGCCAGCACTGCCTTCTTTCTCTTTTCTTTTCCCCCTCCTCCACTGACATCCAAACCACCCACTCCCCTGCTGTGTCACTCCTCATGCCTGTGCTGCGCTGGTGGAGTCATGCTGCAATCTTCCTGCCTACGGGCAGCTGGGTCCAGCAAAAGTCGAACAGGTTTCCCACAGCCCAGGCTGGCCACAGTCAGATCAGTCTGGCACCACTGGCATGCTGCATGGAGAGGGAACAAGCGGCTTGCTGTAAAAGATGCATCCTGGGGTTTGGGGAGGAAAAACAGGGGGTTACTTAGTAAGAGTGTCTGCCTCTGGTTCAACTCTGGTTGAACAAGAGGTTGTTTGGAAGTTGACTTTAAAAATCACTAGCCAAAGGTAAGCGCACTGAAGCTAAGCTCTCACCTACCAGAGTGCATGGGGAAGGAGTGAATATCGGCACCAGAAAAGCAGGAAGTTGACAGGAACAAGGGCAAGGTGCAGAAATGGAGTGTGTGGGGAGGCTTTGCTTTGGCAGGATTACAACAGATAACTGCAAAACCACTGCAAGCATAAGGTGCCTTCAGAAGCCCCTTTTCTACATTACAAACACAGGAGAGACTGCTCCTGGTCTTCATCTTCTGGACTAATCCTGCAGCGAGGCCCTGGCAGCACCAGTCCTGTGTACTGGCACCGCAGGCTGCCCGTGGGAGAGGCTTGTCTTTGGGTCCTCTTCACCACAACGACACACAACAACACACAATGGCCGACTTGTGCATCACGCTGAGACCTGCCAAAAACAGAGCCTCCAGAGCGCTGCAAATGGCCTGCCACTGGCAGCTGAAGCACTAGCATGTTTTCCAGACCCTTTCAGATCCCCACAGCTTGTGAGACAGCGTGATGGCAGAGGAAGAAGCAAAATTAATAGCTGGGCTGCAAGTGCAGGTGATGCAGGCACACTCAGTACCTCACAGGGCACAGACCATGGAAGGTAGGATCCCATGGGAAAAAGCACCTGGCAGCTTAAGGGGGAGCAGGATTTGCTTGCTGGAGTTAAAAGGGACCCATTTTTCTTAGGCAGAAGCGGTAGAATTTTGTTGTCTTGAACCATTAAAGTGTAACTAGGATAGCTCACTGTCACCTGGCATCACCCCAATCATGGTATTACTGTTGGTTCTGCAAGGGGATTGGATCAAGTTATTAAAGGGTATGGCTAATTGTGTGAAGCCAAAAGTGTGTATACATTTAGCATCAGCAACATTCTAAGCCTGATTCGAAAACCAATGAAACCACTGGGGAAAAATCCATTTAGTCCCTTGAGATTTTTCTTCCCAGACTGGCCTTGTGGGAACAGTCCCACAGAAACCCAAGCTGTCAGTGAAACAAGGCTACTTGCACACTACATAGATGGAAAACCAGGACACATTGCTTAAACTGAGAAACATAAGTATTACTGGGTCTGTGTTGCTCAGTATGGTACCACTGCCATGTGTGACTCCGTGGAGGACTTGCTCCAGAGCCTTGCCTCACCCCTCTCCTACTTCTCTCATGTTCATGGAGGTCTGTCTGTCACAAGCAAAACCTGATTCAAAATGGGTTATTTATTTTAATCCAAGCTATTCGGATCAAGTTCTTAGGATGTCCACTGACTAAAATACCTGATCCCTAATCTCTGCTTAGCCCCTGACTTTGCACTTGACTTAGGAGGGTGTGATCCTGTGCTGCAGGGATGACTGCAGGTGCAGCCCCAGGTCCCGAGGCCACAAGCCACAAGGTCAGCAGAGCATGAACAAGGAGGGAAATGGGCAGCTGTCTGAAGCCTATGGGGACAAGGCATGACATCCATTTACAGGCAGGACCCAGCCACTGCAGGGGCAGCAGGTATTCACCTTGCCTGCCAGGCAGCATGTGGGCTTACGGGCACTGGTGGGAGCTGCTGTAGATGCTGGCAAACACAGCCGGCTCTGTCCAGAGTTACATTGCCATTTCTAGGCCCCCCTCCAATTCACAAATAGAGAAATGGATGCTTCAATGTGGCTCTTTGGTCAGATTTTGGCCACCCTCAAAGTGTGGTGGAAAGCTTACTTCCAGGACACCTGCCTTCTGGACATACCCCAAGCCATGCAGATAGCGATGCATCCCAGTGGCTGGGTGTTTGTGTTTCCCGATGGGCCCTTTCACAGCAGCTTGTCTCACTTTGGACTTGCCCTGGCTTCCCAGAGTGCTTTCCAACCTGCACGGGAGGGTTGAGCTCAGCAGATGCTTTGGGAGAAGGAGACGAGTGACCCAGCAGGGATTCCCCTTCTGCCCCATACTTATAGTTGCTCCCAAGCCATCCTGAAGACTACCCTTCCAAGGCACTGATGGGAAAAACGGAGGCAGAGTTGGCACTACCCTAAAAACCTGCTTCCACTGCTCTGTAGCCCCACTCGGGGGGCAGCTCCCTGCCTGGCTCTTCATGCCCAGCTGCCTGCCGATCAGCAGGCTGCCCAACTCGGGGACAGCTGAGCTAGGCTCTGCACCCCTGCAGGGTGGGTGAAGCATTATTGTGTCCAGGGGCTTGGTTCTCCCAGCAGCCCTGCACCTTGAAAGGTAGGACCTTCTGCTGTGCGGTTCCCGGTGGGAAAGCAGGGAAGCCATCAGTCCAGAGCCAAGCGTGTTTTTAAGCTGGTAAAATGCTCCTCTTCTTCTTACATGGGAGTAAATGGAAACAGGAAAGTCAAACTCCTCTGCACTTGGGGACAATGGGGCTCCTTGGCACTCGTGAGCACCAGGATCAGCAGAAATGAGGTGCCTTTGCTGCGAGGCTGCAGCGCCGGAGGGGTGCTGTGATAGGGTGGGAAGCTCCGGGCATTCAAACAAAAGAAGAAGTGGACAGAGTTAAAAGGATTTTCTGATATTTGTTTAGCTTGGCTGCTACACTTTACTGAAGAAAAGGAAGGTTTCTGCTGAAGTTGAAACAAACAGTAGATCAGAACATTAAATAAAGGGTTAGCAAACCTGCCAGTAGTGCTAAGTCAGGTATGCTGATGAGGTCAAAATTTAATTCCACACTGAAATTGGAAATTTCAAGTACAAGTGTTCACAGCAAGCCAAATTATATTATCTACCAAACCTCCAGTGCTCTGAACAGTCTCTTTCATTGTCATTCATCTGATCAGTATTTGCAATACTAAAATCCACCATGGAAACAGAGACAGAAAGAGAGCAACTTTTTAGTCTATGTAGGGCAGACACAGTGGGGAAAGCTGGAAACTGCCCACCCAGCCTGCCATGGGGCCTATTCCAGGCTGACAAGATCTGCAGTACCATCTAAGCATCTCCCTCTGATCTTCCTCCCATCCCTGTCCATTCCTTCAGCCCCTCCATTAAATTGTAATAAGTATAGGAGTAATTTAAAGGTGGGGTTAGGGGGAGCAGAGGGTTGGGAAGATAAGGAGTGCGCCTAGGACGATTCTGGCTCATGGAGGGATGTTCAGCAGGGAGGTTGAGTCAGGCACTGGCAGGGAGATGCACAAAACTCCCAGCGCTCTGGTATCAAGCCTCCACTGGGTGTAATGCATTAGCTCAGGCCAAAAAAATAAGCAGTGTGATGAAGTAATGTGGCTTCCGCTCCAATAGCATCCTTCCAGCTGAGGAGCTCCTGAGTATTTGGTGAAAACAGGGGCGTTCATCTTCTCATTACTCCTGCAGCAAAATGAGCAGCATGAGTAACTCCTCGCAGGGGTGAGTAAGAGATTCACAGCTCAGGTTGTGCGCTCCTTGCTCAACATTGCACTGCCCATCTGCAGCAAAGCCAGGAACAGATCTGGTGATGCACAACATCCGAGTTTGTGACTTATGAGTAGTAATTATTGTAATTAAACAGTGGTCCCGAAATACTGCCTGGATTATGAATGCTTCTTTGCTCAAGTAAACTCCCGTTTACCTAACTGAGTAAGGGCACAGCAATTTTGCCCCAGAAGACTTTGTATAGCATATTAAATTTGTATCCTCAAATTACACATCTATTTAAAACACTCTTATAAGTCATTTTCCTAACTGTTTGCAGTATAAACATATTACCAAGTTAAAATTAAATGAGCAATTAGCATATAGTAGAATATAATATAATATTCACTCCTTATAATACAATCTAAAATTCACCAAATAGAACAGTAATGCTATGTAACTAAGCAAACAGGCTAGGTGTGAAATTAAACAGGATATAGATGCATTGTGCGAGAGAGGTTTGGTGGTGGAAATGAGTCACCTCTTTGTCAACAGCATCGCTACCAGCTATGGTGTGCTGCGTAGAGGGAAAGCAAGACATCCAGGACAACAGTGGCTGTACAAAAATAACACCAAAGCCATCCCAGCCTGCACTCAGTACCCTTTAACAGCAAGAAGTGCCACAAGCGAAGCTCAGAAATGTCCAGGCTGGAGAGCTGTGCAGGGTGGGGGTCCCCATCCCGGCTTCATCAGCTGGCACAGCTCCCATCCGCTGCCACGGGAGCTGCCTCCCCCTGTCTGCAAACAGGGATGGTGCCTCATGGCTTGGAGAACAGACGATTGAAAGCTTATGGGCAATATTGACTCCATCCAACGTCTCTGATAAATAAAGGCAGACAGTGCTATGTTAGAGCTGTTCTAGTGCCCGGCTGAATTCACCCCCACAGTGAATAAACGAGCTCTCTTTGATGACCTTGTTTCAGCATGTGTGAGAAGGGAGGGGTACCCTGAAACCTCAGGGCAGTAGTACTGTGTCCCAGGCAGCCAGCCTCCTGCCCTGCAGCCAGCCTCAGGCTTCACGCTCAGCTGTCAGCACAGTCTGAGGGCTGTAATTCGGCTTTCAGGTGCACTAGCACAAATCTGGGACTGGGTCACAGGCCCAAATTCATCCCAGGGGTGCCCTAGTTCCAGCCCCTCTCGCTGGTGGCCACACAGAGAGGAGAGTCTGCAAGGGGCTGACACATGTTGACGATGGTGCCCTTCTGCAAAGGACAGCACTGCTGAGAGAGATGGACCAGCAGACCAGGCTGCCTGACTCCGTCCAGACGTCATGTGGACCACAGCTCCTTTCATGTGCAGTCCCATGCCAGGCTGCCATGGGGACATCCCATTCCCTAGGGGACAGGAATTGGCCCCCCTGATTTAAGCAGTGGAAGAGCTGACTTTGCTCTGTGCTATTTTGCACATTAATTGTTACATAAATGCATTCAAATATTTGTAAGGTTGATTGAAAATGTTGCTAAATCAGGCTGCTCAGATTTAACCACCAGAAATTAAATCAGATAATAAACAATCAGCATTTCATTCCTACAAAAGAATGATAATTTTGTAGGACGTTGGGTTTATATTGTCTATGCACCTGCATGTGGAATGCTAGCGATAAAGTGAGATTTGATAGCAAATTGGACTGGCAGACAGTTTTTGAACATAATTACTCAGAAGAAACCACCCGGAATCAATTTAATCATAGTGCAACTGATTTTTAATTTCCAATGGTACAAAAAAGTACCATTCACATTAGGCTTTTACTGACTTTGGTTTGTAATCATGGAATGTCTGTATTGTAGCCAAGCTAATTAAATAAATGCTAAGTATTTCTTGCTTTGTAATACAGAAAAAAAAAAAAAATTAAAGGTGCCTCCTAAACAGCAAAAAGAACAAAAACTAATGGCTTGGCAGCCCACAGAATCCGCCTTTATACACAGTCTCTACTTATTTAGCAGTAGTGAAATACTGGGACTACTATCAGCAATTTCTGCTGAGGCTCTCTGGACAATAAGCAGTTGTGCTAACAGACGCCCGGACACAAAGCCTAACTGCCAGAAAGGAAGCATTGCCGCAAAACACCATCTGAAATTGGTGTGTGATGCTGATCTCTGTCCTGTGGAAGAAGGTACTGCCCTGGCAAAGAGTGGGGTGGTCAGAGGCAGGACTGCAGCCTGCCCTCTCTGCTCTTGTCTTTTAAGACAGGGCAAGAGCTGTGCAGCCCTCAAAAGGAGCACGACAAGAAGTGCCAGAGTCCCTTTCAGCTCCCCTGTTGCAGAGGCACTTGGTGCGGGCACCGGAAAGGAAGCAGCTGCTCGCAGCTGCCCGTGCATCAGTGGAGAAGGCAGCCGTCAGGGCATGTGGTGACTGGAGAATGAGTCCAAAAAACACATCGTGTGTATGAGGAAGAGCAAAACTGCCCTGTAGCAACTTGGTCCTGAGAGGAAAAGGCTGACGCAATTACACTAATTTCATCTGAGATGGGAAGGCATCCCCAACCTGCTTTTATTCTCTAAGTGATCCTTTTTAACCAATTTTGATGTTTGTTCTGGATGTCATTCTCTTAGCTGGAAGCTACTGAGGCACAATGATCTTAAAGCCCTGTATCCTCCTGAGACAGAGATCTGAGATGAGACAAAACTGGATTCTTGCCTTCTCATCCTGCTTTTGATTTAGGGAGGTAGGAATTAGATCCTATGTTCTCATGGGGGGAAACATTAAAAATAATTTCTTCCTCTGAGCCTGTCGAGCATCGTGAACAAAAGTACGTAGACCCCGTGCATCCACCAAAAAATGAGGTGCTTCCCCTCCCCTCCACAACTGCAGCATCCCCCTCCACTAGCAACTTGCCGGGCAGCGGGTGTGGATATTTCTGATGAAGTAGCCAGAGAGCAAAATACGCCTTTCTGCTTTTATGCTGCCTTTGTGAGGGCTGCGGAAGGACAGACAATACCTGAGCTGACAGGACGCCTGGCAGCCCACAGCCTTCAAACGGCTCCTGGCGATGGCGACGCTGAACTGGCAGAGTGAGTTCCCAGTGAATCAAAGCTTTGCAGGACACGGCACTGCCGGGCTCTGGGTACCACATAATGCTGCAGCACTTTGATCCGAGGCTCAGAGCTGAATCGCTGATCGCTGAATCACAGCCCATCTCCTGCTCACCTGGTCACCGGAGGGAAATAGAGAAGCCTGTGCTGGGTACCAGGGGATCCCACGTGACACAGATAAGTGCCTTGGCAGCACAGCTGAAAACTCAGAGATGCTCAGGGAGCTCGCAGAGTAGGTGCAAGCTCCTGACAGCTGCTGGCCCGAGTGAGGGGAATGCAGGAATACCCCGGGAACTGATAAAACCAAGTGACAGCTCCCAAGTCCCCGCTTCTAATCAGCATAACAATGTATTTAGGTGATATGCTGCTTTTGTCTATGTGTGCAACGCATCTCAGCATCACTGGGAGAAGTGTTTGTGGTGAAGGGGTAGCTTTTAGTCCCGAAAGCTTGCCCCTGCCCCAGACACACAGGCACCAAAGAATGGGTGTTTATACAAGGCACATAGCAGTGCAACGCCTCGCTCATCTTTCAGGCCTTAGGCAAAGCCAGCCTGTTCCACTATATATATTTAAGATTGATAATTCCTGTCACAAGAAGGCCCCAAGCAGTTGGCCTGGATTTAATAAAACACAAGTCACTGGTGCCTTCTTTCTTTCGCTCAAGGGTGAAATAAAAGTTGTACTCGTCCTTTGCGGAGCTGGGAAAGGACATGCATCAGAGCATTTCAGGTGCAAAACCCAAACACTTGAGATTAGGCTACCCCCACAAGAGGTTTTTCCCATCCTGCAGGAGTCAGCTCCAGCACAGGCCAAACAGCTGACCCAGTGTTCAGGCACTGGAGACCAGTAGCATGGAGATCTGCAATGGTCCCCACTTTTCAGGGTAATTGTTGTTAAAGCAGCCCACTGGCTCCCTGGGGTTAAGATGCTCTGGGGCTCAGTCACTTCACTTTCGCTTCACAAAGCAAGAATATTAGAACAAAAAACCTCACTGCAATATGCTCAAAGCATCCAGAGGCTAGAAGACAACCTACACCAATGAAAGGCAGCTTTCATTCTGAATGCATGTATTTCTCGCTCACATAGCCTGTGTGCCATATTATTGGAGATGACAGACCCTTTCTTTACCATACCTGTCCCACAAAACCCCAGGCAGCCTTCATAACTCCATGCAGAATTAAAAATGAACTATACTTAGAAATGACATCCAACATGGTCTAACAAGAAACAAACAAAGATTTTAAAAAGCCTGTTATTTATTTTTTTTCCTTTGAAGAACGTATTTGAGAATGGCAACATCCCCAAACAAGCCTGTAGTATTCCCAGGCAATGATACAGCTCTGCAGGATGGTTAAAAATAAACTTGTTGAAAGGCTCTCCCTCTCTCTTATACTCTGCAGGAATTTCCTGTGACTGCTACCTTCAGGATATGCTTAGCAGTGACACTCAGGGGAATGCTGGCATGCTTCATCCCTCTTGCCCCACCTCATCACCAGGGAGTGGATCTACTGGGAAAGGGCTTTGCTGACTCACTGGGTGGGATTCGGGTGCCTAAATATAGGTGTCTAGTGCCATTTGAGATGCCTTAGGGTATCCCACTTGACTCCTAGCTGCTGCTCCGGGAGGGCGAGGATTTCCGGCAGGTCCTCTGCCAAATCGGCCCACCTCAGATACCCTCAGGTCTCTAAAAGGGCACAAAGTGCCTTGATATACGGGGCCACCAATTTTCCCCCACTGGGTGAGACAGATCCACCTGGTGCAGACATACAGGAGGTGAGCACAGCGAGCAGAGTGCCTACGCTGTTCCTACCAAGCCAAATTTTATTGAGGTCCTCAAGGTGCATGAACCGGGACCCTAGCGGGATGCACTGGATCTGGGGCAGCCAGGAGGTACGCAGCATTCTCGTGGCAACACGCAAAAGACAGCACCACCACCCTGTGAAAAACTAGGAGAGTGGTAAACATGCAGGATGTCCCAGGGCAGTATGGGGGAAAGATGTGCCTCAGATGCCGAGCAAAATTCACACCTGGTCCCAACCACGCTGGCATCTGCCTTTTGCTGAGCCCTGGTTGCCTGCAGAGCACGGCTGGTAAATGGCTGCCACCTGCCTGAGCTGGACCCGTGAGCAAACCACGTGTGTTCCCAGGTATGAGAAGGCTCCTGTGGGAAATCACATCATCTCACTGTCCTCCTCATTAGACCTATTTCAGTGGGAACAGGTGAGATGCCCCAACTGAAAATATGACATAAAATACACTTTTTTTCCCCAATGAGATATTTTTAAATTAAAAATAGAAAATGTAATAGAAGACTTCAAATAAAATGAAAAATGACAGTATCTTGTGGGGAGGAGGTGCAGGCGCTTACTTTTCCAGCTTGTTCAGAATTGGGATCTTTTTACTTTACGGTTTATTTTTGTTCTCCTGTAATCTGGGAGTCTGATAAGAACTGTCTGAACATCCCAAACGAGCTCAGGCCTTATCCTGAACAACTGACTACCTAGATGTTACCTGCACAGGGACGTTTTGCCAGATACTCTAGCACAGGAACAGAGATGACTTCCATGTGGACACTACTATTGTGGTATAACTGCCTTCTTCATATGCTGTTCATCCATTTCCCAAGTTTAACCACACAAAAAAAAGCATTTTTGTTGTAAAATGGAAGTATCTACTGGGTGGCTTATGTTAGTATAGCTGCACTGTATTCACACCTTAGACTGCACCCAAAAAGCTTTCCCACAAACACAAGAGTGGAGGTCAAATGCCTGCAATAATTTGTCCTGGTCAGAGCTTCATGGATGTTAGCAGATCCACGGGCTCTGCTAGGAAGAGCAGAGGAAGGGGAGTGTTGCTGAGTGACTTGGGGGACCAGTGCCAGATTAAAAATCACAAAACGAGGAATAAAAAGGAAGGTTTTCAAGGCTTCCCACAGTCTCTAGGACAGCTTTAAAGCCTTCCCTTCTTATCCCTCCTGTGGCTGTGGTCCCCAGAGTGGTGGCTGAGCTTCTCAGGCTTGCGTCCCTCCCCTGTCCCTGGGAAGCTAGGCCACCACTTCAGGTGTTTCTGTGAAAGACATCAGGACGCAAAGGGTTATGAGCCACAGCTCAAAAAAAAAAAAAAAAAGCTGCTTTGCCAGTCTGGAGGGAACCCTCCATTTGTGGGGAGGACATGAGCTGGTCATAGGCAAGGCTGGTATTTAGGCTCCCAGCCCCAGGGAGTAGAAAGTTTGTCTGTCTGCGAAGGAGAGGGCTCTACCAAGCATTTCCAAAGCGAAACTGTGACACCATTAATCTTTAGGGCATGCGATGAAAACTGGTGTCTGGATAAAGTTTATGAATCACAGGAGATTGCTGGGGAAATAGGCTTCTGGGGAGAAAATGCACATTTAAGAGCAGGGTTTGTCCAGAAGTGTGGATCCTGGCAGGTGGAAGCAGCACACAGGAGCAGGGCTTTTTCTCTATATTGCCTGCTACCACCAAAGGCTACACAAGGAGCTGGACACATATGTTTAGCTGGATGAAACAAGAGGGAAACCTTAGAAGCTGACCTAGAGAATAATTATCAAGAAGTGCTGCAGTCTTTTATTTCAGTACAACTGTTCTCTACCCCAGCAACTTAGTATACTATTTCTGTAGTAGATGTGCTGCTGCCAGTACCCATCAGAGCTGCATGCTGCTGGTGCTGCTGCCATCAACAGGGACCCATAGGGAAGGGAAAGCCACCGAGACATGGTCCTTGGCCAGTTCCCAGGGCTCCCTAGAGGAGGCAAGAGGCAGGGTCCAAATCCAGAGGAGAGATGAGCAACACTTTTCTTTTAGCAGTCAAGGCACCAACGCAGAGATACAGTTGGGAGTTGTCCTCCAAAACTAAATGAGGGATGCTGCTGCCTCCATTTGGCACAGGTTATTTATCAGTTCCTGAACACAATCCTTTTTACAGGATACAGTATCTGCCCTTGGAGCTTACACAGACATAGAAGGGGAGGCTAAAAAAAGCACCCTGATGCTGACAGGCTGATAATGCAGGTTTGAGAGGAAGGTTAAGCAAGCCTGATAAACTGGCTCATCAAATTAGTAACAAAAGCCATGTAATATTGGATCCCATTAATTCTTAAACTTGTGTGTAACAGTGTTATTGTCATTCCAGATTGAGACACCCAGCCACATGGCATTTTCCTCTGCCTCCCCTCATCCCCAGCATCCTTCCAGCGGCTGCCTGGCCCCTTTTGACGGAGCACCCTTGCCGTTCCTGTCCTGGCCTGGCCCTGGTCTTGGTGGATGCCGCCAAGCTTTCCCGCTGGTTGGCAGAGCTGACAGGTTTCGACACCGCTGCTCTCCCCGCTGGCACAGGCACGCATTTTCCCCCAGTCACGCAGCTGGGGTGACAACACAGACGAGGATGGTGCTTAGGATAGGACCCAGTCCTGGGAACACTGCAGACGCCGCTGAAGCTTCATACTATGGTATCAAATCAGAAAGTCATTTAATGTATAGTTTCACCAAGTCTGGTGATGCCCGAGCACATCTGAGAGGTGGACCTCTTCCTGGCAAAACTGCCGAACTTCATACATTGCAGTCTGATTGTAACTTTTCCAATATCCATCTGTCCCCTCTGCTTTAGTGTAAAATGGCTTATTTTGCATTCCTGAAGGCAAACATGCGCTTTGGAAACTTCCCTAACCTCTGCCAGGCCTCCCACTGGTGGGAACCTCTATAATTTCCAAGAAGGCATCGAGCAGACTGGTCTGCAAGGGGAGAAGAGCGGGGCAGATGGTACTCACTGTCCTGGCCCCATAGGACCCACAACAGAGGCTCCCCCATCCTCCCACCCCTCTGCTCCTGCCTCCTGTCACCCTGCCTTCAGGAGGGGTCTGGCCTCCTGCACTTCATCAACCTCCCCCCCGAGATTTGTTGCTTCTTCAGCGGTCTGATAGTCAGGCCACACTCTCCTTGTTTTCTCCCAGTGTTTTTTTGTCCTCCCACAATGTAAATTAGTGTGGGATATGCCCTGGCCTCTCTCATCCTACCTTCCTTTGGGAGTATTAAGGAAAACAGTTAATTATTATTTTTTTTTCAATTTACCAGTGGCCAACTCACATCAATAAATTATCCTTACCATGTGTTGCAAGTAAATTTGCTGTCTCCTCCTTGCATATCTGGAGTTTCTTATTTACCTTAACCTCTTGCACAATATTTCCTTCATTCTTTATTTTTGCTTCTCTGTGTTTGTCTCTGTGTGCGCATGTGTGCGTATTACTTCTTGCACTTGCTCCCCTCTACCCTGTAATGCCTCCCTCCCTTCTCTGGGGTAACATTTTGTACTTCGCATATGTCGCTCTCTTATCCTTGATTATTTTCTGTGCTTCCGTACTCATCTATGGTGCCCTGTTTTAGCTCCCATGGTACTTATTACTGCTTGGCATATAAAACCAGTGGATGGGCTGTGATTTATATGTCAGTGGTTTTCATCTCCTACCAGCCCACCTCATGTCTTTTCTCTCCTTTACCTTGCATCATTTGAGCTCACCAATACTTCTCATTTTTTCCTAAGCAGTTGCACTAGGAGCAGACATCTCTGTTTCTCCCCATTTGGGAACTGCTTCCACCTTACTTAGGATTTAGTGAAACCACAGGCTCTGCCTCTGTCCAGGTGAGAGCTCCGAACACACCCAACAAGCACCATAAGCACCTAGCTGAGCCCAAACTTAGCTCGGAGCTCCACGGGGCCATGCTGTTTGATGGCCCCTGCCAGCTCTCCTTGTAGACCAATGTGGGCTGAGCCCTGCTGTGCTTCAGCCCCGCTCGGCAGCAGGGGACACAACACAGCTCTTCCTCACCAGCCGCTTGGACCGAGAACCGTGCCAGCCTTTGGGGATGCTGCAGTACCTGGCCCCGAGCTGCCACTGGTGATGGTAGACATGGGCTCTCAGATGAGCCCTCATCCCTAACTTGACCTTCATGTCAAACAGCCGGGAGAGGTCAGACCATAATTTTAGACATTATTCAAATGCCTTTTTGATACAGGACAAGAGCAGCACCTGACAGCCTGCACCGTAGATGCCTGGCTGAGGGCTGGCTCAATGCCACGCTGAAGCTGGTGGGATTGGACAGGCGTAAAAAAGAGTGTGGTGGACTAGACCCACCACAGAGCTCTCGCTGACACCGCAGGAAAGGTCACAGTTGAATTGCAAGGGGTGCCAGAGGGGCTGTAAAGGCAGAGAAACCCAAGAAAGGGCAAAGTGGCGATTCTGCCCTGTCCTCTGGAGATCAGGGAGGGCTGGGTTTATCTCAGCCATCCTAGCCAGGAGCTTGTTTAAGCCATCCTTTAATTTGTCACAAGAGCTAGGGTCAGCCTCTGGTTTGAATCACCGTAAGCCAGTCCCATATACCATTGTCCTAATGCCTCTTATCTCACTTATTTCTAAACGTTCCTCAGCAGCAATTACACTTTTCCTCTCCAATCTCCCCCAAAGTATCCCTTACTATTTACCCACATCGATTTTTTGCATCCCATTTTATTTATGCCTGTTGTGCCTTGAATTATAAAGTGAACAGCAAATTTTCAGACTCTAGCATGCTCCTGATTCCCTCTGTGTGTCTGTTCTCATTCTAACCTCTTGCATACACCACAAATTGCTCTTTCGTTAGTGATGCTACTTTACGAACTTCCAGAGGGAAGCCTTGAAGAGGAAGCGCACATCTTTTTTTTACGTCTAGTGCCTTCCTTTCATTTTATCAGTGGGCAGATGTGTCCCTTCATACTCCCATGAGATACTTCTCCCCTTCTTTCCATGGGTTTCTCTTCAAATAAAAAGAAAACTACCTCAGAACATGGAAACATGCTCCTTGTCCTGTATTTAAAAATCTTCAGGCCTGCCTGTGTCCTCCTTGGACAGTGCATTTAAATACTGAAATTAATCCCAGGGAAGAGACAACTTGTCTGTTTGAATGCTTATTAAGGCTTATGGGACAAATAGCTTACTAAAGGTGGGTAGAGAGCATTTTAATGCAAGCAGTTCTGATGTTATTAGAGTTCTCCTCAGAGACGGCATCCAGAGCATACACTGTATGTTGGAAATTAATAAGAAGTTCACCTGAAATTCACTTCATGGACAAACTTTACAGAGAAAACACCTGGTAAGGCAGTGTATAGAAATCACAGGTGAACCACAGGAGTCAGAGACATCCCAAGCCTCCCAAATAACTTCAGCCAGCAAACCCGACTTTCCTATAGCTTATAAAACACCTCACTTGTTTGTAGCTACAGGGAAGCCCTGCACTATGTTAGGTCTGGAGAAGCTTCATACCAAAACTCAACAAGAGCAGGTGCATTCAACTCTCATATCCAGTACAAAAGGGATCTGCCTTCTCCAGGAGCCAGGCAGGTTTACATTGCATAGGTAAATGCTCTTACCGGCTGCAGCAAGCTGCTGGTGACTGTGGCAGTGAGGTAGTGGGTGGTGGTGAGTGTGGGCTCCCAGTGCCAGGGCTTCGCGGTCACAGGAGCTGCTGGGGTCAGCACCTTGAGTCCTTGTGTCAGCTTCCACGGGATGGCCTCCTGGGACAGCTCATTAATTTAAGAGCAGGTGATGGGCTAAAAGCAGCCTCTAGGCTGGTATCAGTGGATAACGGCTATTGCTGATTGCTTGGTGCATTCAGTAAAGCCCTAACAGATAGAAATCTGCTTGTGCCCATTAAAGAGCATGTCCTTCTAGACCACAGCTATAAAGCAAAACATCAACCGGGTCTTTAGGAGGGACTTCATCTGACCAGAGGTAAAGTAATGAGTTAGGGACAGCCTGAAGGAAGAAATCAGACCTGCAGTGAGAAATGACAGGCTTGAATGAATAGAAAATGTGAACACAACATGAAAAAGTTCATGTCTATGCCTTTAGTTTGCTTGTTTAAACATGTAGGTTGAATTCTATTTTATTAGGCACACGTTTCTTTTTCCTTCTTGTCAATGATTCTGCCTCTCCTTTCTTTCCCTGGCTGCCATTGCCAAACATCGCTGCTAACTGGCACCAGAAAAGCAAGAGCAGAGAGTGACACAGAAACTACTGTCAAACAAAAACAGGCATAAATAAATGGAGTTTTCTTGTGGTAGTTCTAAAAACTAGACAAAACCTTCTTTCTCTTCCAAAAGAAACCATTTTATAATGAATCATTCATTCCACAGGGCTTATTGTTCAGCTGATGAACATGCATAATGCTCATTTACATTAGTGCAGGTGCTTGAGAGGAGGGTATAGCACAGCATATAGAAAACTTGTCAGTTCCGGGACGTTGCACAGATTCTCTACCCTGCTATGACATTACTTGCAACTGTAGTTTCAATCTTCCCTCTTCAGCAATGGATCTTATTTATTGGTCATTATGATGCAAGGTTTTACATATCAATGAGCATCTTTCCAATAACTTTCATCGCTCTGAATCTGCCCCCGAGTGTGCCCAGCATGGGTTAATATCAACAAGGGAGCTCCCTCTCTACCAGCTTGAAATTATTCCTGTTGAGGAGGGAAAGCACCTTGCTTAACAGAGGTTTGCAAGTCTCTGACCGGATCAAGTCCTGCCTTCTCAGAAATCAAATGGGGGTTTGGTGTTTGGGCTGTAAGGCTTTAGGAATAAGCAAGCGCTGTCCTATGGGCTTTTCCAGCAGGAGTGCCACCAAAGCCCCACAGAAGTGAAGGAAGGGCTGTACCTTCAAGGGCAGCTGCTGTGGGCGTGGGTACTGCCAGCTTGCCAGGCAGTGTGCTGGCAACTGGCCCCCGCTGGAAATGAGAAGCAAGCTGAAGCCAATTGCTAACTGGTAACAAGGGGCTTTCTCCTGCAGGCGAAAGGCTGCAGGACACCCAGCCATCTGAGGTGCCACTGGCTTCAGTGGTGAAACAGTTACTCCTCATTTTGCTGAAGCAGCTCACCGGCCGCTTTGCAAGCTGAGAGCAAGAAGATGATCATGGGCATGTAGGCTGGAGGGAGCACCCCAGCTCCCCGAGCCCATCACTCTGCGCTAGGGCCGAAGTACCCAGGCCGAATGTTGCAGGCAACAGTGGTTTGTCAAGCCTCGCCCGAAGTCCCCCCAGACGAAGTTTACCCAGCTTCCACCCACAGCCAGTTGTGAATTTCTTGCTGTAGGTTGCACTATGTTTCTGATGTGAACATCTGCTCCAAGCAGCTAGTTGATGTTATATGCTTTTGCCCCTGAGAAAGAGCCCATGGTATCAGAACATTTCTCTGTGCAGGCACATCTGTACAATTGGCTCCCAGTGATCCCTGGGTGGATGCAGGTACAGGACTACCAGTGGGGATACCCCAAGCTGGGGGTCAGCCCTGCCCTTGAGGAGGTAGAGCCACCACCATGTGTCTCACCACTCGGTCTTTGCCAGTGCAGAGGACTCCACCTTCTGCAGGCGTTTCCCTCTTGTGGTGTGCCCTCCTCGATGGTCTTCCAGCGTCATTTACAGGTGGGCTGTAGGACCCTGGTTTGAGCTCAACCTCCGTTCCCCTGCTTACCCAGAGAAAGGCATTTTCTCCAGGCCGTGAGTCAGTTTTGGAGGTATGTTCTGTCCCCCCCTCTATTTTCTTAGCATCTTTTTAAGAATAGGACAGCAGATCTGGACACAGCATGCTGTATCACTGCCTTTGATTCCTGTACTGCAGACACAAAATCCATGCCTTTGCTTCTCTCTGTTTATTGCTCTGCACTGCACAGCATCCCATTAGCTGTGTTTGCAACAGCGCTCTACTGAGAGTTCATCTCGAGCCATTTGCTTTACAGTCATTGGATTTATAACAAGCTTGACCAAACCCCAATCTAATTTGAAACTGTGCTAAAGCACTTTTATATTTACTTTAGTAATGAAATAAAATTTCAGTTCTGTTTTTAGAGTGATTTATTTCAGCATCGCTACTGGTACAATATCTCATTTGTGTTTCATATATTGCCATAGGCAGGAACAAAATACTAAAACTGTTTTCAGCAAATTACTCCTAAAGAGGATGTTTTCCCCTATACACTCACACACAGAGACTTACCTTTTCAAAACTAACCAGTGATTTTGGTGCTCATTCTGACATCTGTAAAAAGTGCCTGATCTTTAGAGAAGGGTGAATAACCATCTTCTGACTATCCAGCTCTCTCTAATGTGTCTTAGACTGGATACCTAAATATAGTGCTAAATCAAATCACTTTTGAAGTTGTGGACAAAAGTTATTTAAAAATAAGACATTCATGTGATCAGAATGTGGTCAGCTAGTTTGCAGCATGGTAGCAGTGTGAGATGTCCCTGACAGTCTGTGTTTCTAGCGCTAAGTTGGCCATCAGGATCTGATCTCCCACTGAGGACCAGGATAGGTGAAGAGTTCAAGGCAAGTTATCTCCTTGAAGGGGATGGAGAGGGGGCACCTCAATTTTGAAACTCATTTTCCCCTTTGGTCCATCAGCGCCCAGATTTATTAACCTTCCCAACAGGCTGTAAAGCCCATCTATTTCCCTGTTCCAAGCTAAGGCTATTGCTAAGGGTGTGCATTGAGGAAGAGTTATTTATGGATAGTCCTTTGTCTAAGTTTATGCTGTTATTTTTAATTTATGTGGTAGGTGCCCAGTGTGCTGCTAAGATGCCTAGAGAAGCATTTTAAAAATTTGAATACATAAATAAATAAAATACTCTGTACTCAACCAGACCTAAATTATGCAGTACGGAGAGAGAAGCTATTCAATAGACATTAGGGAAAGGACCGAAGGAGCACAGCAGACCAATGCTATTTGCAGACCCAAGAATCCTTACCCTTGAGCAAGCAGTACAGAGGAGTTACAGCTGGCAGCCCAGATTTTAGGTGGTGTTACAGCCCCTCATCCAGCCTTTCACTTGAAGGCTGAGTTCATATCTACAGTGACCTCAAATCCATCAAAGAACAGAGTTTTCCTAAATAAGATGAATCAGGTAGATATGGAAGACCAGCCATAGGTGGTGAAACTCTGGCCCCTGGGAAACGTCCCAGGGCTTGGCCAGTGGCTTGTAGGGAAACCAGGGTTTCACCAACTGGGTTTATCAGTTGTGTAAGTCAGGTCTAACTACTGGATGAATCCATGGTAAGGCACCCACCACTTAAAAGACAGATGTTTAAAGAATCAAAGGATGTTAAGCAAATAAGCATCAGCTGGCCTATCAACAGGATGACTCTGATTGATGATGCAAATACTATAATGCACAGTAAGTATGGCATACATCTATAAATGTACGTAATTAGAGGTAGCATATCATTTGTGTATGTGACGCAACAAGCAGCATATCACAAATGTAACCAAGAACCATGCTGGTCTGTGACGGGGTATCTATAAACATATATAATTATACATAATAGTGCTATAATATGCTGATAATATACTGTACTTATTGGATATGTAATCCCAGATAGCATCTCACAAACAATGTTATGATATGCTTGGCTAAACTATATAAGCCATAAATGGGGAACAATGATATATATCCATTTTATGTCCTTTCATTTGCATACGGTTTTAACTCAGATTATAAGGACATGCAGGACCAAAGGCAGAACATGTCAGCACCTCTGCATGCATCTTGCTGTGGCCCAGAACCACCTGGAGCAGAGGCTGCAGCAAGGGGAGGGGGCCCAGGGCCTTTTGTAGACAACATGCAAACCCCACGTCATTGAAAGCTTCGCAACAGCGAAAGCGCTGATGGATAAACTTCTGGCCTGGGTTTCCCTGGGGCAGGTTTGCACTGCAACCGCAACTAATAAACATTACTGAGCTATCACTTAAGCAAACCAGCTCGGGTAATTTTACCAGTTCGGTGAGCGTGGAGTGGGCTTTGGTGACCACAGGCTTTTGCTCAGGCCGTTGAGAGCCCCTGCGGCCATCACTGCCATAGGTACTGCTCTCAGGGTCAGTAATTCAAAAGGCAGTAGCGCAGCCAACCTACCCAGGTTGTGCTGGCATCTCAGGGCTGTGCCGGGGGCTTGGCCTCAGGAAGCAAAGGCAGCAGCTTCCCCTTTAAAACACTTTGTTTCTTTGGGGTTTTCTGTCTGCACTTTGTATTTCACCCAGCCCAGGATTTGGGCTGGCACAGGGCACCCCTCCTTGAGCAGGTGAGCATCTGTGAGCATCTGAGCATCTCTGAAGAATCCTCCCCAAAATGTGCCAAGCTGTGGCAGGAGCCAACCTGTGAGCAAAGTAGATACCGCATAGGCTCTTGGTGTTAGAACATAAGCAGAGAAAAAGAGTGTGAAATAGGAAAGACTCTCATTCCTCACCTGTGGCTCCAGCTTACATGGGTCACCCAGAAGCGCCTGGCTCTGGTGGCAGAGCCCAGCCAGCAGCTGCCACCCCAGGGGACAGGGATGAGGACATGGATCTGTCCCCCAGTGTGCTGCTCACCCCAGCACAGTCTGTTCCTGTCGCTGCAGCTGTGATGGGCAGCACAGCCTGCAGCACCCTGCCAAGCCGCACACTCCTGACGGGTTTTTTTTTCCCCCTTCATGCCTTCATGCTCCCGCTGCCTCACTGGAAACAAACACTCACTATGGCAATAGACACTGCCCTCTACTTTCCGCCCTCTGGTTCCTGGTGATGGACAATACCAGCTTGAGCAAGGAGGATATATTTGCCATCAAGTGCATGGTCAGAAATACCTGAAAGGGGTACATGGAAGCTGCAACTTTTGATGGAGGCATTGATCTCATCTGCTGATGAGATGCAATGGGCATCTTCTGTCTAAGAGAGGATGTCAGAATGCATTGCACAATTCAGAAGTTTTATTCCCTTTGTTTTGAAAGAAGTCATTAGGAACCAGATGGCTCAGGGATTTGGTAATAGAATATGAAACCTCTCATCTCTCCATCGACCATTGAAACATGACCTATTTTATTAGTCACAGAAAATCATCAGATTACTTGCTGGTGTCTTATGCAAAATGACATAGTCGTCCTGTTCTGCAGCCCAGCTCCAGCTGAACTGATTTTCCAGTTGAAACAGTAGGATTTTGTTCCAGCAATTTGGCTTTCAGCTTTTAAAAAATCAGTCTTTCTGGACTGTGAGTTGCAGTTAGCTCCTTGCTGGGATGGAGTTGAACAGGACTGCTGCCTTATCCTTAACGCTGATACCTGCTAGTGACATGGGGACGGGACAACTCAGAAATGCATCTCAGGTGCACATCCTTCACGATTGAAAGTACCTTATGCAAGATGCTTGGCCAATGCTCCTCAAAGAGAAGAGCATGTCAGAATGGGACTGTGGCTTTATCATGACAACTTCTCAGGGAAAACACTACTGAAAACAGTGGAAGTGGTGAAATTGTAGAACAAAGACGTGTTTTGGCAGATTAATTTAGACGAGACACCTCAAATGGATCAACTGTGTGAGAAGTGAGAGGTTTGGGATACGTTTTTGCCACTGATAGTACTGTCTAGCACAGAGGAGCAGCTTGCATTAGGTGGTAGGAGCCAGTGAAGCAATCCTTCAGTGCACAGTGCAGCAAGTATGGGAGTCACTATTTCACCAGGACTGCAGCAAGTCACCACATTTCAGTTGATTTGGGGTAAGAGCCTGCAAGGAAAGACCTGCATCATGGTAAATCAGAGGCAGCCCCCAATGACAAAGCACTTTTATCATTGTTTCCACTTAGTGGAGATGCTTTCAGATTTTCAATCTCTGTGCTGCCAGCTGGAGTGCGAGGGAGGGGAGCAGTAAGAGAATATCCTCTACTGGGTCCATGGTTGGGTCCATGACCCACACAGTGGTTGAACAAAATGCAAAACCAACCAGGGATGGATGAGCACTCTGTTATGGTTAATGAAATTGCAATAGCATAGAACAACAGAGGCTTATAAGGCAATAACTGTAAATATATTTTGGAAATACAGGACTCGATGACCTTCCAACCCAAACCATTCTATGATTCTATGAAAAGAGGAATGAAACAGGACAGAAAAGCAGACAGAAATGTGTCTTCAATCTGTTCAGCTTTTCACACCCGTGACAAACCTCTGCTAGGTAAACAGCGGCTCTCAGCTTGGACAGCGGAAGCAATTAAGCTTTTAAGGAGTATGTGCACTCTCCCCACATCCCCTCCTGACCTCAAGGGCAGGACCAGACTGCTGAGCAGTCAGTCAGCACTTGGTGGAAGACAGAGCATCTCTGACACTGGGGCATCGCATGCCTAGTCTGCTCAGGCACAGATGTCATCAAACTTGTAAAATCACTTGCAATCCTTTGCAAAAGTGATGAGCAGTCCCATCTGTGGATACACTATGAGCTCAGGCATGATTCTTGCCATGCCCAGCTTCTTGCCAGCCACCACCCTTCTCTGGGGGCTTTGGGCAAGGCAGACTCAGTCCATACTCTAGCAGCTCTCCTGAAAGAGATGGAGGAGGCGAGTAGCAGGCTACTGGCAGCTCAGAGATGCTGTGAGAATGAGTAGCTAAGGCTTGCAAGGCAAGAAAAAATAGCTGAGGGTTGTGGCACATTAAGAAGAATGGAGGGGCTACACTGGTCTCCTCATTTACAGCAGATGGAGCAAAAGGGAGGCTACAGTGGCTCGGGCTGCGCAGCTGTAACTGCAGGGAACAGCCAGACCCGCACTCCCGGATGGATACCAAAATATATTACAAAGCAGAAAAAGCCTGACATGTTTTTAATAGAGACAAAATTTGCTGTCCTGTTCCCCTTCCTGTAAGTCTCAATAACGTAATGTAAAAAGGGAAAAAAAAAGGAGTATGATCTCATGCTCAGTGCTTTATCTAAAGTGAGTTGCTGATCTTGGTCCAGCTCTTAGCAGGTAGGTCTAGGCTTGGTGAGCATCTGCATGCGCCTGACCTGCTGGTGGTTTCAGTGAGAAAGCCGCGGCACTGAGGACCCAGTGAAGACACTGGGGTTTTGCTTTTGATTTTGGGGGCAGCAGAGCTGAAGGGACAGAGACTGGAGTATTTTTTATTTATGGAGGTAGTTCTTCCCAGGTGAGGGATTAGATTTACCAGTGGGGTAGTCTTGCTGTGTGTTTGTGTGCCAATGAGGGCTAGAAAGCTCCATGCCCATAGAGGCAACGTATTCCACAAATCCAAACTTCACTTAAAAATGAGAGAAGTAAAAGTGATAGGAAGTAATTAACAGGAAAGTCAGCAAAAGAACAGTTGAAAATACATTTAAACCTACCCCAAAAAGGGGTTGTACTCTTAGGACTAGTGGGGCCATCTCAAGAAGTCTTCCTTGCACTGATGTGACTGTGCTACTGTTCCACCCTTTTTGTCTGTTTATCCAATTTCCATTCCCAAAGCCCTTTGCCGGGGAGCGGAGGAGAGGCACTCACCCTGCTCAGTGGCCAGGCAGAGGGCTGGGGCAAAGGGAATGCAGAACTGAGAGCAGACGTGGTTTTGTCACCCACAGGTGGATGCCCCGCTGGCCGCTGCCATGGGATGGGGACCTCCCC
Source organism: Morus bassanus (assembly GCA_031468815.1). Classification (NCBI taxonomy): domain Eukaryota; kingdom Metazoa; phylum Chordata; class Aves; order Suliformes; family Sulidae; genus Morus; species Morus bassanus. The sequence continues at coordinate 95,893,078 of CM062568.1, read as the reverse complement.
GCGCCTGGAGGGTCAGCCAGCTCTTCCCTGCCCCGGCCGTGATGGAGAACATCAATATGGCAAATGTTTCTATCCCTCTGCCATCTTGGATACGTGCTGCATATTCATCATTGTTATATTTTCTTTACTTTAATCTCCCCCATTTGCATATACACAGGTCCAAATGATAACAATTACCATAAAAAGAACGCACTGTCGCCCTACCAATAAAAACTGCTCTGTTAATCAGGCAACTTTCAGAGGCACCATGCCTGAAAGACCTCATTTTAAACTGGCAGGCTGAACAGGGCAGCAGATAAATTAGCCTATATATGATTGCATGCTGAAATACATTGATTTAAGATTTTTCCCGTTCAGCCTGACAACTTGTCTAAATAGGCTCATGTCTGAAGAAGACAGCTTGCAGACATAATGTGAATGACAGGGCATTGCAAATATAATGCAGCACTGCGCAGAGCAAGGGAGCGAAAACATCGTGGAAAGGATTAGCGGGATAAAAGATAGGGTTAAAAATAAACACAGGCAGGTACTCTAAACAGCACAGCTCTCAAATTTCATCCTGATTTTCTTCTTCCATTTCTAATTGCTAAGTCGCTACAGGGAAAAAGCAATTACTGATCTGCTATCATTCACCATGTCATCTTTAGGTCCTCATTAGCAATTCCATCAACAATCTTAGCATTTAGCTCCCATCCTGAGATTCTGAGTGTCCTAATCACACCATGATGGTTTAGGGTGCCTGAGGAGCAGAGACCACGTCTTCCTCTGTGTTTGGAAAAACGCAGTACCTTAGGTATGGATCGTCAGGAATGAGTGATTGAGATGGGCTCCGGTCACTGCCGGTGTTGTGGGCTCTGCCTGCGCCGTTCCCATATACGTTTTTGATCCTGGTCAATAACAGAAACACTGGAGAAGGACAAGTTCTTTTTTTAAAAAGCATCTCATGAAGCATCCTGTAAACCAGCCCTATGCCACAAAGGTTTTAGCTGTGTAAACTAAACGCCAGTATTTTTCCTCACCAGCAGCACGCAATGCCAGGAGGACAAAGGTGAAAGAGCTGACATTACTTGCAGCATTAGAGTGGACTCAACGTTAGTTTTGATATAAAATAATATGCATATTTTGATACACTGTGTAATACCATCTAGGTCCCAGTGGATTATAAATAAATAACTAACTGCTGGATTTTCAGTGCAAGGCAAAGGCAGAGAGATGAAGATTTATGGAGGGACTTCACTGGAGACCTCACCACCCAGAGGGCTCAGAAGGGCTAAGTTTGGGAAGGTGTCCCAATCCTTGGTGGAGGTTGAGGCAGCCAGTGCCTGGGAGCCCCTTGGCCCTGCATGGGCACATGCGGATCTGGGCTGTACAAGGCTGTGCTACCAGAGTGAGACATGGTGGAAAGATACTCTTCTCTGCCTGCAATGTACATAGACCAGCGGGGTCCCGGCTCTGCCTCTGGGAAGAGCTCCACTGGAAATTCTCAGAGAAGCCTTGTCCTCAACCTCCCAGCCCGCCTTCAGCACTTTTCCTCCACCTGAGAGGAGCTCAAGGGTCTTTGTGAGGGGCCTCCATCGCATCTCAGCCAGAGGGTCTTCCTCTCCACTCCCTGCTGGGAGCAACCCTTGCGCCCCACCAGGCACAAGAGAAGAGCTTGAAGCAGGGTGCTTCTCTCTCTTAGGACATGAGGACATCCAGACCTGCAGCTATGGATGTATCTGTCATTTCTGGAGTTAGTTTTTAAGGTTTGTGGTGGTCAGCATCAAACATTGCCACTTGGAGTTATGTAATGTGCTACAGAGGATTCTATGGATAAAGCCTTGTGTAAGAGGTATGTGGTCCTAACAAAGTCCCAGCAACCAGTGTGATTCCTGTGAAGACTGCGGCCTTGGCAACAGAGGAACTGGGAGGAAAACAGGGGTTTTCCATGTGTATGGAAGCACCAGTGGAAATCCCTTTGCATGCAGACATGCCCCAAGGTGGAGCATGTGCTGCACAGAGGCATGGGACCCTTGCCTGAAAGCTCACCTGTGCTCCCCCAGCCTGCATACTCAAACTCAGACCTCTCTTACCAACAATGACCTGGTTCCCAGACCTCTCTTACCAACAATGACCCGGTTCCTTGCTGTGTTGGCTCATGACATAACTGGGCCTCCACTGTCCAGACACCATGGACTTTTCATCTTCAAACAACATGCAGTGATGACCAAGGGTAGCTAGGAAAAGCCTGTTAAAAAAACAGCATATGCCATTGAGTCCACTGTGCTGTAACTCATTAAGTGTTAGTCACCAGAAAGGTTGAGAGCACTGTTGTGATAAGAAGTCCTACCTCTGTCCAGTAGGACAGGGAACAGCTGCTACAGGTGGCTGGCTATCAGGAGCATCACATGGGCTTTCAACATTCGCTTCCTGCTTCTCCTTGGTTATTGTGGCATACTGACATCTGAAGAGGGTGGGGAATCTGGGAATGCATCTCTGACACTCTAATTATCATTTATTTGATGTCCCTCACCTTATATCCTTATTAAAGTGTTTCAGACATGCTGCAGTTTTCTCTAGTGGACCAATAAGTTAAGGAGCCATATACTTTTAGAGCAAGCATTTTAGTAAACAAACAGTCTGGGGGAAAAAAAAAAAAAAGGAAATCCCTGGGAAGCTGGTATTGGGGAGAAAACAGTCTTTACGTATATTGGAAATGGCTTGTGTTGGACCAGTGAGAACAACGCAGCTGCCTGGAAGACAGAGAGGGTAGGGCAGGGGTGAGGGGCAGAGGGTGCTGCCACGAAGGCACCCTGCGATTGTTGGGAGGGAAAGGACAGGTCTGCCACTGTGAGAGATGAGTGGGCTGCTCAGAGGCGACCCTCTTCCATCTTGTTTGGAGGTATAATTACAGCACAAAGACACTGCCCAGTCATCCTGACGGACGATCCTTTTCCTGAAGCCAGAGCCCAAAGTTTGATATGCAGAGGAAAAAGGGTTATACCCTGTGGTTCAGAAAATACCCAGAACCATGGACTGTTCTGAACTCCTGTTGGTCAGCACTGTGTACCAGGAGGCCCTGCAAAGCCCCGCTGCATGAGTTTTCCCACCTCTTCCTTGGATTCAGAGCATCCATGTCCCCTGGAGGGCATCCTTCTGATCCGTCCTTCATTGCTGTGGCCCAGCATGAACACATCCTTTTGATGGGACCAAAGGCATGACAGCATTGCAACTCAAATCGCATTTCTGTCTGCAGTTGCTGGGAATCGGATCTTTTCACCCACTGCAGTTCATCTGCACCATTCTTGTGTGTGTCCAGCTTGGGATCTACAGCTACTCCTCTTCCTTCAGATGGCTGGTTCAGTCCTGTCAGCCTACACTGGTTTTGTTTCTCTGCAGGATTTGCTTGATGTAGGAGCATCCTCTTCTTTCTCTCTGTCCAGGCTATGTATAGTCCACCAATTCTTGCAAATTCTTCTGCACAGCAATGTAATGCATTATATTTTTGCACAACCTTTACCTACTGGTGGGTTAGTTTATGCTGGTTGTCACAGGCTGTGCCTCTTTACATGCCATTTTTTGCTAGAGTCTGACTTTGAACTTCACATGACACCTTGCGTCAAGCCTTTACCTGCAGTATCTTGATTTTTTACTTTGTCCCTTCTGTCAAGACACTGTCCTCCTCCTTCCATGATTTACTTCTCTTTCTTGACAAGCTTTCATTCTTTGTCACGCATTAATTCTGCACCTTCCTTTAATGTCTCCCAGAAGGTCTCAGTCCAAACCCTTGTTATAACATGATCTTATCACAGACTTTGCTCCTAAAATCATAAAGGTTCCACATCTCAAGATCACTTGCCAGCTGTCCCTCCCTTGCCTACACATGCAAAAAGATGTTTGTGCATCTCCTTTGTTTCCTGTTGACATAACATGCACCATGCTGAAGCTTCTGCCATGCATTTTCACAGTTAATATGAGTTAACTGCAAATTATTAGGAATGCGCTGCTTACCACAAGGAGTGGAAGAGCTCCTTTTCTGGCACCAATTGCTTGTGCACAGTCCTTGGCCATAGCTGAGCCTCCTCCAGCTGCTCTCCATGTTTGCAGTATTTTGGTTCCTGCTGGGAGGGTCTGGCTGCATAAATGGCATCCCCCCACCCCTTCCCTGTTTAAAGTTGTCTCCTGATGTTGAGGCAAACAGAGGTCCTAACTCGGGGTCCGACTGCCAGCAACTGCTCTTTCCAGGGGGACAGGCCAGGGACGTCTCTGTACCTGGTGCGCTGGTGGTTGCAGTGCTGCAAGAACATCCCTTTGGGGATTGCTCTTATGGCTGCTCCTAAGGCAGCGTGTTGCATGGCTGCCCTGCCACTCAGGTGGCAAGTGGGTCCATCTCTTCTGCATATTCATTAACGGCAATATAAAGAACAGATGGCACCTTCTCCCTTTAGTGCGCTGAAATGAAGTTTGATATTATTCTCTGTTCTTTGTTACAAGCAGGTTTAAATTACATTAGGGGCTTCAAGATCCGCAGTACACATAATCCCTTATTGTGCAGGGGAGGGAAAATAAACACCGCTGATCTCGCTACCCAGTGACTCATTCATAGGAGAAATTTTATGTTGGGGAATCAGATCTTGGTCAGTGCACATCCAAGGGACAGAGCACTCCTTAGCTCAGAAAAGCAACTCAAAGGGTTGATAGGGCTGGCAGGGAATGCCAAGATAACAGAGTTTTCCTTTGGGGAAAATGTCCCTAAAATAGTTGGAAAAAAAGGGGGAAAAACCCCAGACTTCAAGGATATTATTAATCATTCAGGTTTTTGCATTTTCCTGTTCAGTCTCATAGGTAGGGTATTAAATGCACATTAATCATTGAAAAGTCTCAGGATAAATATTTAGTTACATGCAATTATCTCCAGATTTATATTCCAAGGCAAAATACTTAAGAAGATGTTGAGAAATGGCCAGTACCTGGAACAGTTGCTGAGAAATGAGTAAAAGCTAAAGTTCAATTTTGCAACAGGATCTGTACTGTTAGCCCCTTAATTCCTGTGAATAACCTCTGGCTTCAGTAGATTTACAGCCTGACCACACTTCAGCCTTCTTCATATTCAATAGAGGTATGGAAATTTGTTTTTGTTTTTGTTTTCAACTGGAAATTTTGCTTCACTATATAAGCATTTACTTTCCATGAGAATCTCTGGAAACACCCATAGGCCCCATCCCAGAAATGCTGTATCTGCGCTCCCAATGGAAATAAAATGGGGTTTCCTCCTGTTTGGCTCTGCATATGGCCATCATTAATTTTGTCATCATTTCTCAGTGCTCCAGGCACCCAGTTTCCCCAGACACTTTTATTATCTTAGGAAAAAAATGGGCACTTTACACGGAGATAACACATTTCAGCCACTTTGTCCAGCTACTTTAAGTATCACAACACTCCATGGAGTCAAGCCCATTGACTGAAAAGTGAAGAAAGAAGTTTGTTGACATGGTTCAGGAGTAATGAGCACGTTAAACAGAGAAGTGGGAATAAAAAAAGCCACTTGTTCCAAGTCCCAGGCCTCTCGTCCAGGGCACATAGCACCACCCTGCCTTTACCTGCCAGGGGGAACCGCAGGAGCAGGGAAGTCGGCTGTCATGCTCCTGCGCTTCACTACATTGCTGACTTCAGCAGTAGGCTTTGTCCAAAACCCGAAGCATTTCACGTTTGAATTTCACCATTTGTAACACCACTGCTAACAACCCATCGGCTTCACTTAATTTCAGGTGAGTGGCAAAGCTTTGTATTTTATCAATATGTAATAAAGGATGTTGTTTCCTTTTTTGCTGTTGTTTCTCCACTCCTTGCTCACTGGATTTGAAGTCACTGTTAAGCTGGTTAAACCCAAGTTGATTAAAAATGCAGCTAATGAATAAAACTCAGGAACCTGTTAGCAGCACACACAGTCTTTCTGGAAAACTCCTGCAAAGTTCCCTCTGAGTTCCAGCCTGCCCCACTGGCAACGCATCATCTGTACTGTTATTTATCCAAAAAGCTGCCCCTACAGTGGGCAACGGTTTAAATGCTTCCTTCCTGCAATGTGTAACTCCAGTGAGGAGGTGAGAATCCCCTGCAGTTGTACAGCCACGTGCAGAGGGCTTGGGACGCCTGAGCAGGGCACAGCTCGCGCAGAGGACTTGCCCATGTGAAACGCATCTGCCCCACCAGCTCCCTAAGCCCACCTGGCTTCCCTGGGGTCAAGCTGGACTTGGGAAGTGAGAGAAAGCACGGCACCAGATGGCTTTCTTTAAAAGGACTATCTTCCCTCTTTCCAAGGCAAAAAGACCTTCAAAGAGATTTACCTCCCACTCCCAATTTTGGGTCAGCTAGTTAGTTCCCCCCACCTGTGGCACACCCTGCAATCAGGAGGATGCCAGACTTCTCCAGAGGCCTTCTCTGGGCACGGGGACATGGTCCACCACCAAGGCATCCTCTGCAAGGACTCTCCTCTCTGTCCCTCCATCAGGAGGAGAAGAGCAGCTAGGAAGCTAGGAGATAGTGCTGGGAAATTCATCAAGCAAGCTGATTATCCTGTTCCCAGCCCATGACCTGCATGGCCAGGTTCACATTTTTCCTCTTTTGCTGATTTCAATTAAAGGTAAAACTATCCCTGGTTGAAAACATGTTTTTGCACTTTTTAATTTGTTAGCAGCCACAGAGCCAGATATCAGGCTTTTATCAAAAGCTCTGTGGCACTCGGTATGCCAGCTAAAGCACCCACTCCTAGAGTTAAGTGAGTTTATGAACTTCAGCCTTCTTTTGATCCCTTCAGTTATATTTTTCCTCTTTGCTTTTAAATAGGTTTGCTTTCATACTTATCTTAGGTATTTTATGAATTGTAAAATATTTTTTTGCAAAGAAAATACACATTTTTATAAAAAAATACTGTAAGAGTTTTCTGACTGGCATTCTCACAAATAGCAGAACGACTCCACCTTGGTCCTGTGAAATGATCTTTGCTTCTAACTGAAAGAGAAAATCTCATGTCTATGTATTAAAAAAGTTAAAAAAAAAAAAGAGTGGCTGAAAGGAGGTACAGATATACGCCGAATCCATCAGAATGCCAAATAACACCCAAACAAAAGATGAGACTATCAAGACAGTATCTTTTATATACTGGTTTATTACATATGATATTTTATGGATTTGGCCCTTCATAGTAAAGTTATGCCTGTATGTCAGAATTCACCAGCACATTAAAAAACACTAAAAAGAGCTAAAAAAAAAGAGAAAAACAACTAAGACCACTTTCAAGTGTTGGATCCAGTTCTCAAGCTGTGGCCCAAGCTTGCATACCAAGGACACTATTTTTAGCAAGGAGAAAAGTTTGAAAGTGGCCAAACTTCTTAGCTCCCAAGTTTTTAGCTATACTAAAATTTTCCTTAAAACAAGACAAGCATTCTTCTTAAATCCTTCCTATGTTATCATCTTCAAACATTTTAAAACTCTTAATAGACCAGATAAGCTTGAAAATATAACATAACTGATTTCCAAAGTCCTTTGGAACAACCCACAGTGCAAAGAAAAAACCCTCCTCCTAGTTTACAAGTAAGCTGTGATTATTAAACCAGGCTCAAGACTGGGGAGCTTGGGACTGGGAATTCATGGGATTATTTCATGCCATGTTATCAATTTCCAGACAATGATTTCTCCTGTGATCCCCACATCCATGTTTTCTGTCTTGTGGTCCCGTGATCGAACCCATAGCTGTTTTCTACACTTTAAGTCTGCTTGTCTTTGCTCGAGCAATTGTTTTTTCCCTTTGCTGTTAACTCAGATGTGTCCTAGAGCTGAACATGTCTCCTTCAAGACTCTCCAGCAGCAGCTCAAACTCCCAGCAGCACATCTGCCAGGCAACAGTCCAGCTCCTTCCTCCTCTCTGTTTTGCACAACTTCTCAAAGAAAGAAGCAGCAGCCTCTGCTTTCCTGCACAAAAATGGTCATTAGCATGTTTTCAGCAGCTTTGCACATTGCCTGGAGCAGCTCTTGCATTATGGAGCTGAGGATGGACCACGCAGGATCCAGGTTTGCTCTCTCCTCAGCGTAGGGAGCTCTGTCTTGCAGGATGAGGCTGGGGAATCCCAAGTGGAAGCCCTATCATAGGATCATAGAACCACAGAATCATAGAATGGTTTGGGTTGGAAGGGACCTTTAGAAGTCATCTAGTCCAACCCCCGTGCAATAAGCAGGGACATCTTCAACTAGATCAGGTTGCTCAGAGCCCTGTCCAACCTGACCTTGAATGTTTCCAGGGATGGGGCATCTACCACCTCCCTGGGCAACCTGTTCCAGTGTTTCACCACCCTCATTGTAAAGAATTTCTTCCTTATAGCTAGTCTGGCCTTATGCTGGGCACTGATGGCTGCTGCACAGAGTTCTCTGCCCTCTCTAAATATATGAGCTGAATAAAAGTAACAACAATCTAATGAGACCTGAGTCTCATCCTGCCTTGCCCCGAGCTGATCAGTGGTAGTGGATCTGCCCAGCATCTCTGAGCCTTGAAGGGAGCACGTGGTGCCTTCCCCACCCCCCTGCCCAACTCCGGAAAGTTGCTCTAAGTCTCCAAGTGGCCGATACACTCAGCCTCCTCCCTGGCCCTACCACGGCGTATGGACTAGAGACCTTCAGAAATACCCTAGGTCTGATAGTACAGATGTACTACACATGGGCATGAGAGATGCTCAGCTCAATATCCCTAAGTTTTTCTTTCTTTTTACCAATACTCAGTCTCAGGAGGCTGAACTTACTTCCAGAAGGGATAAATACATGTCAGGAGGATGCATCTAAAATGTGACAGTTAACAATTAAAGATCATGACATAAATAAAGCTGTCTCCAGGTGGGCTGGGAACCAGCAGCATTAGCGTCTGTCCCTATTACCGTCTGGCAGCAATCAGCCAGGGGGCCGCGCTGGATGTCAGGCAGGTGGGGTCCCTTCCCCACAAGAGGCACGCTGGGGGCCAGGCACGGGATAGCAACCTGACAGATCTGAAGCCAGCCTGGTTAAGCTGGCTTAAACAAGAAATACATTTTGCAGAGGCAGAGAGGAGGATTCCCAGATGGCAAGCCCACTGCAGCCAAGGAGCTTGCCTCCCCAGCCTTGGAGAAACTCCTCTCAGCCATGCAAGGGACAGCAGGAATTAGGGAGGTCTGCACTCAGGTACGGGAGCTTTACATGTCTACAGTGCACGATGTGACTGAGTGAGTCAGATCGGGCCTGCTGTTGTCTCCATTGACCTTTTATAGACAAACAGGCACTTGCAGGGCATGAATCGTTTCCTTACATACCTTTGGTCCCAGCCTGCAGTGCCTATTCCTCTGCCTCCGGCACTTGGAGGAGAGTGATGATGCCAGCCTGCGCCCAGCTACTGGCAGCACCCCCGCCTGCACCCCAAATGACCATGTCGCCCCACAGCACACCAGCAGTCCCCGTGCACCCCACCACTTCCACACTGGTGGATCAAGGCTCTCGAAGCTTGCTGGCCTTGCACCCCCTTGCAGAGAGCTGGGGGCCTGGTCCTCACGGAATTACATCACGCCCTGTGTTATTAAGAGCATCCTTCATTTCACACTGTGATAATGCATACACACACACATAGCCTAAAGTACTTTCTCTTCCATTTTACATAAGTGTTTTAAAACCACACAGTGTAAGGGAAGACCAAACTGAAATTGCTTGTACCAAAAATTGTGCAATGCATCAGCAAGCGTTGTGTGTTTTAGGGTGAATGGTATTTACTCTACAAATGCAGCCCAGCCTAGAATATGAAAATATTTTATAGATAACCATGATATATAACTAAAAGCTGGAGGTGCCAGTTAGGAGAAACAGGCAGCCAAAGGCATGCTGAGGAGTAAGTGTTAATGGGGACTGAACAGAGGCAATTTCCTTTCTCCCCCTCAGCATCCTGCCGGAGCAGGATGTGGGGAAAGACACACTGCCCCACCCCTGCTCTCCAAAGTTGGCCTGGCAGAAATACAGAAAAGAGTTTGCCAGTCAGCAGACCGAGGTGCAGCAGCAACCATGGCAGGGACCTTTGGACAGCCTGGAGAACTTTCTGGAGAGGACTTAGGCAGGGAGGAGAATCGACCTCTTCTTAGCCCTGTCCCACACCTGGCTTTTCTGCTCCCTTCCCCTTGCCCTGTCCCTTCTCCTCCCCAGCCCTTTCACCTGTGAGGATGCTGAGACAGAGACGTGCTTTATTCATGTGAAAGGTCTGAGAAAGGAGAAAGAATTGAATTACACCTAAATCAACTCCACACTCCCCAGACATCAGGTGGCTTTCCAGCACATCCACCTACTGTGTCCTGGGACCAGCAGCAATGCTGTGTTTGGCACTGGAAACGTGGGGACCGAAGGGATATCTCTGGTTGTCCAGACCAGTTGTACACTGTCAAGGAAAGCCATAACTCTGTCAAGTTTGCCAAGCTGCTTCTCTAAACTAGTTAGGATGTTTTATTTTCTTTTTTTTGCCTCCAAAGTATCATTTGGGGGAATTTATTTGTCCTGCATAATGTTTTGACAAACTTTGAAGGCAGCAGCTGAATTTCCAGGGGAAGAAGAGAATAATAGAGCAGGGAAAAGAAGATACAGGCTGAAATGTGTCATGGATGTGAACTGACCTCAGTGCTACCCATCTTCCTGGATTGCTTACACTGCAAACCCACAGGCATGCCCAAAAGATGCAAATATGTAGAGGATCATCAGCACAGGCACTTTGGGGGAGAAAAATAGGCCAACACCAGCAGTCATCTTATTTTCATGTACTCAACCATGAGAGGAGAGAAAAGTGGGGTGGATGCGAAGGAGCCCACCAAGGACTGCTAATTTTGTGTCCAGAGCACCCAAGGCTGCGGGGCTTGGAGGAAAGTGCCTCGACCCACCTTTTCTCTGCTCACTCCATGTGGAAAACTTTGTTTCTGGCAGAGCAGAACTCCCACCAGCCTGGCGGAGCATATGGAAACCTCAAGGGCTTGGTGGGGCTGGGCTCAGTGCCGAGGGAGCTCCCCAAATCGCGCTCTGCTCCCCATGCAGGGACTGTCCCCATGCCCAGTGATGCTGTGGGTGCATTGGGTCCACCTGCCCTGGGTCGTGGATGCTTAGCTGGCTGTGAAGGCATTTTGGAGCCTACCTTTAAGAGCCCAAATTTGGAAGCTTTTTTCCGCAGAGGTAATTTTTTTGCAAAAAGTTAGCATAAGCAAGACACACCTCAATTTCCTCAGCAACTTCATCACTAGAAGAACTGGGATCTCATACAAGTCCAATCAGTGTACTTTTAATGAGATTTTTTTTTTTTTTCCCTTTATTAACGTATATTTCAGATCTGGAGGGGGGAGGCCAGCTAGCAGGCAGGAACGGACAATTTTCTCCTGTGAGCTGTGCTGAGGCAGGCTGAGGGCAGTCAGTCCAGGGGCTGATGCAACTTTACCACCAAGGAGGGAAAGCATGAGAGGTGCCTGCCTGCCTGCCCTCGCCTCTCACCCCCAAGCAGCAGCTCACCTCCCTGCCTCACCCAGAACCGACCAGGCATAGTCACTTCCAAGCAGGTGCAAGATCTACATCCAGATTATTTCTGGGGTTTTTTTTCAGCGTTTCCTAACGCAATGTTTGCAATGTTTTGTGAAATGAGTGTTTGCGGAAGAATCAGGCTTTTGGTACAGATACAAAGAGCAAGCACTAACCCGGGAGAGGTGTTTCTTTTATCTGCTGGCTCGCGTGCTCCATCTGTTCCTGTGCTCAGCTCCCAAAGGACAGAAATCTGTTGCAATCGCTGTCAAGCAGTCCAGGTTCTTTAGTTCAAAAGGACAGAGACTAATTAGCTCCCTTTTGAGATCCCCTGGCCCAGCCTTTGGGGCACTGGGTCCCACTTAGCCAACTTTCAGGGTGCCAAGTTCTTAAGCCTCCCGAGATGTGCAGATGGTGCCGGTGTTTGGTCCCCCTTCCCCAGGGGAAATCAGCAGTAGGAAATTATATAGCTGCTACACACACACCCACACCCCGCAGAATCCACCCTTCAATGAAAATGCCAGAGAGATTTAAACAGCTTGCATAACTTAAAGAGGAAGTAGCAAGGGTAGAAATAAATACACATTGTAATTGTATAACATGCCCAGGCTAAAAAAAAAAGGCAAAAAAAAAGCTATGTTCAGAAAGGTATCCAGATCTGCTGGTGCTGGCAGCTCTTGGAGCCAGATGGGACTGGATCTACAGAAAAGCACAGCAGGGTAAGTGCCTGTGATGTGAAGGGAGTGGTGCCACCATGCCGCTCCGAGTCCAACGCTACCGGGAGTGGTAATGGCTGCTTCTCTGGTGGCAGCCACCATTGCTACTCATTGCTCCAGGTGGCTGCTGGCACTTCAGTGGTTTAGCAGAAGTTGCAATGATTGCATAGACAGTTAACCTCAAAAAATGACTGCTTTGAGATTTTCTGAAATTATTTTGTGTTCTTACCTTGTGGGGTTCGCTTGTTTTGTGTTTTAAACTATCAAATGCTGATCTGCGTGTATTAGCAAGGGCACGGAAATTTTACTTAATAACTAACATAACTAACACAATAAAAATCTCTTCCAGACAGTTCCAGGGTGAAATAAAGAGCTTTTCTCCCCTGCTTGGGAGGCTTCATCTCAAGTTACCAGGGAACACATGGAAACGCAGTGCCCTCAATCACTCAGAGACCCTTTCCCCATGACTTTACCCATTTAAGAAGCAGCACTTCATGAGGGAGTTCCCACCCGCCCTGCACATCCAAAATAAAGTACTGGGCATTTTGTGGGATGGAGTAAGCACAAGATCCCTGAGGCTGCAAGAGGGAAAGGCTACGATGAAGTCAGGCAGCTGGTGTCCCTGTGGCAGCCCGTACCGTTCCCCTCATCTCAGCAAAGGCAAGCACTATTTCCCCTGCAAACAAAAGGAGCATCAAACCCAGGAGCTTACACGCTGTGATGACATTCAGCCCAGCAGGGCTCTGCTCCCAAGGAGAGCAGGCACCAGGAAATTATGTGCAATACATTTAAGTGATTTACAGCTCTGTGCGTGCACAAGCCCACTGTCAGCTCTAGTTACCTTACAGTCAGTGGCAGCTTCAAACCATTTAAAGATTTCTTTTCCAGCTCACAATACACATATAAGGCGGAAATGAAGTCTACAAAAATAATGAGTCTGGGTTAAAAGGAAAATATAATTTCAAGGATGAAAATGCACATCACCGCATAAGGCAGAAGAGTCTAATATGTCCCTTGGAAGGAAATTTCCCACCCCAACCCAGGCACTGAGGAACGGAGAGAGGGGCTCAGGGGCCACTGGGCAGTGATAGTCCCCTTGAGACCACGGGATTCATCAGCTAGAGGGGCACGGGTGAAATGGATACCATTGGCATATGGGCACTTTCATCCAGGATGGAGAGAATCTGCCTGTTGTTTCCCTCTCCTTAGTATGCTGGTAGCTAAAGGAGAGCTGGTATTAATATGAATTTATCTGGAGGCAAACAGCAAATCTCAGAAAAACAGTGGCAAGCGTGGATGAGACAGACATAAATCCAATGACAAACAGTCAACACGGAAGTCTCAGATTCACACATTTTAGACAAACATGAAATCACTAAATATATTTCTGTTTCTCATTATGCTGCATCACAGGGAATTGCAACACATCTTTTAACGTGCAAAAATCTTAGTTAAAGTTAAAAATTAACTTTCCTTCTTTATCTACATCTAAGCTGAGCTCAGACTATCACAATGGGCACCTCTCCAATTTCTGTTTATAATTTTCAATCACCCTTCAGTCGTCTCTTCTGCTCTCGTAGCAAAGACCAACTTTGAACTTTGTGCATTACCAAGTTTTCTTCACTGGGACCTATTTCTCTTTAAAAAATCACCCAAACTGAGGCCATTTTGCTTTCAATGCATTTAAACTTTACCCCCCTTAAGCCTGGTGATCATCTCCCTGAACTCCAATTCGGGCCCCTTCAAAGCCAAGGGGAGCAAATGGGATTCTTTCCATCCATATCTATCGTCTTTAGTTGAAGTCCTTGTTGTGCATGTGATTGAAGCACTAGGAAGTGTCAGAGTTTACTGCAACTCCTAGATAATTGGAGCAGAGGACTTCTTTCACATCTCCTATATACATTAGGGTGTATATCTATACCTCCTTATAGCTACAATTTCTCCATAGCTAGGCTTCCCAGGGGTTTCCTGTTTCCGCTCCAACTTTATCAGACTTGGCAGGGAGAATGTGCTCCAAGGAATATTTTTTTTCCTGTTTCATTTCTGAACATCTTAAAGGTTCTTTTTCTCTAGAGTGAAACATGGAACATGTTCACTACCAGGGCACCCAGGGGCTCCACTCAGAACCAGGCCCCTCTAAATTAACTCCTATACAAGCACATAGGAAGAGACAATTGCTACCTCATAGCATGTACAACTGGGACGTCTTTCCTAAACCATTGACACACATACACACAGAGAAATAACCAAGCACATCTAAACCCAAAGCTATGTTTTGGGTCAACTGGAAAATACCCAAAGACTTTTGCTAGATCCCACTATTGTGTCTGTAAACTAATTACTCATTAGGAAATCACTAATCACTGGAAATAGAGTCTAACTGCAGGGGGGATAAAGCATCAGCAAAGACTATGTGATACCTAGAGACTTGCCTAAAGCCCTCTGGTGAGCGTGTGTCCCTGCATCCCTAGCAATGCATATGGAAGACCTCTACATCCCAAGCTCCGAGAACTACATGGGCTCCATAACCCGCTCCACAGCAACCACAAACCCCTTCTGCTTTCTTGCCACTGACAATGAAACTACAGGGAACAAATCTGGTTCCTCCCCACCCCTCTACCTCCACGCACTTCTCCTGAGCCTCTTCCTCCTGGCGGGGAGTTGGCAATTCAAGAGGCATTGTGTGCTACAGCAAAAGCCAGATGTTTGGTCTTGACAAGCTCAGCATGAAATGAGTTTGAAACAGCATAATAAAGATCACACTTAAGAGATCCCTGCACACAATTTTTATCTCGTGCAAAACTTTTTTTGAGGCACAGATAAATGTAAGTACTACCTAAACAATTAAGATTGAATTAATAGCATAGAAAATGCACTCTTTGCCATGCACATAAGTAATTAGTCTTGTATTTTGAATATGGAATATTAATAAATAAAACTTAGCACCTATGTTGTGGCTGTGTTTCAAACTGCTTTTAAAATTAATTAATTCTGACAAGCTTGTGTGAGGCAGAAAACCATTATTAGCCTAGTTTTTACACACTGAGGCGGAGAGCTTTCTCCAGTCTGTAAGCTCCTTGTGCAACAACATTGCCTAGCTCTTTAAATAGCATTTTTAACTCCTGGAGCTCAGATTACTTTGCAAAGGAAATTGGTTCCTTTTCCTCGAGATGAAAGGAGCCATGAGGAGAAGAGAGCTGTCAATTCAGAGGTCTAGACATCTTTCCTTTAAACTCCTGGGGCTCCAGGGATGCTTGCCAGCTCCCCTGGCTCGTCCCCCTGGCTGCTGGCCAGCACCAGGGATGTGAGGAGGGTCTCTCCCAGCACTTATAGCCTGGAACAAGGTGGGCACAGGGGATATGCTCCAGGCCCTGCCCAGTGTCACTTGGGTCTGCCCAGCAGCAGCCTCATCAACAAGCAGGATCCTCAGCTGTCAAGTAGTCTTCCACATGGGACCTGCAATTTTAGCAGAAATCACTGTGCCAGCTTTTCTAGGGTTATTATCTGGTATTTCTTGGCCAAGATCCCAAAGCCTCTGGTCTTCAGTCAAGGGGCAGCTCTCAGGTCCTGAAGGTGCAGACATGAGCTGTGACTTGGGATTGGCAAGCCCTGAAGCCTCTTCCTGGGGCCAGATGGTCCAGGACAGGAGATGGGACAAGTATCTTGGGCAGCCATGCAGCTCCTCCCCAAGAGGCTGCTGAAGGCTGTTTTGGGGGCTCCTCTAACCTGCTACGCAGCAGCATGGCAGGACAAGAGCCCCAGCCAACCTCCTTGGCCATTACCCTAACACTTGCCCACGCAGCCTTGCTCCAGAGAAGCTGCTATGCATGGGGACACCATGCAGCTGATGACGCACATGAACTGACTTGTCTGGGGCCAGGATTTAAGATTAAAACTCCACCGACTTCTCCAGGGCTTAGTAAGGAGCAGGATCCACCAGAGCACACATGCAGGCACAGACACAAGCCGTCTTCGTGGAGACTCACTGGAGAGGGGCCAGTTCCCCGAGCCAAGCCCAGGGCAAAAGGGAAGGTCATTTTGGTTCGCTTCTGTTTGCTTGAAGCAATTCAATGGAAGAAGTAAAATAAAAACGGCATGTAGAATTGCTGCTGCCAGGTGACAAAGGCCATTTTAAGTAAGGCCCTGGCTTGGCCTGGACTCACCTCACCTTGCTGCCAGGTCTTCCCCTCCACATCTCCCCCTCTCACGCCAGCCGTGCCCCCAGCCCTCTCTCCCATTTTCTGGCATACCACTTTCCTCTGACCTCAGTCCCATGCCGGTATCTGCTGTACCCCGAGTGACGCTATCTGCATCTGATAAACCCAATGCAATCAGGTAACGGACTAACTGGTCCTCTGCAGTGTTGGTAGCAGGCAAAATGGAATGAATTGTCCTCTGCAGCAGTATCTCAGACCAAGTAAATGGTCTGTGTAAAGCACAGGGGACTCTACGTGACCACAAGTTTGATTTAACTTCTGAGCCAGTCTTGCGGGGGAGGGAAAAGTCATTAAAATGATAAATAAAATTTCTGCAGAAGTACGCTATTATATCACTGGGACACAAACACAGCTGTCGCCAGTCTGGTCTCCGAAGGAGTGCAGGCAGCAGTCGGATGTTTGGTGCTTGAAATTCTTTCAGCCACGTATGACCAGTGGAAGCCAGAAAAGGCCGAGCAAGTTTCTCAGTGTCAGGAGCTGACGAGGGGTTGAGGGACCCCCAGAGCCACAGGTCAGCTCTAACCACCACCTGCAGTAAGGGATGCATACCCCACCCTGCACACTCTCTCTCCCCGCGACCCTGGTACCCTCTGCTGCCCAACTTGCCCATCTGCACCTAGCGCAGAGAGCTGTTGGGGGTGAGTGGGAGCAGCACAGAGCCTCTGCCTGCGGCTGCTGATCTTGCTGCTGCTGCCTGAGAGTGAGATTTTGGCTGCTGCAAGGAGGGGCTTCACCCTTCTCACCGTTCTCAGCATCAACAAGTGATTTCTGTGCAGCAGGCATGGGGGGAGGCACTCACCTACTTCCATCTCAGCTGGGAAAAGGCAACAGACCAGGAGGGTTTCAGATGCGTTTTGCAAAAAGGAAAGAAAAAACAAACAAACAAACAAAAAAGTGAAACAACACCACCCCCACCACCCCCCATTTAAAGAAAAGGACAAAGCAAAGCCCCAGAAGACTTTTGGTGGTCTTCCCAGCTCCTCCAATGGCTCTTGTCTTCTGGCAAGCGTGGGCGAGCAGACCCACATTCTGCAGCCTCCCCTCCTAACCAGAGGTTGCACTGGCAAGCCCTCATGCTGCTTGCACACCGCATCTTGACTAACTGGGTCTTAATTTGTGAAAAACAAACAAACAAACAAACAAACAAACAAAAAAAAAACCCCACAGACTCTTCTGAGAGCAAAGACCAGCAGAGCTCACGAGTCTGTCAAGCAGTTCAAGCACTATGTGAGACCAAGGCCAAAGGCTGTTGAGAGACAAGACCTAGGGCCCCCTCTCTTTTGGGCTCTTCTTCACTTAAGTAGCAGGTCTGTTCAGGTTTAACAGCAACAGCATATAATAGAGTAGTAGCTGCTGTCTTTTCCAAATGATCTTTTAACTTGGGTTTACCAAGCCATTCATTTCATGCTTATTAACCTTTGGAGTATTGTTTTGTCCAGACTGCCAGACAAATTAACTTTTAAGAGGGGTCTATATGGATGTCTGCAAACTCCCTTAGACACAAAGCAACTCTTAAGGAATATTTAATGAAATATGTAACAGTCAGTTTATCTATCTATAAACTAACACATAATTCTGGACAACCGCTCATTGGAAGTGCTGTGGGTAACTCTCAGGAAAAAAAAAATGAATCATCTAAAGACGCAAGTAGGGAAGAGAGTAGGATGGCCAGAAAATTCCAGAAGATTCATCTACAGAAGTGCTTATTACTGTGTGGAAAAGATTTACCTTGCTGTGGAAAGAGCTGCAGCTTACCAGGATCCTCACATGTAGTCCAAGAGCTCACCTCCATCAGCTGCTCTCATCAGCCTTCTCCTTCCTGATGATTAACTTGTTTAGGAGACTCAGTACCCCTACTCAGCCTCCTGCTAAATTTCTCTGAAAGGACAACAATATGGAACTTGGATCAATATTGTAAGAAGCAAAACCAAAGTCCATTCTGACCTGTGCTATCACTTTAGAAAGGTGCAGGGTGCAAAGGGCAGCATTCCCCTTCTGTGCTGTGCCCTGTACCACATGTGCAAATATCCCTTGAGGATGTCATGTCCCAGTCCTGAGAAGCTCACAAGGCAAACTTGGCATGGTTTCAGGAGCTCCCATAAATATGATCTATGCAGCTGACACAAATCTTTTTAAAAAGGCTCCCAAAACCCCATGCCAGGTCCCTGCACAGTGCACCAAAACCCAAGCATCGGACTGCAGCGAGCTGCACTAAGGAGGTGGCAGTTTCAGGGGGCTTGGATGGAGGTGGCAGTTTCAGGGGGCTTGGATGGCAGTGTCATCCTAAGTCACTTGGGAGAAGCCCTGTGGAAAGCAAATTCCCTGAAAATTGCCTGGAGCCAGAGATTGTCTCTCATGACATATTTGCAGGCAGGCTGGGTCTCCTTCTTGACATACTTTGCCCTTTGTCTTGTTTTTCTGGCTTCCAACAACAACCCAAATGAAATGCTGGAAACAAGGAAAGCATTAAAGGAAAATGTCATGCCTATCAATATACGCCTTTGTGGCCATGGGAGTGGAGAAGGCGTGATGTCACTGGTGGGAATAGCTTAAAATTTTCCATTGAGAAAAGGGATCTGCCTTTAACAGAAGCAACAGGTCCCAAAATATGCACTATGTCACCCAGTCATGCAGGAGAGTGCTGAGCTGCGACGCAGCACAGGCCAGGAAGCTGATTTAATTCAGAAGTTATAGAAGCAACTTGCACTCATTTACCATACGGGTATACAGCAGCAATGTGTGCAGGATTTAATTCTGTGAGCAAAGACATTGAGGGTAGCATTCTCCCTATACTGAGAAATAAAAACAACTTGCCCAGCAAGTTATATGTGAAATGCCGAGGCCATTTATGTATAGGTATATGTAGCTGTGCAGCTGAGCCCTTTGCTGGGCTGTTGAGTTTAACCGTATGACTTTGCATCGAACCCAATAATGAGTAATCACAGAAGTTTGCTCCCTCTCACCTGGAACTAAGCAATTGGCTGTCTGATGGACTCCAGTTGGTTTCAAAGGCATGTCAAAGGGATGAGTTTACTCTCCCAGTGATGGAGATGTTAATTTCCCATGTTGACTTTGTTCTGGAGTGGACTGGAAACAGCAGCCTGGTTCCTTACAGCTGGGTGGTGGTTCAGAAAGCCGCCCCTCATCACCTCCCAGCTCCGACCCTGTAGTTCCTCCGCTATTTTAAGTGCATCACTTAACAGATTTCTGGCTGGTGGCTCTCTGTTGTGACAGGTATACTGGATTGAGATCAGATAAAAAAAAATTTTAATTTGAGAAGGGTTGACACTGTGATGGTTAATTTCAGATCCAGATGTCACATTCCTGAAATTCCTGGGCCTGTGGGATCTGAAATTCTGGTTTCAGCAGCTACAGAGGTCCAGAGGCGAGGTGGAGGCTTCAGTTCTGGGCTGGGTGAAAGCTGCTGTAAAACACTTCACCACCTCTTCAGCTCACTAAAAAACTGAGACTTCCCCACCTGGGGATAAGAGTGAAAAAGCAGAGTCTCAGACAGCAAAGTGCTGCCAAGCCTTCTGCTTTTCCTCTCTACAGGCACCGTTTTTGCTCTTTTAAGGAACAAGTCTGGCGGAAAATTAGAGCAATTTACAACATTACAGCAAACTTTATAATGAGAAAGTATAGGGTCCTGGCAATCTGTGCTGGGATATATAGAAATATATGGACTTTCATACAAATGCACGATCTACTGGGCTTTTGTTGTTGCTGATGACAAAAGGCATCAGCGGGTATGAAACAAGTCGAGCAGCGAGCCTGCCTGCCTGCCTGCCTGCCTGCCTGCCTGCCTGCCTGCCTGCCTTTGAGGTCATCCTCTCTCATTTGCAGCATGGCAATTGCTTGCTGCCGGAGAGATCCCCAGGTCAGAAACAGAGGAAGACAGCTCTGGCCGAAGTGTCAGCAAGTACTAAGGTACAATTTTGTTCCAGGAGAAATGATGCTCTGAAAATGTCAGTGCAGGGCTCAGAGTGTCTGTTTGCGCTGCAGAGAGCCACACTGCCCAGATCCAGCCAAGCTGGCCCTGAATGAGCTGCCCAGCGTGGGAAGAACATGGCCAGCTTTGGTGCACCTCTCTAATACATGTCGAGTCTAACTGTCAGAGACCTTGAGCTGGCTGGGGCACTTGTGCAGACAAGAGTTACACCCTGCTCCCCTGCGGCTGTACCTAAACCGTGGGGCAGGTCTGCTCTCTATTTACTGTGGTCTCAGTCCTCAGAGGAGACTGGCACATCCCGCAGCTCCCTGCTTGCCTGCGTACAAAGGTTTCCTTGTAACGTAATCGAGGCCACGGGAGGGACTGCTGTGGACCTGCATCTTCTCGCAGCATGCAAAGTGTACTCAGTTCCCACTGTTTAGGTGCTGCAAATCCTACTGGCCCTGTGAACTGACCCTTTCATCAGGATGGATGATTTCTGGCTCACCTACCCCAAAAGTCAAGTTGCTACAGCTAGAATCCACTGCACGCTCCTGTTTATAAAGCAAAGGCCAGCACAGCTCACATTTCCAAAGCATAGCTGGATCTGGTTTAAAGAAAGAGCAATGAAGTCATAACAACTTATTCTATCATTAAATTCAGCTGGCCCGGTTTGGGCATGCTCAGGAAGCAAAACAATTGAGGCTGAAGTTAACCAGACCCTTTTCAGGGTAGATTTGTACTGTACAATGCTACAATTCTGGATTGCTAGGGTTCCTTCACAAGGCTCCTGTGCAATGCTAACAAGTGAAGGGTCACACCAAATGTCTACCATATGCTGCACAGGCACAGTTTCCTCTCAAGGTTTTCATTAGATTACATTTTGAATTTTTTCCTTTAAGATTTAATTCCCTAGGCTGTTGTTGGAAGTAGATGCAGTTGTATCAATGGAAGGAATTTCACCTGTTCAAATCAAGTTTTGAGGGATCCAGACATAGCTGGGTTTTTTATATTTCCTAATAAGCATTCCACCTCTTGTCTCTCCAAGATATGGTAGTCCTGCTTCTCATATCCTTGCACATACCCAAAGTACCCGTAGCTGCGCTGCACAGGGCTAAGGCAACACAAGAACCATCTGCTTACTTAACAGAGGTATGTAAATGAATGTCACTACCACCTCTAATGTCACACAAAAGTCAACACAGAAAGATTATATTCCACCAAAAGTCTTGGTCTGCAGGTCACCATCCCCCCGCCAGCCTCCTCCAGCTATTCCGGGAAAGTCAACAGACCCCGGCAGGTCACCTCTTCCCGGTGGGTCAACAAATGATACCGCTGAGTTCATTCAGACTTTTTAAAAGCATAATTTTTCAAACTGGGAAAATATATACTGAGCAAATTTCATTCTAGCTCAGACACACTTAGTCAAATTACAGTAGAAAAGTTTGTTTGTTACGTTTCTCCATAAAAGCACTGCAAAAAAGACTAATCCACATTGTTAAATGTACCAAGTTGGTCATAAAGTACATCAGCCAATTCTATATTTAAGTTTCTAATTTTGAGTTTCTACGCATGTTGAAGAAAGCTTAGCTGTCACAATTTGTGGACCACTGTCAAAACCTGTAGTTTTTAAACACTTCCTTATGCAGCTCCTGAGTTTTGGGCAGAGTTGCAATTTCAAGAGGTCTATTCTCAGTGAAGTTGTGGATCAAATTTAACAGCCAAACAAACAAAAGGCAGCAGGTCAGGTAACTTACAAAACAAATGTTTGGGAGCCCGTTTACATTACTCTTCACACAGACAATTTTTCTTGGAAATATCCCCTCTGAACAATTCAAAACCATGTTCCTTTTTTTATTGTAAGGGAGGCAGAGTTGGGCTCAGAGAGATTCAGGCTGAGGAGAATTAAAAGACTAGTTTTTACAGTGATGCATTCTGCTTCCTGGCTAAATCTGGCCTTAGGACTTCCTAAGGACATGTAGAAAGTGTTATAAACTCTCATTTGATATGTAACATAAAGGTTTGGTCCTACATTTAGTTAACAGTATTCTATTGCTGCTTACGGCCATGGTAAGTTTGTCTGGCTGTTTTAAGACATTTCTGCAGCCATTGGAAAAATGGAAATTTTACTATTCTGTTTGGGTATAATAGAAATGTGAATACCAGAAGCTCTTGAAGCAGAACTCATCCTTCAACTCATGGGTGGAAGCAATAGCTTACTTGACTTCATAGCGTTGTTAAAGAGTCAATAAACTACCACGTCAACCTTGACATACCCTAGAGAAGAGTGCCAAAAGGGATGAGACCTTAATTTCCCTAAACTTTCCCATTTTATGGGACATGTAGTAAAGAACTTGAGAACCATGGCTTCAACTAGACATTTAGGTGTTCACATCCAGTGAGCACTGCACCAGCACTCACTAGGTTAGGAGGACAAGGAAACCGTCGAGGAGATTGTGTGGGAGGTGTACAGGCACTCCCCTGTCAATCATTATATACGTAACTGTTTTTAAGGCCACTGATCACACACAAACTAACTCTTAAATAGTGGATAGATTGCTCTGGGACTTCCCTCAGCCCTCAGGAAATTTTTAGGTATTTCTTTTCCCATCACAGCTAATTACAAGATGTGAGCCAATGCACAAAGATTCTGTCTTTTTTTGCAGCCATCTTACTCTTATCTAGCCTTATTTATTTAATGGTGTCTTAATCCAAGCTAATCACGTCCCTAGCAGTGAATTATGTTCTAAAGGACAACAAATTATGTTAGCAGGAGGATAATCAGGAGAGAATAATCCAATCACTTCTACTTTTTTCAGCATACCTTAATCAAAAACAGCAATGAAAAAGACACATTGCAGAGCACTGTATGAGAGGAGTAAAGTATGGCTGAACATACCTGGACCTGCATAAGCAAGCATGAAGGCAGTGTAGGTCCCTCCCATCAGAGCTGTGCCTTCAGGTTTGCACTGACTTCAGGGCAAGTAACACATGGCTTGTAGGAAATGATGGGGAGGGGTGAAGAGGGGATTGAAGGAGGCTGGCTGAAAAGAGTTACCTGGATTTGAAAGCACATTTAGGATCACAAATAAATCATAATTTATTAGTCCAGCACTAATAGTCTGCACTAGACGCCAGAAAAGTTCTTCATGGGTCAGTACCACGTTGAATATGGTTGGGACTGTGCAGTGTCTCCTTACTGATCTGAAGGGTGGGAAGAAAGAGGATACAGGGGGAGGAGCAGGATCGGTGTGTTAAGACTTGCGGCATCTCAGTGGATGACGAGGTCAAAAACACAGAGCATTGGAGAGCTGCACAACCCTTTCTGTCCCCCAAGCTATTTGTCTTCCAGGGAGGCACAGTATTCTGGATACTGGGTATTTGTTAGCCTTTCGAATACCCCGACAGACAGGCCACATGTCAAACACGCTATTTGCCAGGAAGCACTTTTATTGATTTTTTTTGATAAGAGAGTAAAATATTGGCAAAGGTTTATCTTGCTCCTTATCATGAGCATCAACACAGAACAAATCTCATGCATTAGTCCTGCACTTTTTCAACAATAATGTAGAAAGCTGAAATAAATTCATTCATCTTGCAGCAATGTTGTTTCTGAAATAGCTGCTTTGTAGCAAGTTATTCAAGTGCTGGGAAGTGACAGATCAGCAGCCAAACACCACAGCCAGTCCTGGCACTCAGAGGGGATTATCTGGGGCTAGAAAACTGTCCCATGCAGAAACAAGCGCTAGCAACAATTTGCTAAACTGATACTCCGTCCCAGAGTTGAAAAGTACCCAGACACTGGGACCATTCCTCCATCTGCCTGCACACGGCTCTCATTTGCTTCAGCCTGAACGATTCAAAACCGTACTGATGAAAAAAAGTACATTTTGTCTTCAACGGTTTCACATCTGCCACAAACACCACTCGAAAACAGGGCAAAGCCATCTCTGCAGGGGGAAAAAAACCTTAACGGAGAGCTCTCTTTCAGCAAGCCTTAGGAAAAAAAAACATGCTCCTAAAAAGGCAGTAAATAAATTGAGATTCAGCCTAAAAGAATGCAGGCTGGTATGTTTTGGGGGGAGGGGGAGGGAGGAAAGGGAGGAGTACAAAGTAAGAGGCACTTAAAGTCATGAAAAAAGCTGAGAATCAATAAACAGACTGAAGAGCAGCGAATAAAATGCACCAGGATTGAAAACAAAACAAAAAACCCTCCAGCCCTGGGGAATTTGTGCTGCATATACTGCTGCAATGGCCCAGGAAAAGAAAAATTGAGGGATCTAAAACTGTAGCTGGCTGTGGCCAAAACCCCACATATCTTTATTTCCCAACTTTAAAAAAGACCTGAGAGTTTATTTCCCATATCCTCCCTTATGGCAAGCTCTCTAGGATGGGGATCAAACCCTGAAGAGCCAGGGTAGCTGTTTTCTGCCACTCTCAGGGGCTATACCTGTCTGATGGGGTGGGAAAGGACACTGCAAGAAAAGGAGGCTTAGGAATTTGCTTTGGGAAGTTTGTAACCATGATTTGTATACACTGAATGCTCTCAGCATCACACCAAGTTTTTAAGAAGCGCATGTAATGGAATATATTTACCTGCTTCTACTTCTTTCTTCAAAGTGTGTTGCCGTAAACCTACTAAGTTTCTTAAAGCTTGGGATCCTGCTTTTGGAAGACCCTCTTTTCCTGTTGGGGATGTGCTTTAAGCTCTGGGCTGAGGACAGGGAGCTCAGGCAGTGAAGATATATACACCACTCCCACTGATGCCTGCTATGATGCTGAGGAAGAAAATAGGATAATCTCACCAGACCCTGCTCATGTCATGAAAATGCATAGGCAAGAAGACAGAGCACATGGAAAAGCACCTCATTTCAGCACAAATGTCCCCCTCATTACGACAGGTTTCCTTCCACAGGAATACCAGCTGCGATGCTGGTCTGTGGGGTGGGGTAATATTTCTTGCATTAGCAGCCCAACTGTGACTGTTTGAGCAGGGCTGGCCCACTCCAGCAGCATTTTCCCCCGTGGGATTCCATGTATAACTGCAGTGAGTGTGAGTCGATGCCTTCACACTCGAGTGTATTGATCTAGTACTGGAAGAGCAGAGAAGCACCAGAGTAAAAACAACGGGCTGCCCCCAGGCACAGGTCTTCCTTACACTTTGGAGTGAGTCTTCCCTCATCCCAACTCACTCACGGCAGGGACCTCACCAGCTCACAGCAGGCAGGTCTCGGCACCCTCCCTGGAGGCATTCAGGCAGTCAACCCTCTGAGGTTTGGGACCTATTTTCTCCCAAGTGTAGGCATGGGACCAGCACCCCATGCAGCTCGTTATCCCTTGATGGGCAGCCCATTGCTGTCTTCTCTCTCTCTAAAGGATGCCAGGTCAAAAGCCTTGCTTTAAGCCCAGTTTCCAGGAAAAGTAAAGTCCATGTGATTTTGTTCTTTGCATGCATGAATGCCTGAATCTCCCTTACCAAGTTTTGAATTCATCAGCCCACTTCACCCAGGTTTGACAAAAGAATTGGTACTTCCAACTGCAGTTACCTGCTGGGCTAAATGACCTTGGAGGTGGCATGTGCTGGGGTACCCGGTGGAGTGTGCCGCATGCCCCACATGCACATTTCCCTCCTCTGGAAACCAGAGCCTGGGGCTGGAGGAGACAGGGGCACTGACATTTGGCTGTGTTTTGCCCCTGCACGGGGTGAGGGCAAGGCCGTGAGACCCAGGAATGCAGAGGCTTGCGAGTTTTGCAGTCCAGACGCAGCCAGAGATACCCAGCTTCTGTAGGTTTTGTGGGAACAGGCACCTGGGTATTAGTGCTCTCCCCGGGGTGAACACCAAAGTACAAGGTCATGCTTTGCTGGCAGGGATGGAACCCAGATGCCATAAAAACAAAATGGAGACAGACTTCATAACACCCCAGCTTCAGGAAGAGCTTCAGTAAAAGCTTTCATTTCCTTAGACAACAATCAACACCAAGACACAGATCCGTAGCAAGCTATATGGTCATTAGCCCTTTTGCTTGCTGCTCCTCATCTTCCCTACCTAGTCCCCCAACATGCTCTACCAGTCTGCTCCAATTCTGGAGTATAAAGCTTAAGAGGAATGTGAAGTCACATCTAATCTGCATAAAATCATACATATTATAGTTTGTAATTATTTTCTCCACTGCACATCTTCACATGTGCCACAGGATTTCTCAAGGCCTCAGCTCCACAGCCAGGACTCTCATATCCCCTAGGATGGAAATCTGAAATCACAAAATGATCTCATGCATTTTTCTTTACTCTGGTTTCAATCTCCCTTCTCTTTTCCAGCATATTTCCTATGTATAAAGCATGCTTCCCTGAGTTCATTTTCAACAGTCTTTCTTCTCAATTTCCATTTTAGCGTATTCCTTCTCCTTGCTCTTTCTTTTTGCCTGCCTTTTGTCTACCAGTCCTCCTTTCCTCCTTCTGTCCTATTTCAAAAACTCCTTATGAGCCAAGCCTACTATCTCTAAAGAATAATGCTGTCAGCTTTAATAGGAGCTGGATTAATTCCCATGGCTTTCATCTTCCCATCTTTTTTTTTTTTTTTTTTGCTGCATCCTGTCTGTCCTCCCCATCCCAGTTCCTGTCTCAATCTCCTTCTTCTCCTCTGCAACTTGCTTGAACTTTTCTTTCCATTGCTAACCTCACGCCCTTCTGCTCCAGCCCCTCCTCGCGACTTTCCTGCTGTTTTCCATCTAACCATCTTAAGGCAAACAATCTGCCTAATCTACCATCTAGCCAGCTACTAAGCTTTCCAGTCCACACCCACCACTGTTGTATGTGAGCACCTAATCTATACTGATTAAGATCTCTCTTGGTCCCTCCCCCTTCCTTTCCAAACTATGTTGAAAAGGCTGGTATGTGAGTTTTTTCAGTAGTTCTGCCTCTTTCCTCCATTCCCTTCTCTATCTCTCCTGAAGAAACAGAGAGCCAGAGATGCAGGTTACAGAAAACTGTAGTTAGCACTTACCCTGTTAAATACAAGAGAGCTTTACTGCCTCTCTCTCTCCCCCAAAAGACGACAAAAGGCCTAATGTAACGTCATCCAAGTCAATGGAAAGACCGAGATTAAAACTCCTCAGGAGCAGGAGCAGACCTCTGGGAGAAGAGAGATTGACAGAGGATGCATGAAAAAATGGAATGGATGTGAGAGAGGACTGTAGAAGACTGGGGAATAAAAGGGGACATTAGAGGAAGCCCATGTTACCTGAAACATGATCTTCTCCCTTGTAATCAGGATCTCCCTTGAAATCTGTATTTCACTAAACAAATCGGCACTCACCAGGGTCATTATTCTAGGAGGTTGACCTAGACAGCAGGGTAAAGGAGGATCCACCTATTGTGATCTCAGCTATTTCTTTCTCATAGTTTGTAATAAAGTAATTTTCCCACGGTCACTGCTTCTCCCAAACATCTGTGCTCTTCTGGGAAATAAAGCAGAAATGGGCAGCTTTGTGCTTCACCCAGACTGGATCACAGGAGAGGTACAAACAGGTCCAAAAGGGATTCAGTAGCCCTGACAATAGCAAAAATGAGTGGATCCTGCTCCTCTCTGTCCCCAAAATCAGGAAGAGAAGACAAAGAGAGACCCTAAATGGAGTCCCTAGTCTTTCCGTGGGGCCAGGAGGGAAAGGAAACAACAGAAATCAACAAGAAGGTGGAGAGATATGAATGCCTCTTATCCTCTTCCTAGATGCAAGAGAGAAGAGGATATGGGAAGCGAGGATGAAAGCCCCTTCTAGATCTCTCTGTGGGTTTTGAAGCATTTGTCTGGGAAAAGCAGTAACATTTAGGGTAGGGTGCTGGGGGCAACACAGGGAGCAGAGGACTGAACATCACCCTGTGGCCCAGAGACTTCTTCAGTTCCACTGTGGAAGAGGGACAAAGGTGGAGGAAATCTACATATGTGTTTTAGAAAGCATGCTTCCAGCCCTGGAAGCCTGGCTAGGCTGCCGCAGGCAGGCACTTCTCCAAAACACAGGGGCTAAATGTGAAAAACACAGGCAGGAAAACCATCCCAAGCTGCCAACCAGCCTGTGTGAGAAGGAAAAGGAAGGAGAGAGGAAGAAAAAGAATATGTAGAAGGAGAAAGAAGGAAAGAGAAACAGGGTCATAGAAAATTTAATGCAAAATCTCTTAATTCACCAAAATTCAAATCGGCTATGTTCTGTTAAATAAACTGTGCTAGTAAGTTAGAACTGCCTTGACCTGCCTTATCTAGTCACCACAGTTCTTTAAGTGCATCAGCAGTAAATTACATCTATTTGCCATGATGTTCTTGCAATCAGAATTAGGTTTCTGCAGGTTTCAGTTCTCCTCCTTTCCTACAGCAGGAGCTGAGATGGAAATAATTAATAACTCTACTCATACGCTACTCACCATTTCCCCTCTTTTGATTACTCAAACTTTCTACTCCAGGCAGTGTAGTTGGCAACTCTTTCTGCCGTGTTGAGGCTTTGCAGCAGGTACAACATGACATCAGCTGCGTGTCCTAATCTCACTCCATAACACTGAATTAATATAGCGTGTTTTTCCGCAGACTTCCATA
This sequence comes from Morus bassanus, assembly GCA_031468815.1. Taxonomy (NCBI): domain Eukaryota; kingdom Metazoa; phylum Chordata; class Aves; order Suliformes; family Sulidae; genus Morus; species Morus bassanus. The sequence continues at coordinate 95,864,109 of CM062568.1, read as the reverse complement.
AATTCAGAGAAATATCTGCAGGAAGGAAAAGACAATAATTTTATGTCCCTTCAGATAAAATACAACCCCAAAATAATAGCTGGAAACTTGCTTGCAAAAATCAGTAGACTTCAAAAACAGCAGTGTGTAGTTTGGGAAGAAAGATAATCAAGTTGATGTGCACAAGAAGGAAAAGGGTTGCAGTATAAATAATGAAAGAGGGAAAGAAGGAGGGACAGACAAACAGAACATATTATTGGTAAAACCCAATAACAATCATCTTACAGTTTTTATGAGAACTTATCCTCCTTAAATAGGTGAATGCATAGGAGTGTACCTCAGTAGCCTAAAAATCAGAATGTTAAAGAGAAGTAAAGCAGACCATGTTTTTACCACTTGTCAAATAAAACACAACATATTTCTGAGTAACTAAGGCAGTATGTCTGCTGGCAAAGTAGCAGTGTATAATACTGTCATCCGTATATTGGGGGAAGTCAGATCTGCCAATTCAGAGAAAGTGTGGCCTCCTAGAAATTAGTAATTTCATCTGATTAGTAATGAAAGGACTTTTTTCTCTTTCCTGAAAGAACGTCTCCCCTTTCGGTGCCAATTTCTTGGGGATCTCCACACATCAAACTTCAACCTGAAGAGCTTTTGCCTAAGACCGGCTGTGTCAAAAAGCACAATTTACAAGGCATCCTCAGAAAAGTCCTTACCTGATCAATGCCTCAAGTGGCACAGAGAATAGCTTTTCCCCAGTGCCCACAAATTGCCTTTTCCTGCTGCAGTACACTGAAGGGACCCCAGCAGAAGTGACAGACCACACACTATGTCCTTGGTGCACCTTGGGGTGCTTTTCTTCCCCTCCATAAGAGCATCTTGATTTCCTAGTGGAAACTGAAGCATACGTACCTTCATATATCTTTGCTACTCAGAAAACATGGAAAAGACCTTTAAAATGCATTTGTGCTTCCTCTGCAGAAAAAACTGAGAGGACTGAGGTCAAAGACAACTCACCATATCTCTGACATCAGTGAACATGTGGCATCTATACTTGGCTTTGCTCCACATCCTTCTGTATTCTTGTTCCTAACCACTTATGTTTGCTACTTTGAGGCTGGAGCAAAGGTAGCCCGCTCTTGTTCCTTTAAAAACAATTTAGAAAAGGGAAACAAAGAAAAGTGAAGACATTGCTCTACAAGACAAAGGATGTCTTGGGAGTAGATGCTCAGACAGCATGAGTCATGCTGCTTTTCTAAGAAGGGGCTCTTACCATGCACTGGAGATGGACCACATTACCTTTTTTTTTTTAACCCAAAATATTGCCACGTAAACCACGCACTGACCCAGCACATGACATGCAGGGTAACTGAATGGAAAGACAGCGTATAGCTTAGCCAACAGAGACTGAATGATCAAGCATCAAAGGTAGTCACATTGTGTTCCCCACAATATGCTCTGACAGTCCACAGACAGCTGGTTGGTCATATGGTGCCAGTCTCTCTTCCCTGCTTCTAGCTGCTACACGATATTAAAAGGAGCAGGAAGGAAGGGAAATCCCTTCTTAAAATCATGTATACAAACAATAGTTGCATCAATGCAGATGGAAGGGGATCCTGTTCGAAACACAGTCAAAAGCAGCAAGTACTTCAGAGTCTGACAGCCAGTCTCTACCAAGCCTAGCTTTTGCAGAGAAAGCTGTTGCACCCAGAGATGTCTCCTGGCCACCGAGTCAGGGGAGGAGGCGAAGGAGGGAGCCGGCATGGTAGCCGCTGAAGCCCAGCCCTTGCTGCAGAGGGCAGGCTCCCACCACCATCAACATCATCAAGATCATCATCCTCACCCTGCGTGACTGCTTGTTTCAGCTCATGGGTCAGGGCCCTTAGCCACACTTCTGATGGGAACCCTTCCCCAGGATTTTCTGGGTAAGTCATTACATACATGCAGACCAAAAGGGCACTGTGGAGGTCAAAGCATCTTCCTTGCCCTACATGCTGACTCAACGTCAGATGAGGGCCTAGTGAACAATATCCTCCCCTTTCCATATGGAGGAAAGCTGGGCAGGAAGGCTTGCCAATGTCACGTAGCCCTCCACAGCAGCTCCCTGGCCTGTGCAACAGCTCCCAGGGACTGCCAGGCACATCAGGGCTCACAACATCCCTCTAGGCACTGATCCAGGTCTGAGATCTGGTAAAGGATGCAAAGGCAGAATACAAACATTTAATCTCAAAATATATAGCTTTTTGTGCCATTCTTTTCATCTTCTAAGCCACGGCAGTGCAAAGGAACATAGTCATCTGTGCTTTCACACCAAAGCTCTCAGCCCTCTAAAATGTTGTTTACAGCCTGACAAAAGCATCTTATTCTTGCAAGCACTGAACTGCTCGGCCTCTCGTTCAGAAAGAGGTCACATACTAGGCAGGGCTGACTTCAGAACCTGGGGGAGATAAATCAGGTTGGAAGAGTGCTGTGGATTAGCACCCTTGTTTCCACTAGAGCAGGTTTCTTTCTGGTCTCCCTTCTCATGAAGGCAGATGCGGCAAAATCCACAGGCAATCCCTCCTCCTCTTTCCTGATGGTACAAGCTCCTGCCTGCACCCTCCTGTGTTTTCCAGGCAGCTGCACTAAGAGTAGGGAGGGAAAAGAGGAGGAGAGGTGGAGTGGGGCATGGCAAGACTCCAGTGCCACAGGGAGGGGACGAGCGGGAGGCTGGCTGGGAAAGCCAGTGTCACGCAGTGCTGCCTACCCAGCAGAGATAATCGGGCAAAATTTGCTGGGAGAGGCTGCCTCCCTCAGCTCTCCACCCGCGCTGGTTGCAGCAGCAGCAACAGAAAACTTTGCCTTACACAGTGATGTGGAAGCAGAAGAAGCCTGATTGTTCCTGTAGTACAGCCAGATCCTACCTCCTGCAGAAGGCAAGCTGAGCCAGAGGAGAGGACCATGCCGAAATCTGCACTCCTCTAAGTGACAACCCCCAAGAGAAATGGTTTCAGCCTTGCCAGTGGTCTCAGAGCAGGTCTGCCAAGAAGGGGTCCCCACAAAATACTCTGCCTTTTTACCCAGTAGCAGCTCTGAGGGCTAGCAGAGACCTTATTTTCAATCCTCCAAGTGGCTTCAAGTTCACCTCTTGAGGTTCCTTGAAGAGTGGTTCCAGTTCCTTCAGGAGCAACCTGCTCTCCTGGCTCTCAGCCCTCTGGTTGCAGCCTTATTTTGCATGGCAGCCTTTAATTAGAGGGCAAGAGAGACCTTGTGCTCAGGGCGCTCTCAGGGAGGGTAAGTCCCAGGCTCCCATCCCTGTGTCAAGGCCTGGGACTCGGTGTGCATCGGTGCCTGCACACAAGATGAACCCAGTGTTCCTGTTGCTCTTTCCTCCTTCCCTCCCATGCACTCTGTAAGTATTAAAGCCTTCCCTATCAAGTAAAATTTCTACCATGGTGTACTTGGTATCACTGTCCCATAACACTTTCTAGGTGTTCTCCAGGAAGCTGGAACACAGCACTTCACACTGGGTCCCCTCGCTGAGAAGTCATCAGGCAGCTGCGGCAGGGCGGCAGCTTCGCTGTCGGCTCTGCTCCGAAGGAGCTGACTATCTTGCTCTAAAGACCACATGGAAGCATCTCCTCTTGCCAGAGGGCTGAGGTATAACCAGCCCTGTCTCCTCAGTGCTTGCACAGCTGCACAGGAGCACAGCACAGGGAGCCTGCGTTGCCTCCACAGGGACTGCAGGCTCTGGCATAAGGGGCGAGATGGCACATCAGTGCACGCTGCTGTGCCCAAGTCCTGCTCGGGATCTCAGCCTAAGCAGCCGCCAGTTTCAGTGATAAGCAAACTCATCAGTGTACAAATCTCTTTGCAAGATGGAACTCAGACGACACTTTCACAACCCACTTAATCCGATCTATGTGAAAGCGCCTGCCAACAGGGGAGGTCCCACTCTGCCGCCTGGCAGCGTCTTCCCAACCCTTCCTCCACACTGGCACTGCAGCTAATGCAGCTACACCTTTTGCTGAATGAGGGAATTAGTACAGCTGAAAGCTTTTTTCCTCTGCTAATTTTCAGCTGGATCAGCTCCCTGGTCTGGTAACTCCACCGTTGCATGAGTGCTGATGCCAGCACAATGGTAACAGACAGTTTGCGGGGCCAGAGGTAGGGGACGGGGGACAGGATGGGACCAGCCCTCTCGATGCTGCATAGGCTTAAACTAGTCAAGAAATAGCCACCTCTGGGTCTTAAAACATATAGCCCTTCGAATACATTGCATGTGTTCTTAGTTTGGTTTTAAAAATAAGACTTACGTGCCTACATTCACCTAGATGAAGAATTATTTTAGCCTTTGCTAAATATTGTACTAACAATATCAGTGAAAGCTGAAAGAAACCCACCATCCATTTCATTAAAACCAGACTTCTCAACTTCTTTAAATGAGGCATTTTTTTTGCATTACATTGAACTTAAATACAAAAGCCAGCATCATAAATGCAAAGGCCATGATCTGCCAGCTCCCTTGCTTTTCCTTGTTGCCACATAGGCTCACTACAGGGTGTATTTTCCTCTCAGTGTGAGTGTGACGCTACAGTTAATACTAATGGCAATTATTAGGGCACATAAAAAGATGAGCACAGCACCCATTAGCAACAGAAACCAGCTTTCTGCACTGTTGGCTCTGCCTTCAGCACAGCTATTCAGGCACTCAGATATTTCTCAAAGTATGGATTGGTGATCAGCCACCACTATTAAACTGTTTTCAAAAAAGCAGTGCCTCCACATGAAAAATAACAGGTTAATAAAAGAAGCCAGGTTTAATTACGTGATTCAAACAAGGAAATATCATGAAATCTCCCAATATGCTGTTATTACCAATTACAGTTCAAAACTGAGACCTGTCTGGGTGATGAAATGAAATCGGTTTACAAGGAATTTCAGGGAGGAAAACCTCAGAGAGATGGGAAAGGGGATTGGAAAGGACAGAGGGACAAGTCTCTAGGAGAAATGGCCTTCAAGGAATGAGGAAAGAGTACACGAGGAAAAGGGGATGGACAGCACACATGAGAAAGCAAGAAGGGAGACAGGTGGCGTGAGCCATCTTGAGCATTACCCACTGGTGGGTACTCAGATAAAAAAATCTGTGTGAAGTTGATAGATGTTTGGCTCAAAGAAAGGCTGTGGACTTTCTTCGTGTGAGCTGTTCACAGCTGCAGGAGCAGTCTCCTCTGTGGTTAGCAAATTTGATAACTGTATTAAGTTGGTGGCTTTGTCGGCTTCTAGCTTCAGTGCTATAAACGGGCAAGTTTGTAACTAGCCCCACAAAAATGCCAAATACCACTGTACCTGTCAGGGTACTCTAACTCATGCATGTCTGCCTAGCTCTTCATTAGCGGCATACAATCGGGCTCAAGAAGTATGCGCCATGAAAAGTACATGCATTCCCTTTTTGAAATGGTCTGATAATAAGGACGGAATGTGAGCTAACTTGGTCCAGAGCGCAGGAAGTTCTATAGGTTGCTTATCCAGCCTGAAAACAGAAGAAAGTCAGACTTCAGGTCCAGACTTCCAGGGAAGTATGCTCATTCCCCTCTTTGTGATGACAAGTCTGGGGAAGTCATTTCAAATGTGAGTAAGACGAAACACAGTATCTCAGAAGCACAGATACTAAAACTTGAAAAAATGCTTTTGTTGAGGTACGTCTAATTGAGACCTTGTGTCTCCTTGGATCTGCATTTAGACTGTCTACCTGCAAAAGAGACAAGGGGAGCAGAATGTTACACTGAAGTATTTGAGAACTGAAACTATTTCTTTGCATACAAAAAAAAAATCATTCTCGAATTCCTGTAAAATCTCCTCCACGTGTGGTATAAGTGAAACCAGCTGACTGGTCAGGCTTCCTACAGACCCATAAAAAAAGCGGGAAGGGTGTAGTCTACCTAACATATCGAATCTCTGCATTGAAACAGCCTCTATCCATGCAACATCTGCTTGTTGGCAGACGAGTGCTGACTCGGCAAGTCTTTAATCTGTCAACTCCCAGGTGTTTTGATAAACCACGAAAGCTGTCAGCTTGGACCTCAAATAAATCTTTTCTGCCCTGAGTGTGGTGGAAAGCCTTTGTGTACAGGCACCAGCCCTCCCGCTCAGGAGAGGGGAAAGGATGCTCGATCACTTCCGTTTTTTTGCTCCCAGGAGAAAAAACACATCAGTTATGGGGTGAGAGACTGCCCCATTGCCTTTCTCCGTGCCCCCCTGCCCCTCCCCAAGCATGATCTGGAGGAAATCCCTGAAGGAAAGCTTCACCTTGTATCCCTCTCCCCGCTCCAGCACGTATGGCAATGACCAAACAGCAATCCCACAGAAAGGGGGTTGCCACGCTGCTGCGCTATACTCTGAATCACAGCTTTAGGCACTCTGCCCTTCTTCTCAGTTCAAATACAAATTAAAAGGGAGATGCACTTAAAAAGGCTCAGCTAGTCTTAAGTGGTGCCTCTGTGCCTGTGGAACATCAACCCTGTTGTTTGTAACCCAAAGCTGCTAGGGTAAAACAGGCCCAGAACAAAAAAGAAAGAATTATATTAGAATCAAACGTACGTAGATAAAAGTGATAAAAAGATGCAATGCTTTAATTGATACTATGACAAACCTTACAAACCTTACAAACATCATGAGGCAAGCTCATTTACTGTTTTGTGATTTAATACAGCAGCACCTGTTTTCTCTCTAAGCTCTGCAAGCTTTTTCTGTGCCATCTCTTCCAGAACAAAATTCAAAAGCACAAAAACTAGGTGTTTTCCTCATTCTGTCACTCCGGGTCAAATAAGCATGAGTGTGTTTGAACAGGGAAGGAGTATTACTTTTTATAAAGAGTGTCTATTCCAGCAGTTGGCTACCAACAAAAAGATATACAATTACTGCACTCCTATTTGCAAATTTCCCTTTTGGAAAGGAGTTTATAACTTCATTCCTTAAAATTAATTTTGACCCAAACTTGTCATGCAAGTCTGTGGCTGGAAGGAAAATGATTTTGCAACATTAGAACTAATGCATTCAGGTATTTCTGCTTGTTTAGAGGCGACAACAACAAGTAACAGAAAAATGCATGCAAAGTTGGAACTGCTTTTGCAATGCTCACCTTGCTTGCACTCCCCTCAGATTTTATGGCAGGTTATAACCGATCACGCTCTTCTTTTTTTCCCTGTGTGTATTATCACCTAAGATCTTTGAGCTCTTTGCAATATAGTACCTAGCACACTGTTAGCTAGATATAAATAATAATAAGATATAATGTTTAAAGAGATAAATAATAAAAAGCAGCACTTCCAGACAATCCCCTCCCATACTCAGTGCTTCAAGGAAGTAAGTCCATGGGAGAAAATCACTGCAGACTTTTCCACAAGGAGATAAGCCATGTACCAAACCCATAGGTACAAAGAGGAGAAGATTTCTGTCCCTTTCTTTTTTCCTTTTTCTACCTTTACCTGGTAGAACAGGGTGCAGAACTTAACTCCATAATAATGAGATCCTGATATAACCTTCCATCTGGCCACTAACAGTCGTGCATCTTTCAGCGAAGCCAATCTACCGATGACTCACGTGTCTTGGTGCAAAAGCCTGTGGGGAGGGGAAAACAAACCACAAAACGCAGATACCTTGATCTATTTAAAACCTTCTGCAAGAAAAATCTTTCCGAGGGAAAGTAGGAAGATGACAGCCTAGCCTGACTCAGCCTCATCTGCCCCCTTCCACCAAGCACTGACCAGAGCGTGCCCCTTGCAGCAGCAGAAGGGGCTTGTGCGCTGGGGAGGAGGCTGAGGATAAACGCAACCCATCCAGCCCAAGGGACTGCACCAGGTGGGTCTAGTCCAAGTGGGTATCAAGATACTGATTTCAGACTCTTAATCTGTTCCTGGGCAGAAAGCGATATGGCGGCCCGCTTCTGGAGGGGAATGGGGAAAACCTCATGGAGCCAGAGGCAGATACGATTCCTGAAATGCACGCGTAATCCAGAACAGACCTGCCATCCATCCAGGATGGCAGCCAGAGGTCAAAGCAGCCTTTGAAAGGCTGTTCTTCCCATGGGACTCATGCCCATCCCCAACGCCCCCATTTTTATACATATATATGTACATACCTCGAGACAAAATCTTGGCTCCCCGACTCCCTCCCCACTATTTGATCTCCTGTTCTTTTGTGTACACAAAAATAAGAGTTGACTCATAAACTATAATGACATGTACCGGGCACTTTTATATATTAACTGATGCATCCCATGAGCAATGTCCTTGAGGCTCCTCGGCTGTAACGTACCTTCTGCTGTAATCAGTTTGTAAGTGCAAACTGTTCTGAATCTCATTATTCATTACTCTTCTTATGTCTGCCTTACTGTATATTGAGTCTACTTCATTTAAGAAAGCTAAAAATGACAACTGCTTCTCACAGTACACGTGTATATTCTCCTGGTTTGTGCATGGTAACAGTAGTTGGGCAAGTTGCCTTTTTGTTCATGTGTGGCTTGGAGATAAAGCCGCTTGTATTTGACATCATAAAGACACTTTTACGTGAGACTGATGCCACTTGTCATTACTGCTTACAAAAATCAGAATCACTTTGCTGGAGCAAACTAAAGGTTTGCTGCACTTGGTATCCAATCAGGAGCACTTAAAATGATCCAGTCCTTCAAAAGAAAACATTAACCCCTAATAATAAACCTAACTGCATTATGTAGCGCCGTTCATGGAAATTTTTCCCAATAAGGCATCACACACACAAAATCTGCGCGTTAAGACTCTGCAATCTCATCTTTGCTTACTGCAATGGCAGGAACTAGCACTGACATAACTGCCTGACCACCTCACCTTTTAGGCCAGGTTGTTTTCCACAGCAGCCAGCAGCGAAGACCCATCCTTTTTCCTTCGCCTGAGAAATACATCCCGGCTTTTATCTGTTGTTTTTTCCCCCCTGCATCACGAGATCGCTTTCTTGATCCCAAAAGCCTTAATCCTCTCCCATGACCTTGAAAAAGGGGAATTCTGAAGCAGCTGCCGGGTAGGAGGTGGCAGTCTCTCTTCTGCTGGTGTGAGTCTCAGCAGTTTTTGCTGTGGCTGAATTGGGATTACCGGGGCTGCTGCCAGCCATGCGGCCGGGCCCCCGCATGGGAGCCATGTGCAGTTCAGGAACCACGGGTTAGTCACTCAGGCAAGGCAAACCCTTGAGTCACAGTATCACCCTGCCTCCTCTGCTACCCAAAGCTTTACTTGTGAAGAAATGCCATTTTTGCTGCCAAGTAGCGCTAGTTTTCAGCTGCTCTTTCACCAAAACTTTTCTCGTCTTTTATTTTTTTTTTTTTCAGGATGCAAAGGGAATGGATGTAATATTCATGGTGATACTGCGCTAATGTAATACTATCGTTCTGATGTTACTCATAGTCTGTATCAGCACCACATCGTCTCTTGTGCAACATTTAAACAGCATTGTCTAAAACCGTACCAGGACAAGTTATGGAGAGTTCAGAAGGAATGCTGCTGAAGTTGGGTTAGCTGCTTTTGTCTGAGGTTTTTTACCAGCGCTCCCGAGCAGAGGCTGCAATGTGATTTTCAGCCGGCTGAGCGGAAGGCAGAGGTGAGCCACGCAGCAGAACAGGTTTTCCCTCTCACCCTCGCCTTCAGGAGAACAAAACTTCACCGTCCAGCATAAGGCGCCACAACTTTTGCATTACATTAGTTAGACTACGGCAAGACTGGAGAGCTGACATGTTAGGAAACAAGCAGGGTAATCCCTCTCCTTGTTCCTGACTTTTTTTCCTGGCGTCTTCCCAAGAGGGCAGGGGAAGCAGAGTTAAAAACATTATGAAAAGAACAAGCATCACCAAGCTGAAAATCATCTGGCTTTACAAAGTTCTTCTTTACCCTAGAAGGGAAAACCTTTTAAAATACGTATTTTTAAACATACACGTAGACCGCCTGTTTTAACTACACAAACATCTGCCAACCAGTACCGTGTCTGGCATGCTCATGCTCTACTACAATGCTCTAACAGTTGGGCTGAAAAACAAATTGCTAGGGAGTATCTGAATTTAAGCAAAAATATCCTTAAAGCCGAGAGAAAGATTCTTCTTTCTTTTAAGAAACCACCAAAGAAGCACTAAATTTGATGGCAATAATACAAATAGAAATTTCAGTATAAGGAGATGTCTACAAACCTGGCACTTCAGTGCCTGAGAAGAAAACTTCATACGTTATGGAAGGACATACGTATTTATTAAATGGTTAACCTCTGTGATATGCACACATTGTATTGTAATCAGTAAGTACACTTTTAATATTAGAACACAATATAGGCACCCAATTCCGAGGCACATTACTTCAGCAAATGAAAAAAAAAAAAAAAATGCAGAGAGAAAGAAATCAATACAATTTGGATAACATAAACCCAATTAATTCCTAGTATCCAAGGAGGATTACAGAGGAAAGAAAGTAATACAAGAGATGGGGGAGGCAAGTATCCCAGACCCGAGTATCTCAGAGGGGGAGAAGAGAGGTCCCCGCAGTACATTAAGGTACTTCCCGAAAAAAAGCAAGAGTCATTCCCAGGCTTCGCTCCAACCTCCGTGAATCGCTGCCTGCAAAGTTAACCATGACTCGTCTTCTCGGATTTTGTTAACGGGGCACTGACCTTCATGCCAGCATTCACACACAGCAACTGGACTGTCCGGTTAGGAACAGCTTGCCAAAACTCAGGCCATGCACGGTGCAGTTAATACGGTCATTCATCCATTTTAGATATGCCGAGGTATCATCACGAGCTAACTGCTCCCTTTGGGGGAAAGAAAAAAAAAAAAACAACCCAAAAAACCAAAAAACAAAGCCACAAAAACCCCTCTCTTGCACAGACAGAGATTTCTGCGTCCAGTAAGGCAGCTCTGGGAACATAGAACAACGGAATAATTCCAGATGTTAAAAATACCATTTAATTAAAGAAACATAAACCATACCAAAAAGTTTAAGTCGCTTTTAGTTAATACATTTGCATTTATTTTAGAATATACTCTACATCTGAGTAAAAAAAGTTTTAAATAAACTCCGGTACACGTACAACCGTGGCACCCGCCACCCGTCCCGCGACGGAGGGATGCTCCTTAAGCCCGCTGGGTTCCCTCCCGGGTAACAAGAAGCAATTTCACGCCGGTTTTCTGTTCATCGGCTTGCGTCGAGCCTCCTATCTGCCAGCTCCCACGGCGCCGCCGCCGCGCCAGGGACGCGCAGGGCCTCGGCCTCCTCCCCTGCGCCCGGGGAGGCGCGGCGACCGCTCGGCCCACACCGTGCGATGGAAAAAAAAAAAAAAAAAAAAAAAAAAGAACGAGGGAGGGGGGGAAATAATTAATAAACTAGTATTGATTAATTTACATCTCTCTCTCTCTCTCTCTCGCTTGTGCGTTGGTAGAAAGCCGGCCGCAGTCCCGGGAGCCAGCGGGGAAGCCCCAGCCCCGCTCACTGCCCCCAGCTGCTGAAGCCGATCTCCTGCTTGTATCTGTTGGTGAGGACGTTGGCCTTGCGGGTGAGCTTCGAGAGGACCGAGTGGAGTCCGCTGAGGTGGTAATGGAACTGCTTCTCCAGGTCCTCCTCGCCCTCGCCCTCCTCGGCGGGCCCGCCGCCGCCGCCGCCGCCGCCGCCGCCCCCCAGCTTGTCCTTCTTGCGGGCCGCCTCCTCGCCCGCCGGCGGCTGCACCACTCCCCACTCGATGTCGTTGCGGATGGATTTGAGCAGCATGTAGTGGCTGTACATGTCCCTGCGGGAGAAGTAGGCGCCGGGGTCGCCGGGCGGCAGGGCGGCCTCCCGCTGCGGGCAGACGCCCCCCGCCGCCTCCAGCTCCTCCAGCAGCAGCGGCACGTCGCGCAGCAGGCTGGGCACCATCACCGTCTGGTCCATGTTGTTGACGGCGCCGATGAAGCGGTTCATGGCGTTGAAGAGGGAGTACTTCTGGCTGTACGAGTCGCAGATCTGCATCGTGGACGGCTCAGCGGGGACGGCTCGCACCGCGGGGCTCCTCCGGTGGCGGCGGCGACCTCCTCCTCCTCCTCCTCCTCTTCCTCCCTCCTCCTCCTCCTCCTCGCTAGCGGCACCGGCCGCCCTGCGCCGCCGGCTGGGCTCGGCGGCTGCTGGCGAACAGAGTCCTGCTGGGAGGCGGCGGCAGGCACCGGGCTTAGGGGCTGCTCTGCCGCCCGCCCTCCTTCCCGCCTTCCCGTCCCGTCCCCTCCCGCCGGCACCCTCCTCCTCCTCCTCCTCCTCCTCCTCCTCCGCCGCCGCCTTTATCCTCGGCCCCATCTCCTTTTTTAGGCTTCCCCTCCCCGTCCCTTCGCCCGCCCGCCCCACCTCCCCCGCCGCCGGCCGGCCCCCCGCGGCGCCTGCTGCAGCCGCCGGGGCTGGCCGCTGCCGCTCCCCTCCGCACACACACACAAAAAAAAAAGGGCTAAACTGCAAACCCCCCCGCCCCCGCAGCTCCCCCCGGGAGCCACGCGTGGCGCGGCGCGGCGCGGCGGGGGGATGGGAGGGCGGCAGCCCCGCACCGCGCCCGTAAATTAAAATGGAGGCGGCCCCGAGCCGGCGCGACCCGGCGGCGGCACCACCGAGCCCCCGCGGAGCCGGCGGGCACCCACCGGGATCTGGAGCTGCTCCCCGCCGCCGCCGCCGCCCGTGGCTGCGCTCCCATCCCCGGCGCCGTATTTATAGCGCCCATCTTAAAAACGAGGTGTTTCCCCGTGCCGGCCCCCCCCACCCCCCCCCCCCCCGGGATAAAGGCGGCGGGCAGCGGCCGCGCCGGCCCCGCCTCTCGCCCCGCGCCGGGGGCAGAGCACCGGCACCGGCACCCGAGCGGCCGCCGTGCCAACTGCGGCGCCGGGTGCCCGGGGCAGGCGGGCCGCAGCCCCCCCTGGGGGAAGGCACCCCCCCCCCCCAAAGCACCGGTAACGCCCTCCCCGCCGCCCCGGCATCACGGGCCGGGACCGAGCAGTGCTTCGCCACCGCCCCGCTCCCCCCGGCAGCGCCGGGCCGGGGGAGGGGAGCGGGAGGCGCGGCGGCGCCGGAGCGGGGGAGAGTGATTGACAGGGCAGGCTGCGGGGACACGCGGGCTCCGCGTGCTGACCGCGTTCGCCCAGGCCGCTCATTGGCTGCCGGGGCGCGCGGCGAGCGTGACGGCCGGGCCGCCCCCCCCCGCCGTCCGCTCCGCGTGCCCCAGCGGCAATTAGGGCCATCCCCCGGGCGGGGGGGGCGCCGGGGCCACCGGCGCTCGGCCTCCCAGCGGCCCGCCGCGGAGCCGCGGCTCCCCGCCTCGCCTCGCCTCGCCGTGCCGTGCCGTACCGTGCCGTGCCAGCCCGGGGGCGCCCCTTCCCGGGAGGCCTTTGTCTGTCGGCCGGGGGCCCCGGAGGGCCGCCGGGCGGCCGGCATCACCCCATAGCCTCACCTCCGGGCCCAGCCAATCGGCGGGTCCTACGGCGGCCCGGCTCCGCCGCCCCCTGCCAATCAGCGAGCCTCGGCGGCAGCCAATCAGAAACAACAATCCCCCTCCCCCCGCCTCCGCCGGCTCGCGCCGCCCTGGTAACAGGCGAGTCGGCAGGGGTAGCCGCCGTGGGTCACGTGGGGCAGAACGGGGAGGGGAGGGGGGAGCGGCGCGCGGGGCCGCGGGGGGGGGGAAGGGGCGGGCGGGGTTGAGCGCGTTGCCGTGACAACGGATCAACCGACAGCAAGAGGCGGGGGGGGGGGGCCCTTCTTTCCCCCCTCCCCCCCGCCGGCGGGGCCTGCGCGGCGCCGGGGAAAGCCCGCCGCCGGCGGGGGGAGGGCGGCAGGGCTGGGCGGGCACCGGGAGCCCGGCAAACGGGCCGGCCGGAGCGGCGGCAGGGCGTCCGTCCGTCTGTCCGCCGCAGGGCCCTCGGCCCGCGCGGGCCCGCCCCGGGTGCGGGGGGCCGGCGCCTCGGTGCTCCCCGCAGCCTCTCTGGCCCCCGCCCCAGGGGAGCGGGCCGGTTCCCCGCGCACCGGGTGGCCTTTGCGAGCAGCGCGGGCGCTGCCGACGCCTGTGGTCTAGCAGCAGCGAGAGATGCGGGCTGGTATAAAGTTCTGGTCTCTTTGGAAATAATTCACCACGGGGGAAAAAAAAAAAACCCCAATAATCTCACCAAGCCAGAGAGTTGGCCACAACGTCCACCTGCCCCCTTGTATAAGCACCGTGTGCCGTTAGTGCACCGTTAGCAGTTTTGGTGCCTCTAATTGAAATACAGCGTGTGCTGAACGTTCAATAAATTTGAAAAAGATCAATCTTTAGCAGCAAGGGAAGGTCGCTTATTTTCCAACTTTCCTGTCCAAATTAAAATTAAAACGTCTAAACAAATTGAAACCAAAGGCTTTACCCGTGGTCAGAACGTAGTGGCTGGGGAGGAGAAAAAGTTGACAGAAAATTAACGCAGCTTGAAACTGCGAGCAGGGGAAGTATGTGGTCATAGCAAAAGCACCAGACAAGGAAGTGCCGTGTCTTCCGTGCGACGACACTATACAAATTATGACCTGAGCGTAAAACCATTTTCACACCCACCTGCCCTCTTTACTTCCCAAAATGTGTAGCCGCGCGGTCTGCTTCCACCTTTGACTGTAAATGTTGCCTCGTCTTAGCGTAGTGCTGGTACAGTGCTGTGGCCTGTGCAGGCACACGTCTAACCCATTAGGCTGAGAGAGATCATGCTCAAGTCAAACTTCACAGCATAAGGCAATCGGCTTTTTTTTTTTTTTTAACTTCCTTATGTTCTGATCAATTTTGATACGCAGTGTAAATGTCTCTGGTATGTATAATGTATATCATTAACACAAGCCTGCGTAGGTTTGATTGCTCTTTGGTTAGAACGAAATAAAGGAGCGCGTCTTTCTAACTCCAGTGGTATGTAACTGCGATGGCTGGGCGCATGAGAGAAAAAGAGACGGCACTTTTCTTCTTCCCCTCCTGTTAGGAAAAGATGATCCCATTTGCGGCACAAAGTTTTACATGCAAGCGGCATTTTAAAAAAATTTTTCCTCCTTAGAATGATCCGATTATCGTGGCCGTGCAGCTCCTGGAAGGGGAATCAGCTAGAAACCCCTTATCTCGTGCCCTGAGCAATGAGGAAGCTTGCACATTCGCCGTCTGGCAGTCCAAGGAGGTGTAAATGCTTACCTTCGCCCAGCACAGGGGCCTGGATAAAGAAACCAAAGCGACAACAAGCAAAGGTATCTTTATCAAGCACCTCAGTTGGATGGAGCGTTCCTGACGTACGAGCCCAGCAGCGTGGGGGTGAAGACGCCTTTCTGCTTGAATAGATTTGGTACTGCTATTCAGGAAAGGAAGAGTCATAGATAAGTTACTATATTAGCTAAAACCTTTAATTTTCCCTGCAGTGAATGAGAGCTGGTGGTGTTCAGCCCTTGCTGGACGAGGGCCTTCTTTCTGTGGCCAACTCCTGAAGAAGAAGGGGGATGAACTATCACCATTACTATTTAGCTACTACTGTTACTGACCTATTACTAGTATTAGCTAGTTAACTTAGCCGTGCATCAGTATTTAGCCACAGTAGCGCTAAAGTTAGCTCTACAAAGGCTAGTTATAGCAACAGTGCTGCTGGTGGCCTGTCTCCTCCGGCAACATTAGCAGCTGCGCAGTATTTCTCAAGAAAAGACAGACAATTCTGTCAACTTGCGTGGGTTTTTGCAACATTTGCAAGGCCTGTCCAGATTCTCTCTTTGGTGGCAACGGGATAACAAACCATCTTTGTTAACAGTTTTCCCAGGACGCATGCTGGCACGAAATAGGTGCCACTGGCACGTTGCAGACCAGCGATGGCTACACTTTGGCGGTTAGGAAGTTGTTCTGCTGCACAGTGTTTGCAAAATAATATGAGATCTCGTGTGGGCGAAAAGTGATAAATATGTGCAAATATTTAGTGTTGCATTCTGCAGCCTGGGAACACCATTTGGGCCAGCCTTGTAAGAGCAACATCTCTTGGGAATTTCACTTACTCTCGTAATTTGTTGTCGATGTGACATGGCAGATTATAGTTCAGCCTCAGAAACCGCAAGTCGTTTCCTTCTATTCCTATTTGACATACATTTTTGCTCAAACTTGTGAACTGCTTCCATCATTTTGGGTGGCAGTACAGATGCACGCATTTAACACTTCTCTCTCCTCCTTTTTGTTTCTGAAACCGAGTCCAGTTGTACCAAACTCTGAACCGAGGAAACCCGTCATTTCTCATCCAGATGGAATGTATGTAAATTTATCATCTTAACTGATGCCTCTCCATGAGCTTTATATAATCAGCCCTTGTAGCTTAAAGTGCTAATGGTCAGGGTAAGTAGAAATCTTATATGTTAAAGGAATGCAGACCAATTTGTCTGAGTCCTGCTGAGATCTGCGGTATAACTTTTGCAAAGATTTACTCATCTTTTTTCCTCCTTTCACTGAGCCGCCTTTTACTCCTGTTTCTGTTGGTCTCCCGTGAGCGGAGTGATTCTCTAAAGCGGACAGAAGCCTCTGAGAAGGTGTGCAGAGGGGTCAGGAAGAGGATGTTTGGAGAAAAGAGCAGCAATCGTAAATCCCCTTTCCCCGTGGCACGCATGCAAATCTGAGCGAGACCTCACGCTGCCGGAAGGGGCACAACAAGGGCTCCGCGGTGTCGTGGCTCGGCGCAGAGGAGCAGCGTTTCGTGTGCATGGTGAAAAGCACCGGAGTCCGGCGGGAGCTCTCCTGGGAGCAGGAGCAGGAGCAGTGCTGGGCAGGGAGGCGGCTGTCTCCGCTGGCTCTCGTGAAGCCCCTCCGAGTCGCCTGGCTCTGCAGGTTGCACCCGAGCCTCTCCAGGCCCGCCACGTCCTCGCTTCCTCAGAAGCATTCCTGGAAATCATCGCAAGTTCAGCTTCAATCTGTTTGCCAGTCACTGTGTATTTTCAGGGCCTGGGATCCCTCCCGAGCGGTGCTCAGCTTGCACCAGGAGGTCAAAACAGGCTGATCCCCCCGCCCAGAAAGGAGCCGATGGGGTAAATGCTGCCACGGCGTTGTTCACACGGCCTGCGCGTGGAATCCCTCTCCCCTACCTTTTGCCAGCCTCATCCCTTTCCCCTGGAAGCTGGTCGGAGCAGGCACTGTGGTGTGCAGCGCCCGGGACAACGGCGGCCCTTTTCAAATGGCTCCTTAGTGCTGCCATAATAAGCCTGATAAATAAAACATGGCTTGCAGACACGGATTTACTGGAGAGGGCTAAGGGGGCTGTAGCTCCCTCATTAGTATCTCCCGGTGCAGCATGTGTGCTCCTCATTATGTGGCACAGTGGCGGTTGTCTAGTCATCCACGATGAGGCTGCAGCCGCTCCAAGGATGTGCCAGGGATCCCAGGGATTTTTTTTTTTCTTCTGTGTTAATAATAGGAATATACAAGAAAAAAAAAAGACCTTGAATATGAAGAGGATGAAGGGGAAAAGGCTGCAGCACTGAGTCTGATTTTCTCTCCCTTGCCTACCTGTAAATCAGCAGCAAACGCAGAGAAATCCATATAGCCGTGCTAGTATGGAATTGGCGTGAGTAGCATCAAGACCTCCAGACTGCACAAACTCTTATTCTGGGCAGCTTTGTCTCCCTTCAGTCTAAAATGCTGCTTTGTAAACTCTTGGCTGAAGTATAAACTTCATCCTCTCCCTCCCATTTTTCTTCTTCTGTTTAAGAGAGAAGAACCAAATTGGCTGATTTCAAGTCCCTTAAAGCTGGGGACTCAGGAATCTGGGTTAATCCAAACAGGGTTTGTGGAGGTTTGATCCAGCTTTTCTCTCCGGCCATCATTTAAATCCCTCCCTACCTCCTGCATACAAGCTGCAACTGCATCATCGTAGCAACCCTGTGACCAAGAGGCATGAGAGTCTCCTCTGAGGCTGTAATCTCACTCTAAACAGCTCTCTAGTGGGTGCTCGTGAGTGGTGATACATCATGCAATTTTCTCCTTTAGAGGCTCGCGGTATCAACTCCACCGTGATCCCTGCCCTGCCCCGCCAGTGCTGGTAAGCCAGAGCCTGGGGCCGGCCTGGGAGCGGGTTCCTGGCGCGGCACCGCACGGCTGGGGCACGTGTGGGGTCACGAACAGCATTGGCAACATCTGCCCCTTCCTCTTCGGAACCCGGCCCACGCTCTGGAGGAAAAGGTACCTGTTTAGGATGGCAGGAGACTTTATTGGCGTAGCAAAATAATCCTCAATAAACTCGTGACTTTCTGTAACAGTATTTAATATGCAGATGGCCAAACGAATGCCACCATGATATATCTTTATGGACAAATATTATATATTAAGCCCTGATTTATGCATTTGAGCGTAATACCTGGGGCTCTGAGGAGAGCCTTTAATCTCTGTCAGCGAGGCAGCACGCATGCTAAAATGCCGAGTAAATCTGCACGAGAGCGGTGAACCGAGCACAGCATATATCAGAGTTCTTCCGCCTGATAAAATTAAATACACAAGACCACCTTTCTGTGACATTAACGGTTTGATACGCAAGGGCTGACATCAGGAAATACCGATCTGCGCTTCCCGCTCTGACCATAACCCACAGCGTTCCTGCTGCTTCTGCCATCCCCATCCCGAGATGCAGGAAGGGTGCCACCTCAAGCTCCCAGGAGAAGTTCCTGGGTGAAGGAAGGTCCCTGCCCGCGACTTGCCCCCTCTCCTCCCATCGTCTTGCCACACTTTGCCTTCCGTGTAGCTGCCTGGGTGCAGCCAGGGGAGTGCCGGCGCCCTTTTTCCCCTTCGTCAGCACGTGTAGTAAGGTGAGCATTGTCTCAGCACGGGGTTCTGCATTTAATAATCTCACCAGCTCAACTGTTTTTATCTGAATCTCCCTTCTGAACTGATAAATCTAAATTGCACATCTTCTAAACCGCTTAGCTTAGGGGTAAATCTTGCAGGTATCCTCAAATGACTAGCTGGTGTCTTCTGCACCTTTCTAGCACCATCTACTGTAGCTTTTTTATACTGTTTTCCTTTCCATTCCCGTCTGCAGGCTTACGATTCCTGCAGGAGCTCCCTTCATCCCGAGGAGTTTGCACGAGAATGGGAGCTCTGGTTTTGTTTGAAAGGCCCGGGCCTGGCACGATGGTGAAACAAATACAATACGCGTTCATCCTGTAGATTGTATTTCCTCGTTTTAAACCAGTGACCTGATTTTCAGTGCCTAGCTTGCTGTTGATAAATTTTGCACTCTTCTCAGTGCTCAGAAAGAGAAGAAGAAGAAGCAGAACAAAGGTAGACCACCTTCACTGAAGCTTTCCATGCAAGCTGGTGGAGCAAGAATTTGGGACGTGGCAGGATGAGGGACTGGAACAGAGCATTGTGTGGGGAGGAGGGGGTCTGCGTGGGAAGAAATCTTCCAGTTGCTGCCAGAAGATGCCAAGGGGGAGACATCAGCTTGGATTTCTACCATCTGATGCGGAGTTGCGGGGTGGGACTAGAAGCAGCAGGATTTTCCTGTGAAAGTCCTATCTCTTCTTGTTACCTTCAGTATTAAAAGGGAAGCTGCTCTAAAGGAGTATCCTGCTTTTCCAAGCTCCGCAGTTCAGAGCTGACATGGAGGCGTTATGTGTCTTTATGATATGCGCTCCTATTACAATGTGGTTTTGTCTGGAGGATGTTGTATGGTTAAAGACAACTATTATGACCAAAAATAGAACCAGAGCTTTCCGACTGCTATGACTGTTATGGATTTATATGATTAACATTTAGTTGCTTTACAAAAAGCACCAAAAGCTGGAAGTCAAAATCAGAACGAAGTTGTGCTAAGGACTGCATATGACTGGGTTTTTTTTTAAGAAATCTGTTCATAATGAGCATTTCTGGAGGTGATAGATTAACATAAAAATACTGCCAGTCTGTTCCAGGGTTGTAAAACACAAAACAAGGTACATCATACATTTTTTTGTCATTGAAACCCAAATTATCTGTTTGAAACTAACTTGTTCCAATGGCACGTAACATATTTTTCCATGGTCCTTGTGAAAACTGGAAATGAGGTACATTTGGCAGCTTAGCCTACGAAGTTCTGTGGCAAATCTGCAAACCAAAAGACCACAGGGTTTTGTCCTGGCTTTGTTTCTTGATGAAGTTCTGAAAAGAGCTAAATTAAATCCATGCTCTAGCCATATGTGTAATTTTGTTCTACTGGAATAGCTTATAGCTGTCAGTGAATTTCTCCATACTCTCAGCATTGTGTAAGGGATGATACAAGAGCCTGAAGATTACTCTCTCCAGTAGTACCGTGCATTCGCGAGCTTAGAATCATTACAACAGCATTTTTTCATTTACATGGCTGGAGAGAATCTGTTTTTGCAGTAAATTTGTATTTCAAAGCAGATTTCTGTGTCCATCATTATTGGTGGTTTACAAGATTTCGCTTTTTTTTCCCCCCCATTTGGGGATGTGGGAGCAAATGAAATAAACCCATCATAAAAAATAATTTTGTCCAGGTGGAACATAAATCAGCCAAAAAAATATTATTCTACATGGCAAATAAAAAGCATATGCTGTATTATTTAAAGCACAGCCTCCATATTCACATACAAAATTAATGCTACAGTGGGAGGTAAAACTGATGGAGGCAGACAATGAAAATATTAGGAGTAAAACATGATGCCAGGAACAATTCAAGCAGAGCCTCTTGCAGGGTCATGGTCATATTCCATTTCAAATGGGCATGGAAATACACTGTGGGTTATTCTTCTCCAGAGATGCACAGATAATAAGCACCTGCTCCCCATGTCTACTCTTCCCTTTTAACTGTTGATTTATTGGATGTTTCTGAAAGCTGTGGTCAGGCTCGTGAGGGATATATAACGTGGTGCCTGCAGGAAGAAATGGGAGCGGGCAGACGAGCTGCCAGACTCCCCGTCACTACCGCGGGGTGAAGGGCTGAGCGGGGTTCAGAACAAAAGCCAGCTCCTCTTCAGCTTCCCAGCGAAATGACGCTACTGAAAGGTAAATCAGCAGTCTCCCTGTGCTCATTGTGCCTGGATCGCACCCAGGAAAGTCAGTAAAAAATCCTAAACTACGTTCCTCGCCTCAAACTAGAGTAAATGGTGGGTTCTGAGGAGACACATACAGCATTCAACAGTCTAAGGCACCAAAAGGGGTCTTTTCCATCACTAGGTATTTGGCTTCCACAGCATCAAAGACGCTACTGGAATATATATCTATAAAACATATTATCGCATGTGTTTTAAGGTCATGTTCAGAACAGCATTAGGAAGCCAACCTTCTTACATGTATAAGGAGGTACATACCACATACTACTACTGCACGCTACATTGGAGGCGGTACCACCGGCAAATCTTTTAGACTCATCCCGGTTCTCCCAAGCTCGGGGAGGGGGTTTCACTCCATTCCTCCCCTAAACTGACAAACAGCCTCACTAAATAAGGGATGAACATAATCTTCAGATAATGTTGAACCTGGGTCACTATGAAGAGACTTTGAATTGGTAAGATGTTTTTCCGTGTAATTTAATAAAAAAAATAATGGCACAGAGAGCTTGCCCGGTGTAATGTTATGCTCTTTCACTGTTCTCTGATATTTTCTTCTCTGCAGCAAGAGCGGAGCTTTGCAGCCACGAGGTCTTGAGATGTTCTAGTCATGGAGGTCCGTGAGATTTAAATGACACTGCATGCCCATTTAGAAACAAAAGAAAGAAAATGCTGTTTAATTAAAAATGTGAATCTGGAAATGTAGGGCTATTGAGAATCATTATGAACTGCACATTTTACATACATGGCTAAGCAAAAGGTCCACTGTAGCAACTGGAGTAATGCATGGTTCAGTTCCCCTATGATGGTAAGCAGTTTATTAACCTAGAACTACGAAATCATTCAAAATGACATTTGGCGATGCTGAACTTCTGACATAAATCCCCTGATGTAAGGAAACCGAGAGGGCAGCCACACAGCCTTCCACTGAGCCCTGCTGTGTCTTTAAATGGCAGCAGGAGAGGTGCACCGGGATTGGAAAGATAAAAGAGCAGTGTGGGAGCAAGAAACTCATGCATTTTAACCCTGGCTCTGACTCCCGCTATGGTCCTGAGCTGCTCACCTTGGGCCAGAGATCCAGGCATTAAGCAGTCACAGTGAAGGCCAGGCTTTAAACAGAGCTCCCTGTGCTCATTCCTGAGCCCCTTGGACCTGACTTACAAACCCAGAAGAGCACCGAGGTGTTTAAAAATCAAGTCCTGATGGTGCACACTGGGGTCTTTTGAAATAGGATCCTTAAGGTCTGATCTTGGAAGTTCACGATGGAGTTGTGAGCACGCCCCGCTTACAGCTCTACTCCTGCTACCTCTCAGGCAAGTCAAGGACTGACTTCTTATTTATTCTCGACCAGAAGGCAACACAGCCTTGGCCACTGCATTTGCTTCAAGGATCTGTTGGGGCCTTCTTGCAGGATCAGGGCCTGCAGGACCCACCTGCTTGGTTGGACTCGTCACGTCTCTGTAATGGGGAGCAGCACAGCTGCGTCGGTGCGGAGCTTCGCTCCTGACGTGATGGTGCAAGCCGTCGTGCTAGCAGGGCTTGACTGCTTTTGGGGTGCGAGCTTGTGTCTCTGCGTGGCGCTGCACTACATTGCACAGGGGTGCCAGCTTGCCTGGGACCAGATCAGGGACCTTGACACCATGTTCCATCCCATGCTGTCGATGTGACCTCTCTCCCTTTGATATCTTGTGGGTTTTCAAAACGAAGTTACAAAGAGTTTCAGGGGGTACGCCTGACTGTGAGGCCTCCTGGTAGATTTTACAGCCCAACAGTTGTATTTCGTTTTGCATAAAGCTCTATCTTCTCTCTTTCTCAGTGCCTCATGCAATCTATCCTTGGCCATCGTGAACCGAAGACCAGGTTTTTCACTTCTGCATGTACAAGACCTTAACCAAAGGTGTAGTCGGAATGACACAAAATTACTCGCGTGCACAGCGAAGCAGAAAAAGATCATCTCTTCTCACACAGGCTTCTCAACATGGGTCTGGATTCATCAGCACTCGCATTGTAAAGCCTCTGGAGATGAACCTGCCCCATGTAACGTGACTGGCAGGCAACGCTCTCCTCCTCTGCCACCAGTGCTCGCAGCAGGTTTCCGACACCCTGGTAGCCAAAGCTCCTCAGCGTATTTCCAGGTGGCTGCCGGGCAGATGGGTGCATGGGCAGAAAGGAAAGTCAGGCAGACCTTATTGCTTGCCTGGCAGGTTGGTTCCTGGTCATCAGAGGATTTTTAACTCCATGTAAATCTTTTTCTTTGACAGACCAGTTTCAAGGAAGAAACGTGTTTCCCAGCCTGACCTGCATGCCTGTATCATGCCTGCTCTATCACGTAACTGGAAAGGAGATTTGGGGCACAAGTCTGGCAGAAAGCACTGCCAAAAGTACAAAGTAAACATACCTCCCCAAATAGAGTGAGGTAAATTTACTCTCTGATGTCTTTCAGCCCTAGTAATCTCAACCACTCCAGTAATTTCAACTGGTATAAATAATGCTGCAAATGTTCTCCAGCAGAATCGTTACCTTTTAGCTGATGGCGTCCCTTTCAGCGCTAAGACACTGTCGTGGAGAGTTTTTTGCTGTAGCCAAACGGGACTAGATTGAGATCAATAGCCCGATTTCGCCTGCCACTTACTTAAGCTTGATTTGAACCCATGTTTGTAAAGCTGAAAGGCTTTTCTACTCCATTGCTATTGCGCCTCCCACGGCCAGCCCACCTGTGAGAATTTCACATCCTTACATTTTAAAAAGAAATATGATGGACAATGAAAATAAATGTTTGTTTTGTTTTAATGTGTTTAACAACACTTTTTCTCTTATTAAGGCTGGGCTAAAATGGGACTGCTTGGAAAGGAGAGACATCTGCTCAGAGCAGAGACTTTCATAACTCATTCAGAGTTATTGGTCTTACCCACAATATTAGTGATAAAAATTGATTATCCATTCCCACTTGCTTCACGATCCATAGCTATTTTTTTCATTCATATTATAAGTTGTTTTATATGGAGTGAGACAGTGTTATTTAAATAGCCAAGGATGAGCATAATACATCTTACTTGCTAGAAGCCCACACCAGCAAGGAAGTTGGATTTTTTCATGTTAGCCCTGTCCTGTCCTGAAGGTAGAACTAATCTGGACTTGGCAACTGCCACAGCGTCTTTCAACTCTGATAAGAAAATACCCTTCAGTTAGTGTATGTGCACTGCCCACTCTGGCTTACTGCTGCCTTTTTATCCCCAAGTGCAAAGTCTGGGACTTGATAGGGCCCTGTCGTTTGACGTACAGTTATGCTGAGCTTCCTAGGGGAAGGTCAATTTGGGACTGTTGCCAGCACCTCACAGAAGGCAGAGGAGAGGGGGAAGGACTGAATATTGCAAGGATGGAGAGAAAAATTGAAGTGAGGGGCACAGCTCAAAGCTTTTGCAAAACTTTCCGAGTGAAAGTTCTGTTTTGGAAGTCACGCTTCAGCAATATGGGCTCACCTGCTCCCAAGGAAGGGGACCACACATAAGACAACTCCAAGGGTAGATGTCCATATCATGACCATGAGCATCCAGAGCCTTATACACTCTCTTGCAGCTGTAGGGAAGGAAGTAGCGTTCCTGCCAACAGCTCTCTGTGTTCCCAAGCATTAAAAGGGCAGAGCAGTTTGGATATTGCCTTCAGATGAAACTTTATAAGTTGCAATCTCCAACTTAAATTGATTTTTTGAGTCCAACAGTTGGATATGGCGCGGGAACAGAGGTTATCCCTAAAATGGGATAAGCTATAGTGTTGCAGTTGTGAGGAGGAGTTTATTGACATGACAATACCCTTAACTCCCTTACAAAAAATAGAAAGGTAACTTACTGGCCTGCACAGAGATCAGTGGTTTTGACTTAGACCTAAAACATTTTGGTTATTTGATGCAAAACTGGACCCTGGAGATTCCACCTTTCCCTCTGTAACTCCTTTTAGCATGAACAGATATTATCTGCACACAAGGAAAAGGGAGAACAGACTCCTAGTAAAAATACCTCGCAGCTTAACTGTATAGGTGGTAGCTTCCCTCACATAGTAAAACAGCCAATGCATGGAAAGGAGAGGTGCTTCCCCGTGGGACTATTAAAGGTAAATCTCTTTTTGTTCTATAAGGAGATGAGACAAGTTTTTCCACCTGGTTGCTGGATAATTGCTTTTGGAGGGAGGACTGCTTGTTTTGCAAAGGATCTATAGCTCCTGAGAGCAACTGCAGAGCAAACAACTGATACCAGCAACAGCAGTTAAGAAAAATAGCCACCTATAGATCCACACCAGCCTTTACGGTCTCCTCACCTGCGGTATTTAAGAGCTGCATCCGATCTTTAGGGCGCGATCTCTGCGGTCGCAGGTTACCCCCGTGGTTTGAAGGCGGGAAGGAGGTCAGGCGAAAGGGCAGGGGGATGCAGAGCCCACCCTCCGCGGGGTGCCCACGGGCAGGCTGTACCCACAGCCATCAGCCTTTGGGGGGACGGGGCGGGGGGCCGGGAGCAGCAGCCCGGGCTGCGCTGCCAAAACTGACGCTGTTTTGCCATCTAGTGCCGCGGGTCCAGATTGCAAGAGCCCATCGCCGCCCGCTCGGCTCCCGCATGGCCAGCCTCTCGGAGAAACCCAGTTTTATGGCCCAGGTAGAATTACAGGAACTTCAGCTTTTTGCCTTTTTTTTTTTTTTTTTTTGGTTACACATTAATTTGCATCAATATTTTATGTGCTGTAATGGCTGGATAACCCCGGCTCAAAGAGGCGCTATTTCATGTTGTCGATAGCAATGGGAAGGGGATAAATCGCTGGTGGCCACGCGAGCTATCTGTGGCTCGCTGGGAAACCCTTCCCTCGCCAACTAGCTAGCACCTAAAAGTAGATATTTAGTGTCATTCGGATCTCCTGATTTAGGGCTGAAACTGTGACAGAGCTGAAGCCTTTAGCTGAGCGCCGCTGACACCGCTCAACTCATTTGGCAAATGGGGCTCCTTTGGATTGTGATGGGCATGATTTACATGGGGAGGCTTGGGAGGAGAGCCAGGTGAATCGCTTTCGGTGACAGTGAGTAATGAATCTGATCAATTTTGTGGGCCCTCCCTCTCCTCTGGTAATTGTCCATGAGTAGGTCACAATTTTCTCACGCTTATTCAGTCTTCTAAATTATTTGGTGAATAATTTCAGTGAACGTAGGGCATCCTTAAAGAATGTGCAAGCAGTTTATTGGGGGAGCCCTGCAGTCAAAGGCATTTTAGCTGGTTGACTGGAAGCACAGAAACACTGTACTAAGCCTTTTGGTCAGGACACACAGGGTTTACTCGTGTGTGTGAATTTATGATTTACTTTCTGAAATCATTCTCCCCTGTTCATTTAGAGTGTGCTGTGTCCACAAACTTTGGGGCCATGACATTTTTAAGACTATAACTAGATATGAAAAAATGCATGCAATGCAGTCCAACCCAATTTCCTATAAAATACAGATTAATATTTGCTGAATCTTTTAGTCTTAGTTTTAATTTCAGCAAATTCTAGTCAACTCCAAAATGGAGAGAAGAGAGATAAGTGAGTTTGGCTGCCCCGCAATCAGTTCCCACCACGTAGAACTCATCATCATGACGTAGATAAAAAAGTCTCATGCTTCATGAACTGAAGTTAACGGGGAGGCGGGGGGAAAAGAACAGATTTGGACTTTGAATACCATTCCCTTAGAAAAAGATCTCTTTGTTGGTAACAGATTTCCAGAGGAGCTTTAGAAATAACTTCTGGTTTTGTTATGTAAAACTTCCTTCTGCAGTTGGGTCCACACATACATCTTCACAGGCACAAGAACTTGTCATAGGGGCTTTGCTTTGGTAAAGAACAAGAACATAAACCACGTGCCAAGCACATTAAAAAGTAGATGATGATGGGGCAAATCTAAAAGAAACTGAGTTGAGCTGGGGACTCAGAGATAGTCAGAAAGAGTGAAGACATCGATAATGAGCTGTATTCAGAACACCTTTGCCACTGCACAGGAAAACAGGGCAACAGCCATACCACCACGAGAAAAACTTGGCAGCTTTCAAGTAAAGCCATACCACACCCTGTAGGCTTGGTGAGCTATGAATAATACCAAGGTTTAATTTGACATGCTAGCACAGGCTATATTGTCATCTACAATTCAAATCTTTACTTAGGAGGTTATTGGGTTTGCTATCAAAAGAGAATAACAAAGAAGTGTTTGAAGACAAGATCCAGTGAGACCTGGTTTTCTACAGATTCATGGCTTAAGGCTGAGCACCTAAGAGGGCTTTGTACTGTGTAATAGCAGTCATGCTCACACTGTACCCTTTCCCTCAGCTGGGAACATTAATAGGGTCTTTTCCATTCACCTTCCTGCTTTCATGCAACCCACAGGAAATTTCTGTGTTGGACATCTTTGGCCCTCCGTCACATTTGGTTAAATTGGCCAGTGAATTTAAAAACTGGTGAGGCTACCTGGACTGAAGATCAACCAATGGATTGAATTAGTCTTGCTTCCTTAGCAAACTCAACAAACACAGAGTTGGAGGGATGAAGACTTCAGCCTTCAAAATGGGATTGAATCACAGCAGAAAGGATGACCTTTTTGAAGCCAGGCAAGCATTTTCATCATTATCAACAATAATGACTAATAAAGTAGTAACAATAACAGCCGACCTTTTATGTAATAGCTTACATCTCAAAATGCTTTTCAAGCTTCTTTCTTTCTGCTTTTAGAGTAATTCTCTCAAAATGCATTACATTTTTGCAGTGTTGCTGTAGTCCAGTCCCTCCTTGGATAGGACAAAGGCAATCACATGGACTGCAGCACACTGCACATCAGTGGAGGGAGAGGAAATTTTAGAAAAAGGCATTCAGATAGATTCCTGCTCCGACATAAAATGTCAGGGTTTCTGTCATATTAAAGCAAGGAAGCCAGGACTTAGGTGGTAGATGTCTTATTCAGTGTTTTCTTGGCTAGACTAGGCAAACTGTGAGCATTATTGTAGACAAGACACCCCAAAGCCAATCTCCTGTCAATACAAGGAGCTGAGTTCGGGTCGGAGTTTTGCTGTGAATGCGTAAGCACAGCAGAGCTGATTTTATGAGATGTGCAGTGACGTGCGATCGCACAGATCCTAAAAGATACAGAGCACGCACCACATAATGCCTCAGACCCAAACTTGTAAATGCCCCTCTTCCAAGTACTTGAGTGCCAAAGATGTGTTCAAAGGCAGAGAAGCGGCGGTTGAAAAGCCTTTGAAAGATCGTTGCTGAGCTGCAATTCAGTTTAACTTTTGGGGCAGGATGGGTTGCATTTGTTCATATTCTTGCAGAAATATTAGCTATGGAGTCTCTGCCTGTATGAGGATATATATACAAAGAGACAGAGAGAAAAAGTTACTGAATGCTTTATACTTTGCTCCTTGCAGATTCTAAACAGGTGATAGTTATATGTTGAGAGGAGGCTGAGGTTTTATTACTCACCTGCCATCAGCACACAGACATGAGTGCTTCCTCTGCAGTTTAGCGAGCACACAGAAAGGGTACTGTAACATTTACTAATGAGTTTCCCTTTACAGTATTTCATTAAGGCATTATTATTGTTGTTATTGTTACTATTTTTCTCCCAGTAAGTGTGCACAGAGAATGACTAAATAATTTGGACAGACACAGCATGATTGGGAAAGAAGAGGGTTTCTAAGTACTTTGTTTTCCCCCATCCTGTTCCCTCCAGCAAGAGGAATAAAATCCTGTGGTTTTCATGCAGAACCTTGTGCAGGAGATGGGCAGCAAATAATTAAGCATTCCTTTCCGACAGCCCAGCTTAGGCCTTGTCTGCAAACACACAGATAATGCCACTGCGGAAACAACGCGTTAGTGGCTGTGTTAGCTTACCGGTTTGCCAGCAAGTGTAGAAGGGGGCTGCACACAGTCAGAACTTGCTCACTGGCCTGATCTGTGTCAGAGGGTCGATGTCAAGCACAGCTAAAGCCTGATGATGGGCATAAACAGCAAAGTGTAGTGGGCTTGTATAGTGGTCAACACCTGGATGAACTCTACAAGCATTAGAGGGAGAAAGGAGTGACACATCTTTAGCTGTCCTTGGGTTCATATGAAAGCAAGTCAATGCCATAACCCATATCCATCTCCCTGACTTAGACACAAGGACAGCTAGGAGGTGCTGGAGCGACCTCAGATACAGTAAGCCTACACCAGCTGCTGGTGTTACGCCAGCTGTGATGTGCTGAGCATGGAGCTGATGGAGCAATGTGCATGGGATCCTGACTAGCCAGCTCTCCATCCACATATTTCCCTCTGATAAACGAAACTTGGATGGCTTCCTTAAAGCTGCTTAGAGCTGCAGAAGCTCAGTTATTTTTTGGAAGGGCGTAGGATAAAATAATGGATGTGGCTGGAGGTGGAATTGAAATGATAGAAGGATAAACTAGACTGAAGTTTCCTTCTGTACTTTGTTGATGCAAGCATCACAGATAGCTAAACTAAGATGTAGGACTTCAGAGAGACAAAGACAGATAAGGAAAGGGCTGAAGTACTTTTCAGAAGGGCTGAAACACTTTTCCATGTCAGTAACACTGTGTCAGGAATGCTCTTCCAATCCCCCTCCCCCCCCCCCCCCCCCCCAAATAACAATATGTGAAGTTGTATGAAGAATGTTTGATAGGAAATATTAACTGTATGTAAAGCTACTTCTGGAAGTTCTATAAATGTGCTTTACAAGCAACTTACAGGGGTGAGGTCAATTTTCATTGAATTTCAATGGGATTTTTGCATCTATTGTTTCACAGTCTTGAACAAAATTCTAAAACTGTTGGTTTTCACAGCAGCAATATTTAACTGCTTTCTTCATACTGTAGTAAAAAACATCAAAGTCCTTTAACTACAAATCATTATAATGGACAAAAATTACCATTTGAAAATTTTAGGCTACTATATTCATTTAAAGAAAACATTCTTAATCTTCCTAATCCCTATTCAAATAAATCCAGCAACTACTTTAAGAGACATATAATGATCTAATGTACTCAGACAGTTCTGTGTCTCCTTGAATAACTCAAGGGGAGAAAACAAAAGAAAACAAAAGAAAACAAAACAAAACAAAACTCCAGCCAATTGCCAGATGGGGATATGGCACAACTTAGTAAATTAAAGCAAAATGGGAGACAGATGGAGGCCCTTTCAGAAGTCAGATTTTGGTAGTTAGAAAGGACAGTGATAGTCAGAACATGATAAAAACCCAGCTACCAATCACCCAGAGCAGATCGGACCTAAAAAGGCCATGGGTATCCAGGAGTCACAGCCTTACATTAAGAATCTGTAAATAGTTTAGTTAACTCCACAGTTCTATGCTTGACATATGAGTTATTCACTTGGGAGCATTACTAGGGTACTTGGGCATGAACATTGCTGGAGTACTTGGGATGCCATGAGGAGCAGCAGGGATTTAACACCGCTGATCTGAGCCTCTCAGTCAGCTGCCTCAAACTGAAGAGCCCCCATTTGACTGCCTTTCCGGGTAGACACAGAGGTCCTTCTCACTGTCCATCCCAGGACTTCAGGCTGTTTTCTCTCTATTTCAACGTCAGTAAGCAGAGTCATTGGAAAGTGCTTTCACACACTCCCCCTTCCATGCTTTCCTTTTCAGCATCATGGGAAATACTGTGTCCACACTTTTAATGAATACTCCCTAAATGACTGAATGTTCACATTGAGAATATGTAGGGGGATTGGTTACACCATCCTTTACTTTGAGGGTTTGTTGCTGGTTACAGCATTTCCTCTTTGGCTGCATTTCTTTCCCCACTCTCCCCTTTTTTGCTGGAGATACAGCACATTAGGCTGTATCGTGGTCACATGGAAGGCTTCTGCTTTCTCCAAATCATTTGACTGTATCTCATCAAGCTGAACACTCCGACAATTACCGGGTGGCATGCTGGCTGCTATTTTGAACTGACATTATTCTTCTTCCAAACTTTCAACCTACTTCCAAAGGCACTCACGGTTACCTGCCAGGGTGCTACTCCCTGCCTTTTCCCTTTCTGTGGTAATACAGTAGTTTAGGAGCAATTTCTACTAGGATGCCTCAGAGCAAGGGGATGACCATCACAAAATTGCACAGTGACCTACATGGCCTGGCATGTCTTTCCAAACTGGTTCCCTGTCCTTGTTGTGCCTCTTGCAAAACTCACTACAGGGTACAGCTACTTAAGCCTGTATTTCTGGAGTGACACAGCACCTCTCCTTTCTTTAACTCTCCCTGCAGACATCTTGCTCTCTTTCAATGACTTGCTTTCAGCTTAGCAGCTTTCCAAAAGCAGAGACACTTGATCATCATCTCAGCTTCACCAAGCATGTTAAGTCTGTGCTGCACATCAACAAATGTCACACTGTTTGACAGATTATAGTTTAAGTTTACATATGGCCATCCTGATGAAATAGACAGTGGTGAAGGTGGGAACCAGAGGTCATGGAACATTTTACAGTCATTGCCATAGCTTGGCAAAGTCCTATTATTTATTTACAGCTGCATTTTTTCCGGTAGCATGAGCCGGACTATAGTGGTTGAAGGGGAAGGAGGAGGAAATACTGAATTGTGATGCTGGTGAATGCTTCAGATCCTTGCTCTCACGCTTCCTCTATGTCCACTGCTCTAGCTCTCATACTTATTCTGTATCTGAGCAATTCAGTTTCTTTAGTAAGTGGTTTGAGTTGCATTGCTGGGTGTGAACACACTGACCTACTTCCACCTCCTTTGCAATTTCTAAATTTCCCTGTTTACCCCTTTCATTCTCAGCTTGTTCACTGTTGCTTGTAATCAACAGGCTTTACTTTTAACCACAACCTTTGTGGTTGGTTTCCCCAGACATAATTAAATTGTCTGGGATTGACATCTGGCTCTGCTGAGGTTTGGGTTGTATCTTCTTGGCTGCCTCAATGTCGTCCTTGATTTGGGATTCTGATCACTGCCTGCCCCCACATGGCACATCATCAATGGGTGCTTTCATTCCTGCAAGAATCTCTTGCGCCTACAATAATGCTGTGAAGTGTTTCTGGCTCTCAAAGCACTCCGGAAGGTTATTTCAAGACTCAGTCTCAGCTGTGGTGTCTGTTGTGCATGCTGGAGCCACCAGCAGGACTGCATCAAGCTACAGTAATTTGTAGGGGTCCCCGTTCCTTTGCAGGATGGCCATGAGCTCTCCAGGGCTGATGTCTTCACCTTCACATCCAGCTGGAGCTCTGGTTTGGAGCATCCCTTGGTCCTTTGGTGGCTGATAAAATCCTGCTGTAATAGCTGATTTGTGAAAGAACTGGGTCTCTTCCTGCTGTCTGTGGTCTTGCCTAAGGATCAAAGCAAGACCTGGTCCCTCTCTTGCCCCCCCTTCCTCTCCTCCACTGTTATGAAGTCTTTTCTTGTTTTGTATGCTACAAGATATGCTATCTGCGCTCTTCTTCTGCAATACTTCTTTTAATCCCTTAATTTCAGGTTTGTGAAACAGTGCAGGTGGTAACAAGAACAGGGCTTGTCTTTTCCATGACATACCTTTATGTCCCTGGGTGACAGCTCTGTGCCTTTCATAAGGATACAGTTAGTCCCTTTGCTCCTGGGAAGGCTTTTTGCTAGTTATTGTTGTAGCTTTTGGTGACGTTCACCCTGTTGGTCTCGGGCCTAACAGCTCATGTACATGCAGTGTCATGGCCTGCTGCTTTCCTTTGTCAAGTTCATTGACTTTAGTGGATTTAGTGAGAAGTACCCAGTCTAGAGATGTCCCTTGCTGGAAAGTCTGACATTGCAAGTTTTAAACTTCATATTAAATTTCCTGAGTTTTCTGGTCCCGTGCTTGCTTGTGCGGCCGTGGTTAGCTATGACCATCTCTATATGTTTTCACTAGTGAGAGCCTTAAAAGTTGGCAGATTGTCTTCTAACTGCACTTGAAGTTGCTCTTATCTTTCCCATCAAGACCCTTCACCTCCCAGCTTTTCCCTCTCTGAACTTTTTGTGATTGTTTCTAGTTGAAAGCTGTTCAAAATATGCATCCAATCTGTCTTGTTATTGCTCCTTGTAGAAAAGGTTTCTCCCTTTCCCTTGGATTTTGTGTGCACTTTTCCTCTGTCTGCTTCACTCTGGCATTTCCAGCCACTTGCTCTTTGACACTTTCTAGACATCACGTTGCAGTTAAGTTTGTTCATTACTGTTGTGGGCATGTTGCTTTGCCCAATGTGATCTTTGCACCCATGCAGAGGCTGCCATGTATCTTTGCTTTCTATGGCCCAATAAGGAGACATTCTGCAGACTTGTACGGTGCTAAATGAAGATGTGTAGATCAGTTTTGAGTTACAGAGTTTCTTCAATATGACAGATTAACAAGGCTAATTATTTCTTTTACGGCTATTTTCAATATGTAGGATTTTTTTCTTTCTGAGTTTTTATGCAGAACATCAATCTTTGGTAGATCTTTTATGTAAATGTGTCATCTCTGCAGTCACATTATTCCCATCATGCTCAGCCTCGCAGCTCCAACCACCACTAAAAACAACAAAAAGTGCCACTGTGTTTTTTCCCATATTCCTGCCTAGCTCAGGCCAAGACGCAAGTCTTTATCTGAATTTTTTCCACAGTACCCTTCCATGTTCCCTATATTTAATCTTTTAAGCCTGGCAGCTGATCTGTAGTAAGATAGATTCCTAAAGTAAGCAAAGTAAACTTGTACAGCGAGCAGCCCTCCAACTCCACCATGCCCTAGTCTGGCTGTATTCTGGAGTCGCTTCCCAGCTCTGTGTTCAAGGCACTGCGAAAGTCAGCTGGAAACTTGGTGCCACACAATAACCCACTGGGAGATACAGTTGCTTCAGGTTTGCTGCTGGGCTTAACGATTCACTAGAGGTTAGCTCTGTGTACAGAGACTGGGCCTTGCACTATGCAGGCTCTTCCACCTTGCACTAAATGAGACATCCTTTATCTGTGACAAAGTGGGAAATTGTATTATTAGCAAGATTAGTTGCCCTGATCCCAAGCAGGAGGGCAATCTATTAATTGTACCCTTCCTTGATTAGACAGTCTTCTCCCAAGCACCTGAGCTGCATGAAAGTTCAGGTCCTGCAGCAAGAGCCCTTAAGGATCCCTGGCTGTGTGGCACGACGGGCAGAGCTCTTCCTGGGAGAGGCTGGAGCTGCTTAGGGCTTCAGACGCTGGTGAACAAGCTTGTTTAACAGGAGGAATATGTAAAACCTTGGTCTTGTGCCTGTGGTCATGACTATATAATGAGAAATCTTTTTTTAAGCCTGCGGTTTTGTTGCTGAAATCTTTGGGTTGAGTTCCTCATGATGATCAGAGTGTCTAACTGTGTGTTTCAGCAGTACCTCGTTTACAGCTGGGCTCATTAGTAACAGCAAGATTTACAGAAACTACTACTGGAGAGAGGGGCTCCTCTCTTCCTGCATTTACCTCCCTGGTGCCTAACTAAAAGTGCTCCTGGGATGAAGGGAGCGGACCCACAAATATTTGGCATCCAGCATAACTTGTTTTCCCCCAGTGGAGTTGGTAGATCAATCAGCAGAAACCAAATTGACACCAGTTTCAGGTGACTGCCCTTTATTTCCCATCGGTTTCAGAGCTGCCTCCATGATGGGCTAATGAGGGCTGCCAGGTGCCAGGCGCTGCCGTGGAGTGCCACCGTGCATCCTTCCCTGTGATTGAACTGCCACTGTATCACAAAGCAGCAAGAACCACTTTGATACGCTCAGGAGGTGAAATGGCAAGTACAACTGTGAAGCTTGAAAGGGAAGCACCAGAAAGCAGACTACAAGCTACTGCTTGTCATTTACCAGAGACAAACGTGAGTGCAACCAAAACAACAGCATTATCCGATTAGCAAGCACCTGCAACCAGACAGGAGCGGATCTGCAAAGGCAGGGGATCTGTCAGCTGTTGTTGCAACACCACTGCGAGTGCCACAATACATTAAGTGGGAATAAAGATCGCTGGTTTAACAGGTATAATTACAACAGTGCTGAAAGGGACACTGTTGGAGCTTGCAGACCTGAAATTAGATCCCCTGATCTCCTGTGTGGGTGTGCAGGAGATGCAATGTTGTATTGCATTGAGGATCTGCCTGATGGCTCCACTGTGGCATCCAAGGATGCAACAATCCTGCGCTCAGGCACAGAGCTTGCGAAACTCAACATCCCCTTTACTCGTGGTCTGGAACAAGCAGAGGACTGCTGCGACTGGGAATACCTCAAAGAAAGCACCAGGTCCCATGCTTGGAACCACTCTGCTGACCTACAAAATACAGCTCTGCTGCCCTGGAAGGGTACCTCTCAGAAACATGTATCAGCTGTAAAAGCACTCAGTCACTTTTAACTTGTCCTTCCCTTGCCACATACTCTCCCTTCCCATAAGGCAAAAAATATATTCCATTTCAGTCAGAGTATAAGCTATACAGGTGTATTATACAATGATGAAGATGATGATGATGATACATGGCATAATAGCTGTCTTTTACACACATACACAGATGTGAGTACCACCACAGTCTTTATATTTTACAGAAAATACTTAGTATATGAAATGTCACCTAGGCATGGTTTATCTGATCGTATTTCTTCCCTGAAGGATAAGGGGTAAAAATAAACAACACTGATAAATTTGAAAGTCCATACAGGGTTTTTAATGGCTAGGGATTCTTTTGCTCATTAACCTGCTCAAAACAGAGGAGATATGGTTCGCATGAGGGGCTGGTGTATCATGCCCATCTTCCGCTTTAAAGATTTGACAGGCCAGTTCATTAGGCTGCTACTAATATTCTCAATTTAGTCAATCAGCCCTTGGTTGTTGGGCTGTCTTGGGACCGTGCCTTAGATGCAGAGATGTGCACCCTCATGAGTACCTTCCCCAGGTGGCACAGATGTGCATCTTTCTCAAGGAATCAAAATGCTGAGAATGTTAATTGGGGGAGAAAAAAAAAAGCTTGATCTTTGAATGTGGTGTTGAAAATTGCACCGTCAGTACCAACATGGGGCTGGAAAGGACTGCCAGGGCTGAGAAATGCAGCTCTTCTAGACCCCTGCAGCTGGGCCTGTGGGTCGTGTCCTCCACAGCACGGCTCAGGTTTAGTCAGCTAGAGAGGGACTGGACTAACTCCAGCATGGCAGGAAAGCCGGGCCCTTTGCTATTTGCCCCAGAGCATTTTGGCCGACTTGCAACAGAAGGACTGAATTTCCAAATGTCTTGGGTGCTGGGAGGCATAACGCCACCAGGTCAAGCTCTGCTCTCCACCAGCCTGTGTGTTTGCCAGGGAAGGGATGGAGACTCCCAGTGGGGGACATGAGCCCTCCCTGGCCATTTATCGGCAGCTCTCTGGTGTGCCAGCGCCAGGGTGAGCCGCACAGCCTGGAGCGAGGTGAGGGTATTGCACCCTGTGCCATGCACAGCGGCCCTTCGGCACAGCCGAGTAACGCAGCCTTGTCAGAATATGAATGAGACCCTACCGATGGAAAGGCCTCCTCATCCACCTGCTAAATCTATCCTCCCCTTCTTCAGGCAGCAGGAAGGCACTACATATAGTGCCTTGTTGCAATCCATGTCTTAAAAGCAGCTTATTTTTTCCCCAGAGAGATGACAGAGTTTCCTGTGAGTTTTGGGGCACCTGTGCACACAGCATGCCTTCTTTGACCAAAAGCAGAGGACTAGCATGGCCTTGGAAGACTTATCCCACTTATAAAGAAAAGGGGCTCTGATTCTTCTCAGTTACGAGACACTGGCTGGCAAGAGAGAATTAGGGAGGCTGAGGAACAGTAACAGCCATAGCTTGTCCAGTCTGGGAATAAGCCAATGGCGAACAAAACAGCTCATTTGTGCCGCAGCTAAAAATTGCCTCCTGACTATTGTAACTGTGCAGGGTGTCCAGTGTCTGAAACCCTCCTGGGATAGGCAGCTATGTGCAACCGCCTTCAATGTTACAGGCAAGTTTATTGCAGGCAGCAATGCAGCAAGAACATCGGCGATGATTTGGCCACCGGTTGGACAGGTTGAGCTTCAGCTTTATGATCGACTGTCACACTGCTGTGCCACTTCAGGCCAAGAGGAATAGTTCATGGCATTCCCAGCATTTAACATAACCATTCTTTGAGTGTCCATCTGTAGGCTGCTTGCGGGGAAAGTGAGTTTGGCCATCAGGGACCAGGGACTGGAGCCCACGGCTCAGCCAGCAGCACCACTGCTGCAGCTGCCGCCATGGTCTGAACCAGTCAGTTGGTGCTTGCCTGGGCTGGAATTTCAGTGCCTTTGCAGAAACACAGTCTGACTCCAGAAAAGAGCTGTCATTTATCAATC
The DNA here is from genome assembly GCA_031468815.1 of Morus bassanus. Lineage (NCBI taxonomy): Eukaryota > Metazoa > Chordata > Aves > Suliformes > Sulidae > Morus > Morus bassanus. The sequence continues at coordinate 95,826,738 of CM062568.1, read as the reverse complement.
CCAGTCATCCAAAGAGAGCCGCATTTGCCATTAGTTAAACAATCATCAGTTAATCCACTAGGAAATAATAAAAAGAAAAACAGCAGAGGAACACGTCAGGTTCAGAAGTTACTATAATTCTGGGTTTTTGTTGGGTTTTGCTTTTTTTAAGGGAGACTGCAACTCTGTAGCTGGAAGGAGCTGAGGTGCTTACTCCAGTGGCCCAGGGGCAGCCTGCATTTCTGTGCATTTCCCACCTACCGTAACTAGATCCCTTTCTAACAGGGAAACTTAGGCACATCACATTTACCTCAGGACTCAAAGGAAGCTGTTCAAAGACTTGGGGTAAAATGCAAAAAAAGAACAATGCTGCCTATCTCCTTACTCTTTTAGCCTTTGCTCCTGAATTGCTGCCATGCACAGCCATCCTTAGGAAGCTCGGCAAAGCCGTCCAGACGGGGAGCCAGGGGGAAGAGGAGGTGTTGGACATGCTACCCCATGGCGGCGGCAGCATCCTGGGAAGGACGGTGACTACCCCGCAGGCTGCCAGGGACTGACACCTGGCCCAGGGGCTGGTGCGGGGCAGCTCATAGGTAATAGCCATCCAGGCTTTACATATGCTCTGCCTACCTGGGATAGGTTCCTTAAGTGCTACATTAATGGGAGTTTTGCAGGGTAGGTAATTTATAGGGAGGGTTTATGAGCATCTCCCACTTCACTAAGTGCACCTGTGTACTGGGTCACAGCTCCTACTGAACCAAAACATATTCACCCCGTAACTCCACCTGTTTTTGAGCTTGTAGCTGCCTTTATGTCTTAAGAGTCTGACCTCTCCTAGCTGCAAATACTAGCAGCTAGTGTTTCTTGGCACTGTGGCTGTGATGGCATTAAAGGATACTTTCCTTTCCAAACTTCAACCATTCCTGCAAAAATTTCCTTTCCTGGTATTGCAAGAAAATGAATGATGGAAAATACAGACTCCTTCATGCTGTATGAATCCACAGGAGACCTAGCCCTGATCTTCCTTGGTTCTGTAGTAAGATCACACCAAGTCTTCATACATTTCATTTGTTGAAAAAAGCAAAAATCAACCAAGAAAAGGGCAACTCTCTAAAAAGTGAAAACTGCAAATACAAATACAATAATTTAAAATACCTTTATATTACCAAAAATGTAATCCTTGAGCCCAGATATTTTAAATGTGGCAATTAAGTGATCACTAATTCATGTTTCAAAGTTAATTACAGCTAGGTGAGCTTCTGAAAACTTCTAAATAGGAAAAAAATTATTTTTTTCCCCTTGTAAAACTTTCCCCAGGGCTCTGTCAACCCTTCCAGCAAAAAGAGGGGAAAAAACTCTATTGAATATTAAACTGAGGGACCTTTTCTTTCCCTTTGTACTCAAATCATGACTCAGCATGGGGATCAGCCTCCCCAGGGGGCCGGGTGCTCTGTGTGAGCATCCCCTTAATTCCCACTCTCCGCAGCCCAGGCAGCTTTGCCTGCGGGCCAGCAGCTGAGCAGTCCCGCTCCCCCATCCCATAAAGAGCTGGTGCAACAAGCAGCAAGGAGGCTGATCTAGGGATTGCAGCCCTGCTAATGGTACCTCAGAGGATGGCTATGGTTCCACATGAAAAAAATATTCTCCCCGTGTACTTTTTTTTTAAGTTAAGTAATTACATCAAAACAAATGTGTGCTCAGAGAAGCTTACAGCTGCGAAATTAGGCATCCATAATCTATGAAATGCCAAAATCAAGATTGCCTAAAGCAACTGTAATGCAGCCCTGTGCACATTGCACAGATCCCAATAGCCTCCACACTGCCTAAAACTCTCTTCTTATTTTCTGCCCCTGTTTGTTCCTATCCTTACACCTACAGCCTTAGCTCCATGGCATGACTGTATTTCCTTTATATATTCAGTGAGATGGTGCTCTGATACTGCACTATCCCCTCCAGGCAGTACCACAATGCAAGTTAAGCAATCATTACATTTATTACTCATCTGAGTGTTTTATCTTGCTGCACACAGTACGGAGCAGCAGCAGAGATGTGGCCACCACAGAGGTGTTTGGCAGAGCTGGCTATTACAGTTTGTGCTGGCTCCAGAGCCAGCTGCCATGTTTGCCTGTTGTGCTCACACGTTGCCCCCAGGGCTCCAGCACCATCTCCCAGCAGTTCTCATCCCCACCATGGGGTGGAAGGTCTCTGCTCCCCAGGAGAGCGCAGGGATGGCTGGAAAGGAGGAGAGGCTGGAGGCATCTTTTTGCCTTGGGGTGGGAACGGGCTCCCTAGCAAATAATTGTGAGATGGCAGGGAGGGAAGTGGGCAAGGAAGATCTTATCTGCAGCATGTAAATCTGCTGCTGGCTTTCTTAATTAGACCTCCCATTACCCATTACCCATCTTTCCCCAGGGAAAGCCTGTGGGGAGGCCAAGATCCCCAACATCATCCTGGACCACTTCTTCCTAATTTGGCAGCCCAGCTTGGAGGGGAGGATTCAGCTCTTCACTTGAATCCTCAGGTTTGTAAATGGGGAAGCTTTTAAAGCCTGGCTGCAGGAAGCTATGCCAGCAGCCCCCCGGTCAGCAGCAGCAGCCTGGGTCCCCACCAGACGCAGGCTGAGCAAGGGCCACATGGGATGTGCGGGTCGGAGGGGAGTGCTGCCCCATGGAGCGGCAAGGATGCTCCTGGGGCAATGGAAGGGAAATTGTTGTCCATCTGTTCACTCTTTGAGGGCTTTCCTCTGACAGGGAGCAGCTGCCTGCACCACGCCTTACCACCCTGAGGAGAACCAGGTGGCCATGGTGACCGCTGAGGGGCTGTCAGAGCAGGACGGCCACTCAATTGAGAAGTCAATGTGATTTTTGCAACTGCAGCAATGCATATCTTGCTGAAAATGCCAACAATCAAATAGGAGCAATGGGGGAGGGATGCTGTCGCCTGGTGCTCATTCCCTGTGGAGCTGATGGGTTAAGCAGTGAAGGGGAGACAGCAGGGACACACAACCCTCTGCCACTCGGCTGCCAAACACCTCTCAGACAGTAAAATCAGCACGTCCAGACAAGTCATGTTCCACCCTGTCAAGCTCTATGGACACATTCAGCAAAAGGTAGTAGCATCTAGTGCATCTCCGTTGGCTTCCTAAGCTTTGCACCCAGGGACAAATGAGGCACTGGTCTTTTTGTATGCTTTGCTTCACCTCCTTAATAAGTAAGTAGTCAAGTCTACTGCACTAATCCTAACAAATTATTAATGGCTTTTCATTTTGAAGCAACCAGCTCCAGTGTTCACCAGAGTAGGATTGCCTCCTGTTTGTGACCATCCTGCTGCCTGTGTTGTCAAACAATGTCGTTTTAGAACAACATTCATCTGAAGTGGATTATTATTGGGTTGACTACCCCTTGGGGTGTAATGAAAAGCATTCATTAATTCTCAGGGCAGGAAGGCTAATTACTTTTTTATAAAAACCTGTGCTAATTGCCAATAACTTTTTTATTGAATGGGTCTCATAGAGATGATTTTGATTGGCTTTTTGATTTCCCTTTCACATTGTAGCATGCATAGTCCAAACAGGCAGGGAGCATCTAGGTTATCCAGATAAGCGTTGGGAGGAAACCCCACCATTACAAAGACCGGTGGACTACACCAGTCTCTGCTCAGTTCAGTGCTCAAGCTTGCTGCGGTGCCGGCCAGGGTTTTCTGAGTCTCATACCCTCACGCTGCCTCATGCTCTCATGCAGCAGGTGGAGACCTGCTTTCCATAGTCCCCCAAGGCACAGTGTTGATTTTGGCAGGCTGTCAGGTGCCGGCGCGGCAGAGGGAGCGCACAGGGCTCGGCCTCATTCCTCGCAGGGCTGAATTCCACCTTGCCTGCAGGGAGGAGGCAGTCCACAGCCCTGCAAGTACCAGGATTGCATGAAGGTAAAGGGAGTAGCACACAGCAGTAACCCACGGGCTCAATGTACCGTTTGCTATACTTGGGAGAAGGACTCATTCATCTGATATTTGGGTCACACTGAACTCCAGGATGAAGAAAATTCTGGGCAATTTTTTGTTTGCTTTTAATTACAGATAACTAGAGGGTTGAAGATACCAAATAATCAACATAAGCATTAACCAGTTCTTTTGAGCAAGCAATAACTTACAAACACGACATAAAAGGTAGATCCCACAGAAGCACAGTAAGCTCATGGGAGCCAGAGTAGGAAACTACCAGTGTCAAACCACTCCCGCAAAGCCTCCGGTAGTGCCACGGGTTGGCCATGAATTTCATTGCATGTGCACTGTGGTATTTTCTAGCAGTCTGACACCTGCAGACTCCCACAAAAGGCTGCTCTCACCATCAGGAGAACATAAGAGGTGTCCTGGCAGACTCCGGACTGGACTGCAGACCCCCCTGCTGCATGCCTGAGCTACTGAGCCTGCTCGGCTTGGAGCTGGAGATTGCTGCACTGTTGAGGTGGACATGCAATCAGGTTGAAATACTTCCCATTTCAAACCCTTTTGACTGGAAAAAAAGAAGTTTATATATTTTTTTCTCCTTTTTCTCCCCCTATCCCACCCCAGCAGTTCTCCTCCTGGGCACCAGCCTTCTCTCACATCATATTTTCTGATTCTCTACTCAAGAAGATAAAGCACACAAACCATGGCTCCCGTGCAAGCCAGAAAGTGGTCTTGCTTCCCCTCTGGAAATAATTGCAATTTAAAAAATATTGATATGTTTCACTTGGATGAATAATCTCCATTTTAAGAACAGACAGGGCTTTCAAAAATGACTTTTCCCTTCTGAGTTCCTTGAGAGGTTTTGAAAGGGCTGGATTCCCAAAAGGCAGGTTGCTCAGCACTTTCTGAAAGCTAGAGCATTTTGGAAATACCTCCAGGGGGTTGCCCAAAATCTACTGCTTCTGGAAGTCTTGGCCAAGACACCATGTTATATGAGTATGGTGAATAAAAAAAATAGTATTCTGGTGATTTAGTAGCTGCATTGGGAATGTACGTCACATTAGGAGTTACACTGTTGTATCACGCACCGGGGATGTTATATATATGTGCGTGTATATACACACCCCAGTTATCGATTACATGGAATGACTGCAATCGAAAATAAGTACTCGGTGTCACCTATAGGTAGCTTCAGCAGAGACCAAAAATAGCCACACTGCAGTTACCATGGAGTAGAACAGACTCCAGAACTTGAGGAGTTGCTGTCTCAGCACGGCTTGCTTTTAATGACCTTGCACGTACCAAATATCTCTGGTCATGCTGGACAAAAATGAAACATCCTTTGAATAAAATGTTTCCTGGCTGCAACAGGAACAGGTGCAATGACAAGCAAAAGGCAAAAGCAACAGCTTTTTTTTCTTCAAAATTAGGCCAAGCTGGTAAAAGCAGCTTGCAGAAAGTTGACCAGATTCTACACGTTTGGGGGGGCAAAACACTTTTACTTACAAAAAAGCAGAAGTGCCATTTGTAGGTCAAATCATGAAAATTTCTATTTTTATTATACAGGTTCATACTGAAGCAGTCCTAACTCAGCCCTGGTAGAAGTCTGACATCCCGATCAATCCTGCTGCTCCAGTAGGATGCCAGGTATTTAATGCATGGGGCTTGGCTGGCAGCAAATCAATTTGCTAATCTTAAAATTATCTTAAACAGTAACAAGCCATTGAAATCAAGGGGAAGAGCCACAGAAGACAAAATCGTTTTAGCGCCTGCATTGGGTCCTCCAAGGAGCAACAGTCCTGCAAAGCCAGTGTCCTCTGCAGCAATGCTCACCCAAGAATGGCGGCAGCCAGCAAGGCCCTCCAGCACAGCTGCCTGCTCTCAGAGCCCCAGTTTGATGCTGCTGTGAAAAATCACCTTCACAGCAACCTATTAACCTCTTGGCAGAGCTTGGGTCTGTCCTCCTCAGCAGAAGCAAGCCCTGGGAAACAGTTCAGGATGGGATGCATGTGCCAGCTAAGGCTACTGGTCCACCTTGCAGCCAAACCAAGCTAGCAGCTCACCGGGACCAAAACAAGGTGGTTGCAATGCACCTTCTTCCTCCTCCCACAGTCCTGCTCCATCTCCCACTCTCCTCGTCCCCCAGCCATGCCCCATTCCTCCCACTGCTCCTGGGTCTCATCCAGTTGCCCCATCACCCACTTTGACCCCCAAACCTGCCCACTCTTTCGCCCAGCTCGGGTCCGGTGATTGCAGTGAATGCAATTTGCTTGGGGAGGGATCAGGCAGGAAGAGCCAGCCCACCGCAGCAGGAGCCGGCCCCCTCTGCCTCTGATTCAGTTCATCCCAGAGGGTGGACCGTAGCCCCTGAGGGAAAGTTCCCCTGGTACCCCCGGCAGCTTCACCTCTGGAGGGAAAATCCCACACATCTGTGCCCAGCTGACATAAACCCATACACGGCAGCTCTGGCTTTGTTTCCTTTCCACCACCTTGTTTCTCTCGCCAGGAGGGAGGAGTGGAAGCATGGGGATGTTGTGCCCAGGGCAGGGGATGCCACAGTGCCAGCTAGGACAACCCTCCCCGCCGGAGCTGCTGCGTGGCCCCAGCCCGAGCCGGGGGGATTTCAACAGGGAAGCCCTTGGCGGGTCTTTCATCAGCCTGACCCTCTCCATGGAAGCTGTCGAGAGCCCAATTAACACACCTACCCCATACAAGCAGGAGTGCTGCTGGGCTGAGGGAAACAATTGAGCACGCACTGAAGGGCTTTGCTGAATGGACTTAATTCACCGCTTATGCCTTAAAGCTGAGCACATGCTTTACTGAATGGGGACGGGCAAGCTGGAGCAGTTTGGGGGCCTGCTGACCTGTCACCCAACATCAGCATCTTCAAAAGAATCAGCTTTTGGCACAAACAACTCTTTCTTTCAGGAAAAAGAAAAAAAAAAAAAAAGGAAAACTGAGAAGAGGCTGGTGCTTTTCCATTCCGGAAGGTTGCTGGTGGCTCCTGAGGGAGGAGGTGTCAGTCTCGCCCCCCTCCCTCCCCTCTGTGGGGCAGGGGAGACCTGCCTGGGGATGAATAGGGGAGGGAAAGTGGGGCAGCTTGTGGGCCAGTTCTTTCTGGTGTGGAAAAACATCCCCCCGCAAACTTCCTGCACCTGCGGGAGAAGGGCATCGCTCCAGCATCGTGTAGCCCCAGCAACCGAGCAAGCGGCTGCGACTGTTTTTAAGCCCTCAGAAAGGACTGCAAATGTGAGTGCTGCGGCCCATGCCAAGCGGCTTTGTCCCCAGTGAAGTACATGCAAACTGCCCAGCATTTATGCAGGACCTGTATTGGCGTTCTCCACATTTAAATATGTCCCACTCCCTCACGGTGGATGTTTTATTGAGGGCAGATTTAAATTTGCAGACCAGCTTCCTCTTCTCTTATTTACAAATCTCTATTTCAAATTAGTTTTGAACCCCAAGGACAGGCTATGGGGGTGAAGAAGGGGGAAGGGGAGGGAGACAGATGACTTGCCTTTGTGAGTGTTTTACTCGCTCCAAGGTCAAGTCATTTGCTTGACAGGGAAAAAATGACTTCCACACTTCCTTAGGACCAGTGCTACAAACTCCACTATGTGCTATTCATTTACAGTGGTAGGGGAACATCTCAGATACAGAAGACCTTGGTAAAACAGGTCTTCAGCTGGAAGTCAGTGCATCCCCAGCTATAACAGCATCCTGCCACAAAACGCACTTCAGACTCCCCAACACCTTAATGCCCCTCTCACACAAATACACTAAGCCTTTTTGTCCCCATTACCAACAACTTGTAACAGGGAAAATGTAAGTGATGAAGAAAATATGAGCTGCTCATGTTTTTCATGGAACAAAGCAGGCCAGTGGAAGTGCGTTACAGTGCGCCTGGCTCTCAGCACAGCCAGAGCTTTGGCTCCCGGGCACCACAGGAACACAACCTGCCGAAGACCGCATACGGTGGGGTTGTGCATTTTAGAGCCAGGCTGAAAGATGCAAATTGTGACAGAAGCCAAATGTGAAGCTCTGAGCTGTAATCAAATACAGAAGCAGAGGCTGAGCAGCAAATCGCAGCTTTTCATTTTGGCAGTGGATCAAATCTATAAAAACCATTACTTGTATTTCAAGAGCAACACAGAGTACTGATTTCCCATCCCCCTGGCAAAGCAACGAGGGTCCCACCCCTCCCAGCTCTGGAAGTGCTCTCTGAATAAAGCCAAAGATGCCACCGGGGGTTTTAAGACATGCTGCCTCGGCATATGCCAACAGGTTTTTGCCTGTGTGGCTGCAAGCCCTTTTAGTTGTGGGTGAGAGCACACGGACCGTGCCAGCACCACTCAAAGGTTCATCGGGAGCTGATGCTGGAGGCACCACGCAGGGCAGCCCTCCCCAGGCGGAGGGTTGCAGTAACTGGGTGGGTGGCACTGACGGATGGACAGACGGATGGAGGATGGGCTGGGACTCCGGCAGCTGTATGGGCTGTGCAGACACAGGCACTGTGCAGCTCCTCCACAGCTGGAAGGCTACCGGGCTTCCCTCCTCAAGTCTTCTTCTCTGTCTGCATTGCCAATGTAAGGGCTCGGTCCAAAACTTCCAGGTTTAAACTTTCACGGACTTTCCATCTGATCTTCAACACCTCATGCATTCAGATGAGAAAGAGGTAAGTGCCTGCCTTTCCGTGAATGCAGCAGACGGCTGTTACCCACCCCAAGCCCCAATCTCTCTTCTCCTCACCCTCACCAAAATCAGAGAAAACTGCTTAATGCCAAAAGCATGCACAGTGCTAAGGATGGGATAATTAAATGCTACAGATTGTATCAGTCACAAGAAGAAAAATTGCAAAGCAGAGGGTATGCATTTGTCACATGGTGAAACCAGCTGTGAAAGGTTTTTCTAGGAGTTTTGAAACAATTCCAGCTCTTTCTCTTTTTTCCAGGGCAATAACATTTTTTCTGTCACAAGCAAGTTAGTTGTTAAAATATGCATAAAGACATGCCACTCCAAGCTGTGCACTTGTGTTTCATGTTCACTTCCCCCCTCAAAAGAGTTTTGTTATGACTAAAGAACGAAAAGGAAGCAGCTAGAAATCTGTAATGGTTCCATTTATTAATACGTATATCACAAATACTCACAATATCAATGCATTCTTGTTGGCATGCTAGACAGAGGCATTATTAAAAAAGTCCTATTTTTTTTTAAAAAGGTTTTAAACTTTTGCTTTCCCCCAAAAATATTTCATATGCCTGTTTTTTTTTGTGATTTTTTTTTTTTGTATGTGTGTTTTTATTTCAATTTCATTTAACAGTGTATTTGGTGGCTGCAACCTCAATGCAAAAAGAAAAAAGAAAGAACAGGAAAAAAGTATGAAGGCCGCAGTACAGCACAGTTCAATTAGTTCATAACTACCTAATAAAAATAAAGGAAGCAAAATTCCTGCCTTCACAGTAAGCAACAACACAGCTTAATAACAGTATTACACAGGATCAGGTTCAGAGGCAAAATGCACTAGACAAAGCCTACCGGGATACGCACTAGGCATACAACACTGAGTAAGAATCAAAGATGTAGAAGAACATCAGGAATAACAGTTCCCTTCAAGCACAACATTTTAACATCATTTTCAAGTATCTTTATGTTATCTTACTGATTCCTTTGTTTTTGGGGAAAGGGGGCAGGCGCAGGGAAGGGGGAAAGGATGAAAACCTTAGTAAAGCAATAAACAAAACAAGAAATTAAGATAAAACCAAAAGAATATATATTTCATATACCGGTTTATATGAATGTGTGCAACACTTATTAACCATGGTGAAAGGCTAATTATGCCCTCCAGTCACTACATGCACAGCCCGATCAATGCTGTTAATGAATTACCTTTGTTAACTTACGATGCAACTACTGAGTGACCAAGAACATATATACGGTGCCGTCCTACGCCGAGCCGCGGGGATGGAGTCGGGGTCCGGAGGCCGAGGGGACCCGGCTGCTCTCGGTGGCACCGCGGTACTTCACAGAATGGTACACTACGCATGGGACAGAGTTCGGGAGGTGGGGTGCAAGTGCGCGCGCGCACGTGCTTGCTTGTGGGGGTGTGGGTGTGCGTGCGTGCGTGCGTGCGTGCGAGAGACAGTGTGTGCTATAACATTCGTTTCAGTCTTTCTCCAATTCTGCAGCTCCTGATCTTGAGACAGGCTCCGGACTTCGAACTCCTGAAAGACTGGGTCGGGGAGGATAAAAGAAAAGGAATGGGTTGCTTTGGTTGCTGACAGCATTCATGATGGGTATTTTGCCCTCCCTTTTCAAGAAGAAAGCCAAAATGACAAAACATTCAATAGTTAATTTTCCCCCCTTTTTTTTTCTCAACCAGATGGAATATTGGGATGAAAATCCCAAAGCAAAAAATCCTGTGGGAAGACTAATTCTCGATGAACATGCTGAGCATCTAAAACTTGCCTGCTCTCTTCAGTAGAAGCAGCAGAGCCATGACAATATACTGGAGGGTATATAGCATACTGCATAGAAAGCGGGGAAAACTCACCTTGTTACACCATCTCGTACTGGTTAGCAGTAATAAACCGGGACAGACAGCATGCCAGCAGCATCCCGATCAACTGTTCCGGACAAGAATAGAAGTAGAATAGAAGTTAGGTTAAATTAAATGAACGCAGAGCAAAAGAGAGGCCATGGTACGCAAAGATTTAATGTTCTGGAGTTATTATGCACAACGTATTTATGCCCTATTTTAAGGACCATTCTAATCAGAAAAACAGCATTAAAATCTCCTGTCTTTCTTCATCGGATCTTCCTCCTCATTGTTATTAGAGCGTATTTATTTGATAGACAGCACGCCTTTTTACTACTTTTCAAACCCGTTGTCATTGCCTGGCCAAGTCAGAGGTGGACGGGTACACTGGCGGGGGTATCAGCACACTACCGGCTGTGGTTTACTCGCAAGCTCCACCTGGATCTCTCGTTACCACCCACCACCACTGAGAGCTGGCGGCCCCCTTAACTTTGTTAACAGTGTGCTGGGGAAAAGCTTCCTAATGCCCCAGAGTGGTTATGCTTTCTTTACAAATGATGCAGCACCAGAGAAATGAGCATAATATGTATCTGGAAATAAATAAAAAAAAAGTCTTTCACTATTCCCTTGGCTGTCACTCAGATTATTGAAAACAGATCCCTGGCTTCCACCCGTCAATAAGCACTCAGTCATTTCAACATTTTGCCAATTGCAGTTTGTTAGCGTTGCCTGCATATGCCAATGGTGTTAATATACTATAAATAATTCAACCTCACTTTTCTCATTTGGATTGGTCAATTAATTGACTCATGAGCATATCCATATTCTTACAGCTCATCCTTGACTATGGGGGTGAGGCAAGAGGACTGTCTGCAGAGACAGACCAGCCTTCCCTGGACCTGGCTCCAAGCAAGGGGTGCCAGAACTGCTCCAGCTGGCTCACCCGGGCCCACGGGGCACTACCTCTGCCCAGCTCCTTCTGTTGCGGGCAGAGCGCATCACAAGGGAGCGGTGCTTAAGGAGGGGAATCACAACCTTCTGGCAGCAGCAGAGCTCCCTCAGACCCCACAAAGCATGCGTAGATAATGCCTGGCTGGCTGCTTATCCAAACAGCCTCCTTCTATTTCATGCTTGGGATTGCATGTCCTTTCCCCTAGACCATCAGTGCTCCCTGTTAATGCGATCATCATCAAAATATACATCTTCTCTACCAGCCAGTTGCTTGATTTGTGCTGGCATCAGCCCAGAGCAAGACCAAGCCAGGGTACCTCAAATCTGGATAAACTGTTTTCTGCCCCTAAGATGTCACATTTCTGGTCAGGACACATTTCATTTGCCAGAAGTTCGCTGCTACTGCTCCCTCTCCTGTTTCAGTGTCCACCAGGACTGCTCTGGGCATCTCAAAAGGGCTTGGAGTCATTTTTAAAAGCAGTGTGAATCCCCACCATCTTCCACATGCAACCCCCAATTTTGGCACCAAATACCAAGGATGACACTCCCTTGGTTATAACTAGATGTGGGGGGCACAGGTAACACCTCCTGACCAACCTCCAATAAAAATCTAAGCTACTACGTTTTGGGGGCTGTGTTTTCACAGTTGCCAGAACAGATGTGGGTGCTGAAAACCCTCTTCAGCTTTTGAAAATCTCACTGGATACCAAGAAGATATTTTAGCTGTCTGGCTGCCTTTTCTATTAAACTTCTCTAGAACGGGTGTTCCAGCAGGAAACTTATTTGGTAGGTGGAGTGCTCACGCACCCACCCAGGAGTCTAGAGACCGGCAACAATGAGGACACTAGCATATTCTGGCTGGGCTTTGGATTTCTATGCTTCAATGTTCCAGTCACCAGGAGGATGATGTTATCAATTTGGCCATTTGGAGAAGCGTTGCTGAAAACCCACCACAATCTGTGGGTTTACTAGTGAGTCTTTAACACTCGCACTGCTTACTCGTGTAATGTTTCTTTAGCTCAGTTCAGTTTTGGAGAATGAGACTTCCCATGGTGCATGGCTGGTATGCACTTCTCCGTGCTCTGACAGGCAGAACAGAGTAATTGCCTCTGGGTGGCCCTGTCCCACCCGCTTCGCTATCCCTTTTCTGTGTCTGTGGTACCTTTCAGCCTTCTCTCACCTTCCTCAGCTGGTCTCAGAGGTTACTTCTCTGCCTTACTGCATTTTTATCATGATGAACTTCACAGTGTATTTCATTCTATTTATTTTCACCGAGCAAATTCCATCCCAGACCCAGATCAGTTCCTCCCTCAACCTACAATCGTTAACAATGTACATACATTCATGTTTACTTTTTTTTTTTAAATCCCTGTGCCACAAGGTACCTATTATTTCCCATCATGAGCACCCAGGTTACAGCCATCATTGTTCCCAGCCACAATCTGCAGCTCTCATCTGCAGGTTTACAAGGGGAAAGATGCTGCAGCCCATACAAACAGGAAGCCATGGGCTTTTCTTTCCCCCTCCAGCTGTAGCAGACCCCCAGCTACCTTTAATTAGGGATTCTTCTGTTTTACACAGGCTGTAACTCTAGTAATCAGTGTGTCTAAGCTTTTTAGCATTTGCAGGCATGTGACAATGTTTTGATTCACTGAAGTCACTCCTAAGACAAATGGCAGGTTACACATGAATGTATCTTTCTGATCTTTGGCCCACTTATTAATTCTTGGCTCTGACCATACGCTGGTTTATGCATTTAAGTGGTTATAGTACCATAATATTAAACTTACATATTTCAAAAATAATGGCATGCATGTCGAGCCATTGCATACACATTTTATACAGCATTTCTAGCTATTACCAGGACATAACAGAGCTATAATAAATACCTTAGAAGTACTTTGGACACATATAAAAACATGTATTTTCCAAGGTGTGTAGACTTCCACATTTAACCACAAGAGTACTGTTCCTCCTGTAGCCAAGAAGAGGTGATACTGTATTAAGTTGCTGAATTGTCCTCATGGTACTCTTTTATTACAGTCATAACTACAGTCCTCTGCATTTAAATCAGGTTAGAGGCTCCCAGTCTGCGAACCACAAATGAGCGCTCTCCACCCCCCCTTGCTCTCTGCATTTGCTTGATCACCTGCAACCTCTGCTCTTCAGATGGGAGGAAGCCCCTTATCCTATTGTACAGCAGGTCCCCACAGCCCCTTTGAAAAAACAGAGGAATTGCCATAAAAGGATCCCTGCAAAGAAACTAGCTGCTAGAAGTTGCATTAATTTCCCTTCGCTCCCATTGTCTCTCAAGTGTGCCATCTTGACTTTTATCCACTTATTATTTTTTTAATAGTCCCAGTTTTTTGAGATTTGATTTTGCATTTGTATTCTCTCTCACTTTCCCCCTTTCTTCTCTTTTTTCTAAGATTATCCTGGTCCTCTGAACTATTACACAGAAAACTGAGAGTTTGTCTTGGTCCCTCTGGTCTTGCCGCAGGAAACTTGGAAATGCTGACAAATTATTTGGCTTAGAGCACTGGGAAACCCATATCCCTCAGGTGTGTCTTCTTTACTACTGTCCTGTCGGCCAAAGCTCATCCCAGAGAGCAGAATGCAGTGCATGTGTTGTTCATCTCTCCATGGTTTCTAGCAGTCATCTCATGCATATCTCAGATCTGACCACTGAAATCCATCCACAGCAACTTCCTAGCTATCTTATCTCCCATCACAAATATGATAACTGGCTTTTTAATATAGTTATTTTGCAGGAGTTAACCTTGACTGGGAGCTGTCCTGCATAACATATTTATTACATCTTATTATACTGAAGAGAAACTGAAGTAAGTGCAATTTGAATCTCCATTTTATTTTGGGTCTTGGTATCTTCACCATTTCTCATCTTTGAGAGAATTTCTGTAAATAGAAATGTATTGAACTAACCGGGAATTCATCTGTGTAAGATGTAAGCTAAAACTGGATCATGTAAGCTAAAACTGGATTTTTTTATCCATCAGGAATAATTGTTTAGTTGAATTATTTACCTTGCCATATTCTCAATATGCAGATCTTCAAGCATCCTGGTCCCCTGCCTCTATTTTAGAAGACAGCAAATTTTCCACGTCACAAATCGCTTACCTGAGTCAGCCTCCTGTGCCATGGTATGCCTCTGGCACAGGTCCTATCTCCATGCTGAATTCACAGTGATTAGCAACAAAATTAGTCTTATATTTGACTTTCAAGTCACATATTGGATCCTGATGCGGATCCCACTCCCTAACCCTGGTGCAAAGGGTTACTGAGTTGTAGTCCTGTGCTAGGGCCAAGTCTCGGCCTCCCTATACTCAGACAGGAGCTGCAGCAGACAAGGTGGATGATGTCTGCACCAGAACTGTATCCACAGTCAGGCAGAGCTACTGACATTAACATTAACAGTAAAGAGGGCAGGTGGATGCTGTACGCACTATAGAGAGGGACTGTAGCCTCATGAGAACGTATCTTCAAAGGATGGGAACCGTGCGTGCTCAGGAACTGGTTTTGAGCATGTGGAGAGTGCCTGGCTTCCAGTCCTTCAGTACAAAAGAAATAATTTGACCTTAACACTGCACTGAGACTCCCCTATTCAGGGACTCTATTGCAACCACAATCTTTAAACACTCCCCAAACCCTGCCTCTTCTGCCCCTTAAGTCAATGCCTGTGCTGCAGTTTTATCTAGGCAGAACTCTTCATCATCCATGCTGCTTGCATAATTTTATTCTCTGTTGGGCACAACACAGCAACCGTTTTGCTGCTCTGAAGAGCACCTGCTAAACTGAAATTATTCCAGCTGGAAGTCAGCATTGGCATCTGATTGTAAAAACAATCAAATTGTATTTTATTATTATTTCAAACCCGAGGAGCAGTGCAGACAATGTCAGCAACACAGCAGTTTTTTTAAAACTCTGACTCTGATTGGGAGGTCTGTGCCAGGCCTGTAAGATATGCAATGCCATTACATCAACTTTCCCTATTTCTGGGAATCAGCACATTCCCCATGCTAGTCAATACCTAACAAATCATGTGAAGGAAAGGCCCTTGAGCATGCTTTACTGTAGAAGAGCACCATGATCTAATTTGTCTTTTATTTAGATTAGACCTATTCTCAGTAGGAATAGCGAAACCTCGCTTACAGCTGGAGTGCTGCCTGGCATTACTGCCAGCCACAGTTAACCTGAAAGCAATTTGTAAACACCGTCCCTGATGGGGTCCAGCAAAATAGATTAGGCAGTAAATGATAACTGCCCGCCTTCTATTCTTCACACCCCAGGAGAGATGCATTTTTCTCCTTTGCATCCCCTCTCTTGTCCTTTTTACACATTTGCAAACACCCCAAGCAGCTGAGTATCTACTCCGAGTGCCAGTGCCTTGTGCTTATGCAGGGGAGCAACATCCCCAGCTGGCAGCAGGGTGCACACTGCCATCAGGCAGCATGAGCTGCCAACGCCACATCAAAACATACTTTGGTTTTCACTTGGAGCCGCAGCAGCGAAGTGCTTTCCCCTCCCCGTGCTGCCTGCAGCCTGTTGTGCTAATCTCGCCTTGCACCAAAGGGCTCTGGTTGCAGGGACCACACTCTGCCTGCACTGCCTGCCTGCCTTCCTGTGTCGAGATCACAAATAACTGATGACCTAGAGTGAACATCCCAGCACGTGCCAAAATACTAACAATTCCAGCTGCACTCTTCCTACAGTCTCCCTCCCAGCTGCAAACAACTTTCAGGCAAGATAAGATGATGCTTTTTGCCTATCATACATACGATATACTGATTAAAGGCTTTCAGGTAGCATTGGTCCTGACTGAGGCATTTGCCCCAGCAGCCTATGAATTGGAAAATTCTACTCATCCCATTTTTCTTTTGGATAGTTTTACATGAAACATTTTAAAAGATGCTTTATAGCCTTCTGGCTGTCTAGAAACCACATTGAAATATGAGCTCAGAGTCCTATAGCAGTAATCAAGTCATAATCAAGGTTGGAGAAGAGTATCAAGACAACCGTGACCATTCAAAGAGAACTAGAAGAGACTATTAAAAAAAACCAAACCAAAACTCCCCCTGCTTCATGCACCAACAGCTCCAGACTGGTGGTTTCACCACTTCTGGATCTCAAAGACCTGACACCCACGCACATGCTCCGGGTGGCTGGCGTTATGATGAACCAACATTTACACCCACACGAAACAGGCTGACAGGCCAAATCAGGGCTTCTCACATATAACACCTAGGCTAGAAGGCATCAGGTTTCCAGATATGCCCAAGGCAGGGCAATCAGCTGGTCTGAGCCCAAACAGTTTTAAGGCTCCCTCAAGTTGTGCGTACGTTGACCAAGAGGACGTGGTGGCCATTTTCCACACGGCTTGGGGGCAGTTACTCTGAAGAAGCTGGAGGCCATTGTAATTGCTGAGCAAATTAAACCTCGGAGAGATGTGACTAAAACACTGTGCAGCTGAGGATGGGCTGACCACATGAGGCAACAGGGGCAAGAGGGCAGCCACAGCCTCCTATTAATTCACTTGCCCATCACTGGCAACAGCACTGGCAAATCACTTGTTTCCAGTGCAGTACAGTGTAAACCTACAGCTTGCTAACTGAATTAACGAGTTTTAAGTCATTAAATAATTTTTCCTAGCACCTCATTTTTTCCAACCACTGGATAAACACAAGTCATCCAACAGATATATTCATATTTTCAGTGTTGCCTCAGGACCCAGATTTTTAATATTGTGTGAATGAAGCAAATGAAAGTTGCATGATTGTTTTACAATACGACATTTGCAGTTGTACTATGTACTCTCTGCAGGGAGAAGGCAGATTGCCTTTCAGCTAGAAGTGGTTCAGGCATCATACACATCACTGTGCATTTTTGCTGAACCATTCTGCAAGCACGTTTGCATTGCCCGTGTTTCCCTCCCTCTCATTTTGCATGGTTCCAGGCGAGTCCTTGCCATCACACACGAAGTGACTAGTAGAAAGGAGCATCTTGTTGAAAGATGCAGGTGTTTTCCCGCCCCTTTTTGATCAAAAGATTCTGACCAGATGTTGCTTTCCCCACTCCTGTCTAGGTAAAGGCAGTTTGTATATCAGGGAGCAGCAAACATCTTCTTAGCTCTCCTCTTGTCCCTCCCATGTCAGACTCCTTTTGGTGTAGGCAAGAGGTTGGTTTAATAATCTGATTTTGGCAGATCTCTGCTCAGTGTTCAGTGGTAAAAGGAAAAAAAACAAAACCAAAATCAGTCACCAAAATCAGGTGCCTCCTCCAGGCTCCAGGTCTGGGATGGGGAGGCCTGAAGGTACACTCTTATTTGAATTCTAGAATTCTTTAAGAAAAAAATAAGAGTGCTTAGAAGATAGGAGCCTATCCAAAGAATGGATAAGCTATTTGTCTTCTTAGCTGTTTATGCTCCATTTAAGCCAATGTTTTATTGGGTTAACCTCTATTTGACCCAGTGGAGGGACAAGTTGTTTTCCTTGAGCTAGTCATTAGCTCAACCGTAACTGATATTCCCAAGGAGAAACTTCATTTAAGTTGAAAAAAAGAAAATCAATAAACAGATGACCTCAGGACTAATGAGCATGCTGAGTTCAGTCCCTTTCCATAATCCTTCCTTCCTTGAAGTCCGGGTAAAGAAAAAGAGAGCGGGGAAAAAAAGGGGGGAAGGGAAGTGTTTATACATTTACCTGTGAGAACGCAATCCCAAAAGCCACTCCAGCTATGATTCCCATATTTGTCTCCATAAAACTGGTCACCAAGTCATAACAGCCCTGGAAAACAACACAAAATCACTCCTTGGATTGACCTTCTCTGCCATGAATGCATACATACAATTTTCTCATTTAAAATGGACTTGGGCGAGACAACGTTTTTGCTGTAATTTCCAACAATGTCACTTTTTTATTTAATAGCAATTCTGAGTGAGTGATGGGAAGTGGTAGAAAAACCAGTGCTTTTTAGAAACAAATGTATTTCAGTACTTCAAAAAGCTAAATGTGATGTTCTCATTTTTATAGGTCTTAATAAGAAAGTCAGTTTGCATTAATTAAAAAAAAATTAATACAGCTTTAACCTGAAACCAAACCAGTAACAATATATGGTAATGTTGTAATACAATATAGGTGTCAAAAATGAATAAATGATGCTGATCTCCTAATACTCCAGATATTTAATACAAGCATGCTTCTGTCATCCAGTGAGGCATTCTGCTTGCCTTTGCCTGTCAAAGGACACCAGGCAAGGTACCGAGCAGTATATAACTTTAAACTGTATGAAAAACTTATCAAAGGTTTTGTATGAAGTTTCTTGGTTCATTTGCTGTTGGACATAAAATTCCCTGTCCTGCTCCCCAAACCCAATTTTCTCTCTCTAGCTCAGACCCTGACTCCATCAGCTGACTTGCTTCCTCGTGCCTCAATTCACAACCCACACTGGGGCCAGAAGATTCATACACATTTCTGCCCTTCTCTTGGATAAGCTTCTTTGAGATGTCCCCCTCAGTATGAAAATTTTTGCCGAGTTTCTCCCCTCACCTACTCTACCCCTCAAAAAAGCATTTGAAATTAGCTTTCCTAGTTTGTGGTTTCTAAATGAATCTAAACAAGTGACGTAAAACTTGAAGGAAAAAAAGGATAACATCTATTTTTTTCTTTCGTTACTAACTTACCTGCCCACACAATCCAAAGCCACCTCTTGGCCCCTTTTGCCATGCTTCCTCAAATGACCAACACCACTCTCAGTGCAAAGCCAGTCCCAAGGCATCTTATTTAATGTTATAACTTTATCTACTTTATCAGAAGTTGGAAAACCCAGAAATAACAGTGAGTTCCCTTTCCCAGTTTGGACTCCTGTCCCATCACAGAGAATTGTCTCTGCATTCCCCCTCCAGCCACATCCCTCTCACTTCTGCAAACACTTTAGGAACTCTTTACATGACTTCAGAGCATTAGGTGCTTATAGAAAATAACAGCTGGAAGGAAAGTATGATGTCCTTTGTTAGAGACAGGCCATTCATGAACTAAACTGTATAATTTCTTTAACCTCTTTTATAATATCAGGAGACATTTTAATTAATCCTGAGAGTAATGAAGTGGTAAACCTAATAGCGGCTGAGGACCAGGCACAGCTGTAATTCAGTTCTGAAATGTTTAAGTGTACATATTAATCCTTAATTACATCTTACAACAGTGTACAGTATGTCAGATTCAAGCTTGCTTATTTAACACATCAAGCAACTACAGTTGTGTGTGTCTTACATGTTATGAAATGAGATTAGATTTCTCAAGCAGTGCTTTCATTCTGTCTGACATGGCTTAATGTTCTCCCAGCTCTTCTGAAATCTGTTCTGTTCAACAGCCTTCAAGAGATGCAACATCTAACAGCAATGGTAATTTGAGGGAGACAGAAGACCTCGTTAAAAAAACATGAAAGGGAGATAGTTTTGATCGTTCTCCTCATTTCAAGACTGTGTTTTCCCAAATCACAATCATCTGTTTCCTGAAGTGCATTGCATAAATACAGCTTAATTGCTCAGTTCTTACTGTGCATGCAATGAGAATGCAAGGAGCACCCAAGAGTTGCATATACAGTATAGAAGGATGTGAAGCATGGTGTGCGCACATCTGGGTGCTGATTCAGAGGACAGAAGTGACAATTTAGCAAGTATCCGATCATTCTTCAGTCCATGCATCTGTTCCTTTATTAGGATTCTAGAGAGAAGTAAGTAGTTCTTGAGATTTGTTGGTAATGAGCTCTGAAGATTAAAAGCACTATTTGAACGTTAATTAGCTAATCCTAATGACAGCTCTTAAAGTTAGGTATTAGTCCCATCTCAGATGAAGAAACCGACAGAGAGACTAAATGATTTACCCATGGAAACTAAGCAAGTTAGTGGCAGAGTTGGCAAAGAAAATCCAGGAATGTTATCTTTTAGTCCTGCAATTAGATCATTACTTTAATCCTCTTTGGAGAAGTCATCATTAGTCCTCATAAGCTGCTAGTAATTTGATTAGCTCATCGAGAACTTGTCTTACTGATAGTTTTGCAATATCCACCAAAAAGATGTATTCCAAATATACTTATCTACAGAAATGGTAACAAGGGTCTTCCACAACACAGACGATAAGTATTTTCCTTTTTCTCCAACACACAGAGAGCAAAGTGCCTATTTCCAAGAAGAGCAAGGGGCTTGCGTCAGAGGCAATGATGTTTGCTTCCTATCTGAACTGAAAGCATAGGGCCACACAACATTTCCTCCTGCTTGCTTTTTATTCTCATGCCTCTTTCAGAAACGTCTCACCTTGCTCAAACGTTTGGAACAACTCTGAGATCTCACAACTACTAAACAGAAATCTTTACAATCTCTGATCAGAAATGGCTATCTCTGAAAATGCGACACAATTTTTCAGATGTCGCAGGATATTCAAACTTCCCCTAAGTAATTAAATCAAGTAATTAAGTCAACTGCTTCCAGAGGAATCAGCATTCCTCTTCTGCCCGGCAAGTTGTGCATTTGCAGGAGAGATGCTTAGGAGCAAGCACGGCTGGAAAGTGAGTTACTAGCCCTGGACTAGCACAAGCTCATTCATCTCTCAGGTGCTTCCTACAATTTTGCAGGCATCCTTCGCCAAGAGGAACTCGCAAGTGGACAGGGATTTCTCTGTGCAGGTAGCGCATGCAGAGCAAGCCCAGCACTTTGGGGAAACATCAGAGCAGTGGTGGGAATGCAAATGGCACCTGCTCAGTTATGCAGCCAGGAAAGGTTCAGAGTGCATGGCCATCCTGAACTGGAAAGGTGGGACCTGCTGGCAGAGTACCAGTCATACCAGAAAGCTTTCCTGCTGGGAAGGTGGGCAGAAGCAGGGGCTCAGGACAGGCTGCCCAGGAGGCACTCTGCTTGCAGGGCTTCTCGCCGTAGTGCACATCCCAGAGATCCACCCCATCCTGCCTCTCACCTTCTTTCAACTTCTACAAAAATGGAAAGTTACTGCAGGTTCACGAAGTGCAAGTGAATGGAGTGGCTCATCCAGTGTACTCATGCAACCCAGCAAGATTACTTTGCTGGCGGCGACTGTGAGTTTCATAACAGACGGATGTCACTATGTTCCACATATGTCTGCAACAAGTGCCTCTCATTAAACTATTACATAAAAGAATGGCTTAATGGAAAACAATCCTCTAGTATCTTTCTTTTTAAATACATGCTAGAAAATGCTGTCCACTTGACTGGTTTTCAAAGAAAGATGTTTCAGGCTGTGTTCAGCCACCACTTCAACCTTCTGATTCACAGGTGACTAAGGTGAAAAAGACAGAAACAGAAGACAGAAAGGCATTTCCATATTTCCCCTGTTATCTACTCAGGGCTTTTATTTATTTTTTAAATTCAACTCTGAAAACAAAAACAGAAAAGAAAATAATCCTTAAGTCTGACTAAGCTATAGTGCAACTTTGGATTTGGCCACAATATTCCTTTTACCAACAAACTGTTGCCTCTCTTGCAAATCTCAAGTGAGAAAGAAAGAATTGATGATGCACTAGCACTTAAAGCAATAACTTGAGTTGTATTTCTGCAATGCAGCATCTGCTATATATGCTGCTTTATTTTCTCTTTGTTCCTCCCTTTCTTTGTGTTTTCTGTATTTTTATTCTCCAATTATTCCTTTTCCTCCTGTTTTCCCAACCTGTTTTCCCAACCTGCTCCTTCAGGTGACCCCAGGGGAGGGGTCACTTTGACTGCTATATGCTTGCAGCAGCACATGTTCGAAGATCTTAAGAGTCATTCTAAATGTACCAGCCACCACAACACTTGTTGTCCATCACCCATGTTTTCTCTGTTTGGGATGACAGTTAGGCTCTGGCACTGAAATTACTGTTTAAACATAAGCAAGAGGAAAACCTGTCCTTCCCTCCAGCTAGCTACGCCTTTGTCCTCAACAAAAACCCACCGCATTCAGCAGGAGTGAGCAGAGAAGCACAGAAGTGCTGACTGACCTAACCCTCACTGGGGAGTCGAGTGCATGTGCCACTTGCAGTCCTGTGCCCAGCCAGCACTGCCTCCGTGTGCAGTGCTGTACCTCAACCTCTGCGGTGAGGAAGGGCAATGAATCCCCTCCTCATCAGAAAAGTCACTGCGCCTGGTCATTTGAGAAAGGCCAGCTTAAAGAACTTGAAAGCAAGCGGGGGCGCAAAGCCCATCCTTACCATCACTCCAGCCCAATACATACATACATTATCAACCAACTGTTTGAAACGAAATGCAACTGTAAGCAGCCATACACTCCACTGGTGTACTGGATGGTTTCGTAACAACTGCCTCTGGCACAACATTACTGGTACCTTCTGGTTTACTTTAGTGGCAGCCACGGTCATGTTGCGCAGATCCTGAGTATTACAGTCACTAGAGTTCATGCAACAGCTTGTAGGGATGCCGTGTTTGAAGAAGTAAGGGCTGGTGCTCCAGTTGGTGTAGCTCTGAATGCCACAGCAGCTCAGCTATGAGAAATAAGAAGCAGATTTAAAACAAACAAACAAACAAACAAGAATTAAAACTAGTACCGAATCATCACTGCCCACTTAATAAGCTCATAATCAAAATAAGGACAGGTTGTCTCCAGTTTTGAAAAGTAGATACCACCCCCCATCCCATTTATCACGAAAGTTATCAGGAATGTCATTTACAGAAGATGGGAGCAGACGACCTACTGAAAAAAAGGTACTTTATGAGCAGAGCTATTATTTGTAACATTTGACCAAGGTCCAGCCATACAGCCATCTCTTTTAGTTGAAGGTCTGTTGGGGTTTTTTTCATTTGTTTGTTTCCTTTGCTTATTTATTTGATCGATTAAAGATGATCCTGGAAATTTAAGGCAGAGCCTCACAATGCAGTCCAAAATAATGGCCTCAAAAACCCCACAGCTTTACATAGAATTACATGTAACACATGCAGGGTCAAACTAGTAGAAATTGCTAAGGTGAAGCAAGCCTCTCTAGCTCACCAAAATAATTTCTAGGAAAATTCACTGAGCCATGAATAGAAGGAGACCATATGTTCATAGAGTGTGTCTATGAAATCAGCTGAAAAAACCTAAGCTGGGAAGGATGTTCTGCTCTAGATGCTAAGCTAGAGGAAAGTCACTCAAAGATATGGATTATGTGCTGAATTTTCTGCATGGGAAAGGCTTACAAATGCAGTTCCTGTAAAAACAGAGCTACAAACGAAATGAACATTTTGCTATGACAGAAACACTGAACAATTAATCAAAACTATTTAGTTTAGCCAACTTCAAGGAATCAAAATACAGGTTAACATTAGGCAAACAGACAACTTGATGGTAGAATATACTCAGTTTAGAGCAGTGCAGTAATCTGCTACCCTGGAGAAGCCAGGTTAGAGGCACAGTTTCAAACATGCTGAGGGTTCCAACGTAATAGTTGTAATTTCTAAAGAAGATCGAGAAGTCACCAATACAATTACATTAAAATGTCAGCCATTCAGCAAGTTACAATCATATGAAAAGCAAATTGGCTCACAGAATGTATTGTGAGCTGAAGGGATAGCTTCTTGCCATGGTGCAGTTTCCAGTAGGAATTTAAATGTGAATTTTCTCTCTCTGTGTTGTGGTTAGTTGGTGGACTTGGTCCCTTGTGGGTGGCATCTCTAATTAGTTGGCCGTGCTGTGGCATTTGCTCATACCCTGTGCCCTGCTGGAAGGCAAGAAACCCTCCCATTGCCCTGATACCGCACCCCATGGTTCAGAAAGGCTCTTCCACTGAGCACCTAATCCATCGCTCCAGCACGGCCAGAGAATAGCTTCCATTGCCGACCTCAGCAGCACATTTGTCCACCCCTTTTCCTCTGGAGAAAATACACTCTGTTTCTTCCCTTAACTCACTAGCTCTCCTCTGCCAGCCTCTCATTGTACTTGTGAAGAGAACTGCTGCAGTTTGTCAGTGATACAGGATGCTAGATTATAGTCTCATCCAGCTCAAATTTACGTTTCATAATTCTATTGACAGATTCCCTTAAGAACACCTCATTCTTAAGGGATAAATCTGGCTCCTAAACCTAATGCAAGATCTGGGACCAACAACAAGCAAGTGGGACAGGCCCTGTCTTTATTAGATAGCTTGTTCATTAAAACTTTGGCATCTTGGACAAGCACATCACTTGAAATACTTTTACTTTAGATCAGCTTTGCCAGCCTCTAATTTTGCTTGCAATACACAGCTTGCAGTCTGAGCCATCCACTCTTCATGTTCTGAGATCAAATCTGAATGTATGCTTTATCTCCCTCTATTTATTAATTTTTAGTATCCAATTTTAGACTTACACTTTCCTGTACGTTATCCACTGCATGGCTCCGCTCATCATTCTTGTTGTAATTCTGGATTGCTTCAGTGTATGTCCTAAGGAAAGTATCCTTGATCTATGAGGGCGAGGAAAAAAATAGCCCACGTGAGCAATGAAAAGCATAACATCTGAAGCAGTTTTCGCAGGAAGCAAATGCATTTCCAAACCTAACACAGCACCCAAACTAGCCCTTCCCACTCATTTTTAAGTGTGTTTTCAGAGCTGGTAGTGCTCCCTCTTAACTGTCAGGAGTCACTCATGCCATTTTTCAAGTGGGATCTACCAGACTACCCTAGCAAACTGCTACATATTAAAAACCAGAAAATGGCTTAACCTATAAGAAAGATATCCTTTGATGCTTCTTCCCCAAACACTTTGTTCCAGCACTAAGTCTGAAGGAGGCTGCATGCTTCTCTCTGCTCATGGATGCCTGGTGGGAGCCGAAGCCTGTGCAAACTCCTTGGTGACAGAAGCCAGTGGCATCAAAAGAAGACATGAATCCCCTGACCAGGCGGCAGCCCTCATCTCCAGCACCAAAGGCGTTTGGGTAAAGAACAAGAGGTCTCTCGGCTGGAGAAGGTCAGGCACATCACTGGGAAAAGCACTTTGACTGGCTGGTAAAGGGGCCGGGTAGCAGATGATTTGGGCAGCCCACATGGCTGTGACCTTCACAAGAGACTGCCTCGCCCAAAAGGGAGCAGCAACCTGACACTGAAGCTGCCGCAGGTTAGGCCAGATGAAATAGCACTCCTCAGCAGATGGACAGGTATTTCAGGATCAAATTAAAAACTATTCACCACTTGCAAGGGTAGACACCAGAAAAGCCTATAGCAAGGAAAATTTCATGTCAAAAGAGGAGACTAGAAAACCAGTTAATACGAAGAGAAGAGACAGGGAGGTTCTCTAGGGTTGTCCTGGTTCAGCACTAATGGCATGTAGGTCTATGGACTTAAAGCCAGAGATAGACCTGATTACAGTGGATAAAGCAGAAGTGCTACTACAAATCTAGACCATCATGCTTTTTTAAAGCTTCTTCCTGTCCCAGTTTCCTACCTCACTCTATTTCTAATCTCTCCTTGTTCTCAGGATAGAAACAAAATCCCATCCCACTCCCTCCCCCGCCAAAAACGAGAAAGATTTACAAACCATTGAGTCTGGTCTGATGCAGAAGTGCTCTCTGCCTTATATAAAGAAGCACTTGCCTGGCTGAAGAAGCTGTGTTTATGAAAAGTATTTAATCTATTTTGCAGCCCTCAGCATATGAAAAAGAGTAAAGAAGATCTTACATGATGGACACACAAAAAACGATAGCTCCGAAGTAAATTATCAGGAAGCTGAGGCCAAGAGCTTTGGCTAAATCCCTTCATTTGGAATCCCACCAGATTTTAAGAGCTGTACATTTTATTGTTGCACATCAGCCGCATCCCTGGAGATGCATATGGAGCCGCCAAGCTCAGCGACCTACACATTCTCCACGCTCTAGAGAACTTCTCAGCAGCTCCTGCCCAGGGAGGCACTGCCGTATGCAAACTCAGCACATTTCCACCTACCTCGTGGCGAAACACAAACCCTGAAATGCCAGCCACTAGCTCAGCCAGGAACACCAAGGACAAGAACATGGCATACTGAAATGGAAGGAGGCAAGAGAAGTCAGAATGTGACAGGCTTTCGTCTCAGCACAGATACTGCTCAGTTATCTCATAAAATTTAACTTTCCACTCTAGACAACCTTTAAAGATGTTAATAAACCAAAGGTCTTTTGGAGGTGATACATAGGTTATTGCCTGTATATCATTTACACAACTCTCAAATGATACACATTGTCTAATTCCTGGCTCTTCTGACATTTCTTTTCCCACATTTCTTAGCGTTCTCGTATCAGTTAAAACATACTCACATGCCAGAAATGGATCCAAGTCACTCAGGTTCTGATCTTGCAGTAAGGAATATAAACAGACCCTTTATGTTTGCATGGCACTCTGCTAAAGTAAATAGGCTTCTCCAGGTGTTTTGGTTCATGTTTATCTATCTCACTGCTAGACTGGGGTTTGCTGCCCGTTTCCTGAAGTTTCTCCAATGAATGAACTGAACCACTGACTTCACTGGAAGTATTCTCACGGTAATACTAGACAGATGCCTCAAATACTTTTCTGAGCCAAGGCCCGTGTTTGGCTTTAGGAGCAGCATTTGGATCCAGAGCTAAACAAACCTTGAAAACAGTGCTTTCAGTGTAGACACTCACGAACTATTAAAAATACATCTAAGCAGAAATAAAGAAGGTAAAGAAAAAAGTGCAAAGTGGGATGGTAAAATTTGAAGTTGGGGCTTAATCTTCTGGAGGTAAAATTACCTTTTTCCTCCATGTGCTAAATAACAGTAAATTAAAAAAGGAAACATTTTAAATTAAATTAAGTCCTAGCAGGATTTAGTGGAAAGAGGGAAATTTTTTTTTAATGGAAGCTTGTTGGGAAGGGAGGACTACAGTGAAGAGAGAAGTAGAAAAATCATTCTCTTCAATTAATACAGCTGTGAAATCACTTCCTGTATTCTGTTCAGGAGAGAAAGAAAGTTTTGAAATGTTTCTTATGCGTACAATGAAAATAAAGCCATGTGCTTGGAACAGCACATGCCACTGTAAGTAGCATACCTTTAAAAAAGCTACATGAGTTATGGAGCAACTAGCAGAGCCTGAATTCCTATGGATTTAGGTCATCTTTCACCTTTATCCCTTTCCCATCTGAACTGCAGTAACTCCGACAAGCCTCTCCACGTGCCCTGACAGCACATCACCAGCAAGAGACAGCAGCGGTGCGCCTACGACAATGTTAGGTACATGCCAACTGGCCACCAGCATATACCTGCTGACCAATCTGCAGCTGCTACCTCTCCCCTGCTGTGCCAACAATTGAGGAAATTAACTCTTTTTAAGATGCCCGTTTTTTAAATCCAGTTCGAAATGCAGAAGAATTGTCCCATCTCCTTAGAAAATCAGCCCCAAAATACTGTAGCAGGAGATGCGTTGTACTGTCAAGCCCTTTTCCACTATCTCAGTGCATCACAAGTGCTATTTCCACCCTTCAAATCAGTACACATGTAGGATTTTGCTCCTCAATATTCCTAGAAACACAGTTTATCACATAGCTTTGCTTAACCTATAGTTACTTTGCATTTTAAGGTGGTCTGGGAAACTCGGAACAGAGAAACTTATAGGGTTAAACTTATAGGTTAAACTGGACTGAGAGACAGCTGCTGTACCTCTGCTTAGTGTACCTCGAGTCCACGTTGCTTTTGACATGGGGACAAACATACCATACAGAGCTTTGTTTTCTGGGGTTGACTTGTTTTATTCTAGTGAATGTCAGGAGAAAAAGAAAGGCTGGTGTGCTTTTAGAAGGTACCAACTATTTTTTCCATACATTTCACATCACAGTATTAAAATGACCCCTTTAAAATATACTTCAAATGAATTTCACATTTATGATGTTTCGGACATTTTAAAGATTGTAAATATACCTATCTATCTGGCTCACAGAAGAACGGAACGATTGTAGAATTACTCACAGAGTAACTCATCATCAGCATTTCACCCTGCTCCCAGCCACACATGGGTCTGTACGCTGTGCGGTAGCAAAACTCGTTCATACTCAGTCAACAACTGGTTTTGGCAAAGATTTTCTTCCCCTTCTTTGTCCAAAAGACACACGTGTTGAACATTAAGATCAATAAAATCTAGCTTATGTGCCTAAAAAATCATGTTAACATCTGGCGAAGCTTGGCAGGGAGTGGGGGGAATCCCAATACATCAACAAAACATCTTCCCCTCTTGCTTAAGGCACTTTGGCATGCTTACCAGTTTCAGCATCCATGGGCTGCCACGACAAGTGGCAAAGCAGCCAAAAAGCCCAAAGACAATGATTGTGGTACCCGTCCCGATGAGCACGTAGGGGGCATTGGTGGAGTTCTCAGCAATGAGAGAGATGTACGTGCCAAGGGTGAGCTTGCCCCAGACGCCGACTGCGAGAAGGATAACGCCTGTGATCTGCAAAGCAAGAGGAGAAAGCTGTCAGGAGCTACCGGGGGAGGCATCCAAATTCAGTACACAGGGATCCTGAAGAGATTCATTGGTGCTGTTGTGTTGGCAGAAGGAAGACTCAAGACTTTTGCTAACTCCCGAGGGATGGAAAGAGAAAATTAATTTCCAGCATCTGGAGATGTTACGTTAAGACTGCCACTGGAGGACACACATCTAGGACTAATCACTGCAAAGCTGACGATTGCCAAGGGAGGATGCAGTGTACCACCTGCAGGAACAGGCTCTCTGCTTCTACAGCACACTGAGAGAGGTGGCCAGCTCCATCACTCTTACCAAAAGCCAACAAAAACTGCCGCCACCTCACACCTCCTGGTTTTGCCAGAAAAACTACCTGAACCACAAAAAACTGCTGCTTGATGTCCCGTCCTTAATGCCAAAGTTTCAGGAACATGAGCATCCCTTGCAGCGCATTACTCTGGCAAGTGGGCCTTTCCCCACTCTCCAGGCTATACAGCAAGCGAGCCCCTGGCTGCGCAGAAGCTTCCCCCCACCCCGACATGGTGTGGGAGGACACCAGTGGGCCCTGGGAGTGCCCAGCCTTTTGCCTGAGACGTGCAAGCAGAGGCCACCATGCCACAGGGCAGCCGGGGCACACAGGCTCCCAGCACCAGCAGGGACGTAGGGGAAGCCCATGATGTGCTGTACACCGACATCGAGCAGCGGCCACAACATGGATGATGCCTGCACCGTCCGCTGATCATCACCTGACGCTGACATGCCTGCTTCAAGACTGTACACACATAACTCATTCCCATGGCACGGCCAAAGGTGGGACACGAAGGGCCAGTCCTGAGTACCAGCTCTGCAAACGCTTCCTGAATTCCCCCAAAACTTCTAACTAGCTCCTCCAGGCCACTGCCAAGGGGCAGAAGCAGAAGAAATGTCCTGACAGTATTCTTTTGTTCGCTTTCCAAGTTTTCTCTCGTGAACATCTTTATACTGCTGTGAAGTCTTGAAATTCAACACTATTATACCAGGGTTGCCCTGCAGTTGTTCCTGGAGGGGATCCTTGTTAACAGTTACATTGCCCCTAAAAAGATCCCAGCTGAGCTACACTGTAATATCTTGCAGCTACTTTTCATACAGGCTGATGTGAATTAATTCAGGGAAAGTCTTGTCGAAGGAAAAAAGGAAAGCAGCTCTTTGGCTTTTTTACCTAGGCTGGCTCAGAAAGGACTATGCAGGGTGCACCCCCATCACTGCCTTCCCAGTGTGCCCTTTCCACCTTCCTGCTGCTCAGTACTAGCAGGCAAAGGACCTGTCCTCTGCCTGACCTGTGTCTGCGGCAGTGGCAGCAAGTGCTGCTCTGGTGTAGCATTTCTCCCTCTCCAGAGAGGGAACTGTGTTCAGCAGAGCTGCTGAATAATCAGAGCCACCTAAGAAAAATACCAGAAGGATAGAGGACACAAAATAGATGCTCTGAAGAAAGATACAGGGGGACAGATGCAGGGGAAGAAAAGAAACCACAAAAAGAGAGAATGAAGAGAGGAGACCAGACAGACAAAAGCAAATTAACGTGTCCTCAGAGACAGGAGATCCTTTCTATACCAGAGAGAAAATAATCTCACCTGGCAATTTTGACACTTCCTAGCTCACCCCCTTCCTTCCCCCACACCTCCCAGAGCTGTAGGGAAGACATGCCCCCACCTGGCTCCCACTCAGAGCACACCGGAGTGCAGCACTGCCAGGTAAACCCATCACCTCCCTCTGTCTCCCTAAGCCTCTCCTGCTCCCCTTGACCAGCTGCGGCAGGCGTCGGCATTTCTGTCACACCTTCGGGACAGAATTAGCAGAGATTTCTGCTCTCCTGTCCATGGTGGCAGTAGGAATAAATCCAGCCCCTCTCCATTTTTCAGTGCAACTGCGTGAAAAATGCTGATTCCTTGCTCTTGTACCCCACCAACTGACAGCTAAACATAAAAAAAAAAATCACCAAGTAGCTTACCTACCCACAGGCAAACGCCTCCGCTGAGTCTGGTCCCATCCACACACAACACTATCTTCACCTCTCTCCCTCTTCTCCCTAACAGAAGCTTTTTCAGAGGGTGCAGATTAATCAGCAAAGTCCAAAAGCGAGCTGTGAGGGACTCGGAAATCCGCAGAACAACTTTTGGTTTCTCGCCTCCAGTTCGACAAAGGGCTGGTTTCTGTGCCTGAGCTGCTGAAAGTTTTACCACTGTCCCCAGGGAGACGTAAAAGCAGCCTTCACTGCCAAAATGAACAAGCAGCTCCACATTTGAAAGAGAACTCAAGCCTTGTAATAAAAAGCATTTTTAGTCAGCTATTTGAAACAATTACGAACCCTTTACTGTGCATTTTAAGAGCTTGGTTTCCCCATCTCTGGGGGCCCAATCCAATTTATGGTACACACAGACTTTGGAAAAAAGGAGCAAAGTCTCTCAGTGGCTCATTCCCCTTCTATTTCTTAATAGAGCTCTGATTTACATGAGTCTAAGGAAATCCCGCAGTTTGTGGGGAGGTCTAAACCCCCAGCAAAGCTGGCACTGTGCAGAGGGGATGGGACGTTTCCACAAAGTCATGCTGCAGATGTGCCTTAGGTTGCAGCAGTGCTGGCTGGAATTTCGCTCGTGAAGAGGAAAAACCAAAAGACTTCTCCGTAAACTTTTTCATGACCTTTATTTAACAGAGCACAAGTAGTCGTATGACTAATGCCCATCTCCACCCAAAGGCAAACCTTGCTTTCTTATTTTCAAGATACACTTTTTATCCCTATCTCTCTGCTCCATCACTCAATCAAGGGAACAATCAATGTACTGGCCTCTTGTTTGGTTTGGTTTTTAGGTTTGTTTTCTTTAAAAGCAGGAGGGACGAGAGCAGATGGAAGACCAGGATAGCGCTGCCCTGAAAACAAGGCAGCAGGAATACACACTGCTCCTGCCACTCACCATCCCTACAGGCATCTGCTCCTACTCTACCTCTCGCCCGAACAGGCTGTGGAAATGAGCTCTGTATGGTTGTTCCTGATTAACAAAGCAATTCCTTCATTTGACTTGAAACCACCAGGCCAGCTTAATTGTGTCCAGCGTGACCTGTGGGTCAGGCCCAATAGGTGATGTGGGTCCATTCGCATCTGAAAGGTCTAAAAAGAAACTCAGAGCACCTCCTGCAATGCACAGTCCCTCCCCAGTTTTCCACACTCCCCACTGTAATGTTTCCCTTCAGACCATGATCATATAGTTCAGTGGCAGAATGGAAGATGATTAGGAAATCATCAAGATACACAGTGGCAGATAGATATATGGGTACAATCAATACATCTTCTCCTGGAGACATACAAAATATTTCAGATATTCTGGCAGGCAGAGGAGAGTGACCACAAGTCTTTTGACTTTTAGAGCGCCCCTGAGCCAAGATTCACCATCCAGAGCAGCTTTATTTATAAACACCTGCAACAGCTGGCACACACGGAGCAAGAGAGCAGCAGTCCCACTCCAACAGTGGACTTCTACAGCAAAACCTGGCCTTCGCGTGGCCCCTCCAAGAATTAAGATTTGTCCTGGCAATGGTATGACAACTACAGCCTGTGCTAAAAGCGGGGCACAACCCCACCCCAGGTCCTCAGCAGACACAGAAGAAATGAACTAGCAGCTGCAGAGCCTACGATGCCCCAAATGAGACATCTGGAGTGGTACAGAAAAACAAGCATTAGCAAAGGCAAAGAAAAAAAAAAAGGTTTGCTTCTAAAAAGTGACTACAGGAGAGATCCTGCCCAAATGTAAGGAGCTGTGGGAGAACGGACAGTAGCTGCTCTTTGGAGGGCTGGGATGCCATTCCCCACACAGTCCCCAGGGGGCAGAAGGGTCAGAGTGGCCCCTCTGAGCCTCGGCCCCATTTTATGCAACACCAGCTGTGACAAGCACGATGCAATGAAGGCAACCCTGGCTTTCGCCACCTCCCTCAAGCATCTCTGACTATATGGATTGTTGCATTTTGGTTTTTTTTTTTATGGTTTCAAGGTCAGAGTCTAAATATGCACAGAGGCAGCTGATCAGAGGAAGGATGCACGGGGAAGGGCTGCCTAGATAGCTCAGCCATTTTCAAAGTTTACCAGCCTTCACGTACCACACCATCCTCTTGCTCAGCAGCTAATGACGGGTCTGCCTCCATGGCGCAGTGCAAGGCAGGAGCCCCCGCGCAGGCAGGGGGCCGAGGGGTGCCCTGTGGGCACGCTGCTGCCCTCAGGGCAGGATTAATGAAGCTCACGGAGCAGCTTCTAGGGCTGGGCTGGCAGCGCCCGGGCTCGCAGCTGCACTGGGGAGCTTTGCTCACTCACCACTGTTGCTGGGACCCCCGATGTGGAGACCCTGCGCTCCTAAAGCAGATCTCTGACCGCCCCCTTCATCACAGCGCTGGGTCCCACAGATGATGGGGGGCCTGAGGCAGAGCCACCTACACTGCACACAACCAGAGCCAGGCAGGTGAAATGCACCCTCAGTGCTTATGGCTATAAAACTCACAGTGTGGATGGAAAAACAGAAGCTGTAATTATTACACGATGAGGTGATCTGGCTTTTTGTGCCGTCCTGTCCTCTAGTGTGGTTAAGGGAAAGTGAAAGAGAAAAAAAAAACCAACCCAAAATATCAGGTTTCAAGGCCTGTCACAAACATACCCAATTCTTTGATTCAGAAAAGAGCTCTGAAGTTTTCCTTGGACTTTATACAAACCTTGGTTTAAGCAGCAATAGCCCACACCTGGATAAAACAGCCAAAGCACGCATCTATCCCGAAACAGACAACATCATTAGAGAGAGATTCATGCCAGCAGCCAGAGCAGGCCTGGTTTATCCATGCTCAGGGCTAGTTCCTACTGCCATAGCAAGCCCCAGAAACTCAGACAGGTTTTGTGTCCACGAATGGGCTTGCAAGCAGTTTGTGCTGGTTTTTGTCAGCTCTTTTTAGTGCTTGCAAACTGTCCCACCTCTCACACTATTTTGATGGATGCTCCCTTTCTGCAAGTGTTTCTAAGCCAAAGCGCTTCACTTTGCCTCCTGACATATGGTGCTCTCCTTCCAGCCTTGCACATGGCTGCTGTTGGGAGAGCCCTGGGCCTTGGAGTCCACCCGGCGAGGAAACGTCCCAGCCCTGAAAGTCTCGTGCCCTACCTGAAGCACTCCCCATCCCCGACACCAGCCATGGCACCTCCTGCTAGCAGCTGCCACCAAAGCGGTTCTTATTTTGCTTTGGTGACTGCCCCACTACCAGCATTGCTGTAATGCTGCTTCAGCACAAGGGCAACCCTTCTTGACATGGGGGCTGCAGGCTGAGCCCCCCGGGGCTACTCCTGTCCCCTGCCACCACTGCATACCACCAGATCGGGCAGCACAGCTGTCTTCTCCTGCTTGCCCCTGGGTGGAAGAAGTTGCTGTCAGTCTCGGCAGAGCAAAGGGTTGCAAGTTACTGATATCTGCTCCAGAGTCCCGAGCTGAGACATGCCAAACTGAGGGAAGTTGAGAAAATTAAGACACCCTTTGACATGCCATTACTGCACTGACCTTTCAAGACCAGCAACCTTGAATCACTATTTCCTTTTGGGACCAGAAAAAGTAAAAAAAAAAACCACCCTGCAACTTCTGGTTCTTTTCTGTGCTCTTTCTCCAGCCTTCAGCATCATTAGAAAGCTATTTTATCCTGGATTTCATCAAAGGTAGATCATGCCTTCCTCACAAAAATTCACTGCAGTGGAAGCCCCTAGACTCACGTTTCCTCAGACAGGAAACCTGAGATGTAGCATTCAATAAAACGTTATTAGGCCTGTCCTTCATTTAGGTCAAACATTTTAAAGGTTAAAAAACCCCCAAAATAGGAGATATCCAAGTAGGGCGAGGATTGCAAAGAGTACACGCATCTAGAAATTGCACTGTTTAGTGCTAGCAGGTCTCACATTTCACTGCGTCTGAACTCAGGCTCAGCAAACACACCCCAGAAACCCTTGACCGACGAGATGGCAGGAAATGAAGCAGGCAGGCCACCTGGTCATTTCCTAAGAAAAAGTCCACTGAAATCAAGATGTTCCCATGGAGTGTTTTAATCTAGATGAATTGGCATGTTCTGGTTTAAAAAAAAAAAAAAATCTGGGGGAAAAAAACCCCAACCAGCTCCACCGCTTGCTCTGGCCACGTGCATCATGCCCAAACCTCACTGGCCTCCCAAGCACCAATATGCTCCCCTGCTCCTTCCCAGCTAACACCGCTGTGTATCTCACATTTACTCTGTGTACCACACATTTAGTCTCGCATCTGAATGAACTGGAGATTGTCAGTAGGACAGCAAGACTGCGCATGGACCACCAAAGCGTCTCTCCCTGCCTTGTCCTGCCTCTCCTCAAGCATGGTATCACAGACTCGTCCCACCAGTCACTGATCTCAGTCAAAGGCAGGCTTTTTAGCTCTTTTGCCTTCCCTCAGCATTAATACAGATGTTTCCAATGTTATCTGCAGTACTGCCCCCAGTTCTGGAGCCGATTGGATGTGGTCAAAAAGTTAACATGCTACAGGCAGGCAGAAATATGACTGAATGTTACGTCTAACTTCACGTGTCCAATAAACCACTGCTTTTAAGAGACACACAGACAAAGATACGGCCAACAGTGTTAATACAAGGGTATCGGCTGCAGCTTTATAGGAGGCAGGGAGAGTGATATTCTGATAACGCTGGGCACTGTTGAAATCAGAACTAATGCTAAACACAGTTTCTCAATAAAGGGCAACAGAAAAATGTCTAAGAATTACTTCTTTTAATAGTGCCAGCAAAAAGATTAAACTATCAACCCCCTCCTTCTGGATAACAGTGGTGAAATACATAAATAAGAGAAGAGGATTCAGAGAATAACTTTTGAAAATGCACTAGCTTTAATTCTGTCAGCATTAGGCAGGAAAACACTATGCACTCCTTTAAACTGAATGCATACTACATCCTAACTGAGTCTGTGTCTTCATACCCCAAATCTCACAGAGCACTGGTAGCATGGTATAAAGGGAGCTGCTGCCTTAAACTGAGACAGGAGATATGAAAGCTACTACATCTTGCATCCACAGAGATTCAAGAGGCCCAAATGCAGACGAACCGATTTATATGCAGGGCTTCCATATGGAACATTTAAAGTTTATCATTTACAGAGGTGAAGATAAATGTGCAGCAATAATTGCTAGCTTATTTGTCTTCGTAATTCATGTCCTCCTGTTCATTACAGATGTCAGCTATTTTGATTCCTAAGCTCAGGCAAAATAAAACTTGGAACCCAATCCTGATTGATATGGAGCGCACAGCAATCCCTACTGCTTCCAAAAGCAGTGTGATGAGCTCAGCATTTCCCTGAGCCAGTTCTTTATCCACAGAACTGAGATGCAGGAGGGCAGCTTCCTTAATCAGGATCTTATTGTAGGTATAATTTTTCTATTTCATTTCATATTTGCAACCTTGCTAAATGAATGTAAAATGCGTGCAACTTAAAAAGAGATCCAAAGTGCCAGCAAAGAGTCAGATTCAAGGAGAATACCCATGTTGCTGTTATTTTCAGTTCCTCGATTCCAATACTTCCCTTCCCAAACACCAGCCTCCCTGCATTGTGGTAGAGGATCATCATTGGACTTGATGATCCTAGAGGTCTTTTCCAACCTTAATGATTCTAGGTACAGTGTCTCTGCACAGCTGTACTGTAATCTTCTCAAACAGGCTAGAGAAAGTCTGTACTTGAAATGGATGAAGCCAGGAGAAGGCAGACAAGAACTAATGCAATCTGTCCTGGCTGAAGCTGAGAGGTCTAGCGATACGTTTAGCAGGCTGTGAGGAAATGAGAGAGGACCAAGGCACACAGCTAATTAGATCTAGCAGACATTCCCCCAAAGGAGGGAAACTTTTTCACAAAGAAAACGGTTGACCTTGACAGCATCCAGAACAAATCCTGCATTAAAAGCATGTCCAGAGAGGCTTAAAAATAACTGGCCTACCTCTGAAAATTTTATAACTTTCCCAAAATAGGCAAGGGATCACATTCAAAATGTTCTTGCTTTACAGCCTGCCAAGCAATGGGAGTGGCTGGCTTTGAATCTTCTGCTTCAGCCACTGGGCTCTCATCAAGCATGCAGGCGACCAAAACAAATCTTCCTTTGAGCTTCAGTGTCAGCTCTTCACAGGCAGGAGCAAAGCAATAAGAAAAGATATGATACAACCTGGAGATGCATGTAAGCCAGCAACACAGCTGAATTCTCTATGCTCACATCTGGTGATCTTGACTAAACCTACAAAACAAACTTGGGTTACCTTTTGCACAGGATTGACCTCTGCTGGAGCTAACAAGAAATGAAGATGTCATGAGCTGTATCTTTGGAAGAAGGCAACTCTTTCATGTCCTTACCTCCCCTTTGGAAAAAATAAAAAATCATGCCCATTGACAGAAAAAAATCAAACACAAAACCACCACCAAAGGCGTAGTCACCAGTGGTGCTGCCTAGTATTTCGACCAAAAATGAAGATGCTTTTAAAAACAAAAAAAAAGAAAAGAAATTCTGATCATACACAGAAACAAATGTTTCTGGTAAAACTTCCCTGTCTGTTTTTAAAATCTACTATAATTACACTCTACTCAGTGAAGACTCTACTCAAGAAAAAGTTGCAAGTCAATTAACAAGCATTTCTGGACCATTTGCAAACTGAGAGAGAGTCTGTAAAGGTGACTGTGTTAGGAGAAAACACCTTCAATGGCCATTCTGATACATAACGGCTCTAGCGCCTTCCAGTCCCTGACTTCACCATTTCTTAATACATCTCCCAGTACCTGACATGACAATTTTTTGTCTCCGTGCTCTTCTAACTCAGGCCCATCCCTCCTCTTCCTCTCCTCTCCTGCCAATGTCCCA
Organism: Morus bassanus; assembly: GCA_031468815.1. Taxonomy (NCBI): domain Eukaryota; kingdom Metazoa; phylum Chordata; class Aves; order Suliformes; family Sulidae; genus Morus; species Morus bassanus. Next base: position 95,788,984 of record CM062568.1, on the reverse strand, counting down.
TTTAAGTAATCCCTTCCTAAGAAAATCCAGCCAAAAGGATTTAAAGAAAAAATGCCATAAAATTAGTTAGATTACATTCCTCTTTGTGATCCATTGCCTGTCGCACCTGGGTAGGCTGCAAATCTTTGGGCTCAGGGTTGTCTCTTTCTGTTGCATGTGCAGGATGTCCAGTGCAACGGGTCTTGCTTCACCCCTTCGCCCCAGCAATCCTTTTGAGTTATGATCCCTGCTGCTAAGCATCCATCTAGCACTAGCTGCTGTCACAAAATTGATTATCCACCACAGCTCTTGCTGCTTCCATCCAAAACGGAGATTCCTATGCAGTAAAACTACTGGCCCCTGCCCTCCCTGCAGAAACTGTCATCAGGGATACCAGCATGTGCAAACTACAGCAATAGGGATGCTGCCTCTGCTCTCATGTCGCCACCAGGTCAGAGCTGAGTATCTAGTGCACCCGGGTCAGGGGATAGCCACCAGATTTGCCCTGAAATACAGTGGAGGAGATTTTCATTAGACACACTGATGTCAAACTTAAGAAGCTGTTCTTGCACAGCTACTTTCTGTAAGGGGGCTATTATCCTATTTCCTTTTCAAAAATATTTTTAAGGTTCAGTGCTTTTCCTTGCTGGGACACTATTACAAGTACATGAATAGCTGTCCCGAGTGAGCTGCCACCAGATTAATGTCCTCAGAGGTCAAACTGTAGTGCTGGTAAAAAAAATTATGAAAAGAAAGTAAAATACTGACTGTCAGATAGATGCCGAAGTGAATACTAAGTTATCATGGAGCTGGCTACTCACCACCGACTCCGCAGACGACAGAGATGTGTACTTACCCCAAACTGTAACAGTGCCTCTGTTAGCTACAAGGAAGTAGAGTTAAATGACCTCTGATAGGAAATGCAAATTGTATATACAACCCAGCTGTTTCCCAGCATCCCCACCCATCCATACACTAACCATACACCAAGTTTTAATAACAATTCCATGCAGGCTAGGGCAGAAATGGCAACCAGGGCTGTGTCACTTGTTCGGTAGGGAAAACAGGTTAAAAATCACAGAGAGGTGATTGCAGCCTTCTTGCAACCAGGAGAAGAGGCCAATGATTGTTTAATGAACAGCAGGGAAGAAAACATCAGAGTCATTTTGTTTGCTGCAGGATGAAGAATTGGATATGCCCCAAGAAGTCCTTAAAGCACTAACAAAGAGTGCAGTGTAGGAGGGACACAATACAAGGGCTTGAAAACACCCTTGCAGTGGGGCTCAAAACTAATCATTTCTTGCTAACACAGTAGGAAATACCTATTCTTATAGAATTTTCCTATAAGGAAATAATTAATTACATACCACTTGTAGGAAGAAGATTCAGGAAGGATAATGAGATTTGGGACCCGATCTCCATACTAAGACCATGCATGTAATGAATGGTTATAATAAACACTCATATTCTTATGGTGAAAACTCAGCTTTATCACACCTTACACTTACAGAAAAATACTTGGAAATCTTAGTAAAATTAAGTTCTTCATCATGAGACTTATGCTTATTTTTACGTAAGACACTTCATTAAGTGAGAGAAAATATTCTGTTTTACAGTTTAGTCACCAGTGGCTCTATTAATTGATGTGTCTTTTAAGTCAGCTGCAGACAAAAACGTGGTCATCTCTGGATAAAAATAAAATGCAAAAATTCATTTCTGCTGGGAATTTTCAGACCTAATTTCTTGAAATGTGGCTTTAAATATGCATGACTGAACGTCTAAGGAAAAAGAACTTACAGTTTGGAGACATCAAAAGCGGCATCCCGCTCTGCAAGCTAAAGCGCGTAATTAGAGGAAGGAGGTGCCTCCAGCACCCATCGTTAGCTTGTGGAGCACGGCTTAGAGCCCTGCGGCCATTCGTGCTTCCTGAATACTGATTCATCATGCAAGCCACGGCTCCTACGCCTGTCAGTTGTGGTCACTTGTGAAGAAGTTGCATGGTGGTCCATGGCCACCAGAACAAAACCCAGGCTGCTAGGGGGGCAAGCCTGCTTTGGACCAAGCTTGTGGGGGCACAGGCTGTTTCCAGAGAGCGGCTGGATGGCTTCAGCTTCAACCTGCTCAGCAGCCAGAGCCTCTGCACAGCTGCAGCCTGCAGCAGGCAGGACCACGCACCTCAGGTGGGTGGCTAGCTGCAGGTCACCTCTTTGTCCAAGCCGTGATGGCAGCGGGACCTGGCTTCACCTTCCCTCACACACACCCCCTCTGTTGAGCTGTGGCTAGAGATGGCAGGCAGCCGTAGCCTCCCTTTTCACGAATCAGGCTCACAGAGCTCAGTTTTCAAGGGCCAGCAGTTGGGCAAAGGTGGAGATGTAAGACTTCAAAAGATAAAAAATGCAAGATAATCAAGACTAGATGTTTTGAAACAGGAATATCCCCTATTTAAAACCTTTACTGTTTCTTAAATGCTCTTGTTGATTGCTTGCCTCCTAATAAATCCATGCAAAATCTAAACATCTATAATCCCTATGTGAAGAAAGTAAGGGAGGAAAATGAAAAACAGCCTGAAAAACAGCCTCTAGTGTTATCCATGGCCATCAGACTAGCACTGTGTTTAAAGTTCATGCTGGCACAAGAACGATCTAGACTTCAGTGGAAAGACTCTCTTGTACCTCAGGACTGACCGGGGTAGGGAAGACTTTGAGAGAGTCTCCGATGAAGGAGTTTTGGTAGTCTCAGTGGATCAGTCAGCACAGGAATTCCTCCCTGCACATGTAACAGTCTTCAGACATGTAGCAACAAACTACAGCATCATACCACACTATCTTAAACCCAAGCGAATCATCAAAACTTCTTCATCTCTCAAAAGGAATAAAACAAAAACCAGAACCTGCAGTAAGCATATGAGTACTGTGTGCAGTTTGGGTGCCACAGTCGGTTAAGGATATAAAGCTACTAGAGAGTGTCCAGAGAAGGGCCACGAAGTTGGTGAAGGGTTTAGAGGGGAAGCCGTATGAGGAGCAGCTAAAATCACTTGATTTGTTCAGCCTGGAGAAGAGGAGGCTGAGGGGAGACCTCATTGCGGTCTGCAGCTTCCTCACAAGGGGAGGAGCAGGGGCAGGTGCTGATCTCTTCTCTCTGGTGACCCATGACAGGACCCGAGGGAATGGCAGGAAGATGTGCCTGGGGAGGTTTAGGTTGGATATTAGGAAAATGTTCTTCCCCCAGAGGGTGGTGGAGCACTGGAACAGGCTCCCCAGGGAGGTAGTCGTGGCACCAAGCCTGATGATATTCAAGAAGCACCTGGATAACACCCTCAGACACATGGTGTGAATTTTGGGGTTGTCCTGTGCAGGGACAGGAGTTGGACTCAATGATCCTTGTGGGTCCCTTCCAACTCAGGACATTCTATGATTCTATGTGGTGCAGTTCATCCAGCTTTAGAGAGGAAGAAAATATAATGTGTGCATCCTGAGTCAAATGTACAGAAAAAAACATACTCTTTTGCACTAGCACACATGTTGGATGACAGCATACACCATAAAAACTGCCAGAATAGATATGGTCAGCAAAGACTCTGCAAAACAACTGTGAAGGAGAGTTGCTGCAATGCAGTTTAGGAGAGGAAGCTCCTCTGGGGAATTATTGCACCCATCTAACACACGCACGTAGTCAGCACGTGGAAAAAGGATTCTCCATTGCACCATCACCAGCAATGTGCCCAGAGGGCAAAGGTAGCAACTGGGTCTGTCGGGCGCACAAAACCTCTTGGGCAGATGCAGAGCAGTATCAGTCCAATTCCATCCTTAACTAGGCACTAGTCGGCCACTGTCCATATGGCTATTATATTTCTGTAATAATGACTTCGTTGATCTTGCACAGCTTCCTTCTGAATATAATGAGAGGCAGTAATGACATCCACAGCAGCACAAGACCCAGAGCGATTTCTCACTTTGCTGGCTGTGAGAACTGGAGGAAAAGCAGAGCTATCAGTTTGCTTATCTGCTGGTCTTACAAAGTTAAGATTTAGCAGTAAGAAAAATTGAAAAGAACTGAAAAGTGATTTACAAGCTCATTAGTCACTGCACACAACAGTAGTGGTGTGAAACTCTTTTGGAACTGCTTTGTATTCAAGCGTCTACGCTCCTAATAACCTTCAGAAATAGCAGAATACGGCATTGAAATGTGCAGTAATAGATATGCAATGAAATTCAACAGTACCAAAATCAAGGTCCTGCTGCTGGGACCAATGCCAGAAGTTTCAAGCTCCTAAAGTTGCAAATAATAGCGGAGGAAAAGGGTTTCTGAACACCAGCTGACCACGGTGTTTATGAGGAACCACTCACGGCACACACATAGAGAAAAAGGCATGTGCAACCCAGTGGTGCACTTCCATAGGCGAGGTATTTCCAGAAGAGGCTGTGCACAGGCTGCCACTGCACAAGGCGCCGGTGAGCACAATCTGCAATGCTGTAACGCAATCTGCAATGGGCGTAAGTTCAGTTATCCCCATTCAAGAAAGGTGAGGTGATACTGCAACAGGTACAAAGAAAGACTCCCAGGATGACGAGGCAATGGAGAGTGTCTTTAGCAGGAGGCAAGACGCATAGCTTTCAAAGCCTCACATGAAGTGGGATAAAGAGGTGTGAGGGGATATGAACCTGCCTGTAAGGGGATTACACACCAGGGACAAGAGAGAGCTATTTAAGCCAAAGGCCAGCTATGCTGGGAACAAAGCAGGCACACGCTGGCCACGAATGCATTTAGGGTGGAAATGAGAGTAATGAGGTTAGGAGCAGCCTCCTCCTCTCGGAAGACCGAGGTGGGAGGGAAGGAGGTGAAGCCGGCAACACGGCCACTGCCTGTGAAAGATAACAGCTGGGCAGCTTTCATCCCTTCACCTGCGGGAGGGAGGCTGCGGGGCAGCAGCACAGGGGGAGAGCAGGCGGGCCCCACTAACATCCCTAATTGGCTGGAGCCTGTGAAGAGGAAGCGGGGTCCGGGGGGGCTCGTAGCCTCCACTCATGCAGTGTCAGGCCACCTCTGCCAAGAAGGTCGTCAGCTGCAGTGTTCATTTCAGTTCAATCCATGCAAAAATCAGCTTGGGAGCATGTGTAATCATCTGATAAGGGCTTCGTTTAAAGTTTAAAAAGGATTTTATTATTGCAACTAAACCCCTAATGTACTGATCCCATTTTATGGAAAATTACCAGTTATTTACATTCTCCTAATCATACTCAGAACAAGCTGAGAGCTGCCACTCTGACTGCTTTTTTCTAGAAAGAACACATTTCTTTCATAATTGAAACTTCTGGTTCTTTCCTTTTCTCCTTTCACATGGGCCATGTTTTCCTCCCCGGCTCTTTCAGGCACCGTGCTGCAGTGAACTCCAACGGACACAGGTCTGCTTTCGGCAGGCAGTGTACATATGGTGGATCCACACTCTGTTGCTGCACAGCTCACATGGGCCACCATGAGAAAGCAAGTGTTCTCATTTCAGCGTACCCAAGTCAGTCCTTCAAAACCAATGATGTTCTCTATAACCATCTGTATTTGCTCTCATCCACACCTTCGTTACTGCCCCTCCTCCCAAACACAGATAGCAATGAAGCCACGGAATTGAAAAAAGTAACAAAACAAGGCTAAGGAGGGCAAAAGTATGGTTTGTTCCATTCTAAAATAACCCAGTTTTGTCCCAGTTAAGGTCCAGCACTCTGGCTCTGCGTCTACACAATGGTTTTTCATACTGCTCTGTTCTTCATCTGCGTGTGGCTCTGTTTTTCATGTGCCGCTCCTACTAAAGAAGCCAAAGTCAAAGCCAGAAGTCGCTTTTAACACTCAAATGCTTTTTTTAGAGAGAGGACGTAAGTATTCTGCCCTGAATCCCAACAGGAAGGCGTTCCCATGGACCATGGTGTGCAGATGCTCTGTGCACTCTCTTGCACTGCTGGGAGATGGATTTAATAACCATGGCTGTTGTCTCAAGTCCTCTTTTCCTAACAGCTAAAAGGAGGACGAAGGCGGCCCAGGAAATTCAAGTTTGTCAGTTCCTCCAGAGCCCATACAGTAAACAGACAGCACGTGCAGCCAGTTCCTAACTTCTAAATGTTTTGTGAAATGTGTAAGTGTGCCTTTTTAGAATGCAGAATCCTTAAAAGCAGCAACTGCCTACAGATATACCAGACACCCACAGGCCTGAAACAAGTATGTGGATGTCAGGGGCCTTCTGAGCAAGACCAGCTGCCAGCTAGAGTGACCATCGACTCCCTTCTTTGCAGGTTAATCAGAGATACAATGTCTTTATCCATAAGCAAGTCGGATATTCAAGGAGGTGATGCTCAGCTGTGTGTGTGAAGCTATGTGATCAGAATATCCTTATCCTCAGTGGAAAAAAGATGACTGCTCCTCAAGCCAGACTGGTAGAAAGGGGCAAGTGACAACAAGGCAGCTTTGAAGGACTGCAGAAGAGAAGCTACAATTCCCTAGCATGCCCCTAGCATTTAGCACAAGACTGCAGTGAACTGGCCTACTACTACTGTAGTACTAGTGTACTACAGTACACCATCTCATTAATAGAAAAATATTTCCAAGAATCAAAATTCAAAATTGTCACACACACACCCCCCACGGCAGACACACCATAGTTTATAAATATTATTTCAAAATAGTTTATGACCTGTAATCGTTCACCAGAAGCCCCTGGATTACATTAAAAGAAACAACTGAACTGAATGGTGTTATATATATCTATACATATACACATACTGTTGCTTAAATAGTTGAGATGTAGGAGTGCCTGTGTTTGTGGGTATTGCACATCTGTATGGGTCTGAAAATAAAGGCATATCCCTCACATATAAGTTGCTTTTTGCTACACGTTAAAATTGCTTAATGAAAATACTGACACTTTTGAGTGTATATGTATGACCGTGTGTGTTCTCATGTCAAAAAAACCTGTGTTTTTTTATCTAGCCTTGCACTCAAACTGCCAAATTCTGGCTGAAACAAAACCAAAAGAAGTAAGCCAGAGCAGGAGCAAAACCTTAAAAATTTCAACCCAGACGTTTGAAGTTGTGATAAAGAGAGTAGAAAATATCAGATAATCATAATTCACTACCAGATTGCTGTAAACACACATATAACTGTACTGCTTGTACTTTAATGCTCTTTTGAGACACAAACTAACCTGTAACTCTCTTCTCCATCAGGACGGTCAGGCCACCAGAAAAGCTTTTTAACCATAGGTCTCCCACCACTGAACTCAGCTTATGTTCTGGTGTGGATCCAGAAGCTGTGGGACACGTGCAGGATTCCCTCATCCTACCCTGAAGCTTTGCCACAGTTCCTTTGGGAGCACGGGGACTAACGCTCTCGTTATTCATAGCTGAGCTGCTGTGAGTCCCTTCAGAAGAGCCTCAGGAGGCAACGGCTGCCGCTTTCATCTGCGGACCACTCATCCCTGGTGACGTACCTCCATCTGGCCTGTAAAATGTCCTTTGTCAAAACCTGAAAACTCCTGAGCAGGAATGTTCCTGCTATTTGAGATACAGTGCAAGATTTACAGAAGGTGGCTCACTTGCTCCTCGCTCCTTCAAGTTTTCTTTTCTTGAAACAACTACAGTGATGTCCTAAATTACAGATGGACCAAATTGTACTGGACTTTGCATATCTTATTGCTATGAAAGATGATTCATTTTTAAATACTTTAAGACTTCTTTATTCCTACTAATCTCATCAGCTCCAATCAGGTTTTGATAAACCATTAAGACACTTACTAACCAAATCTGCAATCAGAGCAAATAAATGAAGTAGGTGGATTGTTTAAACAAAAGGAGGGAGGAGGAGTCCCTAGCTCTGGCACACACAGTTTCAGACTCTAACTTGCAAAGCCTTGCTGAGCTGCTCAGGGCAGCCACAGGAATGGCAGAGGTGAGCCGCCATCCTACTGGCTCTTGGTGCTGCTCTTCAGTTCCCCCAAACACGAGATAAATTCCCCACAGTAAGAGAAAGAGATGAGGTTTGTTCTGCGTGGCAACTCTTCCGAGTTTCCTTTAAAGCGCCTGTAACTAAGACAACTGGCGAAAGCCTCTCTGTGCATTTGGCTCTAGTGCACTTTCAGCTTCACTGGAAATAGGGCTAATAAAAAAAGCCCATGTTTACATACAGCAGAGAAGAAATATGTTGAGGAAGCAATTTCATTTGCAAGCTTGAATGGAAGTGCTGCAATTAATGGAAAGTAAAAAGATAAATATAATACGTAGGCATTAAAAAACCTGTTATATGTTTTAGAACAGCAATTAAAGGAAATGATTCACTGTAGAGCACCCGTTGAAAAGATGAAAGAAAACCATTGCCTCTTTCTCAAGAAGAATTACAGTTTGAAGGGAGGTTTCATGCTAGTATAATGATAGTTTATTTACAGATATTCAATATTTGTCTTACTAGCGTTCATATTAGCAGTAAGGCAAGCTAATGTTACCATCATTATACACATCATTCTGTTTTATTTCACTTGACTAGTTGTTGTAAAATTCATGTTTGCGCTGTTGCCAGTCAGTCTTGTTCAAGCCTCATCTATGATCTTTAAAGGCTCCAATTTGGGGAGCCACCTACTAACGAGAGAAAATAGAAGGCATTAAAAGGCTGAGCATGAGCCATACAAATTCCTAGTTGATTACTCTCTTACATGCATTTACCAAGCTGTCCTATTTTACTTCACCAGCTCTTGCTACGCGCTGCCAGCAGCTGTCACTAACACCGTACTGTGACTGGCTCCAGGCAGGGATGTAGCTCCCAAATTTGCCAACCTATCTGGCTGTAGCTGTGGCTCACTGTTAATCCAGGATGACACACCTGCGACATGGTGGCTTACCAAATGGGCAACATTAAGCTTAAGGTATGGGAGCCTGGCAGCCCAGGAACGAAACAGTAGCAGTATCAGCAAGGAAGGCAACAGCAAATAGAGCTGCTACACTCACCCACATATAATGAAATAAAAACCCCAAACCTTGGCATAAAACACTATGGGAAAAGACCAGACATACCTTTTCCATTTCATGTTGCCAACCACATTGTTAACACACATTACAGTGCTTTCACCTCCAAACTCCAGGCGTATACAAAAGGAGCACATCCTCCTACTTAATTAACATATAAAAATATAAAGACCTGCATTTTAATATGGATTATATTAACAGGTGGACCTTGTGGCTTCCAAGCATGCCAGGGTGTTGGGGAGCTCTCCTGTCTGAACATTGCTGAGGACAAAGCTAGGGAATCGTGTACTTTCCTAGGATTTGCAGGGAGAAAACGCATAACAAAGGCTGCTTCCAGCTGTGACAGCCCTGACAAACAGCACCAGTACATTCTGCTTCTTCAAAAACATGTTATTCCCATCTAAGCGTTACCAACAGAGAGTGCTCCAGGATCAGCCTCTGGAAAAGAAGACACAGCCCAACAGGGAACAAGAACTTCTCTGAGAGAGTCTACATCATCATTGGCTTCCTCAGTCTGTAAGTCTTTTGGACTTCAAGACTCTGCCTACAGGTGTAGGAGGTTAGTGTAACAAAACTCAGTGTAAGACTTCACGGAAGCGGAAGGTAATTTTATTTTATGAAACTCCAAAGCTGATTTTACTTACTGACACTCTCACATTCAAATACTCATAAGCACCAAGATCCATGTGTCCAACCAACTAGTCTGGCCGGGATCACCTGCGTACACACAGCACGTAGGTCAGGAGATGCTGGCTGCCTAGTCCTCACAATATCTCCTGGGTTCTTCTCAATGGGACATAAAAAAACAATTTGGGGCTCATCTTCCATACCATTTAGTAGTGAATATTGTTCAGAAACTTCTGCCTCATTATTTTGCTTTACTCCTCTCAGAAGTCTTAGACAAAAATTCCTGAATTTCGCAGTTCTTTTGTTTTCTTTATCTGGCTATCTTATGGCTCGAGTCTTGTTCTTCATCTTATCCTGTCTTTAGGTCAGTTTTTTCTTCCTCTTCTTGCCATTTGGTTCCTTGACTGAACTCATACAAAGGGTGCTCCATAGCAAAACATGCTGTTCCTTTAATCCATGTTCTGCTGTTTCTTATAGAGGTTTCACACATAGACACTTCCATTCATACTTCACTTACATTGACGATGGTACTTCAGTTACAAGTTTCTACACTGCAAAGACTTGATGCATTTTGCAATGCATTTTGCTGCACTGCAGGTGCAGAGATGCCTTCACTATCAGTAGAAAGCATCCCAAAACATGCCACATCAAGAAACATGAAAATCTAGAATTAACAAGAATGAATCTTTTTTGTTTGTGCCAAAAGGCCAGACACTTAAAAAGATATTCCAGATATACTGTGAATTAAGCACAGAAGGGCTGAAACTCAGTGACCTGCAGGTTACTCAAACAGCATGCATGACATGAATGAAGTACCAAATGAATGCCTTGTCAATTAAAAAAAAAAAGTACTACCCTGTAATATAGCAAGAAAGAAAAACAATCTGACTTACAGAGTTCTTTGCACAATGGACATCACTTATATCTAACTCCTTCTATCCTTACATCATCCCAACAGACCAGGCAACAAGATTTGATGCGCAGGCCACCAGGTTCCTAGACTGACTCCACGTTCCAGGTTCCCAATTTAGATCTTACTGGAGAAATTACACGAGAAACAAACAACCAACCATTTCCACACCCTAGACATTGGAAGGGACTTGATGCATCTCTTTCCAGAGCAGTGTGGTATTGTTTAATAGCCAGCAACAGAAAACGAATGATTGGGAGGACTGGATGCTCTTGCTGGCTTGGGGAGAGGAGCACTCTTTGGTTAGAAGTAAAACAACCTGGACTTCTTTAGACATTAAGATGTATGCCATTCACAAAGGCAAAAAAAAAAAAAAAAAAAAAGGCTGGTTGCTAAGGCACAAAGGGATAAATGGGTGTCCAAATAAAAAATATATCACAAGAATACTTCACATTGGATGAATGATGTCACTGTGAAATGAAGCTGTCTACAAAAAAAAGCTTAGGCAAGTGCACGCCCCAAAAGATGCCTCCCCTTCAGGGAGAGAATCAGTTTCTCTTACTGAGTGCAAGGGTCACAGCTCTGTGAAACTGGAGAGGACTAACTCATGAGAGCCATAACAAGCACTCACCAGTCAGTACTTGTCACATTACTGCACACAGGGCAGCACCGAGGTGTTCGAGGCAGCTAGCACGGGCGTCCCCTTGTCCCTCACTGGGGAAAATGCAGAAACTCATCAGCATATCCTAGACAAGGCTGAAACCAAACCTGAAGGAAGCCTGGTAAGTTTGGAATAATTATGATATATTTGGTCTGCTCTTGCTAACTGCTCAGTGGGTACACCATACACATAATAAAAGGATGTTAAGTTCTCAAAAGTTAAGTTTTCCTTTCATTAAAATGGCCCATGTAGATTGGGAAGTCAGAAGATGAGAATGTTCCCACAATACAGGGATGTTGCTCCCATTATACATAAATATTATTGCCAGCACAGTTCAAGGCCTGGCTCTAAAGTACTTAACGCTTGGGAGAAGTTTCACCACAGCTATTTTGTACTACAGTTGACAGCACAGCAGAACACCCTGTTACTGTGAGAGCAAGAACGGAAAGAAGATAAATAAAGAAGGAATACAGGAAAACATAAATAGAGAAAAAAGCATAAATAAGTGCAAACAAAGCAAGTCTTCAAAAGCAGACATGTTCTCCTGAAGAAAATTAGCTGAAGTTTGTTATCTGGCAGTAGCTGTTTTGGTATATAACTTCACCCACCAATGAAAAATAAACAAAGCTCTTTTTGGCTCTGCCATCTTTCTCTCATCCTCTTTCATCTTTGCCTGCTATTTTGCTCCATCTCCGTGTTTTATGCTCCTCACAGGTGCCTGGGCATCCCCTTCTAGGCATGCCTGCCAGGCACTTGAGCTCTACAGCCTGGAGGTAGGTTTGCTGTCTTCGAAGTGTCAGCCCAACACAAAAGGAAGCCAACAAAAACCATGGGGAAGCTGCCAAATGTTTCAGTGGCTCTAGATCTCCTCCCTCCATGGAGGGGCATTCAAAACCCACACGTGATCTGCTGGGTACAGAAAGGTAGAACAGAATGGCTCTTTTCTACTACATTGTATTACTTATTTTCTTAGATCATGTAAAGAATACTTAAGAGTATCCTTCAAAGCAAAGCAATGCTTAAACTGTAATGTAAAAATGTCCTTTCTACATACCTTGCCCTCTCCCCCAACAAGACTGCTCAAACCCAGCCAAATTCCCCTTTGTGCTAATCTGACAAAGTAAGTTGAACAGAATTTGATCAGATTTGCTGAGAAATTCAGATCTGAAAGGGTTTCTGAAACACATTTATGTGCGTTGAACAAAAACATTTTCTCATTCAAATGGATATTTTAAAGTCAATACAAGTAAATACTCCCCTGCTGCATCATTACAGGAGTTACATTGTTTAAGAAAGCAAATATAAGGAGAAAGTAAAACCTGTTAGAAATTGTTTATATCATCTTCATTGTCCAAGCTGATAAAGTGCCAACAGAAATGGAAAACCAAGCCCTGCCTACTGGAAAAAAAATTCTTGCAGCATTTACAGTCAGGCATACCACTGGGTATGAGCCATTGCCTCCTTCTTTTGGAATGGCTGGCACCTGACAGCAAGCTGTCAGCAAGGTATTGTCTTCCCTGTTATTTCTTAAACTGGCCATGTCCCATTAAAATACAACATGGTTATGAAAATGTTCCTTTCAAAACTTAAAACCAGCATTAATTTTCAAATCAAGATCACCAGTTACATCTTTAGCAGCATTGCCTACATTACTGCTGGTAAATGAAGCCAAAAAATGGTTTTATTAATTTAAATAGATGTCCTTTTTTAATATAAAAATTTTTTTTTTAGTTTGCCTCACTTGCTTTATTAAAGGAAGGCATGGAGTAAGGAGGAAGTGGTATAAAGACATGCAGCATGGCTTACTGAAGCTTAGTTATAGCAAATTAACCCAAATAACTCTTTCTGAAAAGCTGACTCACTTTTTATACAACAGAAATACCACTGGAACCATCTGAGTTCCCTTCAGTAAACCTGCTGACAGAGCACCACAAAGAAAACACATAAAAAGCTGTACAGATACAGTCTGATGATAAAGGAGCTGGCAAAACGGGGAAAGCTGCAATAGCCTTTGCAGATAGGAGCTACCAGAGAAATTCTGCAAGCACTGGAGCTGACTTATTTTTATGAGCATCACAAAAAATTAGGAATATCCTAAGGAAAGTTTATTGGTGATGAAACTGGCCAACACTGTCACATAGAGGAATACTGTCACACGGAGGACACTGGCGGAAATGGAGGCGTTTCACACCACAACAGAAGGAACACGATCAACTGTGTGATGTCCTCAGCATATGAATACAGATCTCTGCCATACGCTGGTCTCAGTCATCAGGAATTACGGATGAAAGACCTGTACTAGCTGCTAGAAGGTGAGTATTAGGCTACCAATGTAATGTGCAGGTTTGAAAAATGCTTGTGCAAACGATGTACTTCCAGTAGGCACATGGAAATATGGGTGCTACAGAACAAAGCACTGATGACATCTCTGGAGTAGAGTATGAGTCTGGCTGTCCACGGTCAAATATGACATAATGACAGTGTGGAAGATCTAGAGAAGAAATGCTCAGCTCTTCCACCTCTGATCAGCCTACTGTATGAGGAAAGAACAGAAGAATGTGGCTTGCTCTGCTGAACTCAGCAATACCTGAGAGTAAGTCCTACTGTCTTTGAGCTCAGCTGGCTTCCCTTGTTTACTCCCAGGGAACTGCATGGGTACAAAACCACAGCTGTATTGTCTTGGGATAAAATTAGGTGTTTAACCCCTCATACAAATGAGTTTCTGAACAGCTTTCCAACAGGACTTTTGGAAGAAACCGCCAGTTAGCTCTGAGACAAAGTTTGGTCAATACACGAAGGCACCAGACGATGTAGCTACCAGTGGTAGCAGGGAGTCAGGTTCTTTCCTGACTCTCCAGGAGGTGTTTTCCATCCCGATATTCTACAGTTCTAGAAATATCTACATACCACAAAATCCATATTCATGCTAGGTCTTTTTCAGTGTTAAAACATACCAATAATCAGTCTTTTAACCTGGCTGCCCACCCCAAATCCCAGCTCTCTGCAAGAGACTTCTGCTCTGCCTAACCTCTATTCAGCACAGAGAAGAACCTGAGCCCTGAAGTGGACTAAAGCTTGAAGTGGTCCATACTGCCTAGGAGCCCTAGTAATCCTGCATTCAGGATGCACAGCAGTGAATGTCCACAATGCTGTTTGGACTCCAAGTCTAACATACGCATTTCTTGGCAACACAATGTAGAAAGGGAACAAAGGTGGTGTGAGAAAGCAAGCTCTTATCTTTTTTCTTTAAAATCTTCATCAGAAGACTGAGCTTCTCAGACTCCAGTGTGTGACTCCACATCAGGGTCACTGGTGCCTGCAGGGAGCCTCCACGAACACCATGACTGCTGCAGAAACCACAGTTCCCCAAGCTGCCTCGTGGGTTCCTCATCTTCCTCCAGCAGCAGCATAAGTCACACTCATGTTGGTGCAAGTGCAAGGACTAAGGGTAGTTTCCAGTCATGTTCTTAACTCTTTTTTGCAAGCACGCATGACCCATGTGACTACGTGGATCATGCATAAAACTGGCTAAACAGCCAGTTTAAATTTGAGCTGGCTGGAAAAAAAAACGTAGGTATTTTTGTGTGGAAGATCTCATTCTGGTTTACAGGTTTTATATTCCAACTTGACAATCCCTGCTCAACTTTCAACCCCCTGCTCTGAAGCATCAAGCATATGGCTCTCTCTAAATCCATCCAGCATTACTTGAACAGAGTTTTCAGATCTCACTTTTTCCTTTTTAACATGTAAGCAAGCACCCACACCCACAAAATAATGCCTGCCTGACTCTGCAGAAACACTGAATTAAAGGCTGAGAAGTCTCCATTCACAGAGGCACTTGGTAGACTACAGGTCGCTTATTTTAACAGATTTTAGGTATCTAAATGCTAAGCCAGAGCTGTGAGCTCCCACGTCCTCTATTTCCTTCATCGATGTCTCAGCCCAAAAACCCAGCGTTGACACTTGGCTGTCAACACTACTAAACCATGAAGACTGCACCCAAGAATGGGAATCACAGGGCAGAGGATAAAAAATAGAGGCAGCAGCTTTCATAACTATTATAAACCAGATTACCAGAGGTTGTAAGAAGCCCAGCATGTAAATAGGGAAATTTTCAAAAGCACTAAGATATTCAGAAAGGATAATGCAGTAGGAAATAGGCACCCAATCTCCAAAGACTGTCTTTCATCGCACAGAGGTCTAGCAAGCAGACCATCTGAAAACCCCAGGACCCATCTGCACCTTTAGGTACCTAAACATCTTTAGGTACCTAAACATCTTTAGAAACCTAACTCTACATAAACCTCACCTTTTCTGACCACTCTTGTGCCTGCATTAATCTGTCCCTTCTCTCACATCCCTTGAGATGTGTTCATTTTTTTCATTTAACCCATCTTAGAATAACATACCAAAATATTCAGTATTTCAACTCCCCACCCTTAGCCTTTTAATATAGACACAACGTATTTATAGTGGATTTTTAATACAGATGTGTAACTAGAAACACCAGTGGAGATGGTTCCTGTAAGGAAAAGGTCACATTAAATATACTCTGCAAAGAACATGAAATCAGTGACATTTTGACCATCAGGCCTTGGGGAATGATCTGTACTTCCTGCTCACAGCACGCTGCTGGTGCTGGGCTGACGCTGAGCAGATGGCTGCAGAGCAGTTTTTACTGGTGCTGAGCCATCATATTGTTTTTTCTTGCTCATGGAGGTAGGGTTATTTATTTATTTATTACCTGGCCTTAGACACTTGTGATCAGGGCATGATGGAAATGCAAGCACATGAACAATAAAATGATGTTGCAGTTGTGAGGGGCTATTCATGATCAAACTTTGATTTTCTACTGCCAATTTTCCATTTACCACCTCTCACCTAATAAAGCCTTCCCTATTGTCTCTCCAGCTTACAACTGCTAATGAAATGCTTGAGTGTTTCTATGGGAGCTGATATTAATGTGGTTTTCCTAGTAGTTTTCTTTCTTTACAAATAGCACCCAGGATGTCAGCAGAGCTCCTGCAACCATTTTTGTTAAGCACGAAGGTTAGGATCTCAAACTAATTGGCGTAAAGACAAAAGAGTCTTCAATTAAAAATCTGTAACAGTGAAAGGGATTAAATACAGATGCGGCATTATTAGATGCTAATTTTCATACAATTGTTCAGAAGATGCATTTTTAGTAACTAATAAGATGCCCATTTTTCCTTTCTAAATCAGTTCCTCTAAAAATGGTAACTTTTTTATCTTAAACTCTTATCACTAAGCTTCTCACAGATGCTCTTGTTTTGACATTACTTTTGAGAAAAAGCAAAACAAGAACCAAATACACATGAACTAAGTAGAACTAAAACCCATTCAACTCCAAACTAGGCTCCACACAAATTATGCTGCACAGAATCAATATCCATTCTGCTTTTTGTATGCATATTTAAACAGACCTCATCCGATACATAAAGGTGGCAGGTTTAACAACTACAAGATAATTGTCAGACAGACTTCAGATCAGCCAGATGTCCAGAAATATACAGTTAATCTCAACTGTAGTTTTACCTCCAAAATTGTGCTGTATTCTATCTTCTGCCCCCCATGCCTCATTTTTAAATCCTTCCATTATTCACTCCATAGCTTTTTATTATCCTCCCTTTAACTCAGTGTGATCAGTTAAGTTCCAGTAGATGAACACATTCTCCATATGAACAGGAAATCCAACATAGCCACATTGCTGCCTGGTATTTACATGTAAAGTGGTAAATCTTATAAGAAGAAAATTAAAATGACATCAATTTATACTTCACATTAAGTGGATCAGACATCTCCCCTCTCCCTTCCCCTGCTCCCTCCCACCCCAAAAAGCTTAAATGACGACAGCAGCACTTAATCTTTTTTGCTGAAGGATGTTAACTGCACTGGGCTATGTGTACTGCTCCTCTAAGTTTCTTGGTTAGTAAATACTTTTTCTGCTTGGTTGCTTTCAGGCTTAGAGTCAAGTAAAAAATAAATTAATACAATGCAATTATTAATACTCAGTTCTGAACCAACTTTAAGCGTTTAAGAGGTAGCAAGAGAGTGCAGTAGGTGTTTGAGCAGAAGTTCTGATTAAATTTATTTCTTTTATCTTGATTTAGAAGTGAAAGACAACAAAAATGCAACATTTCTAACGACTTACTGGTGTCACGTAGCAGGGCAATGAAAACTCAGGAACACTCCATGTGATTGACCTGCTTCTAAAAATACTTTGATCAAAACTAATCACAAAGCCACTCTCTTCACCCCATACAAACTCACAACTAAACCTTGAATGTTTTGCTCAAATGGTTTTCTCCAACGAAACCCCAGATGAGTATATTCAAGTGGCTTAAGCTCCTGCCTTGGTTCTGGACCCTGGTCTGAAAAGAAGAGGGTGTTTCCTATCCCCCATTCCCAGACCAGCTCCCAAGGGAATTGTGTTTTTTCCACAAGCACTTCCGGGCAGCATGGTGGAAGTGGGAGAAAATGTTCCTCACCAAAAATTGGCCATCTTGCTGGCAGTGCCACGGGTAGCCCGTCAGTCTGCTTTCTCCACTCTCTGCCTCTTCCCTCTCCTTTTCTTCCTGCCTCCGGGGATGAAGAAAGCAGGACAAAACCAACACGTTTTCTAAGGCACAAGCCTAGTTTCTTGGCAGTCTGCATCCCTTTGACAACAAGGAGGCAGGCAGAAATGGTGCAGCAGGAGAGAGGTTGAAGCTGTACCAGGCAACACCTGCAAGGGAATGCACCCACTGCTCTAGCACATCTCCTCATTGCCACCACCAATGGCCACCAGGAGGACAGCAAAACAAAGCACAGAGCTGCCCAGGGCAGCAGAGAGATGAGACCAGGTGAGGGCCAAAACAACCAGGGCCACGAAGCCAGACCCTGAGGAGCTGTAGTTTGGGCTGCTCCTGCTGGAAGGAGTTGCCTTCTTCACGTCATGCATGGTCCCCAGGCCAAACAGATCTGCCCAAGGCCTTGCATCCTGGAAACTGGGGATCTAAATCAGGCTTTGGGGGGTCAAGCAAACACACGATAGACCCTGCAGGTATGGAGCTACACTAGGTGACTGAGGGTAAGAAACTGAGGTTGCAGCCTTGCTTGGGTCCCAGAGGGCAGTGTGTAACATGGCAAGGCTTCAGCGACACCACTGCTCAGCCGAGCGTTGCTCACGCAGCTCCCAGAACACCAACTGCATGGGCAGATGAGGCTGAAGAAGCCAAGGAAAAGCAGCATGTCAAAGAGTAAAGCCAGAGGAAGGGTAACCCTCTGGCTACAGAGGATTACTCTCTCCGCCTTCCACTCTCTCCCCGCCAAACAAACCAAACCAAACCAAAATCAGGGCAGCGAGAGCTGAGCCAACAGCCAAAGCCATGTAGAAGTGCCTGGGCATTTCTGCTGAAAGCCAAGATGTAAACTCTGCCTCCCTGTCCCAGAGGCCCCAGCTACCCGTGCATACTGGTTTCCCTCAGGCAGAGGTGTCGGAACCTGGATGCAGGGCTCAGCCTCCCACCACCCAGAGCACAAGGCCCCAGCACAGTGGGGACGTGGCACCCAGCCCAGGCACAGACGATGGAAAGGAGCCCTGGTCCCCTGTTGGGCTGAGCAGGAAGGGCAGAAGAAAGGTCCCTATGCAGGGTTTTAACAGCGAGGACACAATGCATAGGAAGAGGAGTGTTAAGGCTGTTCTTCCATTGGCCAGGGAACAAGAAACAACAGACTCTATCCTCTCACTTTTGGGGGAAAGAGGGAGACGGGAGCAAGCAATGAATGATGAAGGCACAGCATGCATGTGGTGTGGATCACAATCACGTCTCCAATACCATCCAATCCTCCACCTCACACCCACCACTGGTACCTGCTGGCTCCCTGGAAGAGAAAGCAATGTGATTTGTACTCCGCTGAATAAATTCCTCATTTCCGTTTCCAGCTACCTCAAGTGACAGTCATTCCTCTTATCGCAGCAAAGCACATTAGCAGAATGAACATTACCCAAGGCAACTGTGTTAATTTTCTTTTGGAGGAGGAGCTCTCGTCACAGTAGCTAGCATGACGGAAACTGTCAAGAAGGTATAAAATAGCTCCAGAGATGGCCCAGAGGAACCTGATGCCTGAGGGTGTGCCCTCCAGAAGGCTTTGGGTTATCCTGTGAAAAATAGCCCATGGCAGGAGGAAAGCAAAGGGCATGCAGCTTTAAATGAAGAAGGGAGGTCAGTATACGTTGAAGTGACGCATACATGGGCAGTCAGCTTTGCTGCTAATCAATCATTATCCTTTACCCTCTTACAGCTGCTACTTTATATGAAATGCCATGAATAAGCCCTTCACATTGTGGCAAAGCACATGGAGAAAGATGAAAATGACAGTAATCTGTATCTCACAACACACTGGTATCACTCCAGCGTGAGATTCGGGCTGAGTCTGTCAGCTCCAAGCTCTGATTTTCCAGTTAACGTACAGGCCTCACACCACAGTTCCCATGGCTGTGAGTCACCAACAAATCTTCCATTTAGCAGGAATGCTTAATGCAGCATAGACTCGACAAAATAAAGATGGGTGAAATTCAGTTCTTATAGGATCAAAATACATCTTTTCAGACAATGTGTCGTAAGCATGCTCATGGCCAGACTGGCATTCACACCAGAAACGTGCCGATGCAATGTGGTGTTCCTGGATGGATTTTTGTAGCTACGATCATGTTTTGTTCTTCTTCTTCTTCAGAAAAGTGGAGTAATTCAAGCCTTTCCTACAGCTCCTCTCTCACGCCCGAGCTGAATTTTCTGAAAGCTACACCTAGGCAGCAGTTCTTCAGCTTAGGTAACTTAAGAAAGATGCCCTTTTCATACTCCTCCTCCTCCTCCTTGCAAGGGAAAGCCCACACCATTGCTCCAGCAGGTCACCACAGGCTGACCACAGCCATCACTGTCCATGCAGCATTGTCATCCTAAATTTCTTTCCTGACACATGATTAGTAACTCAAATATTTTTCCGGAGGCCTCTCCCTCTCTGTGTTCTCTTATACTCTGCTTCCTCCAACTGGCATCCAAGTGTCCTGAATATATCACTCGAAAAGGATCCACCGTCATGATGACAGCAAAGTAAATTCTGTCTTCTGGCTTACCATCCCTTGTCCATTTATGGACTGCATTTTCTGCAGCTCCCTTATAGCCAGCCTCACCAAGACTACAGGCCGCTGGCAGGTGGGGGCACTACTGCATGAGCATCACCGTGTTGGCAGCTGGTTCCACTTGGAAATAACTTTGCCAACAAGGAACAGAGGAAATAGGGACTGACAAGACAAAAAATGAAGAGTGATGAAGTAAGACAGCAAATGAAGAGATGGAAGGAAATGAAATGGCAACCACCGCAATGTTTCTGTTGATATTTTACAGCCCATCTGTGAAGCCCTATATGCTTTACTAGTGCATCTCTTTTGTAAGAAGAGATGTAAAGAAAATCAATCACTGGTATGCAAATGCTTATTGCTGTAACTACAACTGGTTAATATCCTTGTTATGCCTTTAACCTGCCCCTCTTCTACTGTGAACCAACCCACCCCTCCAAAACAATATGGTCAGCTATTTAACAAAGAAAATTCAAGTAGGTGAGGCCACAAGTATGTAAGACAGCCCTCTCCCAAAAAAATACACAAACCCTGTTGCCCTCTAATGCCAGCACCAGTGATCTGGTTTATGGCCTAGGATATTACAGATAAAGTTGATAATCCACCGATAAGATGGCTAAGTGACCATTTTGTCCTCAGATATTTGCATATGATGTATGACTTCATCCTGTGGTGGTTTGACGTCTTCTAAGCAAAGGCCAAATCCCCTCTTGTGTTCCAAACACCAATAGACAACTTAATATAACCATTTGGCTTTTAAATTTACATCCAAATTTCCAGCAGTCAGTGCTAGGTGCAAGCAACCTGCAATATGCAAGCTAGTCTTGCTGAAGAGAACTTTTCCACGGCAGCCTCATCACCAGCACAGGCAGCTCCTCCTCCAGAGGCTGCTCCAGCCATGGGGCACAGAAAACAGCCCAGGAGCCTGCATGAACCCTGGTAAGCCTGTGCCCAACCCACAGGTCGGGCAAACCCCATGACAGGGACGGTGTCCCCCTCCGTTTGGGCCGGCTGGGAGATGGGGCAGGCAGACCTCAGAAGGCAGCATGCCGGGTGGCCCCGGCTGCTCGCTGGGTAGAGGGGCCTCACTCTGCCCACCCATTTGGCTCTCACACCCTGCCGACAGAGGAGGCTGCATAAAGCCACGAGGCAATTAAAGTAACAGCATTTCGTCTGGGCATGTTCAAAGCGGTGTGCAAATAGAGGGATTAATTAATCCCCGCAACAGCAGTGCAAGGTAAGCACCGCTCTCCAGATGGAGAAAAATACGACAGAGGCGGTGTGGAAAAGCCAAGAATAAAATGCAGGTCTTTGCGCCTTGGCAGACTTGATTTCAGTCCCTCGGGCCACATAGGGAAACATTTGCCTTTAAAGTGGGAGTGATTTATGATGATCTGGATCTCAACTTTGACCTATTTTAACAACTATAAGTGGACAGGAAAAAAATCTCTCCCAAATGAAGCTTTTAAATCAAAATCTTCTCTTCCAATGCAGAGGCATTTTCTGTACAAAAGGAAGCAACTGTAAACCCCTCCCGGTTCTGTGGTGGCAGGTTCCTGAGCTCATTTTCCCCAGAGCGATGCTAAAAGCAAGCAGTGCTGGGATGTTCTTACGAATAGGCTGTGCTACTTGCTCTCAAATCATATGCTGTGTACAACAGCAAGCAGAGAGTTGTCCTGTCACAGACCCAATTGCTAAATTGCAGTAAATGTAGTTAAAATACACAAAATCAGTGCTTTCATGGAGAAGTGACTGGTGCAACTACTCCAGGGGTGCTATGCGATATTGAAGTTCTACGAAACAACCCCTCTACTAAGGTGTGGGCTGTACTGCAGAAGAATTTGAGCCGTTGCACTACATGAAGCCCAACGTTTCAGCACACCAAGTTTATTTCCCATACACACAAAAGCCAGCTGACAGGACGGAGAACAGAAACTGCTCTTTGCCACACGGGGGAGAGAGTAATTGAGATGAAGGGGACACCATTCTCCATGGCAGGAGGTACACCAAGATTTGCCCAGGTTCACTGAAAAGTCAAGGTCTATGCACTTGCTCTTTCCCCACAAAAGGATTGAGCAGGCTTTCATATGATGATCACTTATTCACTGGTGAGCAGGAAATTATTGCTATGTAGGTCAAGATTAAGTCATCTTGAACACAAAAATTGCAGAATGCAGTTTTATTACTTGGGAGATCTTGTGGCAGTTCACAGGCTCATACTGCCCTTCCTGCTGCCTCTGCCACCAACCAAGAGCTTCATCTTGGTTCCTCATTCAAAACATCTGAGCATTTAAACATCTAATCAAGTCTAGCTGTCTTTCACAGTGGGAAAACAAATATGGTAAATACTTTATCCAATAAGCTATAATGGACTTGGGTATAATTCAGACTACTAAACATCTTTGTAAAATGCACGTTTTAATCTTTAGGGGCATTTTTTTCTACAACATGGGATGTCACACTGACACTATGAACAAGTGTGAAATGTCTCTGTAACAATCTAGCTAGAAAAATGCTCCGCAGATATTATCACCAAAGCCCCCATGTAAAATGCTTCCAAAATAATGGATTATACTCACGGTCTTATCAATGACAGGACAAAGCGGGAAGGGAAGTACTAATTTGGGCAGCTTCCTATGGTGTGATTTCTGGCAAAACTTTCCAAAGCAAACCACAAAGGATGGGGATGATAAGCTCAAGGTATCCTGATGTTCCTTTCTTTTTCTGCCCTGACACCTTTCTCTGGAGCTCTCAGTCCTTTTGGTCACAGCCTGGCTCCATCAGCCAGAGCAAGAGTGACAACATGCAGCTGCCCTTCAAGATAAGATGCTTCCTCCAGAGGCACCATATCTCCTACTATGCTGGAGCATTTTTGTTCTCCCCAAAATACCCTCTGTGATCCCATCTGTCCTGCATGGCTGCAGCCTGTTATGGCTCACGGGGCTGGGACTTCACCTGTTGAGAAGGCAGAAGGCTGTGGCAAGAGTTCATCAGTGCCAGTTCATGTAGAGCTCAAGTCCTTATTTCAGTGGTGACCAATCCCATGGCTAGCATGGTTGCAGCATGTTGCTTAAGCCCTGTCCCTAATTGCCATCTGCACCCTTGTAACCAGCTCTGCTAGGAACAACTGCCTGTAACCACGACTGCTTTCCAAAGCACCTTGGTGAAACCCACTTCCACCCAGGCAGTAGTTTCCCAACAGGTTTCTTCTGCCATAAGACATCTAACAGTCTCCTGTGCTGGGAAGACCGAAGCAGGCTTTAGCATCATCAGCCAGTTAACCCAAGGAGCACACTGAGGGCAGACTGAAGTCTGCCACAGTCCCCCTGCTTTGCATTTCTTATGAGTGTGACCAAGGCTCCACGGGTATTTCAGTAAGACATACATACATACAGACATAAAGCCTCTTCTACAAAGAGTTCAGCCCTGCAATGCTGATGGACATAAACCTTGACACTTGCCTCAGGTTATTTGGGGGCCAGCCAGCAGGGCTGTTTGAAGAGCAATGCCTGTTCCTGCTCTGCCCTGCTTCCAGGTTGTCTAGCAACAAACATCGAGTACTGGAATATGCAGCCATCTACTCTGCCAGAAGAGTCACAGCGATGAAAAAATGGCAACTGTGCCTGCGAAGGAAAGCTGGGCAATCTCTTGGACAAAATCCAGTATGGAGGGGGCTTTGGAACAAGCAAACAAACAAAACAAAAAAACCCAAAAACCCAAAACCAAGGAAGAGAATAAAAAGAAGACACTTGTAGCCATTGGCTCATTTGATTGCCAGAGAAACATGGGACAAGCTGCTGATAATGCCATGCCGTTGACATATAAGAACTGACAAGAATGGACAGAGTGCAAAACCAGGAGTCATGGTGGAAAAGCCCCTTCTCGAATACAGCGCTTCTTGCTGCACACCTAAGAAGCTGTGCAGATTACACTTCCCAGTATGAGGTGGCTGGTTTCTTATCTTGGGACTGGAGATTGGGGAGGAAAAGAAACGTGGATTTTCAAGCACTCTGCCTAAAATTGGAGCAGGAGTGCAATCTGCAGTATGCCACACAAGATTAATCACTGTCACTTTACATACCCACTGAGGTCTCATTACTCTTACCCAGGGAGAAGGCAGAAATGAGTATAAAACAAGCCATTACAAAGAAAGCTGCCCTTCTTATTAACAACACTTTATACATCTATTCCTGATACTGGTCTTTTCAGAGAAACCACATTATTTGTTAGTGACACAACACCTGAGTATCGGGGGGAGGTTCACTGACACCTGGTTGGAAGCCACACACAAACCTTAAGCCCCTGTGCTGGAACTGCAGTGAGCTCATATACTGCTGCACCTGCTGCACACATAAGTGCATCTGCTGCCCATTTTGCTTGTTTTATCCTCATTTCTGTCTCTGCTCAGCACTTAAGAAGGGGAGGAAAAGAAAGGAACGGAAAAGACTCAAACACTTCTAGTAAAAGCAAAAATAATTCTTTTCCTAGCAGAGAATGACAGCATAACTTTATTTTGAAGTTTGGCCATTTTCTCAGAGCTAACCAGCAAACTCTAGCTCATTTAGGGAATTAACTGTTAGAGCAAGAAAATATCGAAGGGACAGTCAAATGCCTTCACTTCCTCTGCAGCATTGCTATCATCAAGCTTATGCTCTCTAAGCATCAAAGCAGCTCTTAGGGAAATTTCACTGGTAACATTTTAAATCAAGATGCACCATGTACTCAAGCTTGATTTCTAATGTGATATATATTAACACAACTTATTGAAGGGTTTGGCCTGCTCAAATCCCATCCTCGTAGGAGTTCCTACCCAGGGTGGAAGACCACACCAAAATACAATGCCAAGAGCCAAGTTAGTTTCTTTTCCAGCAAAGCCACTGAAGCTTCAAAATCTAATGTCTGAGCTACCCTCTGGGCAAGACTTTAAGCAAATTAACTGCATTACCTGGTGCTGCCACCAGATGTCAGAGAGCAATAGAGAAAAATTACTTGTAGCTGTTCTAAGTCAAAAAGCCGGTATTATAATGGAGAGGTAACAAAGTCAGCTCAACCATGCTATCTCTAGGACAGTGAAGTCCACATGATTCTGCCCCTATTTACTGCAACAAGTCTTATCACACCATAATATCTTATATGCAGTGAGTCTTTCACATAAACACCCCAGGTTTTGAGAGTGCTGTCAAAAGAAGGAAGAAGAAAAAAAAAAAGCAAGCTTGGCTTTCTGAGGCTGGAAATTCGAAAGAAAAACCCTAAGGTAATACAGCAGCATTATGTAGGTCTTAAAGGCACATAGCTCAGAAATACCCAACTTCTAACATTAAGATCAGCCCTGCTTTGTGCAAATATAACAATATTATTACATATGCTGTTATCTTCTCTCCTTTAATTATCATGCTGTTGGCAGCAAATTTTACACACTTTATTCAGATCTCCACCTTCTCCAAATCCCCTGTCAGTGATGAGTAAAATACAGAAGGATGCACTAGAGACTACAGCAGCCACATTCTTCCTGCCAAATTTAAAGAGTCCCTTTAAAACACTCTGTGGCAGAGTCTGAGAGTATGAATTGGAAAATACAATGGGGAAGGAGAGCATTCAAGGCGATTTCAGCATGAATTTGAAACCGTGGATTGTACACAGGTGTTAAAGCCACAGTTGGGTTCGGATGGCAAGACACAAATGCTAAAAAAAGCCACCGTTACACTCCACTGCCCTGCATCCTCCTCCATATGTCACCCTTCTGGAAACGCATCAGACAGCTTTTCAAATCCTACTACCACTGTTTTTTGTATCCTTTCAATATGATGGATACAAGGCTTGGAAGATGCTGAAGCCTCTTAAATGATGTAGAATACTTACACTTTCTTGTGAAGAGAGTAAGAATGTTAAAAACTGGTATCTTGGGTCCTTTCCAAGGTAAGATGGAAGTGCTACAAGTCCCATGGGAAAGGAAAAATTCCCACTTCTTTTGCAGTGCAAATCGTGTTCAGGAGCAGTCCAAGAATGTGATTAAAGTTACGGCTGTTTAAATTGCACCTTTGACTGACTTCAAGCAGAGAAATTCAGAGGTCCAGAGGAGAAAAATATTTCTATAGCAGGTTGAATGACTGAAAAACATGTCTAACACTTGAAGACATTCAAGGACTGAAACAGGGATAAGAGTGCACATCAGGTGAGGAGTGAGAAGCCTGGCAAAGCAGCAAATAGCATATGGCAAATTTATTATTTTTCTAGAAATTCCACATGAATTATTTTATACATTGCATTAGATTAATATACATACACATCTACATCCAAGTACGAAAAATCTAAGGAGCTGCATTTTGAAGGGGTGATTTTGTCAGCCCTTAGGACGGAGTTATTGGGCAACCCCTCACGAAGCCCGTCCCAGGACCAGAGTGATATGTGAGAGGACCAGCAGCTGGGAACACAGCTGATGCCCTGGAAACCTGCGAGCAGATGGAAACTGCAACGATGGATGTCAGCAGGAGAACGGCGTGGGTAGCACTTTGTTCCGGATGCTTCGTGCTGAACGTAGGAGATTATTGGTTATGTGAGCAGCAGATATATGGGCAACAGCTCCAGCTACAGTGGATGCTCTGCTTCCCTTCCTAATCCCTCTCCCAGGCAATGAGGGCAGCAGACACAATGCTTTCCTTTGCTATCTGGAACAGAGCATGATATGGAGTACAAGGTAAACAGAGTGTTAACGAATTGGTTTGTGCCAGCCTTGGCATAAAACACTCAGTGCGTGAAGCACATGGTACAGTCTAATGAAAATTGCTTCGGAGGGTCTGAGTACCAAATGTCTCAGCGAGAAATGGCCCCATCCTTCTGTTAAGCCGTAACACTAGGGAATTCCCATGACACTGAAGAGCGATTCTGCTTGTTGCAGTGTATCTGGCTCTTGCATGCTATAAATACAGCCACTAAAGCTGTACATTAGTTCCACGGTATGGCAGGCAGCAGACACTTCTAGTATCACACATTGCAAGTGGTACTTCCTCCTAAAAATTCCTAATCTGGTCCTTATTTATTTATGAAACAGTGAATAATTCCTGGAAGCGGGCAGACAAAGGGAAGAGATGGGGACAAACAAGGTGCTCAGGATTATAACATATGTATGGATTTGATGAAAAAACATTTGACTCTGAAAGGTAAGACTGCAAAGTTATCTGACAGTGTCAGCTTTAAAGCCTCATGATGTCATTACATGCTTCCAAATGCGCATCAGCAACCACAGGATAGATTAATGGTTCAAAGCCACACCACAGAGATCCAGGCACAGACCTGCTGAGCTTGCTGTGTGCTTTTTCATATAAATGGCCTCACCCTTGTGTAAGAGAGCAGGAGGCTGTAGGAAGTGCACAGGCATTAGATGAGACTCCACGCAGACCCGTAGCTTGAATTAAAGGCAAAGCCTGGAGAGCGATGCTCTAAGGACTGATCACAGCTGCAAAAAAGGGCCCTCAGGGCACAGCCCAAATTTTGCAATAAGCAAACCTGAACACTTTATATGATAGATTGAAAAAAACTACCCTGACAAAAAGCCCCCAAAGGTCGTTAGTACCCAGTGTACTTCCAGACACTGTTTGTCCAGCTCTCTAACCAAATGTGGGGCAGGCTGATCGCGCCCTACAACTGCAGACACCAAAAGGAGTTCATGTTTCAAGCTCCTTCTGTCAGCATTTGAGTTTGATAGAATCAGGTCAAAATCAGTCTTGCTCTGTCCGATATGATGCAGACTTCTGGATCCTACCCTACTATTCTCCTTTCCCAGAGTCGTGTTGTTAAAAACTGTCAAAGCGGTGCTAGTGCTATAGGATGACATGCCAGCAACAGAAAAAAAAAAAAAAAAACAAACCCGTGAAGTATGGTGAACATTTTCAGAGAGGAGAGGGGAGGTTAGGCCAGTTCTTGGCCTCTGCATTACAAATTAAAAAAAACACCTCCTAGCTTTCACCAAGAAGATAAACACAACAATTGGAGTCATGAAACAAGATGGCAAGACTGAGCGGGTGTGATTTAAGACATCTTGTTCAACACTATATCCAAACTTTTGCCTTCCAGTTTCAAAGAAAAGCTGTTCTTCTGCTCTTAAAACAAACAATACATGAATGAATACGTATAGAAATCAGTATTCACATCTTTGACATATAGATGAAAATATTATCAGCAGCTGTACTGTAAATTAAAGAAATACTTTAAAAAAATACAGAAACACTACAATGAATCTCATAGAGGATACATTCATTCATCTGGGTAAAGAAATCTTCATGAACACATTGCAGTTTTAAAATTAAACCTATCCTTCCCAGCTGATGGAGATTTCCATGCCTTTCTTTTGCTTTTAAAGACTGAAAGCTGCAAGAACAAAGTGGAAGACAGATTTAATATTAAGAACTTTCAGTGAAGCCACCAACTTGCACCATCTTGAGTCCTACCCTGAAGCACAGTTCCTACTACCACAGAAAAATAATAATGGAAATGGATAACTTGCCAGATGAGGCAGGTACCAAATCATTTAAGTTAATGGACCTATTAAAACTCAGAACAAATGCTGATGTACTGGCCTATCATGTTGTTAATAAAAAGAAAGAGTGAGCATGTGGTATCCTCCTCCCCTAGCTTTAGCTCCTGCAAAACCAACATTTGCCAGCGTACACTGCCACAGTCTCTTCTCCATGAGATAGGGACAGGTAAACGGTACAAGTCAGAGAGTGGGGGGTACATAATTTTGCCCATCCATTGGTGGTGAAAGCAATCTTAGTTTAAAATGACCCAGGATCTTGCCACATTAAGTAAAGAAAATGCCTTCGGTGAAAAGGGAGCTTGCAACCTTGTAAGAGCCCCTGTATTCCCAAGTGGTTGAAGCAGAGTGGACTAACGTGGTAAGGACACGGGTTAAAGGGATGCACTGAGACTGTCTCCAGAAAGGGATCTGCACATATTCCAATCAGTGAAGTCTTTTAATTAGATGAAAGCTTACTATAAATTGAAGGGGTTGCACAGAAACGTCAATAAGGCCTCTTAATGCTTCAACACATCTCCTACAATCTACTCGGGGAAAGCAAAGACCGATCTACTGTTGAATTACAAAAATAAAACCACAAATCAGTCTGAAATCCAGGTTAAGGAAGCCAGCTGGTTTTGGCATTGGGAAGATACTTACAGTCATTAAAGCAAAAAAACCATAGCTCTGCGTATTTACTGCTTCAGACAGTCTGAATCCCTGCGACCGAAGCAAGCGGCTGCTGATTGCCACCAGCTAATTATAGCACCGGTCTCGCGACGGGGCCGCTGCCGACGGGGCAGTGTGAAGGCAGGCAGCTCCGCGACACATTCACCAGCAGCACTCCAAAAATGACCCGCTCCCGCTCACCTCCATTTCACAGCCACCATTTAATTGCCGACCACCAGGCAAGGAGAGACGCGGGAGGAGCGCTCTGCCCTCCCAGAGCGGTGGCCCATTTCTGCTCCTCCAGCCTCACGTCTTGGTAGTCACGCTTGGCTGACAGCAGGTAGCACATGCAACACCTGGTCCTTCTCGATGTAAGAAAACTCAAGGCAAGACCCTATGGAGGGGGAAAGGGATGTTTGTTTCAACTCCCTACAGATCCGGGGGATCTTTCAGAGAAAGTGGAGCCAGAGGTCTCGGAGCCGGCAGGGCACCCGCTGCCTGCAGCGATCCCTGCCTGCAGTTTCCATAGGAAAGCAGGTGACCGGCGAGCAGCACAGCTACCAGGTTGCACCCACTTCCCTGGGGCGCTGGCCATGAAACAATAACTGCTGCTCATTTATTCTTCAACCCCCAATGTTTCACAAGAATGAAAAGCAAAATAAAGCAGGGGGAGATTACTCCTAAAATGTTTTCCTTGACCTGGAGAAAGCAACAGCTTGCTACAGGCCTCCTGCTGGCCTACCCTCGGTCAAAACAACCAAAAGGACTGCTGCACGTATTTCCATCTCAGAGTTGTTTACAGAGTTTTGTCCTTCCCTCAGGCACTTTCCTTCCCATGATTAGCAGCGATGTGTGAAGATACTTTGGTATCAGTACCCTTTCCCTGGAAGCGTTCCAGTCCACCAGTCCCAAAATGACTGCTGTGAAGTGCAGCATTAGGCTCAGCCACTACATTTCTCATCCTGTACAGGTCCCTCAGGTTTCTTCCAACACAGTCTGAAGCAGGCGATGAGGCACACATGGTTTGCAGAAATAGGCAGGTAGTTTTTCAGTTTGACTCCACCAGTGCATCACTGTAAGACTCATATACAAGAAGACGACTGTTTTCCCTATACTTCTGATAATCATGCAACCAAAATGATGCCACACAACCTTAAAGACTGCACAACAAGTCAGGTCTAAGGAGATACTTAACATAAAATCAGTGCTAAGTAGATGGGGAAACAGAGATGAAGAAGGAATGAAAAATAAAGCCAGCAAGAGTGTACCAAGCCATATCACATCTTAGTTACTTTTCAGTCCACGCAAGCTGCCTCTCTTGGAATCAATTCTAGTTGCACCTAAACTAAATTTGATCAAAGTTGCTGTAATTACTTGTATCCTTAACGTGTCATCTCCTCAGTAACAATGAAACACAGACAGCTCATCAAACGCTTCTCATTACTACCATCTTTCACAGCAGGAGTCTGCATCCTCCATCACTGCAGACATCTGCTATTACCATCAGAAACCCAAAGACAAAGTGGCATGAAGACTCTTTTTCTGGGTTATTTCAGTTACAGCATTTGTCAGTGCCACACACACTATCTCCATTCTCCCCAGTTGTCGCATCAAAGATGCATATAAAGAAGTGCAAAAGTACTATGAAAAGTACCTACTGTATAACCCACGCATTGGCAAGGGATTTGGGGATATATATAGTACTTGAACCTACATTTGCCTTCAGTCTATGGAATATATTAGCTTTCAAGTCTATGGGGCCGTTTAACATGAGGGCTTTCAATGCCAGCGTTCCTGAATGCCAGCATCTAGTTGCATGTTCTTGAACATCTGAAGCGAGGAATGTGGTCATACCAATATTTGCTACTTTCCAGCTTCCAAAATCCTTATGTTTATGACTGATTTATGTTTCCCTGCATGATTTTTATCTGAAATTCAGATTTTCAAGTGAGGAACCTGCACTTACACCAACATGATTTTGAATAATCATTCACTGTTGCAACTTGACTATAGTCAAACTGAAGAGAAAGCTAGTATATTAGCATGCCATGAGTTTTCACTTCTGCAGAAAAGCTCCAGATCTGTTTGTATAAAAATATTTTAATAGTTTTTTCTACCCATATAGCCACACCTCTTTGGATGCTGCATCCACAGATGTTCCTATAAGCAATGAAGGAAGCACAGTTTTGATGAAACCAGCAATGAATGGAGGACCATACAAGTGTCATTAATGGGTCACTGTAAAAGCAAAAACAGATGTCAAGTAGCTTTCCCCCTTTTTTTTCTTGCTCTTGGTTCTATTGCACACTGACATTAGTGAAGGAGCGGAGGAAGTAGAGGACATGCTTATTAAAATTTGCAGCGCACAAGTCTGGAGGGAATGCAATTATACCGGAGGACAAGATTATATGAGATTATTTCATCATTTGAAGACATGCTTTGAAATTCAACATGGCTAGGAGTACAGTTATTAGACATACCCAGAAACAACCAACTGTACAAACAGAGGTTGGGGAAAACTGTTCAGGCAACAGCTCTTCAGAGAAAGATTTGGGATGGAGCAGACTGTAAGGTGAACATGACTCAGTGAAGTCATACTGTTATGAAAACTGAACATGCTGGCATGTATAAATGGGAGCACTCATCGCCTACAGTATAGGTCACCCTTCTGCTCTGCTCGGTTTCATAAGGCCCCAGATGAAGTACTAGCTCCTGCACTGAGTACTTTAAAAAAAATATGGGGATCAAAGGAAGAGAGGTCAAAGAACAAGAAAGATATCTAGAAAATATGACTTGTGAGGAGAGGTTAAAGAAAATTGTGTTGTTTTCATCTAGAGAGGAGAATGCTACGGGCAGAGTGATAATGGACTTCTATGTACATAGAAACATGCTACAAAAGTCAATAGAATGATCTGTTCTCCATAACCACGGCAGATAAGGAATAATGGGTTGAAATTGGAGCAAGACTGGACTCAGATCAAACATTATAAAAACTACACATAATGATAACAAAGCACAGGAATAGATTTTATGCAGAGTTCTTCAAACACAGGGTAGATTAATACCAGTGATGAATGACTGAAGTGTTGCTGATCATACCCAGGAGCAGGGAAAAGAACTTGATAACCTCATGACATTCCCCCTGCAACCCGTTTTTTTCCTAGTTTTCCAAAATCTCAGCTTTACAACTGCAAGTACTAAAAGCTACAACAATATTATAACCATAGGAGCTACAACAAACCCCAGTGAAGTTTACACACATCAAGTACCTCATTAATACTGAAAACTGAGTCACAAACAGTCTGTGCTATCTGGTCAACGTGATGGCAGGGAAGTGCCTTTTACTAAGGACAGGATTCAACTGGCGTAAGATCAGCAGAACAAGAGAAATTTCAGCCACATATCACTCTCATCCCCCAGCAGAGTCAATGGAGAGAAACGCCCATGGTCGGTGCCTACTTTGGGATGAAGCAGGCTGTGTCAGGGGCACGCTCTGTGCCAGCTGGGCAGGCAGCCTTGAGGCTAGCTCAGGGCTTGTCTGGGATTATGAGATTTATTGTACTGATATCACAGTAAGATTTGTACGTGTGCACCGTAACATTTACCTGCGTACACTGCACCTCACCCAGAAAACCATGCTTATACTTCCAGCTATTTCCTGATCAATGCAGTTGGCCACAAAGAGAAAATGCTCTACAGCTCCAGCACATGAGGTCTCAGATGGATTTTCGGTTTCTCTTTTTAAAAGATTTTGGCTACATCCTTTACTGCATAAGGGAGCACAGCATCCCAACGTGCTTCAGGGTTCTCACTGATGTTAGTCCAGATGGGATCTCAGCATATTTTTAGAGTAACACTTCTTTGAAAACTGAATCATTAGCCCTGGCTCTAGAGCCATTTGTTTTTTTTAAAACACAACTTAGGACACTACTGGAGAGGAACAGTTCATGTTATATCCTCACTGAAACGTCAGGCCTAACTTCTTGCAAGTAAGAAAAGCATAACCATGCAGATTACATTTCAGGTTTGGGGTCTGCCCATTTTCACTGGATTTTCTCCCGGCAGGGCATGGTCTCTCTGGAAAACATTACAAAGCCAGGGCAGTGCTGTCCCACAGCTCATGGGCCTTTTGCACGGTACAGGAGATCAGCAGTTGCTTTCTTACACCGTAGCCTTCATTCCAGCCCCCTTGGGGCCAGGAGGGCGAGGAAGGCACACATAATTCCCCTACTGCGGAGCACAGAGATAATTCCTTCTAATTAGAGAACTCTAAATATTTGGAAGTCAGCATCCATTATTATTCTGGAAACTTCATATGGCAATAGAAGATGGGTTGATTCTGGCAAAATTTCTTCATAACAAAAGAACATTACCAGACAGGCACAGAAACACTTTTCTGGTTTTCAGTGTGATAACACCAACACATACATATTACAGCAGGATTCCAACAGCCAGGCAGACAGCTCAGCTAGCTCTAAAGGGGAAGAAAGGCAAACTTTTAAATGCGAACATCCCAAATGAAGTGCATTCAGATATCCCCTCTCCTGCCATAGATGAGCCTGTGGAAGAGATTTCTGCCAAAAATGGCACAGAACATCAACTGAAAAATAACCATGAATTCATACTCAGCTGTGTCTTTCAGATGCCAGTACAAGTTATGTGACCCCTCTTCCCTGAAATGGCTTCGGGAGAAAGGAATAGAGAAAGGAGAAAAAAGAGAAAAGAAAAAAAAAAGAAGACTTGTACTGGAATTTACTTTGGGAACAAATGCTATGTCAGCTGGAAGAAACACATACTGGGGTTGAAACAGCACTCTGAGGTATTCAACTGTACAGATTTGTCTGACTGGAGATGGCTGCACTCAAGGATGTTGCCATAATAATTGGGAACATGCTGACATCTGCATTAGAGGCTCAGTCTAGTCAGAAGTCAAAGTATTAGAAAGAGATCACCCTTACGGGTCTTGAAAACTTGCAGTTGGGAGCGAGTTTTGGGGAAGGTTGCCTATTTAATTCCAAGATGTCTTCCTAAGCCTGCTGAAAATGTTGCAGAACAGAGAGTTGATCCTTTACTCAAACACTTGTCTCAGAGCAACCCCAAGCTTAGACACATAAAATCCACAAATACGTGTTCTGCTTAGACACATAAAATCCATGGTATTCCTCTTCCCCTCAGTATGCAGTGCACACGTGAATTGGAATTGCTGCTGAAGAAGTTCATTTGCTCTCAGAGTTGAAGGTGATCATGTTCCTCCTAATTACGTAAGAAAATTCCACTGACAGTGCTTGTCATGACAAGAACAAATCCATAATGCACAGAAGCAACAGAGCTTTGGAACCTCAACAGATCACCCTACTCTGTTTAGAGGATGCTGTGACCTCTCTTTCTGATACTCAGTTCTAAATGAATCAGGGACCAAATAGGCCCACCTACTATTTCTACCTTGCCTCACTTGCTGTGATGTGGCTTCCTTTAAGTCTTCTTCCCTGCATCCATCACTGATGAAGGAAAAGAGGTAACAGGATTTCACTTTCCATCAGCCTATGACGATGCAAAAGAGTAATGAAAGTTATTGGGCAGGAGTTAGTGAGAGTATTGCATCATTGTCCTAGCTCTGTATATAGGATCCATATCCCCACTAGGTTACAATAAATAACTAGTTTTCTGACTCTAACAGCATTTATTTTTCTCTTTCCACCCACCTTTGTTTTGAAATTAGGAACCACTTTTATTCATTCACAGGAACATAAGGGCTTTCTCTGCAGTCACGTGTTTGTTTAGCATGGGTCCAGGATGCATTATTCGCTGAATTTGTTTGAACTTTCTTTTGGTTACCAGGCCTTCATCCAAAATGCTCCTCAAGAAGAAGAAATTTCTCTCTTCCTAAAATCAGCAGCAACATAAGCAGGTTCCTGAAGCACCCACCGCAGCAAACGCTGGTGGAACTCAGGAAGAAAGCAAGACCTTTGCTTCCAGTACATATCAAAAGGACTGGGGAAGTGGGACTGAGAAAACCATTTTCTTTAGGAATATATCCAGGAGTTTTTACTGACCTTGACTCGACCTGTGATTGTCTAAATCTAGAATTCGATCTTTGTCTTCCAGTACAGGCAGGCAGACAATGAAAGCCTCAGAGGAAATTAACAGTACAATACAAGAAATAGGCATCTTCATTCATTTCATGGCACTCCCTGGGATACCAACGCAGGAACAGCTTTGTCCTGTTCCTAACGTGGCTCACACAAGTGGTAAGACACTCGCCCTGGCCTATGTCCAGCAACCTTCTCCTGACCTTCATTTTCCTCACTTGAAAGAGTTTGGCACCATACGAGTTTAAGTGCAGCGAGGGTTTGTAGGTAGCCACGCAAATGACCCTGAAGCAATCAAAACCAGCCATGGACCTTGCCTCAGCAAACTGCATTTGCTCTTGCAACATTACATTTTCATTGCTGTCTCCATTGGGGACTGATTTGACCTGGCGTATGACCTGCAATCCTCACCAAAACTGCCTTTTCTCTGTTCTGCATTTTCCTTTGAGGGCGACTCTTTGATCTGGCCTTTAAACAGGAGTCTTCAAGGGCAGGGGGCAAAAGGGAGCTGCAGAAAGGATGGAGGAGAGAAAAATCACACCAGCATGTGGACAGCAGCACAGGCTGGAGCTAACACCAAAACAGTCAGACCTTTCTCTTGCTGGTGGGGATGACTTGCATGGCAGAAGGTGAAAGTTGGTGCTGTTGAACTTTACATTAATCACGGGCTGCTGGGAGATAAGCAGCAGTTGCCTGGCCCCTGTCAGTGCAGTGCACAAGTATGTCACTCAAGGGCGGTTGGTCTCTCCTGCGAGGGTGGAATGCTGCATCAGCAGTCCTGAAAACGGGACCATCGTGTAACAGACTTGGAAACTGCTGCAGTTAAAGCAATAAAGGATGACAGCATGTAAACCAGCACCCTTCACTTCCCAGAAAATGACAGAACAAAACCAGAAGACTTTTAACAAGAAGGTACTCAAGAATTCAGGAGCAAAATTACCTCATAGTGTTAAAACATCTTTCTTTCTCCCTGAAGACTGCCGCTATCTCAAGCAGCAGAGCAAGTAAGGACACTTTGTCTATATGTTACCTCACCACCAAGGATGCATCACTGCATCATTTTAGGAAAAACATACTGTATTAGCAAGTCAAGTCTCAGACATGCAGCATTTTCGACTAAGAGCAAAACCAGCACCTCTAATTTAAAACAACAGCAGTTTGGGAGCCTCTCATTCATGAGTTTCCAAGGGCATGTGCCATTCCCTAAAAAGCTGAACTAGCTATCACTTCAGAAGCAGCTCTGCACAAGCCACGCTCCCACAATATAGCTCGCATTTCTCTGCCCACACAAATACCCCTGCGCAGCCAGGAAGAGGGCAGGCACCAGATGCTCTCAATGCAGCTTTCTGTTTCCTAACGCTGCATTTCACCGCCAAAAATAAAACAGCCCAAAACAACCCACAGGATTATAGGTACAGCACATCCTATCTGTTTCATCAGCTAAAGCCAAGCTCCATGCTGCAGAAACAGCTACACCTTGAAAGAAAAAGGTTCACCGAGGTAAAGTAGTGCAGGGGAAAATTAAAGAGGGCAGAGGCTCTCGTAAGGAAAGCATTCTGGCACGTCTCTTCCTTAGTGGCTTGGCCTCCTGAGCAGAATACAAATGAAGAGCATCACTGACAAGCTAGTATAACATCTCAGTCCCCTTTACAAGTCATCCATTTGGCTCACGGCACAGAGACAGTGCAGGCATTGTCAGAAATACACTGGTCTCAAACAGAATAAGAGGGAGGCCCACAGACAAACATCACCCTATTGAGACTGAATGCAGCCTTAAAAATATACTAACAGATACAGCCTGCACAAAATGGAATATGGGCAGACCACTCAAAAGTGCTTGTTCATTCCTTATCCTCCATTTCAAGCTATAACATCACCCTGTAATTAACTGAAATAACCTCTTTTCTGTTCACCTTCTCTACTGATGAGAAGCTTACAAGAAGCATCCATCGTCAGGGAAGGTTTAAAAATACACCAGATTTTTACAGCAACAGCAAGAGAAGTAAAGCAGTTACTTTCTCTGTGTGCTTTTTTTTAACCTTGCAAGCGCTGATTAGCAAGGATGTCATAAGTTTGGCTCTGCAAGCTACTTTGTAAAAATTAAATGGGAATAGACTTTTCCAAAGCTTCAGTTCTTAGACAAAAGGGCCGTGCCATTGCTGGAAAAAGATTTGGGCATTTCATTCTTAATCAAAGGTACACTGTCAACTTGAGAAATGCCCTAGCTCTAAAACGGACCAAGGACAAAAAGTCTACCATCAAGGCAAAAGAATTAACACAGCAGAATTTCCATAAGAAATAAAAAGTTGAAGACGTCATATATTTCATTGGCTGACTGCAGAAAGGCATGGGTGGGAACTAACTGTGGGCAAATAAAGGAGCCTACATTTCAAACAGCATATTATTTACAAAGTTTTTTCCCCACCTCTGTTACTCTGTGAACATCTGATTCACTGGGCTGTTTGTGTTTTTTCTTTAATTAAACATTTCAAGCCATTCACTACATCTGACTAATGAACCCTGCATATTTTATTCTTGTTTTGTGTGCAGATGGGTTGTACACACAAGTGTGAGCATTGTGGCCTAAGAAGCATAAGAAACAAATTTAGATTTTAAAAGAAAAAAACCTCCAATCTAACACAGTTTTAGAAGCTTGGGATAAAAATATAGTCTGAGTGCTGGGGAAGCTCAGGCTGTCAGAATGCCAGGAAAATTTCTAAGAGTCACGTATGAAGTTGCAAAAGATAAATATATTGGGATAACCAAATAATTATATGCAGGAACTGTTTTTGTAAAGAAAATGATGGCTGCAGAGGAACAGTAGACTACTCTCAAGACCAATTCATGTTCTTTAGGTACAACATTTATACAGACTGTAATGAGAAAGGTATGCTTAATTAAGCTTTTTATTTAAAGAAAGCACTGATAAAACACGAAAAAGAAAACCCCACACCTCTGGTATGCATTCCCCCTTCTCTTAGCTTTGCTTGCTCAAAAATTAAACAGAGAAGATTAATTTATTGGTTGGAACATAAAACCAATTAAATAAATAAACAGCTTGTCACTCTGGCTTCAGAATGAATCTAGTGGAAAATTTTTTTCCTAGGAGACCTATTCTGGGAAAGTAATAAACCACTGGGAAGGGCAAAGGCTAGAGAAAAGTCTAGTGGTGTTAAAAAAAAACACCTGGAGACACTGCACTATTTCTGACGTTACTGAGGATTTTTGTTTGGTTGCTTCATCATTGCAGGTGTCAAATAGTAACATTGATTCTCAAAGAGAGTACTTTTCACACAGAGCAGCTGAAGCTGGATCATCTCTTGCACAAAAGCTGCATGGGGGTGAAAGGAATTGCCCTATCTAGCCATGCATCAGTGGTGCAAGGGGGAACACCACCCACATGGCCTACAGTCCAGTGCAAGGACTTGGCCCACTGCAGCCTGCTCGTGGCCAGCATCCCATAGCCAGGGCTTGCTCACCAGCAGCACTGCTGGCAAGGGATGAAGGAGCCTTGCATCCTACTTTAAGCAGCCTGGGTATCTGGGGGAACAGAGGAAGGTCTCCACCTCCTCCTGCCGTGCACTGAAACGGGATGGCAAGGGTGGGGAAGTGGCAAGCAGGGGTAAAATATACCTCACTCAGTCTTGAGTGCTGCCCCCATTATCCAAAAGTGGTGGGGGGAGCCAGGGAGCCCTGGGGAAGGAGTCTGCAGGAGCTTTATGCTACAGCCTCCAGCTACAGGAGGAGCCCACAGTCCCCAGGTGCCAGGGCATCTCACCTCACCTCCAGCCGAGCAATCACGCTGCACAACGGTGGTCAAAGTTCCCAGAACTGGGCACGCAATTAGTTTCAGCACAAACACAGCCCTATGGTGCTTACCAGAACCCTGGCCCTTAAGACCCAAGATGCTGGGGGTGTGGGCACAGTCTCCTGCAGAGGTGTACAGCAGGACCAGGTCAGGGGACAGCCCTTGTCCCAGCCACCAGCAGAGCTGCCTGCGGCAGAGGGGTCTCTCCCTCCCGTCTGCTCCCATCCAGCTGTCCATTGTCTATGGTGTTTTTCTTTTCCTATATTATTTCGCCCCTGATCTATACAACTACGGAAAGCCAGTGGATTCCTCTGCAAAGATACTGACCAACTGAGTTGTGTTTAGGCTTGAAGGAAGCAAACTACATGTACAGGGTCCCCCCATGCCTCACTTCGGTTCAAGCTGCACCATTACAAAACACCCCTGTGAAAAGGTGAGAAGCAGCTCTCTTCTGCTGCCAGCCGAGACACCAAAGTGGAGAATAATACTATACACAGCATAGAAAATGTTTCCTTTGGCAGTAGTTAAGAAAATGCTATTCTTCCTGTATACAGCCTGCATGCTCCTGCATAATAAAGAGAGCAATTGAACAGTCTTTTAAGCAGTTTACTGGGTCACATTTCTCCTGGACTGAGGCCAGTGCTCCCTTTATTCCCCAGTGCTGGGTGCACATTGCACAAATCCTTTACTGGTCTCAATCTTTATTTCTAACTGATGCTGACAGTGCCTGAAAACAGAAATATGAACCCTGAAATTACTTACAATGTAAAACATGCTTCCAAACGTTGTTTAGGGCAAATTAATAAACCCGAATGGCCACAAGAAGTGGAGCCTGTGCACTTCAGCATCAACTGGCACAGGTTTGTCCCCAGTCAAAATGACACACGCTGTTCCTCAGAGGCTTGGATGAGAACAAGAAGCAAAGTAAAGTGAAGGGTAGGATAATGTGAGAACTTGATTATGCAAGCCATTAAAGTAAATGGCACTAGTCATACGAGGACAAATTATGCCAGGGAGTATGGTTTTGCAGAAAAAAGTGCACTGAGGATAAATTGTACTTTCCAGCTAGACATTTGTGCAGCTTTCTAAGGCAGTCAATCCTCCCCCCACCACAATCAAGGAACCACATTTTCCAAAAAGCATGTGATCTAAGATGCTGTGGGCAAGAGCCTGTGCAGCAGCACTGCTGTCCCCTTGGCAAAAGAGCTCAATGCCTTGAGACAATCATCTACTGCATTTAGCGGTTCTCTGGAGAACCAGAAAAACAGGGAGACAACAGGAGTTGCACAATCAGTGTCCAACACTCTCTAGGTCAACAGGAATTGCTAGGAAGCAATGCACCTTTTGCAAAAGGAAGCAATTTCTTACAGAAGAAGGTGACAGAAAATCTCCCCAAGTAAAAACTGCTCCCCCTGCCGCCAAAAAAAAGAAAAAAAAAAAAAAAAAGAAAAAAAAAAAGCAGGGGCATGAAGTGGGGAGAGAGAGAGAGGGAGCTGGAGACAATGACAAGGAGATATCCAGTTTTTGGAGAACTATGTTTGCTGCCCTGGCTGTGAGAATCAGTCCACCCCTGGGCAGCAGCGCTGCAGCTCTCCCATTCCTGGCACCACAACCAGCACAGGACCCTGCTCCAGAGCCAGCCCCATCTGGCAGCACTGCCAAACGTTACCTGCCACAGCCTCTTCCCCCATGTCCAGGGAGGAAAGTGGAGGTACGGGAAGGATGCTGGATAGCCAGACAGACCGGGAAAGAGGTAAAACACCTTGCATTCCTAAATTAGCCTCTTCTGTATCTGAACACACAAGAACTACAAAAAGGACATAGAATTAAAAAGAAAAAAACAACCGACCAAAACAAAGAACAACTATTTTTTCCTTCTCCTTAGCTGTACTACTGGGTTTCCCACCTGTTTAACTGATAGGTCTTCTAGAAAAGTTATTTTCTCCATTTTTCTTTAATGATTCAAAAATTAGTTTAAAAATAATTTAATATTTTAGTGCTCCAGGTACCAGAATTTAAGCAAAGCTGATCAGGAGCTACATTTCAACAAGCGTTTCCATAAACCGAGGGTAATAAAGCTCTAGAGAATGGCCTGGGCACAGAAAGAAGAAAGGAGCTGTGCACATTACGAATCAGCAGCAGTCGCGTGTCTGGAGGAGGGCAGGAGAAAAAAAAAAGCTCTAAAACCCAGCTTCTGATTCAGCCATGGAAAATCAGCCTTCCCCTGCACAGTATCACAGCTGGCTCACTCTGGACATCTTGGGCTAAGAGGCGCTTCCAAGAGAATGTGCAACTCAGCTCACTCAGGAGTGGTTTGCACAGCTGACTGACTTGCAGAGTACTTGGTTTAGTGACTTTGCAAGGCAAACTGGCTTTCACAGCCCAAGTCTGAGCACGCAAGACCTCAGCTCGGCCAGCTCAGTGAGCTGCCCCTTCACAAGCGGAAGGCATGCGTGGAAGGTGAAGACCCTACAGGTCACAAACTAAACAGGCACAGAGGAACGTTTGCAAAGTCTGGCCAAGAATTTCACTCCTCACACCCATTAGACTAATGGGCACAAGTGCAAGGCGATATTCTTTATGCTGCCCAGGCTTAGGCACTTTTGGATAATTCTGCCCAGAAGGACCATCTGGGGCAATTTTAAATCATTTCAGATTTAAAAGCAAGAAGGGGAAAGTGAGGGGGAAAAAAGCAGAAAATGAAAAGGGAAAAGAGCCTTTGAATCTCTCCTATTATAGTGTTAAAGAGCCCAAATAGCTTAATTTCAGGCCCAAGACCTGATTTACTATGTACTAATAGCACTGTCACTGTACTTAGCAGAAAGATCCATTTTGTATTGTACCGGTGAAATGTGCCCTTTAAGGCGTTACTGAAAAGCCTGCAGGAAAGCTTCATGTTCTTGTTTTGAAGAAACTTTCAGCAGCTGATCCTTTTATTGAGGTAGCTATGCGCAAGCTTAGCAAAATTATGTGCACTTTTTTGCTGATGCTCTTGTAAGGGCTGTAAATCAGCAGTGCACACACTTGCTTAACACCTCACCTACTACCAAAAAGGCAAATGAGCAGGGTTTTGCTTCTGCAAGAGGCCACGAGCCGGCAAGAGCAGCGGAGCAAGGTCCTGCCTACAGCCGTGCTGACACCTCTGGAGGGCACCGAGCCCGCCAGCTTCCACCGGGACAGCCAGCCAAAGGGGATGCTCTCCTCAGCATCCTTCTGCAACAGCCTCTTGGCTTGGGCAGCCTCAGAAGCAAAGGCCTCCCTCCTTGTCCCCTGCATGAGCAAGGAGCGATGGCGGCACCTTGAGCCAGAGCTCCCTCCCTGAAGTACCCCGAAGCTGGGAGAGCTCAGCTCTGAAGTGGCACCCTCCCAAAGACATTTAAAAACAGATGTTTGTCCAGGCAAGAGGTGGCATGACAGGTCCTTCGTGGGTCTTCTCATTGCTCCAAGTTACATTTTCGAGTCTCCCATAAGCCTCCCCTGCTGGGCCCCCCACCAAAAACCTGGCTGTGAAGAGGCTGCAGCTGCGTGGGACTGCACTGATGTCTGGCAAAACCCCCAGCTCCAGGGCAAGGATGCAAAAGCCAGAAGGAAATGTAGACACTGCACTACAGACACTTGCAATGTGCCATTCTCTAGTGCTCCTACAGCCACGCCAAACTGTGCCGACACTCTCCTTTTCTGCCTGTCCATTGGTACATCCCAACAGCATTTCTACAGTACCATCAGCAGTACAACGGTTGTTCCCAGAAGAAAACCTGAGCCAGCTCAACAATTCTGACATGTTTCCCACAAAAGAAGTGATTTTAACCATGCTGGGTTCGCTACAGGCAACATTTATATTTGCACAGGTTTAAACGAGCAGAGTTCAGTTTCCAGTACGTGTAGATCAAGCTGTGGTAAAAATTTAAGCTTGTGACACTTGTAGGAAGGAAGGCTGGGCTGATAAGTAGTGACTCAGACAAGCTGGCACTGAGGAGCAAGCTGACAGAACATTTAATTAAGAAATTAACTTTCTACTCTCTTAAATAAGCATTACAGTCTTGCAAACATCCAAGAATATAGCATTCAATTTCCACCTGGGAGGCTACGCCTGACGTTTTTCCAAGCCTCACTTCCCATTTTCCATTAAAAACAAGTTTACCTACTGCATCATCGGATGTTCTGCTGACAACAACACTTTGCTCTGTACACTTCTTTGTAGCTGCAGGGTGTATTAGCCAGTTCCTCTGAGTCACTTGTAGCCTTGTCTCTCTCTATCAGTAGCACCGATTTGTGCGAGTGCCTGTTTGCTTGGCTGTCCTCCAAGGTTTTCTGACTGAATCTCCTGATCCCTTTCTGAGCAAATAGAGAGTCAGGAGTCTTGCAGA
This sequence comes from Morus bassanus, assembly GCA_031468815.1. Classification (NCBI taxonomy): domain Eukaryota; kingdom Metazoa; phylum Chordata; class Aves; order Suliformes; family Sulidae; genus Morus; species Morus bassanus. The sequence goes on along the minus strand of CM062568.1, from coordinate 95,745,227 downwards.
AAGTCTTCTTCCCATTGGGAGATGCACTCAGCAGCAAAATCTTGGAGACTTTTTTCAGAACTGACTTGGAAGAATGAAAGAAAAATGGACAGGAATAAGAAAGATCCATGTCTCACCTTTGTCCCTTTACAAAAATCTTAACCTTCCAAATCTAGGGGGAAAAAAATTAACCAGTGCCAGTACTGACTGTTGAAGGCCATTTCCAGAAAACATACAACTTTGAAAAGAAGTGGCTAAAGCTACAAAAAGGCATCTTCACATGCTAACCTGATCCATTAAGACACTGGATCAAACATCTGCCCAGAAGATTTGAACTCCTGTTCTGCTTTTTGGCCACTGTCTTTTCTCCCCTCCCGCACACAGCCCTTGCTTCCTTTATCGGAAAAAAGATTTACCATTAGCAAATTCTAAGAGCTTTTAAAACAAATCTGTCTCATATTTCCTCAGCTAAGCCATTTGCAAGCACCCATCTTCATTTAGAGCATCTGCTCTTACAACGGCCAGTCCTCAGACACAATGGCCCCAACTTCTCCAGCAGCCAGAATAAATTATTTAGATAAAATAATGAGTGTCAACCACTTAACCAGCAGCTGGGTGCAACTCCTCCAAACAGCGTTCAGGCAGGTCCCTCGGGCTGGGACCCATATGTAACCCTTGCAAAAGCAAGCCACCTAAACACACACTTCCATCAGGAACTGGTAACAGACATTTAATTGTAACTAACAGTTTGTGGAAGGAAAGGCAGCGGTAGCAGGGCCAGAACACAATGGAAAGAGATGCTTCCCCTCTCTCCTGGGACAGGGAGCAAGAAGCAGAGATGTCCAGTGATTTGAAAGAGCAAGCGGCGGGCAGCCAAAGCACCTCAGGGAGTCCCTGTGCAATGGGGAAAAGATTCCTTGGCCAGGGAAAGCAACCTGGGAAGGAGGAACTTCCCACCAGACAATACTAATCCCAAAAGCCCTGACGGACATGCCTTAGGGAAAGTAGGAAGAAATCCTGTCTTTCCTCCATATTCTCCAGGGCACTCTTCCCATCCTTCACATCTCAGCGCCCAGTGAACGCTTCCTCCCTGGAGCAATGGGCTTGCTTACCGCATTACAATCAGCAGGAAAATCTGGGTTGTTTATTGTCCCTCTCAGGGAGGGCGATCCCGTATTAGGAAGATTAAGGTCAGCCTGTAAGCGCATGACACGATAATCTCCTGCAAGTGCCAACGGGGCTGTTAGAGAGATGTGGCACACATCCTTCCCCGGCTCCACACCCGCAGACACCTGCCGTGCCAGCCAGCCCCCGCGCAGCTCCCGCGCGCTCAGCTCGCTCCTTGGGTGCTGCCGGCCAGGGCATACCCCGCTATTCACCCGCCATTAACAACATGGAGACGCCAAAGCTTGCAACCTCCACCCGGAGTCCTGCAGTTCAGCTGCTCGCCCTGCCACACCAGACCACATAGCACAGGGTCCGCATGACCTCCATGGGCTGCTGGACATGTCTAACCCCCTCCACAATACTTCAGTAAAAATATACCAGTGTTGCTTTGGCACCCCCTCCATCTTCCCAGCACCATGCAATATGCTCCCCTGTACCTTCTTAACAGCTTGTAAGCCAAGCTCCTTTTTAAAATATTAGACAAATTACCCTGGGAAAGTCATGAGTGATTCCAGTGAAGTGGGGGGAAAAAAATCTTTTATTTTCTCAGAACAGCAGCTGTTATTTCCCTTGTGAAGGAATAAACAACCCCTCTGTACATTTTGGGAGAGCAGGATAGGGACTTTTTAAAACTATTATCTACCTCATGAAACTGAAGGTGTAATTTAACTTCACACTGAATAAGAAAACTAAACATGAACCACAGTTTAAAGCACAGCAGCACCAACAGAAAAAAAAAAACCCAAACCAAACCAAACAAACAAAAACCCAAAGGCCAAGCCCCCCAAACTTATTTCTTGCCCATAATATCACTTTACTGCTGACTTGGGAGAGACATATTAAGCTATTCATAACAAGCTTGGTCAGAATCATTTTCTTCAACAGCAAACCAGCATTCAAGTTTCTGGATGCTCAGCCACTGCAGCCTACAGCATTTCTAGTATTTTGCAAGCAAAGCCACAGACTTCCACTTGCACACTGTCCCAACGGGAGGCCTTACACTGCAGGAACTGCCCAACATGCAAACGGGGCACATCATCGGCAGGCAATACCGTGTCCAGTTACCCACTCTCTGAATCCCCTCGACACCTGTGGTTGCTTTATTTCTTCGATAACTGACGGTTCCCACCCTACTTAGATCAACCTCTTCATCATCCCTTCTCCTGCTGCCTCCATTCGCAGGGGAGACTCCAGCCCGTAGCTCTCATGCACCCGGGGGACTGCAGCACTGATTTTTAGCAAGCATTATCACTCTCGCTCTTGTTTCACGAGTGAGCAACAGCTTTGAACACTTGTCTTCCCTTCAAACAGTTAATTGCTTGATGTATTGAGAAACTACCTTTTAAAATTATTACGCAGCTCTGTATCACTAGACCTCCATCTCCCAGCATCAAAACATCAGGCACAATCAAGTCAAAGGAATCTTTTATAATTGCATCAGGAAGGAAAGGAGTAAGTTCCCTATGGATTAAGAAAACCGCTCTTACGCAGTGAGCTCAGAATGGTTGGTACTTCTTGTCTCAACCTTTCTTCTTTAGAGCCAAAAGCATTTTTTCCAGACGTGCCTTGTACTTATTTTCCACCAGAACCTCAAGTGAGGAAATCACTACGTTCATTCTCAAAATCCTGGCCTTACCACAGATTTTGTACCTAAAACAGAGAAGGAAGAAAATAGCCCTCAGTGTGGTTTTGAAATCAGTGCAAATGCAGTTAATATTTAAGTAAGAAAACCTTATTAAGTATATCTTTATGTGATGAAATCCAACCTGTTCTGATTCTCCTTTTCAAATTCCCTTTCCTATTTCCCCTCTAAGCTAGCAAAGCCAGCTAGAAAGATCAGTCCATTTGATGGAGCACAACAGTTGGCATTCAGTGTACAAGAGCAGGGCCTCCACTCCCAAACCCCTCCTGTTTCTGAAGGTCGTGGTAAGACGCCGGGTATACCAAGTATCTGCTTAGCACCAATCTCAATGTCAAAGTTTCTTTTAAGATTCACTTCCTCCAGAAAACGATGAGTTCACTCTACCAATGGTAGCTCAAAGCCCAAGGATCTTCACTACACAGAAAAATACAGGGATGTCAAGTGAAAAAAGGAACGGAGCCCCCTTGGAGAGAATCACAGCAACTGCTGAAATATTAATGAAGCTCTTTATTTGAAAGAGTCTAAAAAGGACTTTGAATAATGCATTGCAAGCAACGGTACATCAGCATTGGCTTTTTTATGCGAGAGGCAGCTGGCATTTTAAAAATAGACAACTTTCAGCTTGATGGGGGTAGCTTACCAGCAGAGGAAATTATCCACAAATGCACCATCATTTAAGGGAACAAAGTAGATAAACAAGCAGAGCACAAAGAAAGTTTATTAGTACAAATGTTCTGAAACAGTCCTCTGCTGTCAGCACAGGCTTGCCCACCATAAGCACAGCTTCGCTATTATTGGGCGTCTCAACATATTCTGTCCCTTACTGTCACCAGTAAAGTCTCTTTAAGCAGTGGGCATGGTCTGGCAAAGATCTAATGATTTGCTCCTGTAAACAGAAAAGATGCTCTGACCTACCCCTACAGCTCATGAATTTTTGAAACTTATTTTTAAAAAATAGGATTATTAGCGATATTGTCTTTCTAATTCAATAGAAGAAAAAGAAGTGGGATAAAATGGCATTGTAATAGGAATGGAGTGGAAAGTAAGACCCTTGGAGCCTGCTCAGCTGTACAGCGAACTGGACATGTGGGGTCCTCTGGCTTTAGGATTACACTAAAGGCCCCACTCCCACAGCACCAACACCTTTAGCAGCAGCACATTAAGCAGCTGCATGCAACGCAGCCAGTGAACTCCTTGGCACGTTTGGGGTTTCAGTGTTTACACTTACTAACGGCAACATGACTGACAGACAAAGACGTTGCTGTAGCTGGCTTTGTGACAAGTCCCCCAGAAGGTGACGTAAGTCCTTGCAGCCAGAGATGTTTTCTAAGTATCTTCGATATACGCTCCCTTTCCTATGCAGCCAGGATATAAAATGCAGTTTTAAAATACACGAGCATATCCAAAGGTGTAGGGCTTGATTCAAGGCACAAATGCCCTCCTACCTGGCTCTGCCTGCACATTTATGTGGCTAATGGCCAACGCCATTGGCACCTTTCTTTTTCAGTGGAAGCACTGTGAATCTCAGTGCCACTCAGCGCCACAACATTACGAAGCTATTTGACGAAGGGGCTGACGGGAGTTTTGCAGTCACCCGACCAGAGGTCTCTCTCTTCTATCCCAACACAGTCCCCTCTGACACACACTGATCCCACAGACCACCCTGCTCCCACCCCACTTCCCTCTTTGCGTGCCCCCAAAGAGTGGGGTCAGCGGGACAGCAGATCCCCAACCCAAGGGACAAGGAACTGAAGGAAGAGTAGAGAGGAGCATGATACAACCCGACAGCAAATGCTACACACCAAGTGCTACAGCGTTTTAGAGTTACCTGGTTATCATGTACACGCAGAATGGCACTACTCCCATAGTACCGATATATTGCCCATCATTGCATGTATATAGGCACGCTGCTACTGAGGCAGGCAACCTTAGCAAAAGTGAAATGTCCCAGAAAGCAAGTGCACAGGGCAATAAAACAGCATGCCCTGCCAGCTCCATCTCCTCTTCCATCTACCAGCTTTATTCTATCTAGCCACTTATTTTACTGGCCATCAAATGACTGGTTGGTCACCTCAAGCATCAGTTTCCCTTTGCCCTTCTCTTCTCCATTAACTTTTACTTTCCCCCTCCATATGTCCCCCTCCTCCCTTGCCATTAACCCACCCCTTCTGCTCTTACATCTTTGTCTGCACAACCAAATTCATCAGTCGTGGGTGTCCCCATTTCACACAGCTAGAAACAGGCAGCCAAAAGCACTAACATCCACACTCACGCCCGGCAGGAGAAGCTGTCTGAAGGAAGAAAAGTCCAAAGGAAAGAAAGGACAAACCACCACCCCAAAGGCATTACATGGTATCATGGCCTTAGAGAAACTTCCAAATGGCACTGGGGGATGAGGGCAGGGGAAGGAAGGGACACCCAGTGCAGCCAGTCTCCTTGCTCCCACCCTGCACTGGGGCGGTAAGCAAAGGGCTGCGTCCCCACCGCAGCTGCCTGGCACCCTGAGACCCGCAACATCGCTGCCTGTCGCTGGAGGATAACACATGAGCACAACATGATGCAACCCTGGGCTTAACTTGTTTGTTTTCAAAACAAGCTTTGCCTTGCCTGGGCATGGGAGGAGACACTTGGTCACTGCTCACACCACAGGCAGTCTGCCTGTCACACCACCTCTGGGGAATACCCGCCCCGTGCTGTCGATACTCACGCAGCGAGTGACGGTTCATCTATTCACAGAGGGACCATACTGTCCGGGGCGGTTAATTGTGAATGAGATGGCAAGAAAAGTTTTTAGGGCTTGCAGTCCAGTTTGCACTCTCGACATCTCTGTGCCTGCTGGTGCCTTGTCTGATACCATTCCCTCCTGCATCAGCACGTGCTGCACCAAAGTTTATGCTTTCACAGTCCCCTTTGCACTTTTATTTTCCATTTTCTCACCTCTCCTAACTCTCCCCCCTCCTTTTTTTAAGTGCAGCGCAGCCTTGTTTTTTTCCCCTACATGCCGCTGAACGTAGTAAAAAAAAAGACCAATGCATCTCAAGGGCAGAGCAGGGACTTGAGTGAGAGGGCGAGCAATGCCGCCCAGGGCACCGGGGAGCGACGGCAGAGCGGCTCAGCCTGGGCACCCAGCAGGGCAGGCAGCTGCTGCCTGGCCGAAGGTGCCGAGGAGGGCAGGGCAGGCAGCCGTACTGAGCATGCACAGTAAATAACCACGGCCTCGTTAGGAAAGCATTACAAATCCAAGACACAGCTGGTATAGGATGGATTTAGCATGGCTGTGCTAGTCAGTGTTGGTATAAACCCCCCGTGCCCCACGGCTGGACCCCCTGCCACCACAGCATAGTTGTCCCCTCCCTGTGTTAGCAGCATCCAAGAGGCAAATCCCCCCCAACAATGTAACTCCCAAAAAATGCTGAACAAGGGTAAAATCACAGGGAAAACAGGCTACAGTGAGTGCTCGGACCCCCGGACTGTACCACAGTCTAAAAGCCCCGCAACATTTGTACTCCTGATGAGCTGGGTAGAGTTTCAGATAGAGGGAGCCTGCAGAGGGAAATGCAGGTTCATCTAAACCAAACCGAAATCAGATGTTAAGCCTTTAAACTGAGTGGGGAAAAAAATAATAAAAAGAAAGAGAGATTATTTCACCAGGAGTTTTTAAAAGAAAGGCAACAGTGAAGTGCAAAAACACAGTGTTTAGGATGATGCATTCTCTGTGGACCAGGTCATAAAATCTCTGCAGCCCCAAGCTGGGGACAGGACAGGACCTGGCAGAATGCAGAGGGGAAAACCCAAAGAGAATTCTGAATAAATTGTCGCATTTAAAAAGGACATAGGAAAATAGGGAACCAGAACAAATGTATATACTTGTACACAAGATGGTGGAAGTGTTAAACATATGATTCAGACTAAGGTAGCAGGGGCTGAAGTGTCTGGTTTTAACTGAGGATGCCAACACACTAGCAGCATCAGGAATCCGGTGAAAGGGAGGTAGCAATGGGGATTCTTTAAAAACAAGCTACTCATTACCTAGGAAAGAGAGACTGGATCATATCGGTGGGGGAATAGCACTGCCTTAGCAATGTGATGACCAAAGGTAGCCGTGGCCATCAGAGAAGCCAAAGAAATCCACTGCCCTTCTCCAAAAGAATGATCCCAAAGCATGGAAGCCTGTCTGAAAGGAAATTAAAGAGAACAAGCAGTCCTAAAGGTGATATATTTGAGGGATGTGGGAAGATTGCTTAAACATATCCATCTGGAAGTACAAGGCAAATAGTACCTGCCAGAAGATGCATCAGAAAGACCCAAGGCAAGCTGCTGCCATGAAACAGCTGTCTGATGACCACTGATGACCTTTGTGGCTACCCTTACATCAAAAGACACATGCTACAGGCCCATCCCTCACACCCCACTGACACCAGGGCTGTGTCCCAGGCAAGCTTCATGGCAGCTGTCTGGGAAGGGACCACCTTACGGGAGAGAGGGAACCTGCTGGTTAGCCAAAAAGAAGTATTAAGAATGGGGTAAATGTTTTGCTGCTTTATTCTACCAGCACATAAGATAGAGGCATCAGAAGCAAAGCGAATTTTGGACTTCAGGGTCACTTCCAGGATGTTCAATATTATTGTTGTTGTTATTATTACTATTATTTCGGGTAGCTATATATACAAATACCATTTTATCATTAAGCATTTCAGGACAAACTGTTCACCATTTGTCTTTCTATTCCTGAAGCTGGGAGCCTCAAAGGTGCACCCAGGTGTGCTGTAGAAACACTGGCAGGTATGTCAGGATCAAGGACGTATAAAACTTCAGTAGTGTGATATTTCTGAGTAACTATGGCACTTCATAGAGATTTCAAAACAAATGATGCTAGAGTTTTTCTTCCTTCAAATATCCTTCTGTGTCATCAGAGATCAAGTTACCTAAATTCTTCCCATTTTTCTAGATGAATCATCTTTCACGTATTGTTTGCTGGAATACAAAGCATAGTAAAATCTTCTGTCTTTACAGGCATTCTCACTTCCTCTGCCCAATTTGAAATATGCATTAGTAATGTGAAAATCCACAATGTCTTCCTACAACAGGAACCAAGTGCAAACCTTTACACTTTATAGTTATCCTGCAGTTTTCTTGCCAGTTTCAAAGTCAGGTGAAATGTTCATGGTTCACTGTAACAGACCTCAACAGCGAGATAGAGAAAAGGCCAGCAACAGACAGTGTTACGACACCAATATTCTCCTTCCTAAGCAGGTAATGAACTGTCTTTTCCTCTAGCAGTGCTTGCCGAGCCCACGCAAAAGGAACCTGCCAATTTCTATCTATCTGGAAGGCTGACTTATGAGGTCAAAGTATTATTATAAAGATCTTTTTACCTGTCAACTTGTGATATACACACAGATCTTTGAAAAGGAAAAGTACTACATTTAAACTCTGGTGTGAAGTTTAATGAGGAAGGTGGTGGTTAAATTAGGAGTCTGTGTAAGCTATACAGCCTTTACCACAATTTTTAGGTAACTTCTCATGTCCTTCAAGAATATATTATATATATAGCAGCCAGCGTATGAGCAGCAACCAAATTAGTATATGGTACAACAGGGAAGCACTTTCTCCGCCATCCAGCTCTTGGTCTTCCCCCCAGAACAAGGAGGGAAAAAGCAGACTCCTGACTGGCATGAGGAGACCTGACCTGGACCAAATTGGTTTGTTAGTGGCTTTCTGCCCCCTCTTTCCTCTCCTGCCCTCTAAGAAATTAATGAGCTGTTTCTCAAGAGCAGAGCTCAAGGAAGGAAGCACAAGGCAGAGTTAGCATTAAATACTTTTATCCCTTCAGCAGCTTAGGTACAAAAGCAGGTGCTCTCTCCTTTGCCATCCTCCAAAAGGTATGCCGTGGCACTCCATCACAGCACTAACAGAGAATAGGAGAGCCGGAAAAGCCTCAGCTGTCGCCTCCACCAAGGGTAACTGCATTTGACCATTTTGCACAGTCATGTATTCTGTGGCTCCTGGAGCAAGTGGGGATAAACTCATCTCTTCTTCCCCTGACAGACCAACAATGTAATACTAGTCCCATTTCCACAAACGAGACCATCGGTGAAAAAGCAGGGCATGGGACTGGGGCAGCCATTTACATCCACTGTTCTGAAAATATCCTGCAGCAGTCCTAGCTCTCACAGGAGAGGCAAACTCATCTGAGTTCTTAACCTGGTCAATTCATAAGGGGACTCACGTCACATCAAAGAAAGGCTTTTAGTCCACCATGAGCAGAGCCCCTCTGACATTCTAATGCCAAACGTGGAGAAGAGTCACTAGCACAAGCAGGCAGGTTTGGGAAGAAAGCTGACAGAATGAGGGAACTTTGTGGTGGAATTCTGTAACCACCTGGAAGAGAAATTTCTGAAATATCTCAGCCCTTCCTTGGAAATTCGGCAGAAGGCAATATGGTCACTAGAGTCCTGAAAGCTATTCATTTCTATATGCTGAAGTGACTGCGTCAAGGAAAATGACCTCCTATGGAGGAAAACGAGTTCACAAACACAGAACGGCACAAAGAAGGCTTTAATTGCCTTTGGGATTACTTTCATACCAAATGAGGCAAAAGATGCTTTAAATGGAGGGAAAGCGGTTTCCAAAATAAGAAGTCTCATGTTAATTTGGCAAGAGGCTCCAGATGTATTCCCTTGTATCTCCCTCTTTGTCGAATGACCAGAAAATCTTCTAAGTGAGCCCATGCAGAATTTGGCTTTACCCTAGACTCAAGCAAGCGTGTGTACATGGAGCAGGGGGAGAGATGGAGTTTTCACTGCCTTACTTGGTTTCCTCTTCTCTCCCAGGACAATTCAGAGGCAGTCCTCATGGATCTTTTCATAACACATTGCCAGCCTTTTCTGCTTATGCTCAGAAGACAGACATCAAGACAGCAGGAACTACTGTCACTGCAGTGATGTAGCACTATGAAAGTGCAACTTTCATAAGCCAAGTTGTGAGACAAATGCTTCCTGGTCAGGCTGAGGAGAAGTGTCTTCCCCTTGCTCAGCTGCCCAAGGATAAGGTCTCAGCCTAACAGGATCACCTTAGGTCATCTTCCGCATCATTCTCTTGGCACTTGTAATGTGTTTTATCTACTACTCCTGCTGTTGAGAAAAGAAGTCAGAACATTACATCATCCCATGGTTGACATAAGCTCTAGTTACCTTACATGAAGCAAGGACTGCTTAGCCTCTGTCCATCCAGGGGGAAGGAAAAGGATTTAAGTTCAGAACTGTGGCAGGGGGAGAACTGAATGAAGTGTTCTCTTCTAAACTGCATTTGCAGGGGAAGCTCCTAGGACAACAACAACAAGAAAAGAAAAAACCCACGAAATGAAGATTTTTCCCATGTCTGACAGGGAATTTTTCAGTAAGAATTTTCTCACGTTTTTATTCATGTGAAAAAGGACATTTTCCTGCCTCCCAGATATGTAGTTTCTTAGTGTCAAGAGGAGACAGATACCAATATATACTATAAGAGCCCTCTGAAAGGCCTGATGTACCAAATCACAATCACACAGCCACATCTAGGATCTCTTGGCCTTTGCCTACCGGTGCCTTGAGAAACATCCAACATAATACAGTACACCAAGCAAACTGCAGTTTCAGTGGTTGCGGCTAAGCCTTAGCCACCTTAGCAGAATCAAAGATTTACCTCCACAGACTGTGTTTAAGATCACAGCTTTCTTCATCCACACTTCTTCCCTGCCCCCTTAGAGATGTGCCTACTGCTACAGATGAAAACCAAGCCGGAGCGTGGAGGATGCTGCCAGCCCAACGTTAAGAAGAGATAGCCCCAGAACAGGAGCTCTGCAAGGCAGCCACTTTCTGACACATCTCCCTCTCCTTTTCGGCCTTTTGCCCATCATGGTATCTAAGCATTTTAGTGCAGGAGCAAAGCTAGCAGGGGAAAAACTGGTCCAAAATGTCTATGACAAATTCTGTTTTTCCTCCTTCAGTTTTGCGTTAGTTACTACATTTTAAGGCCATCCTGTGGTAGAGCGTAGATGGAAGCAAGATTACATAATGGAACTGGCTGCTCTCTTCTGTATACTTTCTCACACAGTACTTTTGATTACAGGATAAGCTAAAAAAAGGAAGAAAACCAGCAAGCACAGCAATTTTATCCAAGAAGGGGTATAATTTCAATATTACTGATATAGCCCAACATGAACCACATATGTTAATTTTCAAGTATGCCAAGACTTGGAATAAAGAATACCAAAAATCAGATTTCCAAAATTCCAGTGCCAGCTGTGCTCCCTACTGGGAAACATTCATGATGCAATCCAAAACACATATGTAGATAACACTGGCTCCTACTCCTATGATCCTTCCTGGCCTAGCTAGCATGGGCCATCTGTTACTGCTTAGCAGGCATCCCCACTGCTGCCTGCAGATACTAGATTGTTACTACTTAAATGAGAAGGATGAAATAAACGGCCAGCAAAAATGGCATTAAGAAGTCTTTCCTAAGCAACTCATAATTTACAATTTGAAAAGTGTATTTTAAACTGCACTACACAAGGTGATTAAAGATAACCAAAGCATGAACTATGCCACAGGCCAGTCTCTGTCTCTACATCATACCACTTAGGGAGAAGGAGAAGTGGGAAACAGAAATCATGCTGTAGCTTACCTGAAAATTCTCTTTTTCAGGTAGCAAGGTCCAGGAATGCCAGAGAATATAATGACCTTTTGCTGAGTCCCCGCTGAGCCCTTTCCCCTCTTGTTCACCAGACCATACAAGAGGTGAAGAATAAAACAGTGACTGCTCTGAACTGTTCTGCTCTGCTCTCAGCCTGACCAGCTGAGCAACAGCCGTTACAAGAGATGTTAGGATAAAACTGCACAGGGACCATCAGAAAAAAAACAGCCTGCCATTCACCCAAACCCACTCAGCTTCAAGATGCGTACTAAGATGAATGGTCACTTCTTTCCTTGAGCTGTCCCCGCCTACACCCACCAAACAACATAACACACCTTAGTCTACCGCTAATGAAAAACCTTAATTTAACTCTGACACAGACCCAAGGGCATCCAGCATTAACTTCTTCCAGCAGGTCCTCACTGGGATGTGGGAGAAAGCACAGACCTACAGTACGGGCTACAGAATAGGCTCTCAGCATGAACAAAATCCCTTCTTCTTGAAGAAATCCCCAAACTAAATGCTTCCTCCAAGCAATAAGTTACCTGAAACCCTTATCCTCACAACCTGTGCTAGCCTTAAATGGCCGCTTGGGAAGCCCACTCTGTCCTTCCCAGCACAACTCAGCCTCAGCCTCAATAGGTGCTAGTGCACTTCTCCTGTGCTAAAGCAGACTCCTGAAAGCTGCCATCCCCCCATGGACTGTACTTTGTAGCTGTCCGATTAAAATTTAGCAAAGAAAACTGCTAATAAGTCTTCGCAGCTGTCATAACATCCACTGCACGAGTAATGCTTCTTTAGGAAGAAGTCAGTCCAATTCCTAGGGGCACTTGACAGCCTCGCTCAGAAAATCCAGCAGAATCCACAAATCACAAAATTCTGCATACTGGTCTTTACCCAGAGCTCAATGTTAGCAATATCCTTCTCCGTGTCTTCATGTCTGCAGCAGGGTAAAAGTAAGCAAACTAGCTTGTTCTCGAGGTCAGCATTTGAACTTGATCCTGCTTGCCACAATTGGTACATACCATGGAGGTAACAGATCACTGACACGTAGCACAAAGAGGATGAGGACATTCTTAAGCAGGCACACCAAGTTTCCTTCCTTTAGGGTAAGCATGTCAACGTGCTTGCTCCCCAGCCAAATGATCTTTCAAAACAGAGGTGGGTATCCATCTACAGAAATATGCACTTATTTCCTTGAAGGAAAACACTCCCTCTATGCCCTGCATGAGGGGAAATTTTTTTTTCCCCACAAAAGGGCTTGCCTTATCTATGAAGTCAGGAAAGTTGCCTAGATCATTCCCAGCTGTGGAAGCCCACTCACCTGGGGGCCTGCTGTCATGGACTGACAGCTCTGCTCGCGCTCCCAAGATATTGGGCAACCTGAAATGCTTCTTCCAGAGCATTGTGTATGCAACTTCAGAATAAAGAAGCATCACGGTCTACCAACTTCATAGCTCAGACACAGCCAGATACTCCCTGCAATAATCTCTTTCCACTAGCAGTATTCATTAGACTTCTCAGAAATATTCCCATACTCCACAAGCTACCTTAACAGCAGGTAAAATGCAATTTTTATTTCAGCTTGCTATTCCTGCATTTGAAATAAGATGTCAAAGTGAGTGCTACAATGTAATAATTATTACAGTCAGGGACTTAAAATAACTGATTCACAACTGTGCCAAATTTGACCAAACTGTTCCTTAGACATATTGCTTGACTTGCATCCATGTCTCTGTCTATAAATGGGCATGCCAACTATTATTTTTTAAGGACTACCACTGGTAAATAAATCTGAAGACTTAGCTTTCCTGTAAGTAATTACACAATGCTTCTTAAGAACAACAGTATCTGAAGAACAGAGAAAACATAATACACAACTGTAAATGTTGTAAAAAACCCACCTTAACAACACACAGGGAGCAGCCAGGCTCCATTTTTTTCTGATTTTAATCCAAACAATGTGCACTCTGCCATGCCTTCTCATGCCAGCCATAACACTCAGCATCTATTCATCCACCAGCTGATGCACGTGTGATCTTGCAGTACACTATCTCATCAACGCACCTATAGATTGAGTCTTGCGCTCTCACGTTCTTTAGTTTAGGCTTTGTTTTTATAGAAGCTGCAAAATTTTAAATGCGATTCTACCTCTTTTGGGGTCCATCTAAGCTTCAGTGGAACAACCACGCTGGAGGAGTGCACGTCTTCTTGTGAAATGGCGTTGTGCTACAAAATCAAAGGGCAACCAAAGCAAGCCTAGAGAGAGGAGGCAGAACTTAACAAGTCTTCTGTCCTGACAGAGGAAGGGAGAAAAGGTTTAACCTGCTGAGATATCCAGCACAAGAATGAGTGACAAACCCTCCCAATCCCAGCTCTATGGGAATTCTGTGGGATCCAAGCCAGAATAACCTGTTTCACCAAACCTGAATATTAAGCATGGGTGAGTTTCAGAAACCGTCAGCTGACCGCATAAGAGAGTCTGGTCATATATGGTTCCCACTGATTTTAAGCAGAGCAAGACGACTTTGCAAGATACTTTATATGTTTCATACGGACAAAGCTCAGTCCACCCACATGCACTCATCAACCTCAGCTGATTTAATTCTTCTTAAAATGTCTTTTTGTACCATATCCTTTTGCTTACCAGTATCGCACTAACATCTGACATAGAGCAAATATGCTTTCAGAAGGCAAACGTTGCTGCCACACAGACTCAGGCTTGGGTGCACAACTGATCGGCTGGTGAATGGTACTAGAAGAAAAACTGGTTAACTGTCTGTTTCTCACTGATGAGGCGGCTCTTATTTTTATATTATAAATAACTTGATTGATTGCCTAAGAGCAAAGACTTAGCATGAAATTATTCTTGATATCCTTCAGATTTAGAGGTCTGCCATCTTATGTATTTTTACATATTTGATGGTGCTGGAAAAAATAGGAAGTCATTTTGGTCTAATACCTGGCATGAAACTGCAAAGCCAAGCACTTCATGAAATTAAAAGAATAAATCAACGAAGTGGTTGTGGCTCAGTTATATTCTTGATCATTTGGGGACTGCACTGCTCTAGGAAACAGCCCAGCTCCTTGCTTTAATACTGGATATTCTTCAGGGTACAGGGATTAATCCTGTCTGCTCCCCTGGCAATCTGAGGTCAGCGAACGAGGGGAGGGAACACTTTAAATCTGATACTTCTGTTAAAAAATAGCTATGGTGCAGCATGCTCAGGTTTCTGTACGGCAGGGACTGGGTTTGTTTTGTGTTAAAGAGCACCCGTTTCTCTGCATAGAATTACATGCATATCATGCCAGCTCACAGAAACTGAGGCAACTTTTCCATATCATTTTGAACAATTTCACTAGCTGAAAATGCTCTCTCCCGCAGATGTACCTATTTTCAGTACAACCATCTTTCACGTCAGAAAGCAACTAGCTGTTGCTTACAAAACACAAAACTCCTGGAAGTGGGAGGTTTTATTTTTGTTGCTGGTTTCAGTTGAAAATAACGCAATTGCTGGATGAAATACTCGGTTTACTGCCACACTGGTTGGTCCGGCACATCTCCCGCAGCTTGTAATTTCACAGGCCAATGAGCACAGTGGGACAGCCCACCCCACGCCTGCCGGCCCCAGGGCAGACCCCGGCGGTGCTCTCGCCCTGGCCAGGTGGCTGCCGGCTGACCCCCGGCCGCGGCAGGGACTATCTCGGATGGAGCAAGGGCCAATGGTCCTATCTTGCATCCCTCTCTAGTGAGTGTGCTGGTAAACATGGCTCAAGGTGGGTGAGCTCAGCGCTGCACTGAGCTGCCCTTTCCATGCTGGGAGGATGCTCAGCAAAGGCATCACTTTGAAGTAGGAAGACCAAAGGAGGAAGATTTAAAAAGGAGTATTTTTCCATATGAAAGTATTTGCCTACAAGGCCATGGGCAAAGACAACAGTTGCACCACGCTGCCAGCAAGAGTTTCGCACAAACACTCTGAAAGCCGCGCAAAGATCCTGCACATACTCAGTAAATACAGCAAGGCCTTGCCGCCTCCTAGAAAGGCTGTACATAGCCCCGGTCTTACCTGCCATGACAAAAACAAACCTGTAATGCCATCCCCATGAACTACATGTTTTTTTCTTTTTGAAAGGTGTGACCTTCTGGTAGTAAATCCTGATCCAATCCCTTTGCATCATCCCATTTTATGAGAACAGGCAGCAAGGAATACACTGGGGCTTGACTTGTATGTGCCAGGAAATAATACTGAAATTCTCCTGACAGCCAGCTCCCCAACATCTCGAGGTCCTGATTCTTTCTTTGCGAGTTTTTAAACTGCACTCGCATGTGAAAAAAGTCTGCAGGCGATGCATAGATGGTCTGTAAGTAGTTCTGGCAAAGGAGAGATCAGTTTAAGCCTCTAGGTCATTTGACCTGCATAATTTAACTCAGCAGTTTTTCCTGAAGTATACTGGAAGAGAAACTCGGTCCCAGATAACACACAAGCTGATCACAACATTAGCTAGCAACTCTAAACTGGGTCTCCTTCAAATGACTCAACTACGCAGCTCTGCTGAAACCTAAACATAGTATCAATGACCTGTAAATGGAGAGAAAGTTTAAAAAAAAAAAAACTCAAAACATAAAATAATATCAGCTGCTGGTTTCCTCTAAGACATTATTTTACAGGTAAACTGAATCACACTCTGTCTGCAATCAGTGCATTCTGCAGAGCAGTAAGTCCCAGATGCACCAGTAAAAATGATCCCAGCGATGAGATGCAGCCATCAGGGAGAGCACCAAGGTACTGAGGGTAACCTATCAGCATTTCTGTTTCCTCTTTGTTTTCAAAGGGAAACAAAAGTGACATGTACTTAATTATGTTATCATTCCAAGCCTAATCAGAGCCACTTAGATGTTAAGTACTATTGAAGCAAACTGCATTCAGGAGGATTGAGTTTCCACCTTTTCTTCTGTTACTACCTGCCTGGAAAGTGTCCTCTCTTATATCTTAACCTATTCTTGCAAGAATAAAAGCCGCAACTTTCCTGACAGGTTTCTGGTGTTTTGACTGTCTTCTGATGCAGTGGTGGCAACAGCAAGTTGTAATGAAAATGCTTTTGCCAGGAGACTATTAGGGAACACAATGGAAATCATGGAATCTTCTCCCGTTCACCACAGCAAATTTGCAGCAATCCTCCACCTCAAACAGCTTTTGGAATTGATCTGCTCATGTTTCTATAAACTATATAAAATGACCTTCATATTTTCTTTGGTGAAGTCAGAGTAGAGCATTTGGACAGCCCCAGGCAAGCTGCACACTGTCATGCACCTTTGCGCTACCTTCTAACATGGACAAAAACCCCAATCCAGGCGTACATCCTTGCAGACTGCATGGGCCTGCAGACCCCAGGTTCCCCATCTCTGCTACTGACTTTCAACTCTGGTTGAACCCCAAGCCCCAGATACGACTTTGAGGCCAACACACTTTATAGATCTTCAAAAAGGCAAGCCTTGGTTCTGCCTAACCGGACTGATTCAAAACATGCCATGACACAGCCCATGATGCCATAAACTGGCCTAAGTTTCAAGTCCAGCTACAAAAAAGAATATCAATATTACCCAGCATATTCCAGAAGTTCCTCTTTCATTGAAAACTACTTTTGTTTTAGGATTTCCCAAATCACCAGCAGTTTTCATCCCCGAGAGGTCTACCTCCATCAAAAATTTCAGGTTTGGATATAGCTCCAATTATTTTTATAAACATACTAAGATGAGCACTTTTTCATCTTCAGTTGCCAAAAATGCTGAAAGGAATTTTCTAAACACTTCAAAGTTGGTGCCAGATGGGGACCAACCAATCAGAAATTTTGTCTAAATGATAAATGTTTTTAAACTTACCAAAGGATTAAATCAGCCTGGCCTAGCTGAAACTTCAGTTGCAGGAAATGTACTTAGGTCCTTGCAATAAGAATAATTTCTAGTGTGCTAGGGGTGTGTTGTAAACATACTTTACTGGAGGAGTTCAGTGCAATTTTCTGTTCCCATGTACTATATTCTCTGAAGCGGTACCTGTAATCTGGTCAGGAACAAGATCCTGAAGAACTTGTTAGCTTCACTGATAACTTCAGTCCTGTGGCATCAGCAGGTCTGAGCTGCTCATTTAGATTCAAATGCATTAAGGCACTGAGTGGTTGTAAGGGTCATGCAGCAGGGGCTTCCTTCACTTCCCAGTTTTAGTGAAATGTAAGCGCTCCTCTTCCTTTGATGTTTACAGGGTTTCAACCTCTCCTCTTCTCTCCTCTACTACTTCTCTGCTGCACCATATAAGCATGCCAACCTTTTCCTCAGGTCTGCTCCCAAGATCCACAGACGTTTGCAGATTAAGTGCATCGCCTCATTATTCACACCATCACATTCTCCTAGGAAATAAACTCTTAAAAAAACCCACTTGAATGTAAAAAAAAAAAGATTTCAACCTGATCCATCCAAATGCACGTGCAGGCCAAACGAAACCCAACTTTTTCTAAAAGCTTACGGCAAATAACCCCGAGAAAGAAACGATGCCAAGACACAACTTCAGCCTTCTGCCCAGCGCAGGCTGCTCCACAGAGTCCTCCTGCCTTGTGGTGTATGCCGCCTGGCCTCCGGGAGGGGGTCACCATGGGCGCCGCACAGTGCCCAGCCACCACCTGAACTCAGCACGGCAATTCAGGGAAATGGGGAAAGCAAAAAATGGAGAGGGAAGGGGGGCTGCTTGCTTGTTTCAAGGATTTTAGCACTGTCCCCAGAACCATATAGATGAAAAAAGAACATCTGGAAAAGATCTTGCAAAACACTACATGGAAATTACAGCAGAATTAACACTAAGAGCATCGCTTCCAGAGCTCAAAGAACGAGCTCAGCTATGAAATGACGATAATCCAGTAAGACACGAGCATGCCATGCTTCAGAGTCCCTTTAGTACAAGAGAAATTTAAATGCTTCCCTCTCATAACCCAGAACTGTTATAAAGACAGAACATATAAACCATCTGCCCACCACGGTGAAAGAGAGCTAAGACGGAAAGAGGCCTGTTCTACTGATGTGAGGGCTCTATTCTCAGAGAGGTGATTAAATGCTAATTAATAGTGATGAGCCTAAAGAAATAACATTATGCAAATAAAAATGGCCTTACAGTAACTGTCATCTGCTCCCTATAGTCCCTGTGGAGTCTTGTATTTTATTCTAAAGATTCAATCACACAGGTTTGCAAGACACTGAGGTCAACAGGATTTTCGCCCACAAATTTGGTGGATGCAGAACAGACTCAGTACTACAGCAAAGCTAGCATCTCTGTAACAAGTATCATTGGACTTAAAAAAGCACGTGAAAGATTGAAGATGTTTCTGCAAGCTCACATGCACAAAGAGCCTTTCTAGATATTCATCTATTAACTCACTGGCACATAAATCTATAGGACAGTTGCAACAACCGAAGAAACGATGATAAAAATCCAGAGATGGAGACAACTAATGGTACCAGGTAACCTAATTTACCTCCCTGACAGCAAAGGGAATTGATAAATAGTCACATAATCAGAGATAAAATCAGATTCTTGGATCCATTTTAAATTCCCTTGGTTTACCTCTGATAATTGCCTCCATTTCCTTGACGAACAAGGCTGGTATGAACCAGCACCCAAGAAAAAGGACTGCACTGCCTTCTCGATGGAAAAGTGCTAACAATGCCTCCCCAGCACCTTCCCTAGAATTTGTATTTACACTACTTAGGCCACACAACTGGTTGCTTAGGGCAGGAGTGAATGCTAAATAGACAAAGTGTTTACTACACATACAGCAGTACTCCACCATACCCCTATCCCATCACCTGTGAAAGAGCTAGGACTTCTGCCACTGCTTGTTTATGAATGCATCCGGTGTCT
This sequence comes from Morus bassanus, assembly GCA_031468815.1. Lineage (NCBI taxonomy): Eukaryota > Metazoa > Chordata > Aves > Suliformes > Sulidae > Morus > Morus bassanus. The sequence goes on along the minus strand of CM062568.1, from coordinate 95,725,859 downwards.
TCCCAAATATAACTGAAACACTTCAAGTCACCCACTATCCCACTGACCTGTTAATGTGAAAAAGTTACCATCCCCAAACTAGAGAACTGTCCAGATACAAGCTCCAAGGTCAAGGTGTAGCAGGTACCTCATCAAAATGTAAGCGCAGTTACACAAACAGCAAGAAAAGAAGGACTATTTAACCAACTGCAAAGTCAATTACTCCCTAAAATGAGGTGTACAATGCTAATTTGTACCATACACACACAATTTTCAGAACATGAATGGGCATCAGCAATGCAAAAACTACACTGACTTGCCAACCCCACTGCTCCAAAATACACAAGCTGACTACACTCATAAAACCAATTCCCTGCCGAGGAGAGCAGCGTGAGATCCTTGTGACGTCTGAAGGCACAACTGACGCCACACGGCAGCTTTCCCCCCGTGCCGTCCCAGCCCGGGGTGAGCCCGGGGCACGGGGGGGGACTGCCCCCGCACCTCCTCCCAGCACACCTGCGAGAAACAGCCCAGCACTCGCGACGGAGCGCAAGTGGAAGTCACGGCTTTATCTTCTCTGTTTACTCGCGCTGACCAGAGCTGTCATGCTGGCATGGCTCTCCTCTGTTACAATTAAGGGGGTTTTATACCACAGCTGTGATAAAAACAAAAAAAAGGCCACCAAAAAAAAACCCACAAAAGTAAGCCAAGTCAGGTTAAGTACCCCAACAGGGACTTTAGAAAGCTGACTCTGAAGCTATGTTTTTAAACACCATCTAGCACTTTTTTTTTTTTTTTTTTTAAATCAGTTATTTATTTAGCCAACAGAATTCACCTTGGGCTATGCTCACAAGAAAACACCATTATCTTTAATCTTTCATGTATGTCATTATGAGAACAGAATGGGAAAAAACTGACTTAAGGAGGCAGCTGCATGAGGTTTGTGCCTAAGCAATGGAGCACTTCAAATCCATCATGACGGGGATATTGTGCATTTTTGAGAGTGTAATTTTTCTGGATTTCAGGTAACTTAAGTATGAACAATAACATTTCTTTGCAAAAATATAGCAATGATGACTCTGAAGTCAATGGAACCACCAAAAGATAGGGCAACGTAAGCCATATGGGAAAGCTAAAACATTTCTCAAAATATTTCCTTTAAAACTGTCTTCTAACAGATATTAACAAAATTTAAAAGAAAAAACATAAGCACGGTACGTAAGAGATATTAAAAAGACCAGACACATGCAGAAATCAATGGAGAAGCACTGGAAAGAAGTTCTGGTGCAAAAACCAGGAATTTCAGCAACCCAGCTGGACATTCATAGTGAAGATGACTAATGACACTAGTAACTCAAAGGGACACGCAAATTTAAATCCATATTATAATGCATGGCTTGAACGGCTGCATTTGAAGACGGGTCAGCAGTTCAGCCATAAATTTGTGTTACAGAGCAGGCCATCGCGCTTGCCCTTTGTCTCGGGCATTTCCCAGAAAAGGGCTTTGTGAACTCCCAAAATGGTGGGTGAATGCCACCTCTGCCGTACCGCCGTGGCGTGAGGACGGGGCGGGGGCCACTTCTCTGAAGCGGACACCAGCTCTCCCCCCACCCCCTGTACCAGAGGGGGCCTGAGCCCCTCATCCTTCACGGAGCCATCTTCTGACCAGCCTGAGCCCTCCACACCGGTGATACCGCATTCCCGCAGCCACCAGAGGAACTGGCTAAAAGAAGATGAATGATATGGAAACATGTAATTTCAAGCTGGTTTGAAATCACTGCGCTGGCTGTGGCCTTGCAGCCAAGCGACACTCACCTGTCCCGCCACACTCTGGTCCACGGCTCTCCTGCCACCTGCTAACCTCCAAGGGGTCGTACCAGGATGCACAAGTCCATTTTCCAAGCAATAAAAACTTGGAAAACTAAACTACTACTATTGCAAATAGGTATCTTAGTTCTGACTTTACCACATAGCAAAAGACAAGCCACGTTCTAAGAACCTAATTTAGTATCCAAAACATTAGTCTTGGTCAGAAGATGCACTACAGATCAGTGACTCACCTTGGAAAAATATCTGCATGGAAACTCTATTATACGCTTTTATTACATTAATTAACAGCAAGAAACGCCCATGCCAGCAGGACAGCACACACAAAGCACTCATTTGAGTGCCAAGTGTCTCACAGGGCCTAAAATCAGAAGCTAATCACTTTGCTACGGTGCCTGTTTGGGGCAACAACAAGCTTTGCATGGAAGATGAAACCCATTTTCTGCAGCCCTGTAACTTTAAGGAGTAGTGCATGCACCCTTAAATACATTGAGGCAGGCTGTTAATTTGATAACAAAATATATTTCAAAGCCTACAATGAAATATTAAGTATACACACGTTTTAAGACATAAGATTACTTAAGAACTAGATACGTATACGGTACTGAGGGGTGCTTAAAGGTTTCACTTTGAATTCTAATCCAAAATTCATCTTCCCTTGAAAACAAGACAGGTTATATCTCGGATTTCTACGCAAGCAATTTATGATACCCAAAAGGAAAAAAATAAAAATAGCTCACAGCCAAGCAGTGCTTTTACTGCCTTTTTTTAATCTACTAGTTCCAAACCAGATGCATGCAGTACAGAATTCTGATTAGGAAAAAAAAGGCTGTTGAATTTTTATTACTACATCCCTTAAGGACCAAAAGCGGTAACCCTAGGCATTTAATGTGTACTATGAGTAACAATACATATGAGCACATAAAAAGCTTGTTATCTCTGTTTATGGAATTTTTTTACCATGTTGATATATTTACAGAAAGAAGTTGGGAAGTACGGTGAGGGGGAGGAGAGGAAGCTACCAAAATAACAAGTCCCATTAAACAACACCTATTTGGAAAGGAACAAGCTATGCAGTATGAAATTTGAATGAACCATGTCTCTTCATTACCGCCCTGCAGCTCCATGTAGTCAGTGGAGCCTCGTTTAATGCTTACACTAAAAGCTTTCATCTACATACATCTCACCCATTGATACAAATGCAATTCATATTTAACCCTGACAAATAATTACTCATGATAGGAACATTCTGCGTACATAAGATTTTCTTCTTTTATAAACAACGTAAACACAGAGAAGTCCTTCTGGATGTTTTAAAACAGCTCACTAGATTCAAAGACGCATCTTCTCTCTCCGTCCCCTCACATTACAATCCATAACCACCCGGCCAGATATCTGACGGGTTTCCACCACCACATACCTCCCTGTGACAGGACCACTCTCCTCCGTGTGTTATACTGCAAACCCCTCCCCACAGCCAGAAAAAAAACGTACAAACTGCAGCTAAGCAATGCCGGCTTTCTCCTTCAGAAATTAGCTTACAACCTCTTCAAAAAAATGTGGGTAAGCCGTCAGAATAAAATGCTACAAACCAGCCATTTGTGGCATTAGCATGTTTTCCTTCTGGTATTTAGATAAGTCCAAAAAATACATTTTTAAAATAGTTCCTCCTATTGAATCCTTCCCATATTTTCAGCTCTGAGAATTCACAGGAACTGAATTTGAGTTACGCCAATTCCGGAGCCAGCAGCTTGTGAGAGTACAAGGAGCACCCCAGAAAATAATGGAGGGGGGTTGAGATAACTCCGCACATCCCTCAGCTCTCAAACTTGCCTGTAAAAAGGAAACGAGGATACAGCCAGAGCACACCGTGTTTCTGCTCTACTCATGGCAATGGGTGCAGCCTTCCTCCAAATTATTCTACATGGGTTGATTCAAAGCCCAGAAAGGGGCCAAAAATGTGAATTAGTTTTTTGTTCTTCTGTGCTAAAAGGAAGAACAACTGACAAAGACTTGGGGTCTGCTGTCAACTACTCTGGACCTATACCAAGCACTTTGTTGTCTTCTCGCATTGAGATCCGCCTAGGTTTCCCTAGGTTGATGCCTTGGGAAACCAGATGCAACAGCAAGCATGATGGAAAAGAAATTTGTTCTCTTTTGCTCATGATTGCAGGATTCTGTCTCCAGCCGTTTATTTCCTTCCTCCTTTTCCAGGCTCAAGGAAGAGGACAAACAGACAGACACCCTGACGGCTGTCATGAGTTAAGTAACTGGAAGAGCCACATTAGTGGGCCATGCCCTTGGAGAAGACTGAGACACACGGGAGCCTGACAGACAGTTCAGAGGAACCCACCGGCGCAGACGCATTGCTGTAGCCCAAACCAGAGCTCAGCTGTGCTATTTACCCTATGAGGTCCCAGCTGTCAACCTGGCCTGGCATCACGACAGCCTACAGCACAAACGCCCTTTGCCAGCTGCTTGGCTCAACGTACAATTCTCCCTTTTTTAATGAGATTAGTGTTCATGAAATGTGCTAGCTCGACGGGCATGCCGATTTAAGTCCTCTGTTTATTCAGGCTACAGCAGATACAGCGGTCACTTTTAAAAAGTCGTAATGCGAAAAGATACCGTGAATTCACCATAGCTCCCGCAGTTGCTCATTAATCACAGGAAGAAGAGGGGTTTCGTGTAGACGTGTTGAGAACAGCGCACTGGAAAGGATGAATCTTTAAATTGTGGCAACTGTATAAACTCAGCAACCTACCTCCTTGAGACTAGCGTGAAGGATCAACTTGCCAACAAAAAAACCCAACAGATGATGCTGGCTGCCTATTCATGTCAGTCATCAGTTACATCTGCTGCAGTCACCACCGATATTGTTAAAAAAGAAGGGGGGAGGGGTGTATGTTAAATGCTGGGGGGTCAGTAACACAGAGGTACTGCTGTAAGTATGGATTAGCAAAGTGACTTTTAGTTATGCCTTTTTTTTAATAAAAAAAAAAGCCTATGAATTTAAAGGTGAAACAGGAAAAGTCATACGTTCAGTATAAAGATGTAAAACATTACTGCCATGAATAAGCAACTCTTGGTTTAGAACGCATTTTTAAGCGGAATGATGAAAATTTGAGTTACTCTGTTTCACAGGCACTTTCCACAGCATAAAGCTATTAAAACGATAACACATAAATCAGCTTCCCTTGCTCGGAAGCGACAAATTCGCTTCAGCGTATTGTATCAACGATGTGCAGATTACGGTCTCTTAACAGCACACAGCGGGGCCATTATCATATGCTGTCACCATGTACCATTAAAAGGTCTTTAATCTGCAGATTGCCGCCACAATACGCTGCTCATGCCAGGGATCTGCTGAGTAACGGGCCGGGATGCTGCAAAAACCTCCAGCCTCCGGGGTCGCCTGAAAAAAAAACCCGGCTCCCCCGTCAGTCAATCACTGCGACTCAATTAATGTATCTGGGTCATAAAAATGGTTTACGGGAGCCTGAGCCGGGTTATGAAACGCAGCGCGGCGGATAGAGCGGGCGGCGGCGGAGGTGAGCGCCCGGTGCGCCCAGGTAAGGGCCGGGCCGAGCACCGGGGGGTGCGGGGGGATTGGGGGGGGGGGACGGACACACGGAGGCGGCAGCCCGCGGCGGGACGGCGGTGCGGCAGGCGGCGGGGCAGAGGGGCGGCGGGGTTCGGCCCCGCAGCCCCCCCCCCCGCCCCGGTCCCGCCGGCCGGGGAGCCGGCGGGGAAGGGGGCGGCAGCCGGGGAGACGCCCGCAACTTTCCCCCGCCGGGGGCTCGGGGGGATTTGCTCGCCGCAAGAAGAGGCAAAAAAAAAAAAAAAAAAAAATTATATACATGTGTGCGTGCATACATATATATATGTGTGCGTATATATGTATGTGTGTATGCACACATCCATTCCGGCATCCCTCGAGCTGCGTCCCCGCAGGGCGCACGGCTGACACCCCGGCGGAGCCCCCCCAGCCCGCCGCCCTCCCCGGGCAGGTGGGGGCCGCGGGGGTGGCGGGCCCCGGCCCGGCGGGCGGGCGGGCGGGCGGGCGGTGGGTCGGTCTGTCGGTGTCCCCGCCGCGCCGCGCCGCGCCGCGCCGCGCCGCGCCGCACTCACCCAGAAGACGAAGGAGTAGATGATGAGGAGGGTTTTCAGACACGTTATCACGGGTTTGGTCTCCATTCTCCTCGATGCCATAATACTGAGATCCCGGCTGCAGGCTGGGCGCGGGAGGAGGAGGAGGAGGAGGAGGAGGAGGAAGAGGGAGGGAGGCGGGGGGGAGGGGGGGGGGCGGAGGGAGGTGAGCTCAGCGCCGGGCTCGCCCCGCCGCGCCGCCGGCCCCGGCCCGGCTCAGCGCCCCGCCTGCCGCCGCCCCCCGCCGCCCGCCGCCCCCCGCCCCGCCGCCAGGGGGCGCTGCCCGCGGGGCGCCGCCGCCGAGGGGCGGGGCGGGGCGGGGCGGGGCCGAGGGGGGGCGGGGCGGGGCCGGGCCGGGGGGGGGCAGCCCCTCTCAGCGCCGTGTAGCTCGCTGAAGCTTTATGTGCCGCGGGGAGTGGTGACGGGGGGGGCACCGGGCTCTGCCCCCCCCCCCCCCCCCCCCCCCAGCGTGAAATGTGCAGGAATATCCCGGGGTGTTGGGGGGGAAGAGCCTGGTGTTGAAAGACGAAGTGAAAGACACACCCCCCCCCCCCCCCGCCCACCCCCGCTGCGCCGCCCCGGCAAGCCCTTGGCTTGTGCAGATGCTCACAGGCATTACTGGGCCCGCTGGGTTGCTTGGGGAGGTGGGGCTGGGAAGTCGGAGCTGGACGGGGAATTGCCCGTATGGGAGGAAATGTATGTCAGTGTCAGGGTGAAAATCTGCGTTTGGGCTCAAGCCTTGCGGAGCTGGAGACCGTAGCAAGTGCGGGTGGCACAGGCTTAACGGTGCTCTGGTTACAGCCGTGTAATACGGGTGAGCCAGGCTGTATCTAAGAGCAAGAGCTCTGCGGCGGATCCGTTTGAGGGGCCAGGGCTCCTCTGGCTCTGCATCTCTGACATATCTCCCTTTGGCAGCGCTAGTGCATGTGATTGTGTTGAGACGGTAGGATTTATGAATGTTACCTTATAAGAGCAGGTCATGAAGCGGGGATGCTGCTGGAGCCAGATCCCTAACCTTGGCTTCACCTCAGCCTTGAATCTAAACTCTATCCTAAAACTAATTTGGACATTGAGCCCCAGCTTAAACTGATCAGAAACCTTGTACTTCCGTATGTCTTTGAGACCCTGAGCTTCAGCTGGAACAGACCTGGCTCTTCTCTGCCGGGCCAGGATGGGCCTCGAGTGGCAACACACCCTGGAGAGAGAACGCAGCCCCGCAGAGAGCCTGCTTCTCGTTATTGTCACGGCAGCTTCCAGCCCACCGCAAAATCCAGCAAGGGATGGACAGCAAAGAAATAACCATATTAGTCTAGGAATGGAACGGGAACTGATCCTGCAGAGCCCTGGCAGCAGCGCAGCAGTGGGGGTCTTGCCGGCCTCCTCCGGGTGGGGATAAAAGAGGCTTGTGGTGTGGCTGCCTTCAAGAAAAGCATGGCCAGAATGAGTGTGCACATGTACCTTGGTAGCCCGAACTGCTTTCAGGTGTTCCTTTCTGTAGTCCACGTTTTGGAGGAGGGTATGTGTGCATGGGAGCAAACGCATGTCCCTCCCAAATGGTGTGCCAGTACACCCCTCAAAGCAGTGCTCCGAACTACACCTTTTACGGCATTAAAATCAAACCAAGGTCAATGCTAAGCCACATATCTCATCAAGCTACAAAAACAATGTAGTTTGTGCAGCTGAGACATATCAAAGTGGTAAACCAGACTTCACCATTCAAGGAACAGTGTTTAAAAACAGAGAGAAAAGAAATGGTCCCTGAGCATGTGCTTTTGTAATATGCAGAAGTTTTGCCATGAAGGCTGCTGCGAGATTTTGCTGGGCTTGACTTATGACTTTAAGAGTTGGTTATTTTAATGGATAACCTACTGTTTCCCAAAACAATGAAGGCATTTAAAGGATGCTTGGAGGGGGAGTATTCTGCAGGAGATACCATTTTTTGAAGCATTCACCACTTCTGTGGAAAATTCAAATGACAGGTGCATAAATCTTTATTGACTTGGCCATTAAAATGTAAATAAGTGCAGCACTGCAAAAAATTACATTGACACTAACAAGATTTATAAATATTCACTGTACAAAAGTTACAGTAAGATTTTTGACAGAAAATAGCTAAGCAAGAGCAGGAGAAACTTTTCTTCCTGCCCCTCACACATGGGCTGTAGAAAAGATAAATGCTGCTGTCACAGGCCAAGGGACAGTAACCATTTATTTCAGTAGCTATGGTTGTACCTCCCCTCCCCTTCAGGTGTTTTTAAGGAAGTGTGAAACCAAAAAGCAACCAGGATTTCAGCTATCCAACCAACAGAAACCTTTTATGGCTATTTTGGTAGACGCTGATTTTGACAGACTCACATTTTTTGCCAATAGCACGTGATTTTAGGTCACTCTGTCTTGTAGTGCCTAATTTGAGACACAGCTCCTGAGGCTTCTCACAAGGATGTGTTGGGGATTTAAACTCCATAAATGCCTGCAGAGCCTCCCTTTACAATGGTGTTAAAACTCAGAGGGTTTTGCACCAGGGAACTTGCACCAGGGAACCGGAGAGAAAACAGAGGTGCAAGAAGAGAGGTCCACATCAGGAAATACGGTTCCTTCCCCTATGAATGTCAGTCCCTAGAGGGGATGATGTCCTGAGAACTGAGAAACAGAGACTCCATGTTATCTCCACGCGAACCTACAGCCACCTGCCGAGACCCTATTTGGAGGAACACCGAGTTGCTTTTTGACATACAGTCAAGCAGCATACACTTAATGGATGTAGATACAAATTCTGGATTAAAAATGAGAATGTCTGAATGGAGCTGGACATAAATCTGCCTCATTACAGCAAATACCATTAAAATATGACCAGAGCACCAAGCCATCAAACGTTTTAGGCTTAAATGGCATTACCAAACAATTGCTAGCCTTCATGTGTGCATTGGAAACACATTTACGTTTTAAAATTATTTTATCATATTTCTGCAGATTTGGAAGTGCAGATTTTCCAGTCTATTTCTTGAACAAAATCAAAGCAAGTCTTTCTAAAGCAAAATACATTTTCAGTTCTGTAATCCATGTTTGCAAAGCTAGGAACATAATAGCTCTTCACATCTCCCCACAGAGGGAACATTCTTGTAGTTACTCAAAACAGGACATTTTTGCCTAGCTATGTCATTTGAAAAATATTTCTTTAAAACACTAGCAGTTTGCAGGGGGTTCTTCTGACAATTGGTGCCCGTGAGCTCCTTTTTCTTCGTAATGCACAGGGAATATCCTCGTTCTTAATAAGTCTGTCTGCAGTGCATCGGTCTAGAAGGAGCTCCTTCATCCCACAACAGGAGAGCATCGCATTGTAGAAAGTGAAAATGAGGACTGTCATCCTTTCCTGAAGCTGGTTACTTGATGGTTAAATAGAAACTTCTTGGGGAAAGTGGTGAAAAGATGTAAACAGCCATTGTACCGAGTGTGATAAGGCTTCGCACCCTTCTGCAAGTATAGCAGGTGAAATGAAATGCTGTGCTTTCATCTCTTCATGCCCACTCTGGCCTTCCCCAGATTCCCTGGGGTGCTGTGGAAGGTAAAGGCTGCAACCTCTGCTGTTCTTTACTGGGCATTCAGGCTTATAATCCACACTCACTTCAGCCTCCCTGGAGATCAGAGGTTTGGGGTTTTTTTCACTTTCGCTTGTTCCTTCTCTCTCCATGTTGCCTGCCAGTGGCTGTCCTGTAGCCGAAGTCAGTCCATTGCAGAGTAAACACGATCTTTTTGGCAAAGGCAGAAAGCTGAGGGAAAAATAAAAGCCTGATAATTTCACTGCACTCCTGTCTCTTGAGTGAGTTCAGGCAGCTCCGTACAGGTCCCACTGACACCTCCGCATTGTAATTGGGCTCTAAGAAAGCAAAGCTCTTGCACGGCAGCCAGTTCATTACATGGCTGGTAGCTGCACGCCTTTGGCAGGTGCATTAATGGGACCAACTTGTCAGGCTCAAGCCCCAAAATGTGTCTTCCAAGGAAGCCTCAGGCTTTATATGTCCCCAGGGAAGCCACTGGGGGTACACAGCCAATCTTGGAGAACGGTTTGTCAGAAGAGGCTCTGTAAATAGGCAAATGTAGTGTTGATGAGGTCAACCAAGGTATGCCCATTTACAACAACTGATGAAGAAGATCCAGTCTCCTGCAGCACAGACATAAGGGAGCAAATACAGACATCATCTTTAGTAGTCTAGCAACAAGTATGAGTTAGGCTGAAACACATATTCAGCACCAATTCAGGAAAAAGGGCTTGTGTGATGGCTCTGCAGTATTGAGACCATAGTGCCACCTCAAACTGATGAGCAAGCAGTACGTGTTTACAGAAAAAGAAGTAGTAATGCTAAGAAACTTTCTTAGACCTTCTAAGAAAGTCTTAGGATGGTTTATAGGAATGCACATCATACTTTATGAGTTATGCTTAGTAAATTAAGGCTTTTGGCTTATGTTAGGCCAGAAAGAGATGTCAAGGGAATAAGAATCAACAGAAGTAGTTTTAGGAGAGAAAAATGGTAAAAGTAGTGAACTTCATACCTCTAACAACTCAAACCAACCAGTTACAAGATCAAAACTAGTACAGAGTTTTAACAGAACTGCAGCAAAGATTAGTCCTCCTGGAAGCCAGATGGCGACTAGATATATCCACTTGCCATGTTTGTTTTAGTGCTGTTTTATAATAATTATTAGATGATAAAGAAAAGGCTCTGCCATGCTGTGATCTTCCTTTGCCCCTGGATTGTTCCTTGCTATGGGGACAATGAAATTCTTGATTTTTTGCAGCTTTACTTCCAAAGCTTCAGCAGTTTTGTCCCAAAAGCCAACCGTGTGGAGGCAGGAGGGAGTGTGTGGTGGAACGATGTCCTTTATCCCATTTCCCTTTGGAGAAGGTATGTAGTATCTGGCTTTTATCAGTAATGTCGACATGAATATGTTTTTCATAACTTTTCCTATTTCTCAGCAAATACCTTGATTTAAAAGGGAAGTTTCTAGCTGTTTTGTAGGCAGGCACTTCTGATGGCTTGTGATGACTTTCCTGATTACTCTAAAGCTATGCAAAGTGTCCTCTCTGAAGGGAGTGGAACAGAAATACATTTGTGACTAAGTATAACTACCGTAACAGGATAAATTAAGTTCACCAGCATTTACAGAGAAAGGGTGGAGGACTTGGAAAAGATAAGAGGTCAGAAAGCAGAAAAATACACAAATATCATGTCTATATTATTTCAGGAGAAGCATTATTACATCTCCAGATGATACGAGTTTTGACACACAGCAAGAGAGAAGGAGCCATACAATTTTCTAATCTTCATCTTTAGCAATAAAGTGACAACTAACCCTGCACATTTGCCAAGTCACTCAAATTGGTTTGTCACACTCTGTTGGTTTCTCTTTTTTTTTTTGTTGTTTTTTTTCTTTGTAGTTGTGAATACCAGCGCCAGATTCTGTCATGGTGTCCCTGGAATACCTGGACATTTTCTTAAGGTCAGTAGGTAATTTACAATTACCTTGGGAGGAATTAGACTGTATCTTCTGGAAAGATCAATGTGAGGGGTTAAGAAGCATCTGTGAGGCCTTGTCCATGTTTTTCTGTTATTTAGCTTCTGTCAAGAAGCGTGGTGGAGCTGCACCTTAAAATTTGAACACCAGAGCATCCGATACTGTTTCCACTTTCCTCCTTTTCCTTTCTTGAATGTGCAGTGATTTCTTTTCACTAGATTTCTCCTAAGTCTGCCCTGAAGCAAGTGCAAGCAGAACTGGGGATCCTGGCCTATTCTCTAGCACTGGCGGCAGAAGTTACCTCTTGTCATCGCAGGTTTGTAAGTGTTCACATAAGAAGTAAGGGCAAGCAAGTGGATTCCAGCTTTTCTGTTACGCAGGTGCAGCTATCCGCTCACGTGACAGATGCAGACTCCTGACTGACATGTAACTGTCTGCTTATTGTGCAGTATTTTCAGGGACTCTTGAATGTCTTCAGCTTATGGATAGAGGGATTGGGAAAGGTCAGGTGTGAGACAGCTGATGGACTATGGACAACGTGGATGCTGCCGAGGGAGACCAGGATGTGGAATGTCCACTGCAATGGAAAGTGGTATCATGTTAGTGAGACACAACAGTGTAGGATGAGGCGAAGCACCGTAAGAGGAGGGTCATGTCAGGGACCTGCTAATTCTGTTGTTAACTTCAGGGTACAACTGGTAGGACCTGATTTCCAGTGGGAAAGAAGATACCCTGGGAGACCCAGAGGAATCCTTACTTCATACAGTATAGAGGAGGACATGGGACAGTGTGAAGAGAGTCACAGAGGCCATGGTCAGCCCAAGAGCTCTTCGATAAATAGCCACACTCAAGGTGGCAAAATGACACCATGCACACAGTGAAAGGAGCTCTAAGGCACGCTGCATGAATTTTGAGCCAATGTATTTTCTCTTGATGTGGTGCCTAGGTTTCCTTCTCCTCCTCTAACCAATGACTCCTCTTCATGCCTTCAGAAAACAAGAGGATAGATTTTTAAAGTAGCCATTTATTTTACAACAGCATGCTAGTGATAAATAGAGAAACAAATAAAACAATAGTTGGCATGTTTTGGCAAATAGAATTAAGCTGTATAAAGCAATAACATTTAAAAAACAATTCATTACAGATAAAGTATACTGACAACAAATCTTGAAACCACCAAAGAAACAAGAGTGATACTTAGAACTTAACTTGTGTCCACCTCAGCGCCAGTCTAGGCAGAGATCTTGATTTTTAAGGACAGGCTATTGCACGTTGCATACAGGTATCTGTTACATGAACGTGCAAAAGATGTAGCTCCAGCTTAGAGACCCAGTTGTAGTTTCTGGAACAGGCTCCTTCCCTATGGTGCTGGGGAATGGAGTGGATGTGAACTGCTCGCTCAGACACTGCTTGTTTCTTGAAAGAGCTGAGGTGGATGAGAGCCGCTTTTCTTCCCTTGTGGAGGATTTTTTGCTTTGCGCCCGCATCCCTTCCTTCTGGAAGAGCATCTCAGCACTGTTTCCTGGAGACATCCTTTGCTTATCCTTTTCAGGTTCCTTCAGTGAGCAGCCTCATTTCCTCCACAATCATACGACTATTTCCTAAGCCATTGTGTGTGAGGAGCTCCGTTCTTCTAAATGGAGGAGCAGCAAACAGTCGGGGACTCAATCCATGTCCGTCTTACCAGCTGTAAAACGCACTGCCTGTCAGGCCCCTAGCACACCCTCCTACCCTTCCTAGGGTCTTTACTGCTTGGGCTCAGGGCCAGCATAGATAATGGGTGCAGGTGTCACATCTTGAAACAAAGAAGTGTTTGAGAAAACGCTATGTGAAGCCTTGGTGGGAAAGGCTGCCCTTCTCTCAGGAGGTGCTTTTAAGCTGGGCACTCTACCCATGCTCTCCACTTGAGCTACACTGCAGCTACATTGCAGCCGTGCCCGTGCCCATGCCCATGCCTGTGCTCCAAGCTGGCCACCCCCCCTAGATGGGCTCAGGTCAAGGAATGCAAGAAGCATACGCAGCTTGTTCGCAAAATCTCCCTGGCATTGCTAACAAAGCACCATACGCTCAAGCAGCAGGAGCAAAAGGACGAGCTCAAGGCAAAGGGAGTTGAGAGCAGTAGGGCAAGGAGGTGCACAAGAAAGGCACCAGGACGTCTTGCTTCATGCTCCCTCATTCCTCCTTACAGGGCACTGGTGGATAATGCACGGCTACCTCCTCTCCCTGCAGCTCCGAGGGGGTGCCTCTTCCTTTTCACTTTCTGATATCTTGCCCCCGAGGTGGCTACTGCTTATGGGTGTCTTCCCCTCTCTCTTAACACTTTTGGCCACCATTGCCCCCACCTATCTTTGCCTTACAGTCTCTCCTAGGCCCTGGCTGTGTTAGTTGCCTGCTCAGCCCACTGTGCAGGTGAAACCAATAGCAGTATCAGCAACAAGCATCAGAGCAAGGAGATTAGGTCCTGTACGTGTGCCGTTGTCCCCAGCACAGAGCACGGCAGGCAAGTCCCGGTGCCACTGTCACTGACGCATAAGGCACACAGGTTGCCTGCATCGCTGGCCCTTCACACTGGGCCTGCTGGAACCAGACTTAGACTGTAGATGCGCAGATTTTTAATTAAAACAGAATCAACTAGGGCTTTCCTTTTTTAACACGTATGGCTGAGACTGATACTGTTATGTAATAGTTGATTGCCTTTGAAATGTATGGTTCTTTTACATGTTTGTCATGAATTGTGTATATTTTTTAATGTTTCCTTTTTTTTACTGGCAACCAACAGAAATATACCTGTATTAGGAACTGAGATAAAGGGTTTATTGGCTCATTTGAAAGAATTTTTAATGATCTAAAAGTCACTTATATTCAATACTCAGTCTCACATGGTAAAAGGAAAAATAAAAGAAGGGCTGCATAAACATCAGCACTACAACACACTGTGGAAATGATCTCTGAAGACCTTCCTACGCTGTCCAGCTTCTCCTGGGGTTTCTGACCTGGTGCTCAAGAATTGCAGATCAACACCAGAACATCCCACGTCTTCCTGCCATCATGCTGGCTTCATGGATGAGGGAAGCAAAGTGTGCTGTCAGTCCATGGGAGTCACTGCAAGCATCCCAGTGACACTCATGTGAATGTCCCCCTTGGGGAAGAAGAACGCAGCAAATCTCTTATTCATCACTTTGGGGCCTGAGAACCTACAGGCTTTAGAAAATGAAGTTAGTCTGTCGCTTCTCTTTTTCCATTTCAGGGAAGCAGTTTGCTTGTTTTTCTTCCACCTTACATTTTATGGTCCTTTCCAGGTCCCAGCCCAGCCTGCAGACATGCGCAGGGTCTTTTATCCCACAGGCCGCCTTTGGGGAGGTTGTCATGTCGCAGTTGCACAACGTACGTAAGTGAAGGAGCCACATGGACTGCACAAGTCACACAAAGCCAAACTAAATTATATACTGTTTTTTTACTGGGTTCTGGTGACTTCAGAAGCACAGCAAGGCCCTCTATAATACTTATGAATTACTGACAGGATATTATTCCTGTGCAGGAGCAGGACAAAAAAGATGCACGGTGGGTGCACCGCGGAGGTGGTACCATAGGGAAAGAGCTTCACCATTTCCATGCAGGAATAGGAGAACCAGGTACACCTTTCAGTGACATGTTTTGGTGCAAGATTTGGTTTTTAGCGCCTGGATAACACCACTGACATTCAGCACATTGCTGTAGTCAGTAAAATAGTATCAAATAAAATAGGGAGTTCTAAATTTTCTTTCTCCTGAAGATTTTTCTGTCAAATTGGGCCAACTTCTAAGTAAAGAAAGAGAGCATTTTAATCTGTCTGCACTGCAAACCTAGCCTGGGATTTGAAAATTACTTTTGTGCTTAGAAATGTTGCGGACTCTGAATTTGGCAAGCAGTGTGGTTGGTACATAAGATATAACAGTATATAATCCAAAACCCGATCATTTCTGCTTTGCTTAGCTTACCATTATTTTAGCAAATATTTACTTTGGTGGGTTTTGGGTGTAACATGAGCAGATAAAAGCTGCATAAAGATATTTTTGCCAACACTGAAAACAAAAAAATGAACCAACATATCCCCCCCAGTTTTTTCAGCAGTGGCATTTGTCACCTTTGTAAAAATACTGTCTATTATAGACTGAACACAGATCATAAAACTGCTCTACCCAGATCTGCAGGGGAATCAAACAGATGGCAGAGCCCACTGCAGTTTGGATGAAGATTTCATAGCCAGATATGCAAGAGAGTAGTAAAGTGGTTTCAAGGTCAGCAATCAGGTGAAAACTATGGCCAGATTTTCTTCTGCTAGGAGCACGTGTAGCCTTTCTCATACATTTAAAGGAAATGCACCAAACCCAGAAATTCCTTCACTACCAGGAGCAAATGCCCTCAGTGCAAGATGATATTGCAACAGGGGGAGAATTTGCTTGCTTAACTTGCATTTTTTAAATGCATATTCTACACTGATTTTTTTCAAATAGTTGTTCATGACTGTACATGACTGACTCACATATGTGTGTGTATGTGAGTATGTATTTTTTTTTAATTCAGTCAGATCTGCAGGTGGCCATACAGCAGTTTGTAAGTAATATTAGTTGTGAATTTTGGCATCAAAAATGATTCTTGAATAATGGTTATTGTTATTCAATTAGTTCTGCGCCGAACACTCATCTAGAGCCGTTGGCAGATGATTTTTTCCTCTGTGATTGTGTCTTTTATGCCCCCACAAATCTCTGAATCAAGTAGTTACAGATTTAAATAGAAAATTTCCTCCCTGATTTGTTGTGTTCTTTTAAAAATAAAAGCCCCTAGCAATCTAGCTTGTGATATCCATCAGGCTCAGCTACACAGGTCTGGAGGCTGTATTTCTCTCTTGTTTGTGTCATTAGTCTGGTTTTTGTTGATTTTCACTTCCAGATGTCTCTTGTGCCTGTTTTTTTTTTTTTTTCTGGTTAACAGGATATAAATTTCCTTGATAGGCCAGAGCTGTTTGCTCTGTTTTACTTGTTTAATTTCTGGATAGATTTTACAGAGCCTGATCCCTCATCAACACAAAATAGCTTTTACTGCCTTACAACACAGATTTCACTATGGTTATTTAGTGGCATGAAATACGCACAACTGACTGAAGAATCAGGCTTGTAGTCTGAGTGCTCATCTCTTCTTTCGTTAAAGGGGCATGAAGACCTGCTCTGGTGAGGGTTGGATTCAGCTCCCAGACCATGAGAAATATGAAGACTCTGGTTTAGCGAGGCTGAAAGAATGGATGTGTGGGTGACCGCTATGAAGGATGACTCCTACTTGCTAGATCAGGATGTTATCTTCAGAAAACAATGCTAAACTGCATCATGTTTAGTATCTCCCTTCCATGAAAGTCAAGGGTCTTAGCTTTACTCATCATCAGTGAAAGAGGTGTTGTACAACAGCTTTAGCGGATCTGCAGTGGGGTGGCTGCCAAGAAAATCAATTCTGTGCTGCATCATCTTCTGCTGAATCACTTCTGGTCCTGAGGTTTCCCTCTAGGGAGTAGAGAATGGTGCCAGGGTCCAGGTAGCTCTCCCAAGTTTTTTCCTGCAGGGTTTTCTGTAGAAGGGTAGTTGGCGTGCAGTGGTGTCAATTATGCCTTAGTGGACTTGAGCAGATCCCCACAACAGTTCTTCAGTTGTGGGTGGGCTAGATGCCTTTGCATATGGATACTTAGTTGCTGGGTTATGTAAAGCACTGCAGCAATCAAATATTTCCTGCTGCTTTTCCAAAGAACTGCTGCGGGGACACTCACGCATTGCATACAAGGATCCCAGGGCATGTTGTACTTTTCTCTGGAGGCTTTGAAAACTTAAAGAGATGAGATCCAGTGATCTTAGAAAAAGCCTGGGAACTGGTCCTCAAGTACTAAATTTCAGTGGCAGGGACAGACCCTGCCCTCTTCTGTGCAGCCATTTCCCTGTTGGTAGGTGGGGAACTAACATTCAACTATAGGCAGTCAAAAAGAATAGAAATGCTTCTAAAATTTTCCAAAGCTTTCAAAAATATGCAGAGTCATTACTACTTCTTCTCTAACCAAAAGGGCCCCGATTCAGGGGCCTGCTCTTTGCAGTTGCCATCTCCAGACGGTTCTTGGTGGGACAAGTCAACTTACAGCAACATTTGCTTCATTTAGGCACCAGCTGCAGGTCCTTCTTAGGCACCTTCTTCGTGCCGACGGGTTCAGCTGAACAGAGGTTGAGAAAAGCAGTCACAAAACAGCTGATGCATATACCAGCTGTTGTCACTGAGGTTGCATATTAATTGTTATTGAGACTTGCATTGTCAAACACACTATTTTTGTTTTTATGCTAGTCAGCCAAGGTCTTGAGCTCATGCTGATCAAGGATCATGAAGGAGACTATGCAGCAAGTCAGTGAGATTTGTATGCTGAAAGTCACTCATGCTTTGAGAGCTTGCCAAAAACAGTGTTTCAGAGGGCATGTATAACACTGCCAGAATCAAGCTGATGAATGGCTGTATCATTGAATTTGGATACAGAATGAGGGTCAAGTTCAGAACAGTCTAGCAGTAGGCTGTTCACACAATCTAAGCAGGGTGGGACCAAGGCATTTTCTAATCAAGACTTATTAAAAAGAAGCTATTTAGCTCTGTTTTATTCTAAAGTGCAGTAGAGGGAGGGCAGAGAGGAATTAAATCTGGAAGGTAGATGACAAGGCAAGTTTAGAGCCGTACAGTGCCAGGTTTATCTGAGCATTTGGGAGTTTCCTCTAGTTAGGCACGGTAAAACAAGGAAGGGAAATGTTGATGGTCTCTTCTGGAACCTGTACGCCTCATCCGGTGCTCCTGGGCTGGACCACAAACACCTCGTCTCTGGTCAAGGACTTCATCATGTCTCAAGGATTCCTCCTCTTCCTCACTGCCACCAGCCATCAGTCATGTGGGTCTGGGCTCAAAGCGTTGGCTGCTTTGTTCCCCAGTCTCCCCGTGCTTCCTTATGTTCTCTCAAACACCCCCCGCCCACATGGTGAGGGTTAAACCTGGCTGGTACCAATTCCTGCAGTGTGCCTTTGTCTGTGTACAAGCACTGATGAACTATGGTCCCTCTCCAAATGTCCCTGCAAACAAACAGTGGTGATTCAAATGTTTGCTGAAAAACAAAGGAAAGGGATGCAAGCCTGGCTGAGCAGGATCATCTGTCTGCTTACGCACAAATACCTGAGGGGACCTTTCTCCATTGTTTTCTCAGCTAATTTCCAGCTATATACTTAACTGCTTACCTAATCAATCACCCACTGTCAGTGTCTATGATCAAAAAATACTGGTAGTCTCCAGGGAGAAGTATGTTTCATTCCCCTGGGGGAAACTGAAGGTGACAAGGTTACAAAGCTGGGAGGGTGAAGGTCGGCCTTCTTAGGAGGGTGGGAGAAGAGGTGGCTATATTTTCATTAGACAAAGAGGTCAAATTTTTAAAGGTCAGATCATTCATCTTTCATTTCCTAGGTACAATCCAATCTGTGCTTTGAAATGCATTGCTGCTTTAGCTGTAAATAAAGAAACTTAAATTTAGGCCAGTTTATGAAGCAGCACTCAACACTATAGTTTATATGGCATCTTCTCTTTTGAGACTCATAAAAAGCAAATTTATACCAAAAGGTGTTGCCTTACAACTGGTGTCAGATTCTTTTAGAATCAGAGATTGGAAATGAACATCTCGACAATGGTGAAAACTGCTTTGTGTTTGGAGAGCAGGAAGTTAAATGGCTAGCCTGCATCAATTTTTCCTGCTTCAGCTGTGCAGCAGTGCTAAAAACAGGCAAAACCACCAACAGCTTGCCTGCTTTTATGAATTCAGGTTGCCCTATTTTATATGGCTGTACGTATGTGTGTGTGTATGTATGCGCAGTTACTCCGGGTGAATGGAAAGAAGAGCTCCGCCTAGAAAAACTGTAGTGTATTTTTAGGCTGATACAGGCTTAGAGGGATACTGGCAAAGGATGGTTAATGCAACTGCAAAAAAGATGTGGCTCGTACATCAGAAAAAAGGACTGTGATGTATTTGGAGTAGCCAGTTGTGCTTTATGAATAGGATACACTGGGGGAGTGAGTAGTGCTGCTGGACACGGAGTACAGCTGTATATGCTGTATATAGGTGGTGTGGAAGAAGACCCACATGGCTGGGCTTGCCTTTGCCATATTAGGCGGGTGGCCCTTGGTGTGGTATAACCTAACCAGCTCAGCAGCCTTTTTTTATAGAATTTACCAAAATGAATAATAGACCAAACATAAACTGAAGCAAGCATGCTACTTAGTTTATTTACAAAACTAATAAAAATGCAAAAATACAGTAATCAAATTATGTTCTCAAGTAAGAATAAATCAATAGATTAATAGCTTCAAAGTGCTTCCATACCAAATTAACACAATAAGCAATCAAATCAAATGATAAGGCTGTCACTTTCAGTCCCTGTCACTAATGAAGTTGTGCTGAGAGAATCAGAGGAAGAGTTGTTTGCTTTCAAACCGAAAGCATCCAGCATCCTACCCAAAATGCTCTTTTCTCTTGGCTGGGGATGAGCACAGGTCGCACCACATATTTGGTTTGAACTTAGACCCTTACCAAGCAAGAATGACAGAGGTGAGTGATATTCCTTTTTCAATGTAAGTTAATTCCAGCTATCCAGGTACAAACAGTAACTCTTCACATTTCCTACAGTCTTGTGGCTGTTGCAGGGTGATGGGTGTCATTACCAATTCCCCTGCCCATGCACACAGTTTGTGGTAGCATATCTACCTGCTTAACACAGGTGGGATCACTAAATACTGTGTGATAGCAGATTTTGAACAGCTTTTGACCTCATCAGAACTTCCTGACTAACTCAGTGGGAGGCTGGCATTTATTTTTATGAAACTGTGAAAGGTGTTTCTCCCTGAGCTGTACACAAACACTTATTTGTAACCTGGGAGGAGGGTGGCAGGAGGAAGAGAGAAAATAATTGTACTGAAGTCACCCTGGCAGAAGAGTGGTTCAGCAAGGAGCCAGTGGCTGTGCCTGTGAGCCGGGTGAGTGCCTGCTGGCCAGGGCTGGACCATGCCCAGCAGCCAGGTGAGTGCCCGCTGGCCCAGGCTGGACCATGCCGACTCCCTGGAGCAGAGCTGCTCAGGCACCACTTGATTTACTGCTAGTGACACACAAATTAATGGGAGGCAATATGGGGAAAAATAGGGAGGGGTGTAAAATGTAGTGCTTTACAATTCCCAGGAAAATACACTCTAGGAGAGGCTGCGCTTTCTGATGACTGTACTATTCCCTTCCTGAAACAAAGCTGAACCCCAGTGAGTGCTGGGGATAAGAAGGGATGGATTTATCCTGCATAGAGATATGCTGAGAGGAAAGTCTCTGGATATTTCTCTCACTACAATATCTCACTAGGGGAGTTCAAAGGCAGATACTAGTGAGCTTTGTCAAAAGGAAGAGCTTTCAACCCATCAGACAGCAAGAATGTGCTGCCCAAGGAATATGAAGATATGCCATTATAATTTCATGGTGTGTTATTTTATTCCATAAGACAAACTATTACTGGCTTTCACAAATTTATAATGGTGACCACACAAATTATGGTTTGATGTCACATGCAGTCTCACAGTTTAGCTAGTAGGGGAGAGAAAAAGGTAATTGCAAAATGTACAATGACAATAAAAGAGCAAAGGTAGGTGGTTATGTCAGCAATTATTCCTGATGTGTGAATGTTTCCACTATATCTAATTTTCAAGAGGAAAAGATCTTTGAAAGAAAAATTCTTCCCAGAATCCTAATAGGAGCCAGAGGAAATGGATGGTTAAACTCATGGTGAGTTGGGTGAGCAGCATGAATGAGAGGTAGCAGGGAAGTTAGCTGAGATGTCACTTGTTGCTTCCTGACAGCTCCAGGAGAGGATGCCAGTCAAGGATTGACTCTGAAGAGAGTAGGCATCAGCCTGACTGTCATTGCTCAGGAAGTAGCTGCAGTGTTGCAGTCTTGGGATATGCAGTAAACACACAATGCAAGAAAGCTGTTCAACATCACTCCTTTGAGCAGATCACCATAAGCAACAACCAGAAATACCTAGCAGGTGGTGAGAGGAAAGCCCCTGCAGCAAGTCTGTGTGGGTGGCTAGCAGGAGCACAGTGGTCTGCTTCTTTTCTGATAATGTTCTAAAAAGTTGGGAGGACACTGAAGGCAACCTCTCTGGGGCAATGGCATTGACTTTAGTAACTCTTTTAAGTGAGGATGAGTCAACAGGAAGTGGGTTGTGGGACATGATAAAATGCTCTAGGGCATTCTGACTATTGCAGTAGGTGCTTGTTTAACATGGCTAGGAATGCTGTTATTAAAATAAATATTTGTTGCTAAGATACCCTGTTAGTTCAATAGCCTTGAAATCTAGTTTATGTCATTAGACTGGAGGTGCAGATATTTTATAGATATGTCATTACAGCCGTTGCAGACAGACCTAGGAGGCAGGAAGGGAACTCCTCAAACACTAATAAGAAATAAAGCACTTACTAGCAGCAGCTCTGACCTGGAGGGCAAAGATATCCTTGGAAGACAAGTAGCTTGCTGAGTGGGAGCAAGAGAGAAGAGCAAGCAGGAAACAGTGGTAAGAGGAGGTAGAAAAGCAGCAGGGTGAGCCACAAGGGAAGGGAGTGTGCTGTCTGCCACAGTGCCACCACAGCTGCAGCACTGCTGACTTAGTCTGTGTTGACATCAGCCAGTGAGGAGGAGCAGCAGGAGCAGTCCTTGAAGGCCGAGGGGTGGTCTTCTGACACCAAGGATCTGTCATCCTTGCTACATGAATTTCAGGGGTTTTACTTGAGTCTGGCTCTGCATTTGTCCCATGAGCTGAGGTCCAGTCAGTGGCTGGAGCACCATAGATACACTACTACGGTGTCTCCTGAGTTAGCATTGTCAAAGCACAAACAAGCACACGAAGATATCTAATTTAGGTCAGCATAAGACTGCTTTTTAGGCCTCTAGCCCATGGTGTAGAAAGACTTATTCCAGCCTTCCTAAAGCAAATTCTCTGTACCATTAAGAGAGGGAAAGAGGTGTCCCTAGAAACTTCCATGTACTAATTCAGCATCTCTGATGGAGCACCTCTCTCTCTCTCTCTCCATTGATAATTTAAGAAATGACTAGGAAATGCTGAATGACTCATTCCACCAGAGGTACTGCTTTTCTGAGGAGGATCAGCAGCTTTTTAAAGAAAAGGCAGTGGCAGTAGCATGTCTTTTTCTTCATCTTCCTCTCCCTGCCATCTCGCCATGTAATAAGACTAGGGGGTGGAAAATGTGCCTTGAGTGTGGGCAGCCTTGGCTCCATACTTTCTTCAGCCTAAGAAGACCTGTTTTCTTCTAATATGAGAGGACGCCAACCTCAGCATGGAGGGGAGCCAGGGAGGGAGCGTGAGAAACCCTCTGTCTCTCCTGTTGACAGGGAACCCCTCTGCAGTTATTAATGGGGCTTAGCTCCCAAGCCTCAAAGGGCTCAGCAGGAAAGCTAGCAAGAGGGAGTCTGAGTCTCATCTGGGAAGTGGCAGAAGGCTCTGCTCCTTGCAATATGTCAGTAATAATGCAAGTGGTCACTGAGGAGGATCCAAGTTGTTTTGGAAGGAGACACTGACTGCCTCTTCTTTAAGGCTAACTGGAGCCATTTTCCTCTTGCCTCTTCTGCTTCTGGCTCCATCGCCCTCACCTTCCAGCCAGAGGGGGAGTCAGGGTAAGCAGGGAGGTTCTTCACGTGTTTAGGTGTCTACCAGAACAGGTCCAAGGGGTGTACTGTACCCTGACTACACCTGTGGGCACCAGAAGCGTGCCAGTCTGCAGACTTCCTTACCAGCAAGCACATGAAAGCTTGAAAAATATCACCCCTCTCTTGCTAGAGACTGAGTCAAAAGGTAAAGCACCAGGGTTTGGATCCTGATTTCAGACACAGAAATCCTGGGGCAATGCTGGCACACGAAGGAGATTTCCCACATATTCCCCCTTCGTCTTGGGGCTTTAGCAGCTGATATGTAATTAACATTTATATTTCTCAATTCAGTTTATACCATTTCATTACAAATGGTTTTGCCAGATGATAACCCTTGCTGTAGCAGTTTAAGATGTTATTGCCTCCAGCTGCCCGCTCTGTCCCTCCATTCAAAGTTATGACCTTGTAAGAGTCAGCAGAAGGGGAGATGCACCCAACTGCGTCTGCTCCCATTCACACGCACATTAAGGCCTTCAGCTAATGCTCTGGACCGCAATTTGGAGCAACCAAGGAACAGGTGACATTTTCTTGTCCTCACATTGCTAAGGGGGCGATAACCTTTGCAACTGGGAGTGAGTGACAGCTGGAGCTGGTCACATATTAAAGCAGTAGCTCAAGTTTCTTGAAGTTCATGTGTGGCAGTCATAAGCTGTGCTGGTCCTAGAAGGACTTTACTTACATAGTAACATAGGTACACCAATTTGAACAAAATGGTTTGTGCTTGGGTGCGTAGCTGTATTACCATTTCTGCTCTTTGCACTCCTAAAGAAAGCAAAGCTGTGTTTTATGAGCAAACCAGACTCTCCCAGCAAACATGAACTCTTGCCAGTATACCTGGATCTGCACCAGAGGCTTTTGCTGATACAGCTAAGACAGTCAAGGATTATTATTCTTCTCCCTCCTATCAACACACCAGGCTGGAAAATATCTGTTGTAGAGACTGGAATAAAAGCAATCACAATAGTTTGTCTTTTCTGCAGTGCTCCAATTTAAACAGGGTCATACAGGCAGCATCCGTGGGTGCAGTTTTACTGCTGAGATTGATTTCAGTGCCCTGCAGAATTTGACTAGTTGTAATGTAATGTAGTGTGGCTGTAAAATTAGAAAGCCCAGTTATTGGCCAGGCTCTGTCTGCACAGCTCTCAGCTTTGGTGGTTGGAGCCACCAGCATGTATGTTCATGTGAGAGCAGAAATCTTCCAGAGATGCTCTGCAGCCAGCCTCTGAAAACAAAATATTGGCAGCGCACTTGAAGAAAAGGAGCTCACAGTAACATCTAGCTGCTGTGCTGTCTGCTTGTGTAACCATTTTTTACTTATAGAGAATCGATTCTGGCAGAGTATAAATATTGCCATAACAGTTCTGAGAACGGTGTTGAAGGACAAATGTGTGGATTAGCAGGGATGGCTGGTGAAGCACTCATGTCACCTCTTTGCAGGATGATGAAGTTCTTTTATTATGACTAACCTATCCTAGGAAATGGAAGTCCTCCGTCCTTTTCCTTGTCCTTGTTGTTTAATAATGAGAGTGTGAACCGTATGGTGTCCTCTACAGTCTTTGGACCAAGAACCTGTGGACAAATTACTAAATTCATTAAAGCCAAGCAGGTAAAATCTTGATCCTACTGACTTCAGTGGGGCATGGATTTTACTTTATGTGCACAAACTTGCCTGTGTGTATAAAGTGCTTTCATACTGTGTTCTTCTGTTGTGTAATAGTTAAATTATTTCCCAGTTTTTTTCTAGTTTTAATGTAAAGTTAATTGATTCCAGTTCTGCCCTGAGTTTCTGGTAACTGAACCATACTTCCTTTGCTGAAGGGTGATGTGTGGGGACATTATTATCTGAACCTGGGACAGGGAGGCAAAGAACCCGATGTGTCATTGCCTACCTCTCCTGCAGCCGTTTAAAGCAGCCAGCAGTATGTGTAATGCTCCCCCCTTCTCCACTGGTGATAGTCTGTGCTCACCTTTCAGTGGTGTGAAGAACAACCCATTTTGCTGACCAGTGGAGGATGAGGTCCACAGATACCCACTTTCTCGTCTTGCCTCTCCTAATAACTCCTCAGTAGCCTTGGGCATTTCACTTATTGGTCCTCCCCTTTTTCTCATATTTATAAACCAGAGATAATATTTATACACTCTTTGGGGTGTTATGACTATTAATTACTGTTCATGCACTGCTCTGGAAGTTAATGTATTGTGCAAGTTCTAAGTGTAATTTAATTATTGAATATTCAGAATTACTTGACTCTACGGGCTATTTTTAGCTCTTGTTTCTTAGTCTGTACAGAAAATATACCTATTTCTTTCAGTCTGCAGAAGACTGTGTTAATGGCAAAAGCTATATATGCCTTGAAGCTGGCTGCTGCAGAAATATGAGACTCTCTAGATGCCTAGAAACCAAAGAAATATTTGCACCATCTTCTATACCCACTAGTGCACCTTCTTTCTTCCCTGTCACCTCCCTTCCATTCTTAGCATTGCATAGTGTGGTTTTTCCACCAGTTGCTACATTAAACCTACCTGGAGGTTCTGCCCATCTGGAAACAGTTTGGTCTTAAGATTAACCTGTCCCAAATCTTATTTTCAAAACTGATTTAATTTCTGTCTTCCGATCTCATGCTAATTTGTTCATATCTTTTCAAGTTTCAGACTAAGGAAAATAAATCATTTTTTTAAAAAATTTATGACTGAAAAATCATTGAGGGTTTGCCTGAACTCTATGTGCGTGGCTCAGATAAAGAATTTCTGTCATCAGATATGAGTCAGTCATGGTTTGGCTGAATGGAAGTTGCTTGGTCTCTGGCTCTCTTCACTGACTCATGACATTGATCGTGTGTGAGTGCATGTGCGTGTGCACTGGTGGAAACAGGCAGAGAGCTGCACTTCACCCATTTTGTGCTGACCTGCCCCCTCAAGAACATTGAGAAAAAGCAGTGCCTGTGCTGAGGGGACTATGGGGACCATGGGGACCACCACTAAGGAACCTGTATTTGCTCATTGAGTAGATTATTGTCATTATTATGCCTCTTCTGTCTGATGTACGCTGGGTTGTTTTCATGCTCTAGAGAAGAGTGACTCTTGCTCTGTGGAGGATTCAGAAGGACCTCCTTCCCTGTGTCTACAGCAGTCAGGAAGAACATGGTGCTAATATTTGTAGCCAACTAAAAAAAAAATCATTCTCCAAAAGCCATAGTGAGGATTTAAGGAAATGGATGAGAGTTGCATGCTCAGCTGTTCATCTTTATGACCAGATAGGATCAATGTTCAGACACAAAAGGTTATAATAAGTTTCTCTATTGGATATTTCTCTTCTGCAGACAGTTTTGGTGAGTCTACAGAGACTAACTCAAGAAATGCCTATAATTTCTCGAATTCTCAAATCTGTACACTGCCAGTAACTCTGTTCAGGGAGCACCAGATAAAATCCAAAATATTCAGTGACCATCCTCTGCTACACAAATAGCACAGCTGCTGCAAATGAACCTAGGGAAAAGAAGACCAGTATGTTTATACTGGAGTGGAGAGAGGACCAGGAGACTTTTCAGACTGTCTCCTAACCTAACTGTTGCCCTTAAGATCACCCTGCCTTGTGTAAAGCATGATTCAGGATGCTATAAAGCCTTCATTGCCTCAGGCAGCATCTTTTTCCAGAGGAGCAGTAGGAAGAAAACACGAATGTAGTAAGTTGTGAAGCAATACAGAGCCATCAACCGGTTCTTCTGGCCTAGTCTGTGAAGAGGAGGCCAGAGAAACAGACCAAGATAAAGGGCCATCACTCCAACCTTGCCTTGATTCATACAGAAAGCCAAAAGTCAGTTATTTTTCTGGAAAAAAAAAGCGGGATCTGTACAATATTTTTTTGTCCCAGAAAAGCCAAAATACCGGGAAAGGGGTTTCTTCTCTCCAATGAGGGGTGGCTCTGAGCAGTCTGAGAATGGGGAGTCTGGGAAGAGGAAAAGCCTGTAACAGATGGGTGATACTGGTTTGAAATGCTCCATATGTGGCTTTTTCTGGGCAAGGTTAGTGGATTCACTGAGGCTCTCCTGGATACAAAGAGACATTGAAATGGAGCCTCTGGGAAGAGATGTGAGCTCTCTCCTGTGCTAAAGGGGATTAAGACTCAAAAGGGATTTGTCTGAGTAGGAGGTAATTTCTGGTGTAGTAACAACAGGGTATGGGTGTGCATGTGCAACCTCATGCTGGAGCAGACTGGGCTCAGCAGCGAGGACAGCACTGGCTGCACTGATGGTGGAGTTGAATGTTGGTTTGTGTGTGCGTGTATGGGCATAGTCGTGTGTTTCATAAAACTTAAGTGGTTGTGGTAAGGATGAATGTGTCTGAAGAAGGATCATTGCATATTAAGGGTGAGGAATAGAGGTCAGCAAGTAAGGATCCCACTAAGGGAGCAGCAAGTGAAAGAGGAGTCAGCTGCAGAAAGGGGCAACCTTACACACAAGGAAAGATGATGCTTAGAAACTCAATGAGGCATCTGTGAATAGGAGCCCAAAACCAGGAAACCCTACTGTATAATACTGCATATCCAAATACATAACCATGGGATGGGAGGCATGAGACCCTCATATTGGATGAATAGGGACAGTTTAGGAGGAAAGACATGGAGAACTGATGGCCCTGTGCTTGTAAGGAGAAATGCATGTAAGGGACAGGAACCAAATAAGATACAGAAATAGCTGTATGCTGTACCCAGTAGCTACAGAAAAGAAAAAATACTTTGTAAAAGCAAAGTTCACGTCGTGCTAGGAGGATAAAACTGTGCAAAAGGGTTTTCCACTGGAAAAGGAAGAGATAACCTGTTCAGAAGAAGGTGTCTTCAGTGACATCTTGGGGTTTTTTTGGTATGACAGTTACTGTGTTGAGTCTTGGGGTATGAATTGTGCTACAGTAACACAAATAATTAAATGTGTCTGAATAATTAAGCACATCTGAACAGAGAGGAAAGAGTACCGGAGACTGAAAAATGGGAAATTGTCATTCCACAGAGGAAAGGGGTTGAGTAACAGTCAGAATGACTCTTTGTATATTCCCAGCATGTCTATGCAGCAGCTACAGCAGTAATTTAGTAATCAGTTTGAGTCAGGGTGCATTTGAGCTGTTACAAAATACATGGTTTGATTCGGTTCCATACCACAGCTCTTCTGCTATCGCTGTTATAGTTTTCCATTCGTATACAATATTCTGCCTGACTGTACTTTAATAGCACACTATGGGAAGCACTGTGCTCTGCCCAAAACACAATATTTAAAAAAAGAACTGTGGATTTTTAACCCACTCATATTTTATGACTAAGATTATTGAATTTCTTACAGCACTCCAATAATTTTCTTCAGGGGTCACAGCGGCCTTTCGCTAATAGGCAGTATAACAAGTTTGAAACTTGGCAGCTGAGAAGTAGAAATGGAGACAGCATCAGGGACTTTCCCAGAGACTTGCTGAGGGGTCAGACATTAATTAATTACAACACGGGCAGAAATGTGTAGTGGTTATTGCTTCAGGATACAAACCAGAAAAATACCCATCAGGAAAGCTGATGTGATCTCAGATGAGACTATGTAAAAATCTGAACTAGGACATTTGGACATTTGCTGAGCCTGGAGAAAGAACTCACAGGAGCAGTTAATGCAAGCACAGATGTCGATCCTCATCCCAGTGCTTGACCGGGCTCATTCACTATTTGACCTCAGCCCCACCTTGAGTTCAGCATCATGCAGAGACAGATTCATATGTCATTCCAGCCAGGGCACGCTGTTCAGCCCACTTCCCAGACACCTCTGAATTGTTTTCCAACCCTGAGTGTGTAGAGGCTACACGTGAAGAAAAATAAAGCTATTTGTACCTGGCATGCTGAGGGAGCTCAGAGGACATGCCCTCTGACTCGGGCTGCTCTGCCACCACTGCGGCAGAACCGTGAGTCTTTTCCAGCTCCCGCACAGCCTGCCAACACAAATGCCTGGCAACAAGGGTACAAAAAGCTATTATTAGTAGTTCTTAAACACAGCAGTTTGGAAGCAGCATAGGAAAACACAAAACCTCTGATTGCAGGAAGTTCGTATAAAGTCCTAGCACTCCAGGAGAAATCAAAACCCGTGTACTAACATCCCCATTCTGAACAAGTCGCGGAGGCTTTCAGCTGCTGTGGTGACATGTGGCCAACTATGCCATTAATAGAGAGGGCATGACATCTCACTGAAGTCACACCTCCGGACTGAACATAAGTAGGTGAGCATGTCATCTACAGTAGAACAGGATACAAGCATGACTCTGTATCAGGATATGTTTCTGGATGACACAGTCATGGAAATGACCACCTGTCAGCTGTGCATATTTTGGGAACATTGCACAAGGTCTTCATCGGCTGGGAAGACATGTGACAGAACATCAAACTATGCAGTGTAATAGACAGCCTGCCTCTAGCATGACTGAGAAGGGCTGTCCATACACCAAACCAGTACACTTCTAATTCAGCACAGGACCAGATTTGTATCAAGCAGGTGATGCCCAATTTAAATTAATTTTTAACCAATTTTTTAGTTCTTGGTAAACCTGAACTTCTGTTTTATGTAGATGGGGTTATATTTTTGCTAGAGAGCAATTGTCCCTTCTCTCTTCCTTGGGCTTTCCATTTTGTACTGATAATCCCAAAGCAAAATCTCATTAATGTCTTCTGAAAATAGCTCACAGAGTTGCGGTTTCCATCAGAGCAACTGATTTTGCATTCCAGACTTGGTGAGGATAACACAAGCCAATGCAGGGGCTTGGCACAGCAGTTCTCACAAGTTCCAAGATGATTTGCCTGTCAGACACTCATTTAAATGGCATCGTGTCTGTGATAAGCGACTATGTCCTCATTATCCTCTCTTAAAAGCCTCTACCACTTACTGATTACTTCAAGAGGAGTGGATAAGGGCCCTGTCATTTTACGTTGCTTAATGCTTTCCATTACAAAAGACCACCGTGACATTTCATATATTCAGTCTTTTGCAGGGGGGGCTGGATTTTCAGCAGCAGCAAAGCCTTTTGGCTGGAAAAGTAGAATTCTTGCTAGGTTTTGGCTGATTAATTGTGAAAAAGTATATTGTACCAAAAAAATCACCCTTACATTTCATCTTTCGGAATTACTTGCTTCCTTGCCAGCATCTACTTTCTGAGGATGGGCTGTGGCTATAGCAAAACTGCTCATCTCACTCCTCTTGGGATGCCCCAGTAGCTCTGCTGAAGCAATCAGTGATGAGAAGAGAAACAGGCCAGGGGCCTTCCCTCTCCCTGTACTATCATATATTTTTCTCAGCCCAGTACACAGCAGCAGAGCACCTTCTCTTCTGGGGCACCAAGTTAAACACCAGTGTTCCCACTCCTCCCTTCAGCTCCTCACTCCCCATGCATGCCGCAGAGACCCCTATCTCCAGAAAGTAAGTAAGCAGCGGGCTGAGCATGGCAGTCCTGAATACGTCTGTTCCCCAGCCTGGAGGGTACACTCGGGGCTCAGTTCAGCTGTCCAAACATATCTGTCTTGTGCTATTTCAGATGTCCTCCTCTCTCCTGGAGCTGAAGGAAAAGCAGGAGACCCACAATCTTCTGGAGAGGCAGCTGGAGACCAAACAGTGTTCCCTAGAGTGTTTAATACAGTACAAGACATCTATGATTAGAGAACAGATTCAAACCCTCCTGTTCATCTCCACTTTCAGACACTTAAATATAGTTGTCTGCAGTAAAGGTATCTGCAGGAGGAGCAGGTGTTTCAGCTCCTACTACTGTCGCTGAAGAGCCAGTTGGTACCATTCAGTAGAACCTGGAGAGCTGTGAATGCACCAGACGTGCCCATTTTAGGGAAGCCCTGTAGATCCCAGTGACTACAGTGGCAGGATAGGTAAGTGGCTTATGTGTAGACAGCTATTCTAACAACACCTAAACTTAGGTGTCTGGGTCTGGAGTCAAGTCCCATCCTCTATGTCTGTGCCTGGGGTTCAAGTCCTCACAATGGCAGCAAGTTGCTATAGTTACATATAATTTGTTCTTTATCATTTTCCACTATATGGAAAAAACCCTGGGGAATTAAATAAAAAAAAACAAAACCAAAACATGCAAAAAATTTATGTTAAGAAACAAGATTCAAGTTGCAAAGTCAGACACTTGAAAATGAAAAGTGCTGTATGTAGTTACCCCTGCAACACCTAATTCAGTCATCTTGTGAATATATTGCAATTTTCTAGACTTTACAGCATTATAATTTCTTCATATCGACCTCTCTCTTCATTTTGCATTTCAAATTACTTTCTTCCAATCTTTAATGATACATTATTAATATAAACATAGCAATACAAATATATTACTAATATCACTATACAAAAGCTATGTTTTTTTAGGTTGCATAGTCAAGCACTTGAAAGTTAGGAAATGCCAGATGTACACACTGTAAGCACAGCGAGATACATTCTCTATTCCAGAAATCTTATGAATCAAATTAACATAAGATGAACCATCTGCTACGGAGATAGGATGGGAAGACAAAAATAATAGTGACCAGGACAAGTTACACAAACTAGGTGTGAGCACTAAGAGAAAATGAGTGATTGCTTTATTTTCTTCTAAGTGGTTTCAGAAGACCTCTTGGCCCTGGTGCTCTTGATATTCCTGGAATAATAATCTGTGTATTGTCCATATCCCTGGATCTTCTGAAATAGCATCCTCAGAAAAAGCGTGCCTGTGGGGACTCAGATATGCCTTCCTCAAATACCTGTTGACAGGCACATTCCTGGCATTATTAAGTGGGAGTTCCTCTAGCAACAGTGCTGCAAGTAAAAAAAGGACATTTCATGTTACAGAACATGACTCTGTACTCCAGTGTAAGGGTAGCCCACCCTGAGCCCACTGCCCTGAAAAGCCAGGGCCTTGCAGTGCAGATCCTGCCGTGAGTGGCCTCACATCATTGTGGGCTGGCACGTGCTCGGATTAATCTTCTTCATAATGACTTCATTTTGAGCGTTATTTTCAGGGGCAGATCTCTGAGCACGAGTGTGTGCACACGATAATGAATATTGTATGCAGGGTTGGGATCCCAGTCTCTGGGCCTTTGTGTGTAAGTACCTCCTGCTGTCTCTGGTGACAGAGGATGACATTGACACAGCCTGGGACTCCACATGGGACCACAGAATCACAGAATGGTAGGGGGTGAAAGGGACCTCTGGAGATCATCTCGTCCAACCCCCCTGCTTGAGCAGGTACAACTAAAGCAGGGGGCACAGCACTGCGTCCAGGTGGGTTTTGAATGTCTCCAGGGAAGGAGACTCCACAACTTCTCTAGGCAGCCTGCTCCACTGCTCTGGCACCCTCACAGTAAAGAAGTTTTTTCTCATGTTTAAGTGGAACTTCCTGTGTTCCAACTTGTGCCCATTGCCCCTTGTCCTGTCGTTGAGCACCAACGAAGAGAATCTGGCCTCATCCTCTTGACACCCACCCTTCAGATATTTATAAGCATTGATAAGATCTTCCCTCAGTCTTCTCTTTTCCAGGCTAAACGAATGCAGGTCTCTCAGCCTTTCCTCAGAAGAGAGATGCTCCTGTCCCCTGGTCATCTTTGCAGCTCTCCACTGGACTCTCTCCAGTAGTTCCCTGTCTTTCTTGAACTGGGGAGCCCAGAACTGGACGCAGTACTCCAGATGTGGCCTCACTAGGGCGGAGTAGAGGAGGAGGATAACCTCCCTCGACCTGCTGGCCACAGTCCTTTTAATGCACCCCAGGATACCGATGGCCTTTTTGGCCACAAGGGCACAGTGCTGGCTCATGGTCAACTTGCTGTCCACCAGCACTCCCAGGTGCTTCTCAACAGAGCTGCTTTCCAGCAGTATTGGTGCATGGGGTTGTTCCTCCCCAGGTGCAGGACCTTACACTTGCTCTTGTTGAATTTCATTGGGCTCCCCTTGGCCCAGCCCCTCAGCCTGTCCAGGTCTCACTGAATGGCAACACAGCCTTCTGGTGTATCGGCCACTCCTCCCAGTTTTGTGTCATCAGCAAACTTGCTGAGGGTACACTCTGTCCCTTTGTCCAGGTCATTGATGAATATGTTGAACAGCACTAGACCCAGCACAGACCCCTGGGGAACACCGCTAGTTACGGGCCTCCAACCAGACTCTGCGCTGTTGATCACAACCCTCTGAGCTCTGTTGTTCAGCCAGTTCTCAATCCACCTCACTGTGCACTCACCTAACCCACACTTCCTAAGCTTACCTGTGAGGATGTTATGGGAGACAGTGTCAAAAGCCTTGCTGAAGTCGAGGTAAACAACATCCACTCATCCACTTCATCTACCCAGCCAGCCATGCCATCACAGAAGGCTATCAGGTTGGTCAAGCATGACCTCCCCTTGGTGAATCCATGGTGACTACTTCTGATAACCTTCTTTTCCTCTACATGCCTGGAGATGACCTCCAGAATGAACTGTTTCATCACCTTCACAGGGATGGAGGTGAGGCTGACTGGCCTATAGTTTCCCAGGTCCTCCTTCTTGCCCTTTTTGAAGGCTGGAGTGACATTGGCTACCCTCCAGTCCTTGGGCACCTCTCCAGCCCTCCATGACCTTTCAAAGATGATGGAGAGTGGCTTAGTGACAGCAACCACCAGCTCCCTCAGCACTCATGGGTGCATCCCATCCGGGCCCGTGGATCTGTGAGGATCCAGTTTGCCTAAATGATCTCTAACCTAATACTCCTCAACCAAGGGGAAGTCTTCCTTTCTCCAGATTTCCTCTCTCACCTCTGAGGGCTGGGATGCCTGAGGGCCAGCCTTAGCAGTAAAGACTGAAGCAAAGAGGCAATCAGTAACTCTGCCTTCTCTGCATCCTGTGTCACCAGCGCACCCACCTTGTTCAGCAGCAGGCCCACAGTTTCCCCAGTCTTTCTTTTACTACTGATGTATTTGAAGAAGCCCTTCCTGTCATCCTTGATGTCCCTTGCCAGATTTAGTTCCAAGTGGGCCTTGACCTTCCTTGTTGCATCTCTGCATACACTGACAACGTTCCTGTATTCCTCCCAAGTGGTCAGTCCCTTTTTCCACATACTGTAAACCTCCTTCTTCCATCTGAGTTTCTCTAGAAGCTCTTTGCTCATCCATGCGGGTCTCCTGACTCCTGTGCTTGACTTCTTCCTCACAGGGATGCACTGACCTTGAGCTTGGAGGAAGTGGTCCTTGAATATTGACCAGCTCTCTTGGACCCCCCTGCCTTCTAGAGCCCTAACCCATGGGATTCCTCCAAGCAGGTCTCTGAACAGGCCAAAGTTAGATCTCCTGAAGTCCAGGGTTGTAATCCTACTTCTTGCCCTGCTTCTACCACACAGGATCCTGAACTCCACCATCTCATGGTCACTGCAGCCACGGTTACCCCCAACCCTCACATCTTCAACCAGACCTTCTTTGTTTGTTAGTATAAGGTCCAGCAGCACATCTCACCTCGTTGGCTCCTCGACCATCTGTATCAAGAAGTTATCCTTGATGCTCTGCAGGAACCTCCTGTATTGTGCGCGACTTGTCGTGTTGCTTTTCCAGCAAATATCAGGGTGGTTGAAGTCCCCCATGAGAACCAGGGCCTGCAACTGTGAGGCTACTTCCAGCTGTCTGTAGAAGGCCTCATTGACTTCCTCTTCCTGAGCAGGTGGCCTGTAGCAAGCGCCCACAACAGTGTCACCCATATTTGTCTGTCCCTTAATTTTTACCCATAAGCTCTTGACTTGTTCTTCCTCCACCCCTAGGTAGAGCTCGATATGTTCCAGTTGCTCCCTCACATAAAGAGCACTGCCCCACCTCGCCTTGCTGGCCTGTCTTTCTTAAAAAGTATGTAGCCATCCATGACTGGATACCAGTCATGCAAGCTATCCCACCATGTCTCTGTAACTGCAATCAGATCATGGCCCTGTGACCACACACAGATCTCTAGTTCCCCCTGTTTATTCCCCATGCTGCATGCGTTGGTGTACAGGCATTTCAGAGAGGTAATTGAGCATGCAGATTTCCCTGGGAGGTGCATGAGGATCCACTACAGCCATACACACCCTTGAGGTGGTTGGTCTTCTGATTGTCATCTCATGAGGCAGTTAAGGCACCTTTGTTGCTTCTCTGGTTGGCCTGGCTTATTCCCCTGTTGGATGTGATGGCATTAGCATTGCCACTTCAGACCCCACTCCCCGAGTCCTTCAGTTTAAAGCCTGCCTCACCAAGTTGGCCAGCCTGCTGCCAAAGATTCCCTTGCCCCTTCTAGACAGGTAGATTCCATCCTTCCCTAACAGGCTATGGTTGCTGGGGTAAGTCCCGTTGTCATAAAAGCCAAAACCCGTGCAACACCACCAGCCACGTAGCCAAGAGTTGATTCGCATTATTTGTCTATTACGGGCTGCCCATTTTTCTCCAGCTGGTGAAATGGAGGAGAAGATGTCTTGGGCACTAATATTTTTCACTTGCTCCCCCAAGGCTTTATTGACTTCCTTGGTTCTGCCCAGGCTCTGGCTTATAGCATCATTTGTGCGCACATGGAAGAGTAGTAAACCTGTGCTCTTGACAAGTTGTGGCACCCTGTCAGTGATGTCTCGGATCTTAGCTCCTGGAAGGGAGCAAATCTCTCGTGACTCCTTGTCAGGTTGGCAGATGGGTGCCTCAGTGCCTTTTAACAGAGTCACCCACTACAAGCACTCGTCTATTCCTTTTACGGTATCCACTCTGTGCTGCTGGTACAGTTGCACCTTGCAGACCTTGCTCATGAGTGTCTACAGCTGTTAAAACTTCATATCTGTTGTTGGTAGTGATGCTGGAGGGTGGAGACTGAAGCAGAGCCCTGCTTTTGTGGTTCACCAGGGTCCAAGGTGCCCTGTTCTCAGTGGTGTCTGGTACAGGAACGTGGTTCTGAAACCACCTATCTATCTCCGCCTCGGCTCCACTAATACTGCACAGCCTTTTAACTGTTTCCTGCAACTCAGCCACCTGACGCAACAGATCATCAAACCATGCACACCTTGTGCAGGTACTTACCTTTTCACCAGAAGGGTGAGAGGTGCAGGCATTTGCTGCAACCTACCACCTGTACTGAACCCTCCTTCCTTACCAGTTCCATATGGGTGGATGCATCAGACATCTCTGGGGCTTTCTCCATAGGAACACTGGTTTTAGCACTGAGGCAAGCGCCCACCATTTTGGCAGAGACCTAGAGCACTTCCCTGGGCTGTGGGCCCACGAGCAGGGTGCAGCGCCCTTCCTGTGCGCCCTTCCGCACAAACAGCCGCACAAACTGCCATGCCACACTCTGGCTGACGTGCCATGCCCTGTTTGCCCACCCCGTTCGCAGCGCTCCTGCGACACTGAAGACAGAGAAAAGAGGATATAAAATAGGATTAGGTTCTCAATTCATTCTCCCTACCAGTTGTTCCACCAGAACCTCTAATACAACTCCTGATCTCTTTGTGATGTCTATGTTTTTACACTCATGCACAAACATCTTGACAACGGGAATGTAAAAACAAGCAGTAACGTGATTTCCTCTCCCTCTTGCTAGGCTGGATGAAGGCCACTCTTTTGCCTCAAACGCATCTTTCTCCAGCAGGCTCTGTAGAGCATCCCAAGCTGTTTGTGCTACAAGTTTCTGATGAAGGTACTGGTAGAAAAGTAGACTACTGGGAACACTGGGGAAGTCTTTCAAAAAACTGTCTGAATTACTGGTTCTTCTATCCATCTGCTCATTTCAGTTTCAGATCCATGTCTTTACTGTGGGACCTAGGGGTATTTCCCAGCTTCTAGATTTGTGTGTGCCTTATACCCACTTCCAGACATGGGGCTGGGTCAAGACTTGGATATGCACCAGCCTCCTGCGCCCCAAATCCCAAAAGCCTGCATGAGCTGGCCAGAGAGGAGCAGTGACACTCTTTGCCTGATCTTCTAACTGAAAGAAGAGGAGGGCAGGTCCGCAGGGCTCACCACAGTGCCAGCATGGCCTATGCTACCTTAGCAGTACCCAGTCACGAGCACGTCAAACTCCGCTGCAATCTGTTCTCAGTTTCTGGTGCATCAGATGATTCATAACACAGGGGAGAAGAATAACTAGATATAAACAGCAACTCTCACCATGCTCCTATTAATCATCTCAGAGTATTATTGTCCCACCACATTCCTCCCACTAGCTGGTACCCCTCCAGAGTGTTCACGTCCCCTATGCCTGTGCAGCAAAGGGTGGCTAAACACGCATGAAGCCGTGCCCGTGCACATTTGCAGTTCTCCCAATAGCCAGCTATTCTCCCTTTGTTCCTCCTGGAATCTCAGCAATCCACTCCCCACCCACGCACCCGCCATCTGCTTTGGGCTTTTTGGTGCTGTCGCTGTACCCATGTGAGAACAACTGCACACATCTCATCCTCAGAAACATGTCAAATGTTGCTTTCTTTCCAGTCTAGAAGGAGGAACTGTGGGAAGGATATGGACATCTCCCCTTTCCTGGTTTCTGAGAGTTTTGAAAAAATATCTCTTCTGTAATGATCACAACACAGAAATGATCTGGCTTCCAAAATGCTCTTCTTCCCTCCTACACAAGCTTCAAAACACACCCCTTACCCTGATCTTTCTTTGGAGAATGCAGTCTATTGTTAGGACTCTTTGCTATTGTTGGTATGGATTGTTATAGTGTTTCCTAAGTTTCCTTGTTCCAGTAGGTGGAAAAAATACATGACTTCTCTGACTTTTTGAACTGCTTGCTTTTCTTAGCTATCAGCATAAGTCAATGTGCAATATGTAAAAAGGGTTGAAGAATATATATGTGTTGGTTTGTGAAAGTGGGGTCAAGTGGGTGAGAGAAAGAACTGGTATGAATACAGGTGTATGGATTTATCTTCTTTAGGTTGTTTCCTGTATGTAGTCCACCCTGTTTATTGGCCTCCACAAGAGCAGACAGGTCCACACTTACCCTACACAGTGCCATTAGCACTAGAAGGTTCTCTGGAAACTTTAATTATGCTAATGACTTGAACGCAAGCTACCAAACGGATAGCTAGTTTCTGTAACTGGGTGATTTTTTCTCTAACTTTATCCACACTACTGTTAAAACCATCCCTGATGTAAATCTTGACTGGTCTAAGAAATACTATTTGTTTTCAAAATGTCATTAGTTTAACGTAGGAATTTTCTGTGTTTGGCACAAAGGTGGAGAAAGACATGTTCTCACCGTGGGTGTGTTGGAGCTCACCTGTGGTACTTCACGTCAGTCACTAGGAAACTGCATATTTCCACATAGCAAAAGGCTACATAGTTGTCACTGCTGAAACAAAATGGGGCAGGGGGAAAGGAAGAAATAGCTTTCTTTTTAAACATGCATAATAGTTCAACCCACTAAAATGGCTTTTGAAAAAATCTCGGAACAATTCCCTTCCTCCTGAGGCTAAGTTAGAGGAATTGCTAAGAGAATTAGTCTGAAAGTTCAGAATTGAAATCACATATTGAATAGAATATCTCCTGGAAACTTCACAATAGAAATATTGTCCCCATGAGTGTTAATAACATATTTGCCATTGCTTTCTATCAAGGCCAAAGAAAAGGGGGAAAAAAAAAAAGAGGGAGTGAGAATAGAAGGCTAAACGCTTTTGTACAATGCAATGTTGTGATTTCCCTCCTAGCTGCCAACAAAAACAACACTTTGAATTTTGGCTGGTAATTCAACTGGGAGAATTTCAAAGCAGTTTACAGATTAGAAGAAGAACAACTGTAACGTGAATAGTAACAGAGACTAAGCAAAACAACAGAAGGAGAAAATGCAAGATCTCCATAAGAAAACACTGTACATCTCACTGGCAATCAGTTAAGTCCCTTAAGTACAACAGTCTGCCCCCTACATTTGCAGCCAACACACCCAAGAAAGACAAGCTTCAGGAAAGTGAAACAAGATGTGAATTGGGCAGATCATTTACATCCCATCTTTTCTAGTGATGCTTGGCAGCGAAGCTTTCTGTGAACCCTGAACTTGCATTGCAAAGCATCAAATCATTTTGTTATCCTTCTGTGATGCCTCCTTATTACACATTTGTGATGCCTCATCTGTATTTTGAGACCTGCCTTC
Source organism: Morus bassanus (assembly GCA_031468815.1). Taxonomy (NCBI): domain Eukaryota; kingdom Metazoa; phylum Chordata; class Aves; order Suliformes; family Sulidae; genus Morus; species Morus bassanus. The sequence goes on along the minus strand of CM062568.1, from coordinate 95,686,509 downwards.
TGTATTTATTCATTTATGCCTGTAATTTTTGCTTACATCATCCTCATCCTTGATCATCTCTATCTCCAGTGCCCAAAATAAGTTCACCATTGGATGATATGGATCTTGTCCCCATGGCTCCCTGGCCAAAAGTCTTCAGATGCGACAGTTTGTGAGAAATTTTTTTTTTAGAGATGCTCTATCCTGCATGGGAGGTACGGGGGGAGGAAAGATAATACAATACATTTCCTCTTTTGTTGCTTTTGCAACCTGTTGATCATTTTTAAGATAAGTGATTTTTTTTTCCATTAGTTAAGTTGGCAAATGTCCAGAAAAGAAGATGCATTTATCATAAACCTGGAGATGCTGGAAACATGAGGGACTTAGTGATCCCTAAGACTATCTCTTGAGGCAGCGTTCCTAAAAATCCATTATTCTTTCCAGGTCTTTGTCACAGCTAGTAAATCTTCTGCTCGCTCTTAAAAAAGCTTGGTAATATTTCCTTTACTTTCCTTTCTAGAGGTAAAACAGGCAATAGGAGACTCAGCCTGTTTTCAGCCCATGCCTAATATGGGAAAAATCAGAAGTCTCCAGAGATTTCACCAGAGCAGTTTTCTCTCAGCTCTAATCAGTAAGAATGAGAAAAGAAGATATGGCTTTGCCACAGCCTGCTGGGTCCGTCGTTTCTCTTTGTTAGCAAACTACAATATCTGTGTTCATAGCACAAGAATGCAGCCAACAAATCCTAGACATACCGTATATTTCACGAGTTTAGCAACCCGTAAAAGCTGAGAGTAGCATCTGATTTATCTCGGCAAATGGCTCCAGCTGTTCTCAGGAACATATTTTTTTAATCAAAGGAGGTGTTCCCTAAATTAAGTCTTGATTTGAATCTCCTTGCCCAGGGAGACATTTACAGAACTATTTGTAAACTATTATCTACTTTGTAAAAACATTTTGAATGCTTTGTTAATGCAGTGTGATGGGACTTTCCTGTAATCACTGTTTCTTCCCAAAGGGAACTAACATGATGATTAGTAATTGCTGGATTATCAAACAGTGCACAAGCCCATTTTCTGGCCTAACCAAGTTATTACAGTTGCATAAATGCTCAGCCACATACATTTTTCTACATATACTAACCTATTACTAAAGAGACCACTGAGGAGAGGACAAATGACCCATAAAGGGACAGAGTAATATTTACTTTCCTGAATGATGTGGCATTTTACTTGCTTGCTGTGCATGATGTTGCTTCTTTCAGGTGTGAATGCAATGGATGCCTGGCTCCCATGTCCCACAACATATTGATAAGGGGATAATGTCAAGTGATGATGTTATGCAAATCCTTGAAGTTCAGCTTCGCCTGGTTTTAAATAGTGGGTTCAACCTTTACTCATCTGCGACCATCCAGCATGGCTGTTTTACAGTCCCTCCCTGCTCACTTTCCTACCAGCTTCCCTTTTTGTCCCTAAGCCTAAATCCTGATATGACACAGAGATGAAAAATCTCCAGGCTGATCTCCATCGGAAGAAAAGTCTATTGGTCTTCACAGGCTTCCATAAATTACTAGATGACCTTTCTTGCGGAAAGGAAATGGAAGGAGGAGCATGACAAATACATACTTTTGACTGGTTAATATCTAATTTTAACTACTAGGTGAATGTATTTGAAAGAAAAGACAGAGGTTTTTTAGAGGGATTTTTTTCCAATGGAAAATGCTGACAAAACTGAAATTTTTTACTGATACATATGGCTTTCATTAAAATATTTGCAGAAGATGTTGAAATATTCTATTCTTACCTTTTTGCTACAGCTTTTATATAGCACTGCTGTTTTAAATAAATGCAAAATGAAGTCTAATTGGGTAAGTCCAAAGGAAACAATTCGTCCTTAATGTTTTAATATTTTCCCTCCATGAAAAAAATCCGTGGCAGTCACTTTTCTTTATGATTCAGAATGAAATGAAATTTTGAAGCCCTGGAGTTTTCCAGAGGATGGGATGTCTGGTTTCTGACTGCCTCTCCTTTTGGTGCAGTTGTGAGATGGACAGCAATGCTGATCATGACACAGAAGCGGGACTGAAGGGGCACAGCACACAACATGGCCTGAGGTCTCTGCTCTGCACCACAGCATCCAAGGGCCACAAAAGCTCTGTTCAGCAGCATCCCTGGAAAACTCCCTTTTAACCCACTCCAGTTGCTTTTTCTATTCCAATTTATTGAGGTTTTTTTCTTCTTTTTCTCTTCTAGGGTCTTTTTTCACAGTCTTGGCTTGCTTTCTCTTTTCTCTCTCTTAAATGCTCCAGTGAGTGTAGTGCTCTCTGTTGGTGGTCCATACGTAGGTTAGAGAACAAGGAGGAATGCTTTGCCCTTGTGCTTAGAGGTGGGTAAACTGCCTAAAATTTCTTCACAGGAGACATATTCAAATCCCTGCAGGAAGGTGGAAACATGGATGACATAAGACTAACCTATTTCATGGTTTATAGCTTTTATCAGTATGTAAATTAAAGACGGCGAGTGGCTCTTTCAAACATTCACAGTAAAAGTGTTCATTTGATCACATTATCAGAAAATTAGCAATGAAAGAGATGGGGACATGGTAGAAGAGTCAGGGACAGGGATGTGACTAGCGTATGAACTGAGTCATCTTAACCTTTACTCGGGGCTGTGTAGCAGGCTTACTTTTTGACCCGAGGAAAGTAATTCACACACATTTTCAAAGCAGCCATTAACTTCAGGAGCCCAAACTGAAACACTGTGAGAGGGACTCCTCTCACTGGAGATGTCCATATGCGGGGTGGTCATGTATACCCTATTTACCTGTAGGAGAAAGCAACAACTGGATCTAAGACGTTACCTCTAGACTGCTTTGGATAGCCACATCAGGATGAAATGTGTCTCTCTCAGAAATGCCTGTTTCTATTCCCAGCCTACAGGGGGAGCCAACATGGCTAACTCGTGCCCCAGTATCAGCAATGTAGATGTCTGAAGTTAGGTGAGAAGCATCTGCCCCGTGGCATCTTCTTTGATGTAGCTGCTGAGTGGTTGCAAACCCCCTAACCTCAGATGACACCAGCATAACAGGTATTTTGGAAGCAAAACCATTTTCTTTTGATCCAGTACATGGATCTTGCAAAAATTTTAAATCTGACAGCTTGGCATTCTTTTTCTTGAGGGAAAATAACCTCTAGGTATCATGCTGTTTCTTCTTCGTGGTTCCTAAGGCTCAGGGCTGAACAAAGAAAACAAAGTGAGAAATACACTATTAGGAAATCACAGATACTGTTACGGGCCTAAACTACTGTGCTGTTCCTTTCAGAACACAATTGCTTAAGCAAAAATTGTCTTGTTTTTGTAATTACAGCAGGGGTCAGGTAGGATCAGTGTCTTGTGCATTTTACAAATGGAGATGTTCATTCTGGCAGTTTCAGTGCTTCCCCACTTGCTATTTCTTGTTTTTATGCATGCATAGCCATAAAACCACTTCGGGTCTCAAATAAGAAACAAGAATCCCTAAAAATTATAAGATGTCAGAACAGAGAAACACAGAATAGAGAAAACTCAGAAAACAAGCCCTACTCATTCTATCTTCCCAGTGAATTTCTAGAAAAGGATAAAAAACTTGAAAAGACTAAACAGAAACTTCTTAGCTTTCAAATAGCAATCCAGCATACTAATGTTCATCCCAGGCCAAATTCAGCCCTCCTGTAAGTGACTGGAACACTCACGAAGTCAGGAAATTCACGGAGTCAGGCTTAGGCCTAAATCTGGCTTCATATGTTACATGGGGAGCTCATATTTTTTTTTTCCTTGGAGCGAAAATACAGTTTTCAAACAGGATGTGTTACATCCCTTCAAAAATAATATACAAATTCCCTGTGATAGAAGCACAGCTACACCAAAGAGAGCTTTATGCAGCACTCAGAAGCAAAGGAATAAAGAACTGCTACAGCCCTAACACAAGCTGGGATGAACATGATGTGTATCTGATTTCTGGTTTGAATTCAGCAGGCTTCTCTATTCTAAAAGAACAAATGGATCTTGCTTCCCCAAGCATATGGCAGCAACACATGCAATTTACATCCCATATGGGGTCTCTTTCAGGCAACCATCAGACTGTAAAATGTCATAAGGAATTGCTTTAGATCCCCATTATATAGTGCAGACACTTAGCATTCCCCTTTGTAGCATTGTCCATAGCTCCAGGAGAGGTGCTTTTAATATAATTGTTGTTTGTGCTGCATTAGTACCTGAAAGTTAGGGAGCACTGCAACGCCTCTGCCATCATACTGTGAAAAATGTAGGATTCCTTCAGATGCCTGTGATCTAATTTAGCAGCGGATGAAACCAGCTGGTGTGACACAAAATGAGAAAGAATGGGACAGGAAAACCAACGCTGTATGGTTATTACATAGCATATTTTATCACTTGGTCTCAAAGCACTTGGCAAAACAGGGTAAGGAAAATTACTCCTGTTTCAAAGATGGGGAAACTGAGGCACAAGCAGGTGACTTTTCAGACTGTGGCAAAGCAGTGGCAGAGCTGGCATCAAAGCCAGGCTCCTAAGCCACAGTCCAGCTTTTTATGCACCTACTCACGCTGCCTCCTCCTCACATACTTTGGTCCTGTTTAAATAGATCACGCAATATCTATGAATATTTCAGTCACATACATGTAAATGTGTGGGCAAAAACCCACACAGAATAGGCCTTTTAAATTCCTTGGCTGCCTGCACAATCATGCTTAATTGGCACTGTTGTATGGGCAACACAATAAAAATGCCTAGCAAAATGATCAGATGCAGATTTTGAAGAGTAGTATCAGAAGGCCCTTCCTTCCACGATGAAGAAAGCATGCGTATAAGTGGGCAACTAGATATCCAGGCAAAGAGGCTAGAATTTCTGGCATAGCAGAGGATGCAAATCAACAAAGCATTAAAGTAAATAAACAGATAGAAGCCTGGAAAGGGAACAGAGAATATTTGTGCTTGGTGTAATTATAAGGAAGACAGCAGCAGAAAGGGATAAAACAGGAAAGGAAATTGCTTTATCAGTGCACGTGCATTAGGTTTAAGTGGTTTTGGTACTAGGAAGGCCAAGAGGAGGAAAGATTCATAAATTTCCATCACATTGGACTATTATGAACACCCTGTTGGGCACAGCAAGTAACTCAGGCTGTGGGAATTCACCTTACACTGTACCTAAAAGACAAGGAGAATGCTCAATGACAGACCACTGAGCTCAAGGAGAATGGTGACAACTCAGGGCAGGGGAGTAAGATGCAAAGGATATTGAAGTTTTAGCCTAATAACGTGACTTCCAGGTCAATGAGTTGTTCTTATAAGCACATTAGAGTATGTAGTTGGGATGCAGAGAAGATGACTAATGTACTGTGAGATTCTCTTTCCAAAGGAAGAAAGGAGAAGAACAGAAGAAGCCATTGACAAGAAGCATTAATGAAATAACCAGAGAAAAAGAAAGAGATCTTGAGATGGGCAAAACTGCCAAAGCCAAAGAAAGAAAAAGTTTCAGCAAGGGGAGTAAAACTGATGGCACCAAAGCCAGTTAGGAGGCTTGGGACCCAAGGAAGATATGGGCTGGTAGTTGGGAAAGAAGTGATGGCATCCAGCTTACATGCCACCCACCAAGAAACACATGAGCACTGGGCCACTGTTCGTCCCATTTCACTTGCTGTTGCACAGGAGCAGATGAGAGAATTTTAGTTGCGTGGCAAGAGCCCTGTCTTGAAGGATATTATTTCTCTTCACAAGCCAAGCTTATATTGTATCCTTAAACCATCGTAACAGTGACACTGTCATTGATGCAGCTGACATGACACGGCAGTGCCACGAAACCCAGATAATTGTACTGTGAAAACCCGAGCGTTTCACCGCAGCACATCACATAGCCGGCCTCCAGTCAGTAATTTTCCTGCTGTAGTGTGGTTTTACTGAACACAAGGCTGACCAAGGACACTCTGTACACAAGGATGCAGACATAGGCTGCTGTGTTTGAAAGGAAGCATATAAAGAGGAAAGGGCCTGCAATATTGTCCCCTTAGCAAGAATTTGCAAAAATATCTGGAGAACTAAGGCTGGACAGGAACATTACACCAATCTGCTCTGCTCAATGCAACCCTCTGCAGGCATTAATCTGATGTTCCTCTTTTACCTCTTCTACTCATCCTGGCCCTTTTTATTGAGATTGTATATTAAGTCACTCTATGTTTTACCATTAATTTGGATGCAGCAAGTTTTTGATGTATGTTTTTAATAAATTTTCTTTAGTTCACTCAGGCAACAACTTCCCCCGTGCCAAACACCCACACCCAGCCTGCCGTACTCTGGAGGCTTTCCATTTACTCCAGTGAGCCAGGTCAAGCCACAGTCAAAGCCTGATTCCTGGGAGGCTCACACTGGGTTATAAAATTGATAATGTCATGAGGACAGCAAGCCTAGTGCTCAGACACAGTAATTGCTCAACAGTCCATGAGAGAAATATTCATAGTATATAGTAAACAGCCAGCACACAGAGACCAGAAGGTCCAGAAAGACAAACATATTGTTCTCTGATGGAGACCTCTAGATGACTTCTCTCTGTTTTCATCTAGACTGCAATTAACCTTATGAATTCAGGTAATTATCTTCTGTCCTGACTCTTGTGTGAGTGGCTTCAGAGAGCCTTCTCCCCGCTGTCTCCAGCAACAGCAGTCCACAAGGACATTTCAGATCTTAATTGAAAGGGAAATGTTTGCCAAAGGTCAGTTCAAGTGGAAGAAAAGCCCCTTTCATTGTCGCTGGGGGGAGAGCACAGCAAATAAGTATCCCAAGGGAGGCATGGAAAGCCTTTGTGATTTATTTGTTAGGAGGCAGGTGGGAACCAGTGGATTTTCCCCCTCTTATTTATTTTTGCCCAGCCTTTACAAACTCAACACATTTCTAGCAAGGACATATATCATCTCAGCACAGTTCTCAAGATTGTCCTTTTTTTCCTACACTTATGCACACACATGGTAGATCACACTGTTTATAATTTCGTGTGGGTTAGTGCACAGGAATGTTTAAATAAATGGTTGGAGTGGCTTATGTCACTTGCTGATGACCACCAACCACTTGGAATGCAAAACAGCATTCAGAGACCAGAATGGCAACCCTCTTGAATTTCACTTGAGATCACAACGCCAACGCTGATGCAGAGAATGAAGTTTAAGAAGAAAAAGGATGGGAAATTACAAAGGACATGCTGAAGGCCTCCTGACAGTTTGAGGCAGCTGCAGGAAATACATAATGAATTATTTTAGCAAGGTCTTCTGCCAAACTGGACACCTACCTGTTCACTGTGCAGATGTTTCTCTATAGACCCAGACATGTCTGGCAGCTCTCTTTTTGTTCCAAAATTTTTCTTCTCAGATAAATGTAGGATCACTTCTTTCCTATTTTTGTGGTTACAGAAAATATATGACATAAATAGAGAAACACATTGTATTCATTATTTAAGAGTGGGTTGTTGGGTTTTTTCCCTTAAAAAATCCCTCATTTGAGGCCTTTGTTCTGCACTGTATTACTCCTGGGTCCTGGGAAGCTGGGAGATGCATTGGGATTCTGGGGCTGAGAGATGGGAATGGTCAGAGGAGGAACAGTCAGTCCATTCCACAGATGATTTTGATAATTCTGGCCATGCTGAGAGTCTCTGAAAAACAGAAAGAAGATCCTGGCTACAGGACAGTCCCCTGACAAGCACCTCAGTGCCAAACACTGGAGGTGGCTCCAGGATGGTCAGACCAGGAGCCCAGAGTGTCAGGCAGCCATGAACTCGGATGCTTGGGAAGGAGGATCCCCAAAGTTTGGAGGCTCTCGGGGATCTGTCCCCTCACCAGGTAAACACCTGTGTTAAAGGACACGTTCTCTTCAGCAGCCCTCTGAAAAAACTCAGCAACAGGAGTACTGCTCCTCCTAGGAGTAGGAGAGAAGTAAAACATGTCCTAAAGGAAGACTGAGCTCTATCATGAAAAACCGACTTGGCAAGGTGTTTTGATACTGAGTGTCACAACTGCAGCTGAAAAAACTGTCACCAGTTTTTGCAGAGGTTTCACGGTTAAGCATGTCCTCCTGCTTAAGCATCTGCTTAAGCATGTCCCGTGTTTCCTTCTGCAAGCAGCCACTGTAATACACATTCTCTGTCTTCATTGTGGTATTAGGCAACCAGGCATCTCCCGTGAACAATGGCTCTCCATCAACCAGTTGAAAAAGAGGACTGCTTCAAGGAAAGGCACTTGGTACCTCTTTTGGAGATAGTCCAGATATTTAAGATGTAAAGGCTAATCCAGTTAAACCATGTAAGGCCAATGCCCTGCAGATTACCATTTTTAGCTGGAGGTCAGGTCCCATGTCTATAAATTAGCCTGGCAACTCAGCAGGGCCCCCATTATTGTCACTTGCAATGTACAGTGTTCAGAATAAACATGCTTGTTCTCCTTCTTCCATCCACCTCAGTGGTGGGGAAGAATAAGAAAACCCATCATGGTCCTGAGCATTAGCAGCGGGCTCAGCACTGGGAAACAGCTTTATCCCATTGCAAAATGGGGCAAGTGCTAAAAGTTACAGGTGAAGCAACTGCCCTGGCTAACTAGTGACAAACTCACAGGTCCACCTTTGTGGGAGGGAAGCTCCCATAGTCATCTACATTGAAATAGTGGTGTTATGTCTAGCTGCAGAGACGGGAACAAGGAACAGGTGACTTTCTGATGTAGCCAGAGCTAAAAACTTCAAACTGGCGATAACTGACTGCCCCCACAATTCAGAATCCATTCTGCCTTTATAAACTTCTGATACCAATTGCTCTCACCACCCTCTCAGAATATCAGAAAAGTTTTTCCTTGGCAGAACCAGTTATTATCCTGCTATACGGATGCCTAAAAGCAATGCATGCATGGTCACTACAATAGTCTTTCACAGGAATTTATTTAACATGTTTCCCTGAGCCCTTAATTGCAGTCTTGTGAATCCGAGTTACTGCCCTGACCAAATCAACAGTATTGCTGGAAGAATAACTATAATCTCCTGGTTTCCTTTTCCCAGGAAGGCAACCAGTAAAATGGATAGTTCTGCTGTACTTCCTATAGCTGTTTTTGATTGCATTTTTTCTCCCAAGTGCTACAATAAGAATTAAACTCCTGTCTCTAGTGCAGTTTTCAGATACTCTCCTGCTGTGAAGTGATGCTCTGAAATGCCCAGTGATTCACAGCTTTGATATTTCATGTCTAATGGAATTATTTCTGGATGGAATTGTTACCTTTCCTGAGAGACAGAGACTCATAAAACTGGTAGGAGACAAATTATATGCACCTACCCTTGTCTCCTCCACAGCGCTTCTCAAAATCAGATTACTTGGCTACACTTTTAAAAATTCCTCCTATTGCATGAATGTATAAGCAATTTAAAGTAAAACATGGGGCATTGTAATTAGCAAAACACAGGAAATTCAGGGTTGCAAATGGACTTAAGAAAGACCCAGTCGTGTCACAGCACAGAGGGCTAAGAGAGGGGGATCTGAAAGCTCTCTGCTCTTCCTTTGTAGATCATACTATCAGTAGCTCTTCATTATAGGACTGTATGCCCATAAGGCATATGTATAGATCACCACATGAGGTGTGTTCTGTAATTGCTGGATTGGGATTAAGACATTTTATTGCTTGAAGGCGGTCTGAGTTTAAAGTGCTTTGAAACTCCCCCCTGGTTCCTGCCCCTGCTCCCTTCAGCCGGCTGTGCCCTGGAGGAGCCCACAGGGCTGCCCCAACAAAGGGGAAAACCCCTGGAAAGGTGCATGTGTCATTCATCCTCTAGTGTCCGGTCCTCAGAAATCCCCCAAAACTGCTCTGGGGTTTAAGTCAGAAATCTGAGCTGATGAGTGGGGCTTGAAAGCCTGCTGGTGACTCACACAGGGGTTTTGTGGCGCTGAAAGACATTTCTTTTCAATTAGTTAAATTCCCAAAGTAAGCAAATATCCTTCAAATGGTATCAATTATAAAATATTCTAGTCTGCCCGGGGAAAGTATAATGCACCATCTGTGGGGTGCCATCCTTGGGGTGCCCCACACTGGCAGGATTGCAGGATGGCTGCAAACCTCCCCCTGCTGAGGCTGCAGTGGGCCCGGTCGGTGGGGTGTGCAGAAGGGTTGTGGATCCCGTGTGCTGTACCTGGGGGCATGGGGGGCTCCCCACCTCCCAGGGGTGGGACAGCAAACCGACTGCACACCCTACCCCATATGCCCTGCTTCCTGCCAGCAGGAAGGGAGCCATGGTGTGCTCCTCTGTGTCCACTAGTCCAAATTGTCCAGGAGTGGGACCGTGGAGAACATTCACCTCACAGTCAGGCAGCAGGTGAGCGTTTCAGTTGAGGGTGCTGGAGAGGATAGAAGTCAGTCAGGTGAGACAACATTGAAGTTGCTGGCTATGAGCTGGAGAGGACCTGTGAAGTCCTAGAACCTGTGTGAGTAGTTTAGCTTTGTCCCTCCAATGAACATTATTTTGTGCTTAAATCAATAAGCATGACCTGCATCTGCCCTGCCCACTCTTCAGTACTCTTCTACAGCTATCGCTGCAGTTCCTCACAGTTGGACTTAAGTCTTGGCTAAACTAAGTAATTTTGATCAGCAAAGTTTTCAATGTTGATGCTCATCCCTCTTTCTAGATACATTATGTTTGTGTTGGAACTTACTTTGCATGGGTGCCAATCCCCTTAAAACAGGCCCATTAGAAAGCAGCAGAATTCAATAGTCCTCTAACATATAACGCAGACCACAAGGAGCTTTCCAAAGGATTTGGCAGGGTCAGGTTGTGAAAGATCTGCTCTCTGAATGGAGTCACCTCAGATTTCTTGCCCCTAGAGAAAAATCCTCTACATGCATATGCATGGAGGGATCATCAGCATTTACCGAGGCCACAAAGGTTTGGGATTTCTTCAAAGAGTTGGTAACAAGACTGTGTAAGAATCAAATAGCCTTCCAAATAGCTGTATTCCATTAGTCATGACAGCAAATCCTGGGCTGAATAAAATGTTTATTGTGGCTTATGAAGTGTCTCTGTACACATAACCTTGGGCAAGACCCAGAAATTCTGGGCTCTGCATTTGAAAGGCAGCTGGTTAAATTGCTGTGGCAAAATAATCAAAAAAGCACTGTTTATTTGCTCAATACATTAACCGAGTGATTAACTGAGTAATGGGAGACCCAGAAGAAAGAAGAAACCTTTCCCTTTGTGTGAAGTCTGTTTTTCAGACTTTCCACCAGTATTATACATTCCTGGAAAACAAAACTAAGCTCGATATACTTCAACTCGGTCATGAAAGCTCTCCCCAGACTGAACAATCAGCTTGGTGCATTGCTCAGACCTTCGTGCAGCTCCTCCTCCCTCTCTCATAAAATTTGAAAGGCAGCAAAATAATTATGGCTAACTTACTGGCCTGTCTTATGAGGAGTAAACGTTAATTCAAAAGTCCTGGAGGACTTTACACAACCAAACCTGGGTGCCTCCTTGCTATTAATTCATCTAATTATTCCTGTATTTCCCTTTTAGCAACTCAGCTTCTCACAGGAGACTGCTTCTGCTACCAGACAATGAGTAAATCTGCTGTAGATTTTTTTCCAGTGTCATTTCTGATGTAAGCTGGTGCAAATAAAATATTTAATTCTGTTTGAGAATTCCTACTTTTCTTTGTTTCCTTCCTGATTGTCCAGGCTCCCCACTCAGTCCTTTCTAAGTTACTGTTCCTCATATTCTCAGAGATATTAATTATTTGTAAATTCTTTCTGCAGGCCTCTCTCCTGCTGTAGTTACTGTGCTGTCTTTTAGCCTTATACACAAAGAAATACACAGGGAAAAAATGTTGTTCTTACTCCTTGAGAAAATTACAGAACAGCATCTTGCCCCTCTTTCTCCACTGAATCTCTAATTAATGTTAGATCACTTTCAGATGATCACTAAGGGTAACCAAAGAATCCCACCACTGCTGGTAACAAGCTGCAGAACAAGTGCTTACGGGGTGTGTAAACTGCTAATAAGCAATACTGCATTTCTAACTCTAGGTGTAGCAATCCTCTAAAGGGCCATGAGGACACTGAGGGAGTAGGTAGGGTGCCAAAGCACAGGACCTAGGGCCATTTGAGATCCGTAGGATGTCCTTGCTGGCCACCAGTTTCTGCTCTAAGTGTCCCGTCAGTCCTGTGTCACGTCTGCCAGGCCCATGCAGATGTCTCCGAGACCCTCAGCTGTTTAAAATGACATTAGAGGAGTAACCTCTGAGCCCCTGATCCTACCCTGGGGCCTCAGCTGGGATCAGACTGGTCATATCAAAGCTAGATCTAGTACTGGAGAGCTAGAGCTTTGGAGCTGCAGTTGGGCTTTGGGCACCAAAGTTAGCACGCATATATCCCCTTGGGACACAGCACAACTGCAGTGCCTGTCTGTGTGTGAGGTCTGGATGTGGCTGTACATATGGTAGCTCACAACCTGCCCTGCAGTGAGGGGGAAATGGGCAGGGGGATCAGTCCTCCCTTTGTGCCCCTGAGCAGGTGATGGATGAGGCTGGTAGCTGCCCCCACCGGCGCGTGGTCCTGGAGAGGGACCAGAACACAGCACTGCAAATGTGTGAAGGTGAGATATCGGAACAGGGAGTTATTAAGTGAGTCAGATATGGGTAAGACTTGACACCCCCAAACTGGCCCAGGACTGTTGCCTAGGTCAAACAGAAGAGCGGGGCTTTTGGGGAAAGAAGTTCTAGGCTATCAGGACCCAGGCCCGAGCCTCTTTGTGAAAAGATGGAGAAAATAATACCCTGTCTTTCAAGTGCACTCAGCAATGAAAACAGCACTTCTACTGAGTAAAGCATAATAAATGTAATGAAAAACACTGTAAGCTATTAGTGACTGCTACCTGTTATGCATTTGTTTTAAGCCCTTTGAATGCTGATAACTATTTTTTCCCTCTAGAAAATCTTTCTACATTATTGCTGTTTCCTTTACTCACCACATTTGCAGTCATGACTTGTAAATTCAAGTAATGAATTCATGAGGAGTCTGGATGGCATAATAATACTATCTTGCACGCTAGCACAGCTACCACCTGGCAATCCCAGGATGCTTAACCTCCGCAAGAGGCTTAAGCCTCACAGTGCTGTTCTGCTGCATGGAAAGGCAGTGAAAGTCCCTTCAGGCAGAACAGGAACCCTTCAGGGCACCATATTTCTGGGTCCCTGGGGCAGAAATGTACATGCTTATTTGGTACCAACATGACACCTCTAGGAAGTGTCAGATCTGCTCTGCATGCACCATGCAGACAGCCTGCACGTGTTCAGTAAATCTGCCCCACCGGGATGTGTCTGGCGCCCAGCACACACCACACAAACTGGATATGGCACGCGCAGAAATGCGCAGTATGTTCAATGCTTCCACACAGTGGTCAGTCGCTCAGCACATGTGCACTAGGTCTGCCCTGTACTTCTAAAAAGCATCAGAATAGCTGATGGTGTGGGCAGTTTGTGCCAGACAGGGGAAGGACTATCATCCCTTGCTGTATATGGTCACAGAGGAATAGAACCATATGAAATTACCGCCCTGGAAATGTCGGACTCCATCACTCACATGCGCACATGTGTTTTAAAAATGCCAAGGGGATTCAGATGTCTGGCATCCTGCTCAGATTCCTAAGTATAAAAAGAGTCTGCAATAACCTAGATGCACGTCAGCTCTAGTCAGAGCACAGAGAAGCAAAAGAGTAGCAGATAATTGTTAATCTGTTCACCATGAAACATTTAACAAAAGAGCTTCGTTATTATAGATCTGCCTGGCTTCACTGATAGTGCATTAAGCAACACAATAAAATGGATATTAATGTGATTTTTATGAAAGGACTAGCAAAATGAGTTGTCTTACTCTCAGCACTAAAATCAGGTTAGCAAGGGTACCTACATTTCAAAGCACTGGAACACCTCACTAGCTCCAAGAGGACCAACCATACTTTTAAGCATCTTGCTGAACTGGAACTTAATTCACAAAGCAGGATCTAAACCAACCAGAAATATACTGTATTGCATGCATTTTCCCCCACATAGTAAATTGGGAAATAAAGCATTGATTTTTAGCACATACCCTATTCCTTCACCACTGACGCAGCTAGATCTCTGCTGAAGTGTTGCTGAATTATTGAAACCCTTGTAATCTTTTAATGGAAAATGTTAATTTTAAAAAAAGACACACAAATGCCTGCAAAAACAATGAATCAATCATAAGTGGGTAGATAAACAAATGTATTTTTATTTTCATTTCAGTGATCTGTGTGGCCCAGCAGTGAACTCCAATTTTGAAAGGAATTAAATAATGTTTTGCAGCTGGTCAGAAAATGGAAACCCATTTGCAGAATTTTTAAAAAATCACAGACATTTTTCCAGTATTACATCAGGAAAAAATAAATCAACATATTCTTGAAACAAATTAGAAACAAGAAAGAAGGTGTTTTTTAACAGTACTCAAAGCTTTACCTGACATATTAAACGCACATATCCAGCCATCTATAAAAACTACAAACATCATGAATCTGTTTACTACTGAAAGGGATTAGCTGAAATGTACATCATGCTACAGCACCAGACCAAACGCAGCAAATTCTTTCCACAAAGGATGTGTATACAATTTCATCATATGGTGCCCCTCATGTTTGCTTAGAAAAAAAGAAAGAGAAAACTGGGTTCTTTAGCCAAAATTCTGTTTAGGGAGTGAAGGTCTAGGGGAGATGGACAAAGAATGAACTGGGGCCTTCCAGCCATCTCTCTGCTGCATCCAGCTCTGCGGAAGCTGCTCTATTCCAATTCTGCAGCAATATCCTCCTGTGCCAGCCCACAGGAATGTCATGGAGAAAGATAATGCTCTCGAGGTCTCTACACTTTTGGTGTCAAACAGGAGCGGGATTTGGAGGTTGGCCGGAGAACAGAAAGAGGAGCCAGGGTGCCCAGGAACTAAGTGCAGGCAACCAAGGCAAAGAGTAAAGCACTGCTTCTCTGCGCACATTCCCTGAGACCAGCAATTGAATGGACAGGTTTAGGGAGAAGGTTTTGTCTGTCTATATGAGTTCCAACACAGCTATGTGTAGACTACGCTATGCCTATGATGCTGGTAGAGCCAGCCGTTAAAGTACAGCCTTGGAACATTTTCTGTGGTGCTGATCACTAAAAAGGATAGCCAACTTGGAGCATTGAGATGAAAAGCAGCTTTCACAATGCTGTTTATTGTCTTGAACATTTTCACAAATTTAATCCAATATTATACAGCTAACTATACAGTTTTATTAAAGAATCATTCATTGCCTTGATCCTTTCTGAAGAAGATACATGTATTTGCGGACCAGAATATTCTGCCGATGAGGAATATTTTTCTCTTGGCAGGAATCCAAGCATCAAAAAGTAGGCTTTTGTAGCTGTGGTGAGTAATCTGTCAGCAGGGAAACCATGACAGCCTAGAGGAGGAAGAAAAGAAAAAATCCAATCACATTGGAAACAGATACTCCATAAAAATAAATAAGGGGGAAATATTTTCCAGCTCTAAAGTCTTGTGTTGAAAATTATTGCCCTGACAAAAACTGCGCACTTAGATTTATTTGCTAGAATTTCTGAGGATGAATCAGGGAAAGAGCTGAAAATCAGTTAGGGTGTTCTGTACTGTAGCTTATAGGTTTTCTCTCTGCAGACAAAATATATTAATGGACGGCCTAGGAGAAATTCAGACAAAGTATGTTTAGACCAAATGCAGAGGCCTTTTTGGTGTGTTATATTGCATCCTCAGCTGCTGCGAGGAGGTGCTGTAGGTACCCAATTAGCACATGGGCTTGCTTGTGGATGTCAGCAAAACTTCCGTTAGCATCAATGAGAGCCATACTTGAATAAGGACTTTGAAATTTATCCCAGTTTAGCTATCCTTTCTGTGGTAAAACATGGAAAATCCTCACTGAGGTTAATAGCATGTCATCTACCCCTCCTGCCCTCCCCTAGTATTTGACACACACTCCAACAAAACCTTAGGTATGGCCGTGAAATGAGAGTAATGGGAGTGTCAGCTAAATAAAACATGGTGTTGCAGCAGCTCTGCCGTCCTCCCCACACCTGTGTACATAAAAAGCTCCATGCTTGCTTGGTTTTGACAAGGTTTGCACTGTTGTGATTTCACAGCAATGCCTGGCTGCAAATTGTTATTTTGGCCCAGAACTGGATTTGCAAGGGTTCTCCAGGGGTTGTGATCTTGTTGCCTGTCCTTCCTTTCCCTTCAGCACTGCTCAGTGTGACAGGTAGTCCCAGGCACACAGTGGGGACTGAACATAGAGCTGTGCAGCCCCCGCTGCTACCCATGTCGTTGCTGCACTCAGCCCTGTTTGGAACCACAGCTGAGCAAATAAATTATTTTTCAGTTTGCTGTCTGAGCTGAAAGTGGTAGAAAATTATATATAAACAAGACCCATATATTCATTGTTTTTACAGCTTGATAAAATACGACGTTTTTCTTAACCAAACAAAATATGTAGCTTGAACCCAAAGTAAAGGGTTTATTTTCTTTTTAAAAAATAATATTTAAGGCAATTAGAAGCAGTGCAAAATTAAAATAAAAATATGACCACTTTTTGGAATTTTAAGACCAAAACTATGAATTTAACACAAATTTGTTAATAATTTTAACTGTGTCCAAAATCTGAGGTTTTCGTAAATACAATACTCAAGCACTTATTCACTTGGAGCGCATCTAGAGTTTGCCTGAGAGCTATGCCAATGCCATTTTTGGATTTTTTTCCACCTCTGAAAGTTTTCACTAGCTTTTGTCAACATGATGGTTCTAAAGCTGACAATAAATAACAGGCTACTGAGATCTGGCAGTAATTTTCTGAAATTCTAGGAATGCTGAGAGGGGAGTTATGGTTTATGTTAAATGCCAAGTGTCCTCTCATGGTTCCCATGGATCTCACAGTATTACCCACACCATAACTTTTCAGGGTCCTTCAAAGCTTTGCTCTTGCAGCACTTTCTCAGGGAAAGTTCCCATTGGTGTCAGTGGCAGTTTTTTTTGAGAGAAAACTGCAGAATCTCTAGCTTTAAGTGTTTGGGAAATTGTAGCTTCTAAAACCAGTTCCTGGGACCTCAGCATTTAACAGGTTTTAAAATTGAGCAGCTCAGTTAGTCATTAGAGTAAACCCAGTGATTTAAATACCAAAAAATAATACTGTAGATTTCACTTACTGATAAAAATTGGGTCAAGCAACAGTGGATTATCATCAAAATAGGCCACATTTGTGTCCAGAGGTATTTGTGCTACAAATATATGTTCCCTATAGTCAAAATTGTGATGGGTTGTGGGGTGCATTTGAAACATATGTATTAACATTTACTATTTATTAAGGAACCAAGCTGAATCCAAGCCTGGAGTGTAAGGCAGAATAGAAGCTGACCCTAACCCCTAACTACTGTTATCTTCCTTTTTTACCATAACTGTCCATTTTCTGTTTTCAGCCTCCTGGAAAACCAATGATCGTGGAGAATAAAATACTTCATCATCAACTTCTTCAGCTTTTCTGGGTAAACAATGTAAAAAAGTCCAGTTGGAAGCAGCAGATTTTGCAGTCTGTAGATTAAAAAGCATATAAAAATAAAGAAATATGCGAGGACATTAATAAAACCTTTAACTAGTAAAAAGGTTAACAAATTTTATATTAGCTCCCACTCTAGCTCCTTTGATGATGAACTGATGAACTCTGAAGAATTCCACTGACTTCAAAAGAATTCCTCATCTGTGAATAAGATGGGAATATCCCCATTTAAGTCAGTAAAAGTTCAGTGCTGACTTCACAAAAGTCAAATTTTACTCCTGTTTCTCTGGCCTTAGTAGGAGCGAAAACTCCAGTGACATAGTGGATCAATAAAGTGCAATCTTTATTTGAATGCCATGCAGTAATGTAATACTATTGATAACTGCAACAAGAATTTGCTAAACCATGATTTAAAAGGCTATAATTTTTTTCTTTTGATATTGTCACTCATAAGATATTGATCTAATACCAATGAACAATGAATTAAAGCATCTTAGGCCAGTTCAGAGACATACCCATCAACAGTATTTTGTGAACTTATGTTAAAGTACAGTCAATTAAACCAGTAATTCTAACAGCAAGGAAAATGCCCTTTTAATCTTGGACAATTAATAGTTTATGACCTCACGTTTTCTCTAACTGATTTTCTGCTGATAAGGATTTCAACTAGATTATTTTAAAGACATATATTTAATGCTTCATTCATTTACAGATATACAAAAAATTGCCCCAAATGCTGCCCAGGCCTTTAAGAGTTAATACGTGAGCTGCTCATTCTAAATAAAATATAAGGGATCAATTCTGGCAGCAAAGAGGTAATGCAGAGTTAGAAATAGTT